>JAZDUH010000443.1:11430000-12075000 GCA_036419115.1 Scarus forsteni
TGAGTTATCTGGCGACTTAGGCCAAAAAATTTGTCCCGGCGAAAAATTTATGAATCCAGTGTTTGCACAAAAAAATGTGCACCATAGCGCCCCCTAGTGGCCTTCAACTGCAGCCCCTGGGGCTACTTTCAAGTATCTACCTGAAATATTTAAGCCATAGCCATCATGCCCGGACCTACAAAAAAGTCTCTTATGACCATGGTCAATTCCGAACAGGAAGTTCGCAAATAAGCGTTGAATTTCGCATGTTGCCAATTTCCAGGGTACGTAGTTAAACGAACTCCTCCTAGGTTTTTTATTGGATCAACTCCAGATTTAAACAGTCCATACTAGACACACTGTCGATGAAAAGTTATTAAAAGATTTTTCGTAAGTCAATGGGCGTGGCCAGAAACCACGCCCAAATTTGACCAATTTTTCACTTACTCTGATTTGCATGGAATTTTTTGGGCATAACCACCAGGCCGAGACCTTTCCAAAGATATATAATTGTCATGGGAATTCCAAACCGGAAGTTCGTAAATTAACGTTGAAATTGCGATTTTCGCAATTATAAGGCTCGCATTTGAACGAACTCCTCCTAGGTTTTTGATTGGATCAACTCCAGATTTGGATTATGTATACTAGACACATTGATGATGAAAAGTTATTAAAAGATTTTTCGTAAGTCAATGGGCGTGGCCAGGAAGGCCGCCCTAAGTTGACCATTTTTGGAAAACACATAAACCTTAATAACTCTCTAGCAATATGTTAGATCCGGACCAAAACATGTACACATGTTCACTGTCCGTGCCTGAGTAAATCTATATGCTTTATTTCACTCTCAAATATTGCCCCCCCTGCTGGTAACAGGAAGTCTGATCTTTATTTGGACCCGAGCCCAAAAGGCCAGATCATCCAGCGAATTCCCACCCATTTTAGCCTCAAATTGCGTGTATTGCACTTGAGATAAACATGAATGCGGCTAGTCCCAAAATTCAGTCACGGCAACAAATTTATGAATTCAGTGTTTGCTCAAAAAATGTACTCCATAGCGCCCCCTAGTGGCTTAAAACTGCAGCCCCTCCAGCTACTTTCACCTATTGATCTGAAATTTTTAATGCATCACTGTCATGCCAGGACCTACAAAAAAGTCTCTTACGACCATTGTCAATTGTGGACAGGAAGTTTGCAAATTAGCGATAAAGGTCGCATTTTGGCGATTTGCAGGGTACGTATTTGAACCAACTCCTCCTAGGGTTTTTATCAGATCAACTCCAGATTTGGATTGTGTATACTAGACACACTGACAATGAGAAGTTATTAAAAGATTGATCGTAAGTCAATGGGCGTGGCCAGGAAGGATGCCCAAAGTGAACCACTTTTGGAAAACACGTAAACCTTAATGACTGTCTTGTACAATCTTAGATCCGAAATGAAACATGTACACATATGTCTTAAATTACATTCGTGTGGTTGCAGCAGCATGCAGTGGTTGCGACATGTGGCGCTAGCAACATTTAGCAGCACCAATGTTTCATAACAGCAGCATTCGGGAAGCAATATGTGGCGGTAGCGGCAGGTCCCCAACGTCGGCGGGGCGAGGGTTCGATCACCGCCGCTGGCGGCTTTAATTAGGCCCGACCCGAAATTTCGGCGAAGGCCCTATTGTAATCGCTAGGATTATTATTATTATTCTCCAGCCACTTTAACCCCAAATTGCGTGCCTTCAACTTGAGATAAAGCGAACGCCCTAGTCCAAATTGTCAGGCATGGCGAAAATTTTATGAATCCAGTGACTGCAAAAAAAACGTGTACCATAGCGCCCCCTAGTGGCGTAAACTGCAGCCCCTCCGGCTACTTTCACGTATCGACCTGAAATTTTCTAGGCTTAACTATCATGCCCGGACCCTACGAAAAAGTCTCTTACGACCATGGTCAGTTCCAAACAGGAAGTACGCAAATTAGCGTTGAAAGTCGCGTTTTGGCGATTTGCAGGTGCGTTTGAACGAACTCCTCCTAGGTTTTTTATCAGATCAACTCCAAATTTGGATTGTGTATACTAGACACATTAAGGATGAAAAGTTATTAAAAGAATTTTCGTAGGTCAATGGGTGTGGCCAGAAACCACGCCCAAATTTGGTGAATTTTTTACTAACTCCGATCTGCACAAAATTTTTTGGGCATAACCCCAGGCCAGATGATCACAAATATATAAATTGTCATAGGGAATTCCGAACAGGAAGTTCGTAAATTAACATTGAAATTCCGATTTTGGCGATTTTAAGGCTCGTATTTGAACGAACTCCTCCTAGGGTTTTTCTCGGATCAATTCCAGATTTGGTTTGTGTATACTAGACACATTGACGATGAAAAGTTATTAAAAGATTTTTCGTAAGTCAATGGGCGTGGCCAGGAAGGACGCCCAAAATTGACCATTTTTGGAAAACACGTAAACCTTAATAACTCTCTAGTAAAATGTTAGATCCGGACCAAAATATGTACACATGTTCACTGTCCATGTCTGAGTATATCTATAAGCTTTATTTCACTCTCAAAGATAGCGCCCCCTGCTGGTAACAGGAAGTCTGATGTTTTACTTGGTCATTCAAATCTCCTCTGTTTTTCAACATATTTCTTTCAAATATTCTCAGAAAGGGTCTTCACACCTTCATCAAGCATCAGTGTTCAGGTCGTGTCCTGGGGTGAAACGGTGTGGCGATGGCGAAGCCTCAAACTTCACTGATTGCCATGAACCTGGAAATCACTCTAACTCCTTCATTTAAGGTTCAGTCTGCTTCAAAATTAACAAACCTGATCAAGGTCTTCCTCCTAACACATCTATAAGCTCAATTCTCTGCTACTGCAATTGCACCAAGCTCTAGAAATTACATTAATTCGATACAGTATGTTCTACATAATCCAATCTTTCCCAAATTCAACACACATGATCACAGTTCCACTCTGCACTTCTTTTTTAATTTAATTTAAACATATATTTTCTTTATAGGAATAGTACTATCTAACAGACACTTGCAGTGTTTATGCCATTAACACTTTAAAACATGCTTAATATCATCCTGATTGTGGAAGGAAACTTTCCTTCCCCTCCCCCATCTCCTCAGACTGAGCTGAGGAGATCCCTCCTCAGACCCCCCTTCTTCACCCCACACCAACCTCAGAGATCTGTCAGTCATTCTCCCACCTCCCTGCCTAGAGTGAGACAAAATAGATTCTTGACATGACACTCTCTTTATTTAATGTTCTCTTTATTTAATGTTCTCTGTTTACTTTAGATGCTTCATGCAGATTTTATTTTGTGTGTGTGTGTGTGTGTGTGTGTGTGTGTGTGTGTGTGTGTGGCAGAGGCAGTGACTGTCAGGGATAGTAATTTGTTTACAGTCCCTGTTTGTAGTTAGGTTTCTTGGTTTCTTATTATACAGTCTCAAATGTTATTATATTGCATTCATCTCAGCTTTGCATACATTTGCCAGTGACTTATCAATAATTGTATTCATTTCAATCATATATATGTGCGTTTAAATATTTGTTCATCTGTCTTTTGTAGAAAACACAGAGCAAAAAACCAGAGTCCCTTCAAAACAGTCAGCTGTAAGTTTAACAACATGTCAAATGTCAGGCACTTTTATTACAGAGGTCACTCTGCACAATGTCAAAATTTAGAAAACAATCTGAATTTTAAAAACTGATTGCATTTATGACATAAAATTCTCCTTGAATAAAATAAAACAAATAATGTACTTTTCTGCATGACAAAAATACACAGTAATCAATTCACACATCGAATTACTGCAGGGCAGATGTTCATGTCTGTAGTTAAAAGGATTGCACTCTTACATATGTTTGCACATGTCACAGATCGTCGCTATGTTGAGACATATCCAACGATCCAATATGTCCAAATAAAATTACATATCCATCTAAAGTTAATGAACCATGTGCTAAATACTTACCATTAACCTGATATGCAATGTTGAAACATGTAATTGGGTAATAGGAATAACATCCATTTGAGTCATTGCCATCATTCATCTGTATGCTGTACAGGCCTTACCATGTCTATGTTGTGGCTATTTGCTGAGGCAGATAATGCTGCACATGACTGCCTGCAACATAAGAACGATGCCACCCACTGGGCATTAGCTGTGTTTTATATCTCAAAAAGCTGCATGCATGTGGTGGCAGCAACATGCAGGGCTTACAACATGTGGTGCCGGCAACATTTAGCAGCACCAACGTTTCGCAACAGCAGCATTTGGCGGAAGCAATATGTGGCGGTGGAGACAGGGCCCAACGTGCGCGTGGGGGGCGAGGGCCCGATCATCGCCGCTTGCGGCTTTAATTATTATTATTATTATTGTTCATGCTCCACTTTAACCCCAAATTGCGTGCCCTCAACTTGACTTATACGCGACCGCGCCTAGGCCAAAAAATTAGTCCCGGCGAAAAATTTATGAATCCAGTGTTTGCACAAAAAAACGTGCACCATAGCGCCACCTAGTGGAATGAAACTGCAGCCCCTCTGGCGACTTTCACATATCTACCTGAAATTTTTAGGGCATAACTATCATGCCTGGACCTACAACAAAGTCTCTTATGACCATGGTCAATTCCGAACAGGAAGTTCGCAAATTAGCGTTGAATTTCGCATTTTACCAGTTTTCAGGGTACGTATTTAAACGAACTCCTCCTAGGTTTTTTATAGGATCTACTCCAGATTGAAACAGTCCATACTACAGACACTGACGATGAAAAGTTATTAAAAGATTTTTCGTAAGTCAATGGGCGTGGCCAGAAACCACGCCCCAATTTGACCAATTTTTCACAAAATCCGAAATGCACGAAATGTTTTGGGCATAACCACCAGGCCAAGACCTTTCCAAAGATATATAATTGTCATGGGAATTCCAAACAGGAAGTTCGTAAATTAACGTTGAAATTCCAATTTTTGCGATTCTAAGGCTAGCATTTGAACGAACTCCTCCTAGGACTTTTATCGGATCAGCTCCAGATTTGGATTGTGTATTCTAGACACATTGATTATAAAAAGTTATTAAAAGATTTTTCGTAAGTCAGAGGGCGTGGCCAGGAAGGACGGCCAAAGTTGACCAGTTTTGGAAAACAGGTAAACCTTTATAACTCTCTAGTAAATTGTTAGATCCAGGACAAAATATATAAACATGTTCACTGTCCATGCCTGAGTATATCTATAAGCTTTGTTTCAATCTCAAATATAGCGCCCCCTGCTGGTAACAGGAAGTCTGATGTTGTACTCGATTTATCTCCTCTGTTTTTTAACATTTTCCTTTCAAATATACTCAGAAAGGGTCTTCACACCTTCATGAAGCATCAGTGTTCAGGTCGTGTCCTTAGGTGAAACGGTGTGGCGATGGCGAAGCCTCAAACTTCATTGATCGCCATGAACCTGGAAATCACTCTATTTCCTTCATTTGAGGTCCAATCTACTTCAAAATCCACAAACATGATCAATATCCACCTCCTAACACATCTATAAGCTCAATTCTCTTATACTGCAATCGCACTAAGCTCTAGAAATTACATAAATTTCACATGTATGTTATAAATAATCCAATCTACCCCAAATTAAACACACATGATGACAGCTCCACTCTGGATTTTTTTTTTTAATTTAAACATATATTTGTGTTATAGGTTTAGTACCATCTCATAGACACAAGCAGTGTTAATGCCAAAAACACTTAAACATGCTTAAACAGTCGTTCTTCCCCTCCCCCTCCTCTCAGACTGAGCTGAGGTTACCTCACATACTAATTAGCCCACCCCCCTTCTTCACCCCACACCAACCTCAGAGATCTGTCTGTCATTCTCCCACCTCCCTGCTTACAGTGAGAAACCATAGCTTCTGGACATGTCATCCTCTTTATTTAATGTTATCTGTTTACTTTAGATGCTTCATTCAGACTTTATTCTGTGTATGTGTGTGTGCGTGTTTGTGTGTGTGTGGCAGAGGCATTGACTGTCAGGGATAGTAATTTCTTCAAAAAATCTCAGAAAGGGTCTTCACACCTTCATGAAGCATCACTGTCTGCATGTTTGTGTGTGTGCTGAGACAGGTATTGCTTCACATGACGTGCCTGGGACAAAGGAACAGTGCCACCCAATGGGCATTAGCTGTTTTTTAACATCTCAAATACCTGCTTGCATGTAGGGGCAACAACATGCAGCTGTTGGGACATATGGTGCCAACAAAATTTAGTTGTTTCGCAACAGCAGTATTTGGCGAAAGCAATATGTGGCGGTAGCGGCAGGGCCCAACGGGCGCGTGGGGGGCGAGGGCCCGATCATCGCCGCTTGCTTTAATTAGGCCCGAGCGAATGGTCGAAGGCCCTATTGTAATCGCTAAATTGTTCTTCTGCCACTTTAACCCCAAATTGCGTGCCTTCAGCTTGAGATAAACGCGAACGCGCCTATCCCCAAAGTTGAGTCACGGCGAAAAATTTATGAATCCACTGTTTGCACAAAAAAAAGTGCGCCACTAGCGCCCCTACTGGCCTTAAACTGCAGAACATCCGGCTACTTTCACGGATCGACCTGAAATTTTGCAGGCATAACTAGCATGCCCGGACCTACAAAAAAGTCTCCTGTCCCCATCGTCGATTCCATACAGGAAGTTCGCAAATTAGCGTTGAAAGTCGCATTTTGGCGATTGGCAGGGTACGTATTTGAACGAACTCCTCCTAGGGTTTTCATCTGATCAACTCCACATTTGGACTGTGTCTACTAGACACATCGAGGATGAAAAGTTATTAAAAGAATTTTCGTAGGTCAATGGGCGTGGCCAGAAACCACGCCCAAATTTGGCCAATTTTTCACTAACTCCAATTTGCACGAAATTTTTTGGGCATAACCCCCAGGCCAGGACGATCACAAATATATAAGTTGTCCTTGGGAATTTGAACAGGAACTTCGTAAATTAACGTTGAATTTCCGATTTTCGCGATTTTAAGGCTTGCATTTGAACGAACTCCTCCTAGGTTTTTTATTGGATCAATTCCAGATTGGGTTGGTGTATAGTAGACACATTGCCAATGAAAAGTTATTAAAAGATTTTTCGTAAGTCAATGGGCGTGGCCAGGAATGACGCCCAAAGTTGACCATTTTTGGAAAACACGTAAACCTTAATAACCCTCTTCTACAATGTTAGATTCACACCAAAACATGTACACATGTTCACTGTCCCTGCCTGAGTTAATCTATATGCTTTGTTTCACTCTCCAATATAGTGCCCCCTGCTGGTAACAGGAAGTCTGATGTTTTACTCTATCATTAAAATCTCCTCTGTTTTTCAACACATTTTTTGCAAATATTCTCAGAAAGGGTCTTCACACTTTCAGGAAGCATCACTGTTGAGATCGTGTCCTTAGGTGAAACGGTGTGGTGATGGCGAAGCCTCAAACTTCACTGATCGCCATGAACCTGGAAATCACTCTAACTCATTCATTTAAGGTCCAATCTGCTTCAACATTCACAAGCATGATCAAGGTCCACTTCCTAACACATCTATAAGCTCAATTCGCTGCTACTGCAATCACAACAACTATTCCATATGTCATAAATTACATACATTTGGTGGCAGCAACATGCAGCGGTTAAGTACATCTGGCGCGAACAACATTAAGCGGCACCAAAGTTTCGCAACAGCAGCATTTGGCAAAGCAATATACAGCGGAAGCGCAGGGCCCAACGGGCGCTTGGGGGCGAGGGTTCGATCATCGCCGCTATGCTTTAATTATTATTATTATTATTATTCTTGCTCCTCTTTAACCCCAAATTGCGGCCTTCAACTTGAGATAAACGCTAACGCGCTTAGGGCAAAAAATTAGTCCTCCGAAAAATTTATGAATCCAGTGATTGCAAAAAATACGTGCGCCATAGCGCCCCTAGTGGCTCTTAAACTGCAGCCCCTGGGGCTACTTTCAAGTATCAACGTGAAATATTTAAACCATAGCAATCATGCCCGGCCTACAAAAAGTCTCTTATGACCATGGTCAATTCCGAACAGGAAGTTCGCAAATTAGCGTTGAATTTCGCATTTTGCCAATTTTCAGGGTACGTATTTAAACGAACTCCTCCTAGGTTTTTTATCGGATCAACTCCAGATTTAAACAATCCATACTAGACACACTGACAATGAAAAGTTATTAAAAGATTTTTCGTAAGTCAATGGGCGTGGCCAGAAACCACCCCCCAATTTGACCAATTTTTCACAAACTCCAAAATGCACGAAATTTTTTGGGCATAACCACCAGGCCAAGACCTTTCCAAAGATATATAATTGTCATGGGAATTCCAAACAGGAAGTTCGTAAATTAACATTGAAATTCCAATTTTTGTAATTCTAAGGCTAGCATTTGAACGAACTCCTCCTAGGGTTTTTATTGGATCAGCTCCAGATTTGGATTGTGTATTCTAGATACAGTGATTATAAAAAGTTATTAAAAGATTTTTCGTAAGTCAATGGGCGTGGCCAGGAAGGACGGCCAAAGTTGACCAGTTTTGGAAAACACGTAAACCTTTATAACTCTCTAGTAAAATGTTACATCCGGACCAAAATATGTACACATGTTCACTGTCCATGCCTGAGTATATCTATAAGCTTTGTTTCAATCTCAAATATAGCGCCCCCTGCTGGTAACAGGAAGTCTGATGTTGTACTCGATGATTAATATCTCCTCTGTTTTTTAACATTTTCCTTTCAAATATACTCAGAAAGGGTCTTCACACCTTCATGAAGCATCAGTGTTCAGGTCGTGTCCTTAGGTGAAACGGTGTGGGGATGGCGAAGCCTCAAACTTCACTGATCGCCATGAACCTGGAAATCACTCTATTTCCTTCATTTCAGGTCCGATCTACTTCAAAATCAACAAACCTGATCAATATCCACCTCCTAACACATCTATAAGCTCAATTCTCTTATACTGCAATCGCACTAAGCTCTAGAAATTACATAAATTACACATGTATGTTATAAATAATCCAATCTACCCCAAATTAAACACACATGATCACAGCTCCACTCTGGATTTATTTTTTTAATTTAAACATATATTTGTGTTATAGGTTTAGTACCATCCCATAGACACAAGCAGCGTTAATGCCAAAAACACTTAAACATGCTTAAACAGTCGTTATTCCCCTCCCCCTCCTCTCAGACTGAGCTGAGGTTACCTCTCACACCAATTAACCCACCCCCCTTCTTCACCCCACACCAACCTCAGAGATCTGTCAGCCAAGCTTCCACCTCCCTGCTTAGAGTGAGACACCATAGATTCTTGACATGTCATCCTCTTTATTTAATGTTATCTGTTTACTTTAGATGCTTCATTCAGACTTTATTCTGTGTATGTGTGTGTGTGCGTGTGGCAGAGGCATTGACTGTCAGGGATAGTAGTTTCTTCAAAAAATCTCAGAAAGGGTCTCCACACCTTCATGAAGCATCACTGTCTGCATGTTTGTGTGTGTGTGGCTATTTGCTCAGACAGGTATTGCTTCACATGACGTGCCTGGCACAAAGGAACAGTTCCACCCAATGGGCATTAGCTGCTTTTTAATATCTCAAATACCTGCTTGCATGTAGGGGCAGCAACATGCAGCTGTTGGGACATATGGTGCCAGCAAAATTTAGCGGCACCTATGTTTCGCAACAGCAGTATTTGGCGAAAGCAATATGTGGCGGTACTGACAGGACCCAACGGGCGCGTGGGGGGCGAGGGCCCGATCATCGCCGCTTGCGGCTTTAATTATTATTATTATTATTCTTGCTCCTCTTTAACCCCAAATTGCGTGCCTTCAACTTGAGATAAACGCGAACGCGCCTAGGGCAAAAAATTAGTCCCCCCGAAAAATTTATGAATCCAGTGATTGCACAAAAATATGTGCGCCATAGCGCCCCCTAGTGGCCTTAAACTGCAGCCCCTCCGGCGACTTTCAAGTATCAACCTGACATTTTTAGGGCATAAGTATCATGCCAGGACCTACAAAAAAGTCTCTTATGACCATCGTCCATTCCGGACAGGAAGTTCGCAACTTAGCGTTAAATGTCGCGTTTGGGCGTACGTATTTGAACGAACTCCTCCAAGGGTTTTTATCGGATCAACTCCAGATTTGGCTTGTGTATACTAGACACATTGACGATGAAAAGTTATTAAAAGATTTTTCGTAAGTCAATGGGCGTGGCCAGAAACCACGCCCAAATTTGACCAATTTTTCACAAACTCCGAAATGCACGAAATCTTTTGGGCATAACCACCAGGCCAAGACCTTTCCAAAGATATATAATTGTCATGGGAATTTCGAACAGGAAGTTCGTACATTAACGTTGAAATTCCGATTTTTGCCATTCTAAGGCTAGCATTTGAACGAACTCCTCCTAGGACTTTTATCGGATCAGCTCCAGATTTGAATTGTGTATTCTAGACGCATTGACAATTAAAAGTTATTAAAAGATTTTTCGTAAGTCAATGGGCGTGGCCAGGAAGGACAGCCAAAGTTGACCATTTTTGGAAAACACGTAAACCTTAATAACTCTCTAGCAAAATGTTAGATCCGGACCAAAACATGTACACATGTTCACTGTCCATGCCTGAGTATATCTATAAGCTTTATTTCACTCTCAAATATAGCGCCCCCTGCTGGTAACAGGAAGTCTGATGTTTTACTCTATCATTAAAATCTCCTCTATTTTTCAACATATTTTTTTCAAATATTCTCAGAAAGGGCCTTCACACCTTCATAAAACATTAGTGTTGACGTCGTGTCCTCAGGTGAAAGGGTGTGGCCATGGTGAAGCCTCAAACTTCACTGATTGCCATGAACCTGGAAATCGCTCTAACTCCTTCATTTAAGGTCCAATCTGCATCAAAATCCACAAGCATGATCAAGGTCTACCTCCCAACACATCTATAAGCTCAATTCTCTGCTACTGCAATCTCACCAAGCTCCAGAAAATACATAAATTGCATATGTATGTTTTAAATAATCTAATCTTCCCCAAATTCAACTCACATGATCACAGTTCCACTCTGGATTTATTTCTTAAATTTAAACATATATTTGGGTGATAGGAATAGCACCATCTAACAGACACCGGCAGTGTTTATGCCTAAAAACACTTTTAAACATGCTTTAAATCATCCTGATTGTGGAAGGAAGCTTTCCTCTGTCCCTTCCCCTGCTCCTCAGACTGAGCTGAGCTTACCTCACATGCTAATTAGCCCTCCCCCCTTGTTCACCCCACACCAACCTCGGAATTCTGTCAGCCATGCTACCAGCTCCCTGCTTAGAGTGAGAAACCATAGATTCTTGTCATGTCATCGTCTTTATTTAATGTTCTCTGTTTACTATAGATGTTTTCATATAGATTTTATGTTCCATAAAATGTTGTTTTCTAGCTTATTTAAATGTTGTCCTTTAAGTTTTATCTTCTTTGGGATGTCAACACACAGCATGTAGACAAGTCCACTCAGGGACTGACAGCTTTTATCAGGCTCTGTCTGCATGTTTGTGTGTGTGTGGCTATTTGCTGAGACAGGTATTGCTTCACATGAAGTGCCTGCAACATAGGAACAGTTACTGGGCATTAGCTGTATTTTATATCTCAAATACCTGCTTGTATGTGGGGGTAGCAACATGCAGCAGTTGGGACATGTGGTGCCAGCGACATTTAGCGGCACCTATTCCCCACAGCAGCATTTGTTGGAAGCAATATGCGGCGGTAGCGACACGGCCCAACGGGCGCATGGGGGCGAGGGCCCGATCATCGCCGCTTGCGGCTTTAATTATTATTATTCTTCCGCCACTTTAACCCCAAATTGCGTGCCCTCAACTTGAGATAAACGCGAACGCGCCTAGGAAAAAAATTAGTCCCCGAAAAATTTATGATTCCAGTGTTTGCACAAAATAATGTGCTCCATAGCGCCCCTAGTGGCCTTAAACTGCAGCCCCTCCAGCGACTTTCAAGTATCGACCTGAAATTTTAGGGCCTAACTCCTATGTCTGGACATACAAAAAGTCTCTTATGACCATGGTCAATTTCAAACAGGAAGTTCGCAACTTAGCGCTAAATGTCGCCTTTTGGCGAGTTTCAGGGTACGATTTGAACGAACTCCTCCTAGGTTTTTATCGGATCAACTCCAGATTTGGATTGTGTATACTAGACACATCGACGATGAAAAGTTATTAAAAGAATTTTCAGAAGTCAATGGGCGTGGCCAGAAACCACGCCCAAATTTGACCCATTCTTCACAAACTCCGAAATGCACGAAATTTTTCGGACATAACCACCAGGCCAAGACCTTTCCAAAGATATATAATTGTCATGTGAATTCCAAACAGGAAGTTCATAAATTAACGTTGAAATTCCAATTTTTGTGATTCTAAGGCTAGCATTTGAACGAACTCCTCCTAGGACTTTTATCGGATCAGCTCCAGATTTGGATTGTGTATTCTAGACACATTGATTATAAAAAGTTATTAAAAGATTTTTCGTAAGTCAATGGGCGTGGCCAGGAAGGACGGCCAAAGTTGACCAGTTTTGGAAAACACGTAAACCTTTATAACTCTCTAGTAAAATGTTAGATCCAGACCAAAATATATACACATGTTCACTGTCCATGCCTGAGTATATCTATGAGCTTTGTTTCACTCTCAAATATAGCGCCCCCTGCTGGTAACAGGAAGTCTGATGTTTACTTCTGATGATTAATATCTCCTCTGTTTTTTAACATTTTCCTTTCAAATATACTCAGAAAGGGTCTTCACACCTTCATGAAGCATCAGTGTTCAGGTCGTGTCCTTAGGTGAAACGGTGTGGCGATGGCGAAGCCTCAAACTTCACTGATCGCCATGAACCTGGAAATCACTCTATTTCCTTCATTTAAGGTCCAATCTGCTTCAAAATCCACAAACATGATCAATATCCATCTCCTAACACATCTATGAGCTCAATTCTCTGATACTGCAATCGCACTAAGCTCTAGAAATTACATAAATTACATATGTATGTTATAAATAATCGAATCTTCCCCAAATTAAACACACATGATCACAGCTCCACTCTGGATTTATTTTTTCAATTTAAACATATATTTGTGTTATAGGTTTAGTACCATCTCATAAACACAAGCAGTGTTAATGCCAAAAACACTTAAACATGCTTAAACAGTCGTTATTCCCCTCCCCCTCCTCTCAGACTGAGCTGAGGTTACCTCTCACACCAATTAACCCACCCCCCTTCTTCACCCCACACCAACCTCAGAGATCTGTCAGCCAAGCTTCCACCTCCCTGCTTAGAGTGAGACACCATAGATTCTTGACATGTCATCCTCTTTATTTAATGTTATCTGTTTACTTTAGATGCTTCATTCAGACTTTATTCTGTGTATGTGTGTGTGTGCGTGTGTGTGTGTGTTTGGCAGAGGCATTGACTGTCAGGGATAGTCATTTCTTCCAAAAATCTCAGAAAGGGTCTTCACACCTTCATGAAGCATCACTGTCTGCATGTTTGTGTGTGTGTGGCTATTTGCTGAGACAGGTATTGCTTCACATGACGTGCCTGGGACAAAGGAACAGTGCCACCCAATGGGCATTAGCTGTTTTTTAGATCTCAAATACCTGTTTGCATGTAGGGCAGCAACATGCAGCTGTTGGGACATATGGTGCCAGCAAAATTTAGCGGCACCAATGTTTTAACAGCAGTATTTGGCAAAAGCAATATGTGGCGGTAGCAGCAGGGCCCAACGGGCGCGTGGGGGGCGAGGGCCCGATCATCGCCGCTTGCGGCTTTAATTATTATTAGGGCCCGAGCCCGACCCGAAGGGCCGGCGGCGAAGGCCCTATTGGAATCCTAAGGATTATTATTTTTCTTTTTCTTCTCCAGCCTCTTTAACCCCAAATTGCGTGCCTTCAACTTCAGAATTAAACGACTGCGCCTAGTTCAAATTGTCAGGCATGGCGAAAATTTTATGAATCCAGTGATTGCACAAAAATAAATGCGCCACAGCGCCCCCTACTGGCCATAAACTGCAGCCCCTCCAGCTACTTGCACGGATTGGCCTGAAATTTTTGGGGCATAACTATCATGCCCGGACCTACAAAAAAGTCTCTTACGGCCATGGTCAATTCCAAACAGGAAGTTCGCAAATTAGCGTTGAATGCTGCATTTTGGCGATTTGCGGGGTACGTATCTGAACGAACTCCTCCTAGGTTTTTGATCGGATCAACTCCAGATTTGGACCGTGTATACTAGACACCTTGACGATGAAAAGTTGTTAAAAGAATTTTCGTAGGTCAATGGGCGTGGCCAGAAACCACGCCCAAATATGGCGCATTTTTGACTAACTCCGATTTGCACGAAATTTTTTGGGCATAACCCGCAAACCAAGCCGATCACAGATATATAATTTGTCATTGGGAATTCCAAACAGGAAGTTCGTAAATTAACGTTGAAATTCCGATTTTTGCGATTCTAAGGCTCGCATTTCAACGAACTCCTCCTACGTTTTTTATCGAATCAACTCCAGATTGGGTCTGTGTATACTAGACACATTGCTGATGAAAAGTTGTTAAAACATTTTTCGTAAGTCGATGGGCGTGGCCAGGAAGGACGCCCAAAGTTGACCATTTTTGGAAAACACGTAAACTTTAATAACTCTCTAGTAACATGTTAGATCTGGACCAAAACAAGTACACATGTTCACTATCCCTGCCTGAGTTAATCTATATGTTTTGTTTCACTCTCAAGTATAGCCCCCCCTGCTGGTAACAGGAAGTGTGATGTTTTACTCTTTCACTAAAATCTCCTCTGTTTTTCAACATATTTTTTTCAATTATTCTCAGAAAGGGTATTCACACCTTCATGAAGCATCAGTGTTGAGGTCGTGTCCTGAGGTCAAATGGTGTGGCCATGGCGAAGCCTCAAACTTAATTGATCGTCATGAACCTGGAAATCACTCCAACTACTTCATTTAAGGTCCAATCTGCTTCAAAATTTACAGGCATGATCAAGGTCCACCTCCTAACACATCTATAAGCTTAATTCTCTGCTACTGCAATCGCACCAAGCTTTACAAATTCACTTAAACGAATATTAATGTTACAAAAATAACGATATGGCTAAGGACTGTTGTGCTGGCGGAGGTACCAATGTTTCACAACACCAGCATTTGGCGAAAGCAATATACGGCGGTAGCGACATGCCCCAACGGGCGATGGGGCGTAGGGTTCGATCATCGCCGCTATGCTTTAATTATTTTTCTCCTTCTCCCCCTTTTTGAACCCCAAATTGCGTGCCTTCAACTTGAGATAAACGCGAACGCGCCTAGGTCCAAACTTCAGTCCCCCCGAAAAATTTATGAATCCAGTGTTTGCACAAAAAAAAGTGAGCCATAGAGTCCCCTAGCGGAATTAAACTGCAGCCCCTCCGCAACTTTCACCCATCGACCTGAAATTTTTAGGGCCTAATTATCATGCCTGGACCTACAAAAAAGTCTCTTATGACCATGGTCAGTTCCAAACAGGAAGTTCGCAAATTAGCGTTGAAAGTCGCATTTTCGGGATTTGCAGGGTACGTATTTGAACGAACTCCTCCTAGGGTTTTTATCGAATCAATGCCAGATTTGGATTGTGTATAGTACATACAGTGACGATGAAAAGTTATTAAAAGATTTTTCGTAAGTAAATGGGCGTGGTTTCTGGCCACGCCCAAATTTAGCTAATTTTTCACAAACTCTGATATGCACGAAATTTTTTGGGAATAACCACCAGGCCAAGACCTATCCAAAGATATACAATTGTCATGGGAATTCCGAACAGGAAGTTAGTAAATTAGCATTGAAATTCCCATTTTTGCAATTCTAAGGTTCGTGATTTGAACGAACTCCTCCTAGGTTTTTCACCGGATCAATTCCAAATTTGGTTTGTGTATACTAGACATGTGGAGGATGAAAAGTTATTAAAAGATTTTTCGTAAGTCAATGGGCGTGGCCAGGAAGGACGCCCAAAGTTGACCATTTTTGGAAAACGCCAGAAACCTTAATAACTCTCTAGTAATATGTTAGATCTGGACCAAAACAAGTACACATGTTCACTGTCCCTGCCTGAGTCAATCTATATGCTTTATTTCACTCAATATTGCCTCCCTGCTGGTAACAGGAAGTCTGATCTTTATAGCGACCTGAGCCCAAAAGGCCGGATCATCCAGTGAATTCCCACCCATTTTAGCCCCATATTGCGTGTATTGCACTTGAGGTAAACATGAATGCGCCTAGTACCAAAATTCAGCCACGGCAACAAATTTATGAATTCGGTGTTTGCTCAAAAAAATGTGCTCCATAGCGCCCCCTAGTGGCTTAAAACTGCAGCCCCTCCAGCTACTTTCACCTATGGATCTGAAATTTTAAGGGCAACACTGTCATGCCAGGACCTACAAAAAAGTCTCTTACGACTATCGTCAATTGTGGACAGGAACTTTGCAAATTAGCAATAAAAGTCACATTTTGGCGATTTGCAGGGTATGTATTCGAACAAACTCCTTCTAGGGTTTTTATCAGATCCACTCGAGATTTGGATTGTGTATACAAGACACACTGACGATGAAAAGTTATTAAAAGATTGTTCGTAAGTCAATGGGCGTGGCCAGGAACGACGCCCAAAGTGGACCAGTGTTGGAAAACACATAAACCTTAATAATAACTGTCTTGTACAATCTTAGATCCGAAACAAAACATGTACACATATTCACTGTCCCTGCCTGAGTTAATCCACATGCTTTGTTTCACTCTCAAATATAGCGCCCCCTGCTGGTGACAGGAAGTCTGATGTTTTACTCTATCATTAAAATCTCCTCCGCTTTTTCAGCATATTTTTTTCAAATATTCTCAGAAAGGGTCTTCACACCTTCATGAAGCATCAGTGTTCAGGTGGTGTCCAGAGGTGAAACAGTGTGGCGATGGCGAAGCATCAAACTTCACCGATGGCCATGAACCTGAAAATCACTCTATTTCCTTCATTTAAGGTCCAATCTGCTTCAAAATTCACAAACACGATTAAGGTCCACCTCCCAACTTATCTTTAAGCTCAATTCTCTGCTAATCCAATCGCATTAAGCTTTAGATATGTCATACATTACATACATGTGATGGCAGCATCAAGCAGTTGTTGTGACATGTGGAGCCAGCAATGTCTAGCGGCAACAACGCCTTGCAACAGCAGTTGGCGAAAGCCATGTGCTGCGGTAGCAACAGGGCCCAACGGCGCGTGGGGGGCGAGGGCCCGATCATCGCCGCTTGCGGCTTTAATTGGTTTTGTCTTCTTAAAAGTGTTTTATCACACACTGTTTTAAGCATTTACGCCTAAATAATGACAAATTGCTTGGACACTGAAGAACATTTCTAGACAATTTATTGACAAAAAAGGCAAGAAAGATGAGATGACCTTTTATATTCATATTAGTAAAGGGTTAATATTTATAATAAAGTGCTATACTGAACCACTGGCATTATTCCAATGTAGCTACCACATGTTGCTTAGGGTCCTCTTTTTGGGTTTTCAGAATATGGTCATCCTAGCATAGGTGCTTACAGCTTCAGTAGCAGTTCTAATAGATCTGGGCTGCATTTCTTTATCAAATTAAAAGCGAAACACTGAAAGTATTTCTCAACAGGAAGAGTATTTTGCCCCGCTTCAGACATGTTTGTTCTACAACATAACTGATGATTTGTATTCTAACTCATGGCAGTAGTACCCTCCCACTACATTTTCTGACTAGCCAGTGATGAATGTGATTGACATAATCGTACAGTCATCCTCCGCATATGGATATTAAAAGGTTCTTCCCATTCCCAAACACTTTCCACAGAAGAACTGAGCCTTTCATGTTTTTAGTAATATTTGTTTTAGGACTGTCACTTTATTGCATTAATTAGATTAATTAATTACACCGCAAATTAATGCCTTATAAAAATTAATAGCAAGATTAATCATAGAATCTGTTGGCCAGCTGGAGGACCCGTAGATGGCAGTGGCACGTCACTTCACACATGCGTCTCTGGTCTTATTTTATTTTTGAATTTATTTATCTATATTTGTACTACATTCTTTAATAATGTATCAGACCTATTTGTTTTGCTGAATGTCCTCGACCTTTTTCTTATTTTGAATTTGATTTATGAAACACACTTAAAGTGTAATTTGAGTTGCCTGATTGAGCTTAGAATTTTCTGGACAAGTTGCCCTGACTTTGGTTCTATTCTGTCACCAATAAAAATTGTGGATTTACAAATCTTCACTTCTTAGTGTATTCATTTGATTAGTCATGCACTACAATTTTATAATGTCCTAGAATTCAAATTCTTTATTTGGGTACTTTAAGCAGATATGAGATTAAAATGTGATTAATTAGATTAATTATAAATCCGGTAATTAATTAGATTATTTTTTTTAATCATCTGACAGCACTAATTTGTTTTTTGTATGTATATGTAGAGTTTATATAACTGTTCATATTGTAAAGAAGAGTCAGTAGCATGACCTTACTTGATCTGACGTTAGGGCTGTGTGTGTGTGTGTGCTGTCACAGCATTGGTCCACTGCTTGTTGACCTCAGTCCCTTTTCATCCAATCTGAGATGTGTCTGGTTTAAGAGGAGGGTGATAAAATTTTTAAATGATGTCTTTACTGTTTGACTCTGATGAAGATGTAGGGTGAGTTGAAGCTTTAGTCCTTTTGCACCTGAACAAAATATCTTAAGTGAGTCAGGTGCTCCAGTCGTTTCTTTGGAGATGCTCTTCTTTTGGGGAATCTGTTGAAGTGTTTTATTCATGTGTTTTGGTCCTGTTCTGAGAGCACCAACCTTATCTGTGGAGTGGCTGAAGTGCAAGAGACTCCTCTCTGACGATCTATGGGCTGCTGCCTTGATAGATAAGTGAAATGCATTGAATGTATTTTCTAGTTTGTCCTTTTTGTACCCACCTCCATTTTGAATATTTAATAATATATAGACCTATGCTGTATTTATATTTATAATGTCTCAAATCTCCATCTGTTAAATATCAAACATGTACATAACCACTGTAAATATACCACTTATGATATACGATATATTTTATTTTTATATTATTTCATTTGATGTTTAACTACTTTATTTTCAGTTTGTAAGTTTCTTTTTATTTCTCTTGCATCCTGCAGTTATGTAAATTTGGAATTCACCCGTGTTGGACTAATTAAGGAATATCTCCTCTAATCTAATCTAATATAGCCTAAGGGTGGGAGAGGGTAAGAAACCTGGATGAGACCTGAGGCCTATATCACGAGGCGTGGTCAACTTATCCCCGGTAACTCACATCTATCCAGGATTGAGTAACCACAACAGTGGCAATCAGGATAATCGATAGCAATACGCAAGTTATCAACATGGTAACTCAATCCAGGATGGTCTCATCAAGAGCTGTGAACGCGCATGTATAAGGGGAGGGCTCAGAGGCAGCTGACCAATCGTGATCATGAGCTGAAAACACGCTGAGAAGTGCCGGGAAGGCACTGATAGACCTCCGTATTTCACAAGTGAAGAGCGGTGTCTGATAATGTTGAAATATTAGGATGAAAAAGCCAGTATAATGGAGAAAGGAAACACCGTAGCAGCTGTCAATCATAGACAAAATGCGTGGCAGACTGAAAATGTGCAAATTACTCATCATTGCCTAAATCTGACACTGATCACACTCATGAATCTCATGAACAATAAACTGTGAAAATGTGTTGCATGTCTGACAGTTATCATCCTCAGATGTAATCCCTCTGTAGTGAGGAGGTCTTGGGAGCAGATAAAAAATAAATACAAAAACATAACTGCGTCTGGTAGGTTGGTCTGTTTCATGTCATATTGCACATGCATTTAAGATTTAAGTCGTCGCCACAATGAAATCATAATAACATACCGATCTGATGTCTGACCCAAATTAACAAGTTAAAATCAGCAAGAAAAAAAAGGCCTCAAACACAATGAATAAAGTGCAGAAATGACATGATGGAATAATGTGATGTTTCACATAAGAATTACATCCCTTTTATTTGTCAAGCACTTTATGGTGCATTTGAATGTATGAAAGGTGCTATAGAAGTGAAGTTTATATAGCAGACGATGCACAATAACAGTGTGACAGTTAGTGCACCGCTCCTGCGGGTCACGCGGGGAATAAACAGCTCCAATATATCACCCAGGTAGATGATTATGGGCCGCGAGAACATGTAAGTCTCAGAGCGCATCGTCAGGTTGATCTAGTGGGTCAAATCAGTATCAGGACAACCTTTCTCATCTTCATGCTCCTCTCAAGATTTGTGCGCCTCCTTCTACCGGGTTCAGGAGAAGAGAGCAGGCCATTGATTTGGAGAAGCTGATTGGCTAGTGTGAGGGTCATTGTACAGGACCAGATTGAACCTCCAACTTATCCTGCTCCGGAGCAGGTTAGCCGTATCTACTCCGATAAGAAATGAACCAGCTTCGTGCTATCAATTACCCAGGGTTAACCCTGAAGTTACCTCGCTAAGACATTAATCCTGCTTTGTGCTATAGGCCTCTGGGTGAGCCCCAGTGTTTGTGTTATGGCTGGCTTGAGTGCCAAACATAATAATGGGCACAAAACAAAGGGGTGTAGTTTTTATATTGGCAGAAAGTTAAGGAAAAATTGATAAAACACAGAGATACTTCTGGACAATCTGGGAAAGAGTGAGCAGATCAGCAGGTAGGTGCAACCTGGCAAAAGCAGCAGGAGTCACCAGAGGAAACACACAAACAACAACAAACATCACTGCAGCAACAATCACGGAATAAGAATTTAAGGCCCACTTGTTGTTTCAACCAGGCTGTAAACATGTTTATTCCTTCCAAAATAAAAAGGCAGTCCTGCAGTCAGCTTTAAGTGGACACTCGAGGAACTGCACTGTCACTGCCACACAAAAGCCTCACATGTTGTCTCAGAGTAACTCTGACTCACATGTTTTCCTTTTTTCCAAGAAAGAACCTTTCTCTTTATCATTAGGAAAATTACACCAACTTCACTTTCACTTGCAATTCAAATAAAAGAAGAGCACTCGAGGCTACTCTGACTGCACAAACTATCACTTGGATAATTGGAATGACTCCTGCTTTAACAAGATGGAGACTGCCTATCTCCACCTGAATTATGTTCCCAATAATTGTGTCCTTTATTTTTTTTTGTTTCATCAATAAAAGTGGAAACTATTCTGACCTTTCAAGTGTTTATCATTAACAATTTAATCTGGCAAATGCCACTCAAACATAATGTCAATATTATGTCTGTTATGCACAAGAAATTGTGACTCTGAATGAATAGCCCAACATTGTACTCATTGTTTTCAGATGTATTGATTATTTTCATTCACAACCACAGATCTGTGTCTTAAAAAAACTATTACTTTTGTTGGTAAGGATGAAGAATAATACATTTAAATATAACAAGCAAACTTTCTGAGCAGCAATGAGAGAGGGTTGTGTGTCACTATTTGTCCTTTATCACCACGTTTTAAATTGTTTTGACATCAATTGCCCTCAGATTAGCTTATCACACAGGTGTACCTTTGGGACTACACTATTTAACTATAAATGCTAAAACCATAATCATCTTGGTTAATTGGTGTGAGATAATGTGAGCAAAAGTCCAAAAAGCTATAAGAGACCAAAGTGTCCATATGAGCATCATACTTTTGACTTTTTAGATGACGTTGAGCATTTTAAACTAGCAGATGGATCATTCATTGTATTTCACATGTCCATCCAGGCTCAAAGCCCATATAAAGAGTTTGGAGTGGGCAAAGCCTTTCAAAAGCATATCTGGTGGGTGTAGGGATGATACCTCTGTCAAAACAGAAAATATAGCAGGCCACTTTGCAGAACATCTCTTGCCAAAACATGACGGAAGAAGAGCTAAAATTTGTATCTTTTCTATTGATAAATGCTTTAAGTTTTGTTATGTCTTCAATCTAACAAAGAAATGCAGTCCAGATCTGTGTGGAAAAGACAGAATTGAGTCACCAAAGAACACTTCTATCATCAGTACACTTCAAGTCAAACGGTTTTCTTCACTAAACTTTGTGTTTGCCAGTAAAGTTGGGGATAATAATTTGTTTTTCAGCAAGGTACTGGTGTGGCCTGAAAATGTACTGGATATGAGTGACCAACAGTTGACTTTTTGGCAAGATACCACTTATTATCATAAAGTGCACTTTACAGTTCTGCCATAACTTTGCCTTTTTCAGGACTGCAATAGCTCAGTGGAAGGACTTAGGTTTGGGACTGAAGGGTGACCAGTTCAAGTCCTGACGAAACCATCTCTGAAAGTTGGTTTGGTAGCTTGACAGCTGCCAGCTGACTTTCCAGGCACTGCCAAAGGGTCCTTGAGCATGGCACGTAACACGAAAACTGCTCTGAGGGGCTTCTTCAGGATCAGCCATCACTCTGACATCTCTTCATTAAAGCATGATCGAAGGATCTGTTAGTGCATTTCAGCCTGTTTTTGTGTTGCATGATTCAAAAATAAGGTGTAAAAAAACTATTGTCTGTGAGGGATTAATGAAGGATATCTTCTTCTTCTTAAAATACAGTCCAACTCCCATTTATTAACCACTGTCTCCACCCGCAAAGTTTTGTAAAATAGACCAGTCTTTAGGAAAAGCTTACAAAATTAACTAGAAAAGCACTCGCAGAGCGCAGACCTCCGCCAAGCAGCACAGTTCCCAGACGGTGATCCGGATCAACACCAAAATTGAATCACTTCTTCCTTCTTCCAAAATCCATTCATAACCTTTTTGAGTTATTTTGTTCACAGACAGACAGACAGACAAACAAACAAACTCTCCCGAAAACATAACCTCCTTGGCGGAGGTAAAAATGTTGAAAAGAAGCCTAAGAAATTAACATCTGGAACAAAGTAAGTACTTTACAGATGAGTTTCTTATTTGTGGTACACGGAGATACAGGGTCACTCTTTTATGTCATGTGTGCCTCTCTTGCTGCCCTCTAGCTGGGGCATCTATAACATTAAGGGGATAAAAAAAGAGATTCAGACCCATTAACAACTTTTTACCGGCCATGCAGGGGATGCAGTTTAGGGGAGGAGCTGTTTTATACTTGGCCAAATTGATTATTTTCAAGGATTCTCCTGAAATGGTTTGAAATTCACATATCCTTATAATTTGTGTCACATCTGCAAAAAACAAATTCAGTTTTAGAATTAAAAAAAACAACAACACTGAAAATTACAGTGTAGCTGAAGCTACACTCTGAGACTGTGATGTGCCACACAGACTTGGGCGCATTCACTGTACAAAGCAGGAAATGAACAACCCACAGGACAACACATTATGACTTAAAACACAATTGTTCTTAAATAAGTCTCTTTAATAAGTTTTCATTTGACTTTAGTGGCCTCAACAGCCACAAGATGTCAGTTGAACAGGACTGTGAAAAGGTTGCTGTAAAGTCTACAGTCGCTTACTGTCAATAAGATGCCAGTAAATGAAATCAAATTCTGTAAAATGATTGTCTTTTTTCAGAAGCATTACTTCAATACAAGGTGTCATTACTGTGTTTTAAATTTACAGCGTAAGAACTGTGATTTCAAAAACAGCATTGGTTTTCATTTGGAGAATCATAAATAATTTTTTATTGAATAAATACTTAACTCAAGTATTTGGGTGACCCTAAAATGACAAACACCTGCTAAAGAAATTTTGTCTGCTATTGCTCAGTATTCCTGGGCATAATAGAAATATGGTAGTGGTTAAATTTGTCTATCAATCAATCAATCACTCAATCAACCAATCAATCAATCAACCAATCAATCAATAATTACTGAGCACTAATTCAAAACAAATGTTATCTGAAGATTCTTTACAATGAAGTAAGCAGAAGTAATGTTGGTCTATTGCTTTTCTGTTATTTACTTAATGGACGAGTAACAAGTGTGAATATTTTGGTAAAATATTCGGCAAACAGAAACCAGTTTGCTTTCCCACATTCATTGCCATTTAAAGTTATTTACTGTCAAGGTCTTTTACAGAAGGTCCGTCCGTCTGTCCGTCCGTCCGTCCGTCTTCTCCCGCTTATCCGTGGTCGGGTCACAGGGCAGTAGCCTAAGCAGGGAAGCCTAGACTTCCCTCTCCCCGGCCACCTCGTCCAGCTCTTCCCAGGGGATCCCAAGGCCAGCTGAGAGACATAGTCTCTCCAGCGTGTTCTGGGTCTACCCCGGGGCCACCTACCGGTGGGACGTGCCCGGAACACCTCACCAGGGAGGCGTCCAGGAGGCGTCCTGACCAGATGCCCAAGCCACCTCATCTGGCTCCTCTCAACGCGTAGGAGCAGTGGCTCTACTCTGAGCTCCTCCCGAATGACTGAACTTCTCACCCTATCTCTAAGGGCGAGCCCAGCCACCCTGTGAAGGAAGCCCATTTCGGCCGCTTGTACTCGCTATCTCGTTTTCTCGGTCACGACCCACAGCTCGTGACCGTATATGAGGATAGGGGTGAAGATCGACCGGTAAATCGAGAGCTTCGCCTTACGGCTCAGTTCCCGTTTTACCACGACAGACCGGTGAAGAGCCCACATTACTGCTGACGCTGCACCGATCCGCCTATTGATCTCCCGATCCACCCTTCCTCCGCTTGTTAACAAGACCCCGAGGTACTTAAACTCCTCCACTTGGGGCAGGATCTCTTCCCCAACCCTGAGAGAGCACTTCACCCTCTCCCGGGTGAGGACCATGGACTCGGATTTGGAGGTGCTGATTCTCATCCCAGCCGCTTCACACTCAGCTGCGAACCGATCCAGTGAGAGCTGGAGGTCACGGTTCGATGAAGCCAACAGTACCACATCATCTGCAAAAAGCAGTGACCCGATCCTGAGGTCACCAAACCGGAACCCCTCAACGCCCTGGCTGCGCCTAGAAATTCTGTCCATAAAAGTAATGAACAGAATTGGTGACAAAGGACAGCCCTGGCGGAGTCCAACCCTCACCGGGAACGACTTAGATGTACTGCCGGCAATGCGGACCAGACTCTGACACCGGTCATACAGAGAACGGACGGTCTGTATCAGGGGGTCCGCTATCCCATACTCCCGGAGCACCCCCCACAGGACCCCACGAGGAACACGGTTGAATGCCTTCTCCAAGTCCACAAAGCACATGTGGACTGGTTGGGCAAACTCCCATGCACCCTCGAGCACCCTATGGAGGGTATAGAGCTGGTCCACAGTTCCACGACCAGGACGAAAACCACATTGCTCCTCCTGGATCCGAGGTTCAACAATCCGATGGACCCTCCTCTCCAGTACCCCTGAATAAACCTTAACGAGGAGGCTGAGGAGTGTGATCCCCCTGTAGTTGGAGCACACCCTCTGGTCCCTCTACATGAAAAGAGGAGCCACCACCCCGGTCTGCCAATCCAGTGGCACTGTCCCCGATGTCCAAGCAATGTTGCAAAGACGTGTCAACCAAGACAGCCCTACAACATTCAGGGCCTTGAGGAACCCCGGGCGGATCTCATCCACCCCCGGAGCCCTGCCACCTTGACCACCTCGGCAACATCAGCTCAAGAGATAGAAGAGCCCACCACAGAGTCCCCCAGGTCTGCTTCTGCACTGGAAGACGTGCTGGTGGGGATTGAGGAGGTTCAAGCATTCTTTCCACCGATCCACAACATCCCGAGTCGGGTCAGCAGCGCACCATCCCCACCATAGACAGTGTTGACAGCGCACTGCTTCCCCCTCCTGAGACGCCTGATGGTGGTCCAGAATCTCTTCAAAGCCATATGGAAGTTGTTCTCCATGGCCTCTCCGAACTCCTCCCATGCCCGGGTTTTTGCTTTAGCGACCACCAAAGCTGCATTCCGCTTGGCCAGCCGGTACCCGTCAGCTGCTTCTGGAGTCCCACGGGCCAAAAAGGCCCGATAGGACTCCTTCTTTAGCTTGATGGCATGCCTCACCTCTGGTGCCCACCAGCGGGTTCGGTGTTGTCGCCACGACAGGCACCGACCACCTTACGGCCACAGCTCCGATTAGCCGCCTCCACAATAGAGGCCCGGAACAAGGCCCACTCAGACTCAATGTCCCCTGCCTCCCCCGCCACATGGTCGAACTTCACCAGGAGATGGGAGTTGAAACTCTTTCTGACGGGGGACTCTGCCAGATGTTCCCAGCAGACCCTCACTACACGCTTGGGTCTACCAGGTCCGACCAGCATCCTCCCCCACCATCGAGCCAACTCACCATCAGGTGGTGATCAGTTGACAGCTCCGCCCCTCTCTTCACCCGAGTGTCCAAAACATGCGGCCGCAAGTCCGATGATACGACTACAAAGTCGATCAATGAACTGCGACCTAGGGTGTCTCGGTGCCAGGTGCACATATGAACACCCTTATGCTTGAACATGGTGTTTGCTATGGACAATCTGTGATGAGCACAGAAGTCCAGTAACAGAACCCAACTCGGGTTCAGATCAGGGGGGCCGTTCCTCCCAAGTCTCACTGTCTCACTGTCATTGCCGATGTGAGCGTTGAGGTTCCCTAGTCAAACTAAGGAGTCCCCAGAAGGGGCACTCTCCAGCACCCCCTCCAAGGAATCCAAGAAGGGTGGAAACTCTGAGCTGTTGTTTGGTGCATAAGCACAAACAACAGTCAAGACCGTCCCCCCACCCGAAGGTGGAGGGAGGCTACCCAACGTACAGGCTTCGAGCTGAGGGGAGACAAGAACCGCCACCCCCGCCTGACGCCTCTCGCCATCCGCAACTCCAGAGAAGAAGAAAGTCCAACCCCTCTCAAAAGGACTGGTTCCAGAACCCAAGCTATGCGTTGAGGTGAGTCCGACTATATCTAGCTCAACCTCGCTCACAAGCCCCGGCTCCTTCCCCGATAGATAAGTGACGTTCCATGTCCCTAGAGCTAGAAGCTACAGCCGAGCAGCTTACAAGGCACCCGACCACTACGGCCTCTCACACAGGTGGTGGGTCTATGCGAGGGGGGTCCCACGTTTCTCCTTCGGGCTGGACCCGGCCGAGCCCCTTGGGCATAGGTCTGGCCACCAGGGGCTCGCCTGCGAGCCCCACCCCCAGGCCTGGCTCCAGGGGTGGGCCCCCGATGACCCACGTCCGGGCAAGGGAAACTTGGAGCCAATTTTCATCCTCTTCATAGTGGTCTTTTGAGCCACGCTTTTCTTGCCCCCTCCCCCAGGACCTGTTTGCCTTGGGTGACCCTACCAGGGCATAAAGCCCCCGACAACATAGCTCCTGGAGTCATTGGGGCAAGCAAACCCTCCCACCACGATAAGGTGGTGGCTCAGGGGAGGGTTTTACAGAAGGTTGCCAAGGATATTGTTGTAAACATGTTGACATAACTCACATAATGAGAATTTTATATAAAATGGGACAGAGATTTGTTTGTAAATAAAATCTGAAATTCCTGATTGCTGCCTGATTAAGTACTTTATATTTTTAAACCACTTGTGAAAGGCTTTAACACAATCATAATCATGAGTGTACATCCTTCACCAACATTTGAGGAGCAACTTTAATAAACACTGAACCACTGGAGTAATATTTGAAGCAGCAGAGGCCACACATCATCTATTTGATTAAAAATTCATGATGTTTTGTATTTCTTTATCTCTCTCAAAGCCTCATACATAAAAAGGTATCACAATGTAGCGGACATTTTTATGCACTTCAGAAAAACATGGCGTTCTGACACAAAGAGTTTTCTTCTCCATAAAACAACACCTCACCCTACAGATGACTCAGGGAGCTCCATATATTCATACTTTCTTATTTAGTTGCAGACTTGATGTTTCTTTCTGTCATTGTTCCTCTCTGAATTACTCAGAGCTGTAAACCATTGAAACTCAGTGTTTCTGTCTAATTTACACTCTCTGAAGCTCTGACTTGGATCACCATATTTTCTCATCCTCCTCAAAACCAACATGTACTTGTGGTGATGTTTGTACTCTGACTCTGATGTGTGTGTGTGTGTGTGTGTGTGTGTGTGTTTTTAACACACAAAACTTGAGTCTATTGCTCTGAATATTTTGCGAAATGCTGTGAACTCTTGCACCGCCGAGCCGAGCATGTCTAACATTTCTCCGCCAACATCTTACTTTTCTCTCATGTTCAAAGTCAAAAATTAACACCCACCAGGTTCCCACCGCTGTTAACATTTGGAAACATGAAAGGGTGACATGAGCGGTGAGGGCTCATATTTGAGTTATGGATTTCTGACACACTCATCAGCCTCATGCTGAGTGGAGGTCGATGCCTGCAGCTCTACTTCATGATTTATCTAAGTTATGGGAGAGGACTTTATGTTATCAAATAAGTTTGAGGTTTGTGATTCAGCACGGAAACCAAGTCACGATCTTCTGTGTTTCTTTCTGACAGATTCAGATATTAGCATGATGATGTTTGTCTGACTTTGTGGACATAGTGTAACTGTCACTGTCAGGGTCACTTCAAACCAGCAGGGGACACATTTGATCGTGTAAAAACACAGTGGTGACAGCAGAGTGGCGCAGCAGATATTGTGTGTGCCTCACAGTAAGATGGTTGCTGGTTTGAATCCAATGTCAAGCATAAATATACACTGTCTGGCAGAGGAAAAAAAGTTGCCACCAAACAACAGGTCACACATTCTAAAAATGCATTCACACCAAATGCAACTTTACAGCCAAGGTCGCGTTGCAAATCCAAGTCCTGTCGCCTATACTTTGCTTATTTTGTTGTTGTCGCTGTTGCTCAGTGACGCCCACTCGAGTTTGATCATATAATAGAATGCATTAGCTGACATTATTCTAACTGGATCCTTTTCAGACACTTACCAACCACAAAACACTGCAGCAGCATCATCTAAAAGTTTTCTGAAGTCCATCTAGGCAGAACTAAGGCACTCACTGACCAATGTTCCCCACATGGACATAGATTGTCTCTCTGTGAACTGGAATAAAAACAGTCTGTCACGTGTGTCATCACGTTCCTGCACAACGCGGCACAACTCTTCAGGAGCAACATCACCTGAGGATTTCACATTTTTTGACTTTAGAGACTGAGCACAGCGACCTGCTCCATGTCCAAAACAACCCCAGAGTTACCATCTGAAGCAACAGAGGCTCTAAAGATGCAACCACATCGCCCAGAACATGTCTGTCGCATCCTGTGAGATCTGGTCACACGTGGTCGTGGCTGATAGTGGCTGTACATTGACTCTTCATGGAGAGTGATCACTGAGGCCGCCAAAACTGCGTTTGGTCTGAATGCACCTTTATATTTCATTGAACCGCCTTTAGCTTTGATTACAGCATGCATTTGCTTCTGCAATGTAACAAGATTTGTCCCAGATCATAGCACTGTCCCCATAGGCTTGTACAGTAGGCACTACGCATGATGGGTGCATCACTTCACCTGCCTCTCTTCTTACCCTGATACGTCCATCACTCTGGAACAGGGTAAATCTGGACTCATCAGACCACATGACTTTCTTCCAGTCCTACAGAGCCCAATCTTTATGCTTCTTAGCAAATTGAAGCCTTTTTTTCACAGTCAGCCTTACTGATTTGTGCTTTCTTAAGACTACACAGCTGTTCAGTACTAATCCCTTGAGTTCCCTTCATTGTGTGTGTGGAAATGCTCTTACTTTCACTATTAAACATACTACTGAGTTCTGCTGTTGTATTTCTTCGCTTGATTTGTGCCCCGCTTAAGTGAATGCCAATCATGTTCATTCAGGATTATTTTCCGTCCACATTTCTTCCTTGAGAAAATGGTTCCCCACTATCCCTCCAGTTTTAAATAATGCGTTGGACAGCTCTTAACCCAATTTTAGTGGTTTCTGCCGTCTCCTTAGATGTTTTCTCTGCTTGGTGCATGCCAATGATTTGAAGTTTTTTTAACAGACTAACATCTTTTCCACAATCACAGGATGTGTCTTTTGACATGGTTGTTTAACACTTGTAATCAATTTACTCTGTACGGATAAATATCAACTGATTGATTGATAAGAAATAATTCACTGCATTTCACAAATAAATAAAATAATAGTGGACAAATGTGACAATACAATACAAAACTGACAAATATGAAGCAAATACAATAAAACAGAAGAAATAAACCACACTGAAAAATGTTAAAGCAGAATACTGCTTCATATTTGTTCCTGGCTGGCCTGTATACAGTATTTGCTTTACATCATGCACAGGGGGTGACTCTGTGTGTTATACAGGGAAAAATGGAGGGTGGCCTACATTTTACAGCTAATCCTAATGACATTCTCATGGCTGCCAGTCATGCACCCCTCTCTCTCTCTCTCTCCTGTTCTCTCTCCCATTGAAAGCAACCTCAGCCTGTACAGTGAGAGTAACACATCAGTTGGAATGCAATTTTGCTCACTTACTAAGCCCAGGATCTCTGCCGTGCATTCCCTGGAGCTGCTAAAATCCTGGAAAGTTGATGGATTTGAGAAACATGAGGGAAGCCTAAAAGACAGAAATACATAATTTTGAATTATGTAAGGTAAAATGGAGCCAAGCACTTGGTTCTGGCTGAAATAGCTCAGCAACTACTGGATGATATTTCCATAAGATCTTGTGCAGACCTTCATTGTTGCCATGAGACTCCCATCCCTCATTTTCATTTTCTTGTCAAACTAGAAAACTTTGCCCAAATTGGCATGCACTCCTACATAGATCCAAATTGCTTTCTCTTGCGCTTCAGTATCCTTACCTGGGTAAAGTCAGAGTGAAAAACGTTGCTGTTTGCTTTGACACATATGGCTCTCCTGGGTAGTGTCCAGATGATTTCAGGTGTTTTTTTTTGCAAGTGTGAGTGGGGTTTCAATCAGCAGAGATTACTTTTGCTGAAGCGACAAATTATTTACCTTAGCTTCAAACAGTGAACTTCTCTCTGTGCTTGTCTTGTTAGATCTCAGCACAGCTTTTGACACCATTGATCACTGCACCCTTATACAGGGACTGCTTTCAATTGGTTCAAAGACTTCAAAGCTAAATACAAGTTTACACTTAAATATTAAGTTTTATGTGCACACTAACGTTAGCTAAGAAGTTCCACAAGGTTCTATACTAAGTCCAATTCTCTTCTCGTTTTAAATGCTTCCTCTTGTTGGTGTCACAAGGAAACACTGTCAGTTTTTATTGTTATGCTGATAATACTCAACTGTATGTATCAATGAAGCCAATCAGAACATTTTGGCTAAGATATTAACTAGCTGTTTTGAGCAACTGGCTAATTATTATGAATTCATATTGGCACCTAATCCTACACTGTGCATAAAATGTAATCAGAAAGTAAAAACACCTTTGCATAGGAGTCTTGCTTACCTTTGATCAATTATGTGAGAAATTTCAATTACAAAAGAAACATTTATAAATCTCTACAGTGGAAAAGTTTCATGTCATCAAAAACTGCACAAATTAGGTTTATTCCAAACTCTTGGTAATCATGAGGGCTGGGTTCATCTTTCAAAATATTACCAGCCATTTGTAATCAATTCTAAAGACTGTTCATCAGAGAAATTAAATATGAGGAACAGTGACTTCCAAGAAGAAATCAATGAAGTGGACTGGAACAACTCTGTCGGCAGAATATGGATGCTCCAACTATGCATTCAGATTGTATCAACTTGGAGAGACTAACTTATACAGCTAAAGCAGGGGTGGGAAATATGGCAAAAATATCATATCACGATTTTTTTTAAATAAAATCCCGATCACGATTTTATCCCGATTCTTTTTTACTTTGATTTTTTTAGACTCATTTGCATGTTTGACCATTATTTCCCCGTGTTTAACATATAAAACATGTAAAACCCTAAAAGAAAAAAAAGGACAATTAAAGCCAAAGAAACTATCAGAGCAGGTTTTATTTTAAATAGTGCAGGTTTTATAAAAATGTGCAATAAATGTAAACATAAAAAGTAATGAACAACAATATCAACATTATCTCTTAAAGTGCAACAATTCAAAACAAATGTTATCTAACTGCAATGTCTATAATCTGAGTGAATAATACAGCTGCTTTAGAACAGATTTTTGTTCATACATCTTCAAGCTTTTGTCTCCTTTTTTCTTTCCACCATGGCTTCACGCTACATAACCAAACAGGAGATCCCACCATGCACTGCGCTTAATGTGCTACGATTGGCTAGTCAGACGATCTTTCTGCTTTATGACGATATTAAGTCATTATAATCCTTAACGATTTAATATCATCATATCGCACACCCCTAAGCTAAAGGCAAATATATAGACCACACTTTGAAAAGTCCTGCTCTACATGCTCATACAAATGCAAACTTAAGTTTTCCAATCAAAAATAATGGTCTTCAGCCTTTCAATTCATCCACTAGATGAAAAACATGTCTGTTCTCAGGCAAACAACTTTGTGTAGTTTCTCATTCAGAGAGTTTCAATCTCACAAAACCCCATCACTCAGTACTGCTGTTGCAGAGGGACTGGCTCTTGCAGGACCATTCACATTCACATGATGCATTTGATTTGAGGTTTTTCCCCCTCTCTGGTTCATGTAGGGTCATTCTTTCAGTCATTTTTCCTGATGTAGTTTAAGTGAATTTGGTCATTCAGAGTGACCTGTGCTCACTCAGAAGGTCTGTGAAGCAAAACCTCACAGACCGGGAGCTTTTACACCCCACACTGTGCTCTCTGAATCATAGATACTGTTACTGCAGGGCTCCATTTTCTCTCTGATCACACTGCACTGCTAGAAATGAACCTCACGTTTTTGTTACATGTCAAGAATGACAGATGATTTTATACAGTTTCATTGTGAAATTACAGAACCCGTGAGGCTTTCAGCAATATCTCTGAATGTTATAATATTTCAAAGCTTTCATTAAAGCTCACACCTCTGTGTAGCATACTGTCATTATTCTCAGTTGCTCTTGTTGCACACTCACCTGTTAAGCCTCTGAAAGTCATCGTGCCTGCCCTAAAATTTTTCTAATAACACTTTTCAGGACGTTCATCATTTTTTAAAATGTTAAAAGTTCCTCTAATTGCCAGAACTTTCTAACTTTTTCTTGGAAACTTTGAGAATCCAACTACAATGAGAAAAATACATTAACCTTTAATGACCACTGCCAGAGCTTACACTGAAAGAGTTTTTTTAAATCTGCTGTTGTATCATACTCTTCAAATCAAAATCACATTACAAATGCTTTCAGCCAGCATTTACAGGCAAAATATTCAAAGCTTTGGACTCATGCCGAGGTCAGATGACACATTTTTTCTGTCGGTTATGATGGTAAATATGTTAGATTAGGCAGCCACTCAGTCAAAAACAATTAAACTGTGACTCACCCAATATGACAGACTACACCACTGAAACTGGCTGCATATAAGGAGCGATGGGATGACAGCAGGAGGAAGGGAGCTAACAAACACTGTATTTATACTTCTGTTTGTTTTTAAAAACATGATGATAAGTGATATGGTACCTGCAAGAAAAATAACAGACTGCACAAGAACTGGATGAAGCCATGTCATAGAAGCTTTTGGGACAGTTTTGATGTCAAATGGACACTGCCACACTGCATTTGCCATATCAATCAAACTTTAGCACCGTCTCCTCAGAGACAAAGAGGCCTTCTTGAAGCCATCTGACCAATAGCATCCACCACAGGGTGCAGGTGCAAACCTGTGCTGAAGTGCTTGTTGATCTATTTACAAGCACTTCCCTGGTGGTTTGCACATGCACCTTCGGCTTAGTTTCATATGTATTTCTTTAAAAAAAACATTAAGTGCTAATGTTAGTCTAAAATTAGATAACCTAACATAATGCGGTAAAAACAACTTACAACAAGCACACGGGACCACTTAGAGTAACGGAAGACTTTATCTGATGACTGTAGGCAGAGGCAGGCTTATACTACCCACTGACTTCTGGTGTTTGAGCTAAGCCAATTAGAGGTGGGTGAGCTCTTCCTTGTTATTCTACTCACAGTTGAAAGAATGGTATCTATCTGCTTGTCATGGACTCGGGAGTGAGGCAAGACAGAAAAACAAAAAAAAAGTGTTGCCGTATCCCTTTGAGCTACTACAGAACTACAACATGGCAGCTTGACTTGGAAGTTGTTACAAAAGTATAATGTCAAATAACCTCGTTTGAGAATTTCCTTATCATTGCAGATCTGGTCAAGCAGGTTATCATGGTTGTGGCGATAGTGTATGAATAATTGTTTATCACAAAATTATTAGAATGCTTACATTTTTTCTCAAAGATATTTTTATTAAATTTTCACAAGTTTATGACCCAGGTGTGAAACATTGACAGTAAATCTGTGAGATGTACAGTCAGCTCAGGTCGCAAAAAAAAAAAAAACGGTCCGTACACAGTAAGAGAGAAAGAGAAAAAAAACAAGAACTCAACACAAAACAGAGAACTTCTCCAACCCACCCACCCCACCCATCGTTTCCGAGCCAGACTTATTCCAAGAAAAATCAAGATGATCAAGGAGCCAAGTGCTCCATTCCTGGAGTGATACAGGCAGCAGCTGGAAGTCAGGTTCCAATTAATGAGGAGGATAAAATAAAACAAAATAACTGCAATAGAAAGTAAGTAAGAGTTATATATTAATATAAGTTATGAGCCCCCACATTTACCAATGGGAGACCCCAGATAAAAGATGGACTATACACGGGTGATGTTGAATTGAGAATCAAAAAGTTAAGCGTGAGTGAGTATCCAGTCTCTAGCGCGCTTGTAGGTTATGGAAGTATTCCTGAAAAGGTCCCCAAACTTTTTGAAACTTTTATTTGGAATTGCAAATTGAGTAATGTATTTTTTCAAGGTTTAAACAAGACATAACATCTCTCAACCACTGAGCATGAATGGGCGGGGCAGCATCTTTCCACCTCAGCAGTATTGCACGTCTGGCCAGGAGAGAAGCAAAGGACAGGGTTCTACATTTAGCAGGAGTCAAATGCACATCAATACTGTCTGTGGTACCAAAGAGAGCGATCAAAGGGTCGGGCTCCATGAATGCTTACATTAAAGTCCACTGCCATTTTTGTGGTCCCAATCAACAGATTGTAAGCAGCAGTTCTTTTAAGCCAGCAATAAGCTTTAAAAGTAAAAAGTGGTCAGTACCTGATAGTGTTTTTTATTTCAGATAAAACACTAAAGTCTTTTGTGTGTGCATTCATTTTGAACCTGACTAGGTTGTTTATCCATTATACTATCTTAAAATCCTAATACTTTGAGCCTTGGGAACCATGAAGTGCTGAGTGCTAGCTCACATCTATGCTTTGGACTCATTCCTCTACCACTCTATGGTAAACTTGTGGTGCAGCTGGATCCACCTGATTCAATGTCTGTAATCAGACAGATCTATCTCGCCAAGCTCCAATCTGTAAATACTGTGTTGTGACCAGCACTGTAAAACTTTTCACTGTAGAAGTTACAGTATTTTACTGGCAGCAGTGATCCTGTAAAATACTGTAATGTTGTACAGTAATATACAGTTAATTACTGTTTATATAATTCTGATTACAGTATTTTACTGGCAGCAGTGATCCTGCAAAATACTGTAATGTTGTACAGTAACTTGCTGAACTTACAAGTACAGTATTATACTGTATAGTAATATACAGTTAATTACTGTTTATATAACTCTGATTACAGTATTTTACTGTTGAATTTAATACAGAATACTACTGTAATGTTGCAAATGTACAGTAAAATACTGGAAATCATTTTTTACGATAAATGACTGTATGTTGACTGTATTTTTATCTATCAATATATATTTTTATCATCATTGAATACTACTACGACTACTACTACTACTACTACTACTACTACTACTACTACTACTACTACTAATAATAATAATAATAATAATAATAATAATAATAACAATAATAATTACCGCCACCACCATCATCATCATTAATGATAAAGACAAAAGGTAAAAGTATTAGTTCCTTTTCAGTCTTTTTTATTGAAAGCCTTACAGGGTTTGGCAAGGTTAACAGAGACTGCATTACAGATGTAGGCATGTAGAAACTCAGTTTTAATACAAAGAATATAGCTGAAACCCTTGACTACTTGTGTGCATGTGAGTATGAGTGTGTCTCAGTGTGTGTATGTGTGCTTCATGTGTGCTTAATGCTTAACACTTAACCCTATAGAGCCAACTGTAACATACTTGATACATACTTTTATAATACCTCTATCTAATCAATATGATCAACAAATTACAAAAAAAACATCTGAATACAATCAGATAAATGATAAAAATGTCCTCAAATGGATTATCAGTTGCCAAAAACACCTAATGTATCAAATGAGATTCGAAAAAATCTATATGTATGGACATTTTGATTTTTATGCATTCTAGCAGAAAGTGAAATAAACATTTCTGATCCAAAAAATTAGAATTTTCTGGCTATAATCTATGGTCTTGGGCCTTAAAGGGTTAAGCACAATACTGAACTGTTCTGCTATAGACAACATGCCTTTTATAATGACAAAAAAAGAACAAGAACTACAATTTGTGTGTTTTGCAATTAAGTGTGTGCCAGTGTGTGAAAGTGTGCTGAGGTAGTGTGTGTGTGTGTGTGGTTCAGGAGTACGTGTAAGATTACACAAAGTTCCACTTGAAATCACTCAGTTTCTTAATGAGCGTGCACACATGTGGATTTACTAATGTTGCCTTCTTTTGTACCATCCTGCCACTCCTCTTGCTTGGTGTCTTGCCATTGCTCGTTTTTGTTCCCCTCTCTGGATTGATGTCGATGCAGCATCTAGAACAACAAATTAAAACAACAACAAAATTAGTTTTTCAGGTATAATCTATTAACGATACATGTTGACTGTTGTGCAAAGGAGTAGTGCAGACATTTAACTACAGAAGTGTTTTTTTAATGTTGTGGCAGGGTTTATTAGTGTGCATTTGGAATTTGTCTAATCATATGTTATTATGACAACTTTATGGCAAGTAGCCTACTCAGGCCTGCCCACAGATCTGGGTCAAAAAACAGAACTGGCGCTTACCAGTTGTAACTTGGTAAGGATATCTGTGTATGTGAGGTGGATCAGTACATCCTGGCAAAGAGTTCTCTTATTAGAGCTGAAAGCATGGCAAGGTAATTTTGGGTTGAATGGATTGGTTCTATTGCAAGCTTAAACACTTTTCTCCTTTTTAAAATTTTGCCACTTATTTTTACCGCAGCAATTTCTTGGAAATGTTTTGCCACATGTAATGGATTTTTGCAACCTTTTTGCCACTTTTCCTGCCACTTTGCTATTGTTTGGCCCTTTTTTTCTCTTTCTTAATCACTTTATATTCCTTTTAACATCAAATTTTGCACTTCATGCTCCCAGTGTCTGCAGCATGACACAAAAAATGTGAATGCAGAGCACTGTTATTTAAAAATATATATTTTTTTAATTATTATTGATTCAATTTATATATTTTTATATTTTGTATATTTTTTATGTTTATTTTTTTTAAATTTTATATATTTTTTATCTTTTGTTCATTTACTTTTATATTTCTATTTTTCATTTTGCCAGGTTTTGTCATCCATATTAATTTATATGTGACTCTACTCCTGTTGTGCAGCAGCTCAGGCACACACTCATAAAAAAGATGGGACAGACAAATCAGTTTTTTATGTGGAATGCTAGACGTGCCTGTTTTTGCTGTACATGTGTCAGTAGTTTTCAATAATGTTAAGATTTGAGTATTATATGTGTGAAATAGCTCTTACCTCTGGATGAATTCCAGCGTGCAAGCTGCATCTTGCTGATATTGGAGATTAAAGTTATAGTAGGAGGAGAACAGCACAGCCAGCCCATACACAAAAGATGTTCCCTCACATAGAACCTCATTTTCTATGCTGATCATCCAACGGTTTGTGTCAGTCAGTGGTCCTAAAAAAAAAAAAACAGGTTAGAAAAGTAACAATAGAAATGTAAAAAACTAAAAGGATTGATATCTGACCCAATTCTAACATTATAAAAATAATCATGCTGCTTCATTGTGCATTATTAAAGAGACAGTCTGTAGTTTAGGATACTCCAGGCTTTAGTTTCTATATTTTCTATAATTTCTCCCCAAGTTTGGTTTATTGGGGAAGAGCAGGGAATTTGGGGTTTAGCATGTTCTGTTTGTAAGAATGTTAAAAATGTAAAATAAAATATTCCAAAGAAACTGTATATTTTTTTTTTCTCGAAAAGAAATTCGCTATAACACACAAAGTGTCTCTGCTTTTATCAACTCTAAATTCTACCGAATGGGTGTTGGTCTGACTTGCATTTGTTTTGGGGTCCTTGATGTTTAAGTTTGATATCAACTAAAAAAGATTACATTATTCAGCCCAAAGTGATGTCTCATCTGCATCCAAATTTTGAGGGTTTGTGTTTTAATTTTGTATTTAGTGTAACCACACTGGAGATAATTCTGGAAATCATGGCTACATAAAGTAATTAATTTTGTTAGCTGAGTTAAGAATCTTTTATTTTTTTTTATTTAACCTTTATTTAACCAGGTAAAAAACCCCATTGAGATCATGATCTCTTTCACAAGGGTGACCTGGCCAAGAGGTCAGCAACACACGTCAAGGCAAATACATTTTGCAAGCAAAGTATACAACATAACAACAATTTAAAAAATGCATTTTTTGTAAAAGAGAAAAGTGCTATAAAGGACAGAAGATTATTAAACATACAAAACTATTCAGAAACACAGGCACTGCTTAATGGTTTCGCGCTGTTTATCCATCAGCAAGGATTGAAAAGCTCCAAGTGAAATGAGCTCTGAGAGCTTCAGTTCAGTCTGTAAAGAGTTCCACGCTGTTGGAGCAGCAAAACTGAACGCTTTCTTCCCCAATTCAGTTCTTACACGAGGAACAGAAAGATGGAGGACATCACAGGACCGTAAGGCATAATGGCTTGTAGTTCTCCGAACAAGAGAGCATAAGTAAGGTGGAACTAAGCCAAGAATTGCTTTATATACAAGTATCATCCAGTGCGTATACCTTCGCGCACTTAAAGAGGGCAACCCAAAACAAATATACAGGTCACAATGATGTGTGAGGCGGCCATCACCCGTGACAAACCTCAAAGCACTGTGATAAACAGTGTTCAAAGATTGGAGACATTTTAGTGGAGCACCAAAATACAGCACATCTCCATAATCAATCAGGGGAAGAAATGTTGCTGATACAAGCAGTTTCCGGGCTCTGAGTGAGAAACAACATTTGTTTCTGTAGAAGAAACCTAGCTTTACCCTGAGTTTGCTGACTAAGCCAGCAATGTGTGCTTTAAAAGAAAGCTCATGATCCAGGAGAAAACCCAGGTACTTATAATGAGAGACCAGCTCAACTGGGTTTCCTTGTTGAGTTACCACTGCTGGGATATTTGCTGGTAACTCACTTGAGTTTGAAAAGACCATGAGCTTTGTCTTTTCAGCATTTAAAACCAGTTTCAGACTTCTCAGACGGACTGAACAACATTAAAAGCAGCTTGTAAAAACTCAAAAGCCTGAGTGAGTGAGGATGAACAGCAATAAATAATGGTATCATCTGCATAAAAGTGATAAAATGCATTTGACACAGTAGAGCACAAACTATTGATATATATTGAAAATAAAATGGGTCCCAAGACTGAGCCTTGGGGCACCCCTTTTGAAACATCCAGAACAGTGGAGGTGGATCCAGCCACCTGCACACACTGTGTTCTGTCTGTTAAATACTCACTGAACCAATGAGTGGCTGATTTAGAAATGCCGATGTTATGTAAAATTTTAGTCAAGAGTTTGTGATCTACTGTGTCAAAGGCTTTAGAAAGATCAATAAAAAGAGCTACACAATATTTCTTACTGTCCAGAGCCTCGATAAAATCATTTAAAACTTTAAGACCAGCCGTAACAGTACTGTGCTGTTTCCTAAAACCAGATTGAAAAGATGATAAAATATTATTTGACTCTAAAAAATTCTTTAACTGATCACTGACGATCCTTTCAAACAACTTTGCTAAAACACATAATTTGGAAATTGGTCTATAGTTATTTACATTACTGGGTTCTCCCCCTTTTAACAGGGGGAGAATAAAAGCAGATTTCCAAACTTTAGGGATTTTATTACTGATAAAACTCAGGTTAAAAATATGTGCCAGAGGCTCAGCAATAAAATCAGCAGCCAATTTTAAAAAGAAAGGATCTACATTATCAGGCCCAGCAGCTTTTCCTGTGTCCAGTCTCTTCAGAGCAGTCTGAACCTCAGAGGCAGTAACAGCAGTAAACTCAAAAGGGCTGAAGGTGCCACCACCTGTCAATGTTGAGAACAAGGGTGAGTTTACACTGGGTGGGTCATCTTTAGTCAGCTCAGGATTTAAAGACTCAAACAAGGAGCCAGCAGAGATAAAATGATCATTAAAATAATTTAAAATGGCTGTCTTATCAGACAAGGGGCCAGAATCTGTAATTAAAGAGCTTGGCAGTTCACTAGTCATTACATGACTGTTTAATTTCATGACCGGCCAAAACTTTTTGGGATCATTCAAATTTTTGGTAGATTCAGTTAGGTAAAAGTCAGACTTTGCTTTTTTAATCTGAGCAGTGCATTTATTTCGAGGCTGACGAAAGCTGAGCCAATCTGCCTCTGATTTTGATTTCCGAGCCCTTGCCCAAGCAATGTCCCTTTCCTTTAGAAGGTTTCCTAAATCGGTAGAAAACCAAGGATTTTTCCTTCCATTTACCCTAAATTTACGGATGGGAGCATGCTAATTAATGATACGAGTGAACTCGTCATAAAAGTAGGTCAAGGTCAGCTCAACATCATAAAAAAGAGAAATTCTGCTCCAATTAAAAACAGTCAGATCATGTAAAAATGCTTGTACACAAAAGTTTTTAAAATCTCTTTTAAAGAGAATATGCGGCTTGGTTCTTGGCAGTTTTGTGTTTCTTACTGCTGCAATGGCACAGTGATCACTCAAATCATTAGCAAAAACACCTATGTTTGTGTATTTGTGGGGGGCATTTGTTAAAATTAAATCAATTAAGGATGATTTTGAGTGGTTTTTATTATTTGGTCGGGTTGGGGAATTTATTAGTTGCGTTAGATTTAGCAAATTGCAGACTGATTTAAGGTTGTCTGCTGATGAAGTCAACCAATCAAGGTTTAAATCCCCAACCAAAAGAAGTTCACTGTTGTTTAACCCAGCCACGAACGACACAAGCGAGGATAAAGCATCAGTGGAGGCAGATGGAGGTCTATAACAACCTATGATGTTGAGAGTCTGGCCATGAGCAAAATCCAGCTTCAGGGCAAGGGCTTCAAACTGTTTGCAAATGGAAAGTGAGGATAGGAGGGTAACGTTAAATGAATTTCGAATATATATTGTTACCCCGCCACCTTTCCTCGGGCGATCACACCGGAAAACATTATACCCATTAATAGCAATGTCTTTGTCAGGGACTGATTTACTAAGCCAGGATTCTGACAGGACAAGAATGTCAGTATTTGTCGACTGAACCCAGATTTTAACAAGGTCTAGCTTTGGGAGCAGACTCCTGACATTTAAATGAAGTATACCTAGGCCTGACCTAGTTCTGAATTCATCAGGAGTACTGATGTTATTCACAACCGGACCAGGATTTGGCTCGACATTGCCTGACAGCGGTAGTATGAGCAAGAAGAAAACTTTTCTCTTGACATTACATGATGTCACAGAAACAAGACTTTTTGGCCTCACAGGATCAAGAGAAGAAATTTCAGTACAGGTAAAACAATTTTGCAAAAATGAATTACACCATAAAGGCTGGTTAAGAAAATTTGAATGTAAATCATCAGAAAATGTCAGTAACAGCTTTGACAGCTCAGCAGGGGCCGAGGACCAGCTGTCAGTGATTGAGCTGAGTAAACACAGAGGTGGGCGGGGCACCTGGTCAGGTACACCGCCACACACGTGGAAAACCGATCCGGGGATAAGCAGGAGAACCAGCAGCAGTGCCAGCGCCAAGGTCATTGTTATTAATTTGAGTTAATGAAGAGATTTGGAGCTGTGGTTATGGAAGACGAAAAAGGGGGAAAGTCACCTGATGAAGGGTCCTGATGCCATGGGTGTAGCTGGAGCCACTGCACTCTGACGAGGGACGCTTGACGGCCAGGCGAGAGGCGGGGGGCTAACGGCTAGCGACCGGCAGCTAGCTCTCCAGCTAGCCACCAGAGGCTAACGCGCTAGCCAGCTGCAGTGAGCCAAAGCGGCAGCCTGCCTCCTCGAGCTGAGGGCGCTAACCAGCCGCCAGGAGCTAACCAAGCAGCTAATTGCCCCGTTACCAACCTCCTCTTGGCAGATGTGACTCCCGGAATACACGGTTAGCCGCTAACAGGCTAGCGAGCAGCTAACAGCGTTGGCATCCAGAAGAATGGCAGCAGAGCTGGAAGATCCAGGTAGACACCGGCTGTAGTGGACAGACGACCACCTGGTCCTCACGTCCAGAAACTGGGCAGCAGCAGCCGAGGATGGTAGCGGCCGCAGCTAGACGTCCTTCTCCCCCATGGGGCACCTGGAGGCGGGTTAGGGGACAGGTAAAACCGGCGAGAGCTTCAGCTGGTCCAAGCCTGGGTGACAGCTCCTCAGTCTTGCTGGCGTGGTACAGTTCACTCCCGAGAGAGGGTAGGATACAGCAACCTACGATTTCCTCGATCACCGACAGGAATTGCAGGATTGAACCCCAGCACTAGCCCCACAGCCCGCGGGGCGCACCAGCGACTTGACAGGTGAGTACCGGTGGTGGGGAAAGTCGATAAAAAAGAAACTTGGCGAAAGTTTCGTTTCCTCTCTAAAAGGTTATTTTTGAAAATCAGTCCTACAAAAAAGAGATGCAGGCTTACTGACAGACCGGCAAAAGTTCAATCTGAATGAAGGGTCAGGAACTAGTCAGACGCAGAGACGTGTGCGCGGCCATCTTGGTCGTGAAGCAGCAGGAGAAAATAAGGATGCAAAAACACTAGATTCCTCTTAAAATGCTTATGATTTGCTCAGTGGTTACTCATGTCCATAGTACGTCTACTAGTCAATCCTTAACTAAAATGAAACAGTTGCACTGTAAAGCTATTAGGATTTTTCCTGAACACTGATATTGATAGCAGCTGCCACTCCCAACTCTGTATGAAAGACAGTAGCTGTCACTGCCCATATTTTATTCTCATTAAAAATCACATACAATTCTTACCTGCCACAATTAAACGTGGGGTGTTAGGCAAGTTGGTAGTCAGCTGCACGATAGCTGGTGTGGCTGCAACCTTTAAAAATAGGACAGGTAATACATGGGTTAGTATGACAGGAATGTTGAATGATTATGAATGACCTAGAATTTTGGAATAATGGAAAAAATGTAACAAATATAACCTTACATCAGTTTCTATGAGGAGGGCAGTCTTAGGCTCCTTGAAGTGCGCCATTATGAGCTCTAGGATGTTTGAAGCAGTCACACTCAAAGGAGACCTGGAGACAACTGCTTTAACACCATCATTTCTTTGGTTCTTTTTGAAGAACTCCATTATGTTTTTGCCATGCTCTTCAAGAAATGCTTCAATCTTTCGGGCAATCGGAACATCAGTCAACAGTTCAAAGTGAGCACACATGCTCCTTGGGAAGAACAAGTAAGGCCACTGTTGCTTTACATCTTGCAGAGCTGGTGCTGGATTAGCATTTATCATCTCACGTTGCAAGCAGTAGGTTGTCTCCATCAGTTCTGACACTTCCGCCCTTTCCAACCCAGATGAACCCTCTCGGGAAAAAATCTCGATCAGCTTCTGTCTCTTATTTTCCAGAGATTCTTTTGTCTCATCAGATGGAAGCCCAGGCTGCCATTGGGTGCAGCCATAGGTGTCTGCAGGTCCTCGCATTGGTCTGCCCTCTTTGGCATCAACTCTCTTTCTGCGACGAGCGAGGGTGTTGTTCCTGTTCAAATGTTCAACACATGTTTTTATTTGGCACAACAGAGATTCATATCCTGTCCCTACATTTGTTTTTCCATCATCCAAAGTGTCCATAAAGGACTGGGGATATCGTTGCAATATGTTCCTTGCAATGATGAGACACTGGGCTCTGCTTGGATTTGCATCAATCTTTCTTATGTCGTCAACAACTAAGCGGATCATGAGTTGTCTCTCTGCTGGCAAAAGTGTCCGGCCAGTTTGCTCTTGCAGGCGAGGCTGATGGAGTGGACATGGGGCTGCTTGAAAATGAAGAGCTTTGGTCCTGTGGAATGTTGGTGGACATCTGACTCAGGGGGGTAGTGGGCCAAGGCTCTGAAAATAGGAAAACATTATGGATGGTGATATTTAAGGCACCAGTCAAACTTAATAAATGTCAAGTGAATTTCTGGTTATGTTCACTATGTAGTCATGTGTTTTTGTGCAGTCTTCTCCATAAAACTGAGTCTATGCAAAAGCAATGCGCCCATCAAGATATGTTGTCATATGAATATGTTTTGTTCTCCTTGTGCTATTATATGTTGTCATATTTACTTTTTTCTACCATTGTTAGTGTCTTATTCTGATCATTTGCATTTTTCTGCTACATAGGCTAATTGTTCTTTGACATTGGCTTGTAAAAATATCTCACAAATTATAAAACATGACAAACATGACCACTTAGTTACCTTTCATTTCCATGCATCCAAAAGTTTTCTGCACTGGATGGGCCTCATAAACTCTTCAATGTCCTGCTCTCTTACATACTGTAGGTCATCCTCTGTCTCCACTCCTTGTTGTATAAGCTTCTCCACCATGCAATCTAGTGAAGCTGCAGGAATACTGGGAAGCGTAGAGGAAATAGCCTCCCTGATCATATCCGTAGGTTGCTGTATCCTACAGGGATGGAAAGGAGTGGTGGAGTGAGATCACTGATAAACCAAACATATTGTACTCTGACAGAGGATAATAGTCAAGGAGCTCTCTATGATCGGTGCAAACATGGCACGTACTTTCTGTGAGACAATAAACCCCTTGATCAACTAGATGAACAGACTGGCATCTTTCTGTGACAAAGTAGACTGCCGTAGCATTGTGAATTAAGATTAACTTAATTCTTCCAAAAACAAGTCCTTCATCATTTTTCTCCAGGATAACACACATGTTTTTTTTTTTATAAAGCGTGCCTTTAACACTAACTTCATGTGCTGCCACAGTGCTGCTTGGCTGAAAGCTAAAAGGTGCAACTGAATCTTGTATTTTATCAGTGTAGTCCTGCACAAAAAAGTCTGTGCCTCTTTCAATGACTACACACGGTGGAAGAATATTGCCAGCACTGATGTAAGCTTGCAGAAGTTGATGCCTTTCAGCAAGAGTGGAGCAAAGGTTCTTGAAGTTGTGGAGTTTGTGGGCACACTGTTTGAAATATGTATGCTTGCTTTCGAAACGCAAAGTCCACAAACGAATAAGAGGTTCAAAATGAATAGTCAGGTCAGGATAATGAGACAAATAGTGATGTTTAGGTTTCAGAGCCTGATGAGGAAAATGTTCCTTTCTGCTTAACAAGTACTCCTCAATCAAAACTTTCAAATATGCAGTTTGACCAGTGGTTATCTTTGGTGCACAAATCAGTTCAACTACTTGCCTAAGTTGCAGTATCAGTTGCCAGACATCATTGTCCATTGGATTTTGAATCTTGTCACCGATCAAGATTGGCAGAACTCTAAGTAGACACCAGTTCTGTGCAGCATGCCCACTCAGTTTGTCACTTCTAGGATTAACATCACTTGGCTTATTGTTAGCATCACTGCCAAGGTAACAGAGGTGGTTTATGCGGCTGTTCAGCTCCACATAACTGAACTCCTTTTGCTTTACAAGATGACTGATATACAGGGCTAGATCGTAAGAAACAACACCCTCAAACAGATCATGGCCTAAACAAGGAGGTAGTCCAGGTTGGCATACATGAAAGCAGGAAAGATCATTGAACTTGGAATTAAATTTGATCCCAGCAGATGTCTGTGAGTTTGTTCCAGCCAACTGCTGCACATGGCCATTGTAGGATTCAGGTGTTCTGACTGAGCCTTTTGCTGAAGGAGAAGAAGTGAATGTTTCACGATCAATATCACAGAACCTGCAGAAGTGAATGCTTTTGCTAAAGTTCTCACTGAAACCACCTATATTGTGTGATCCCAAGTTGTCACCTGCTATGGCACACAGTGCTCCCCTGTACACTTGTCCATCAAACATGACAATTCCATTTTCCTCAAGCTCTTTCAGGTCTCTTATGAGAGAGTAAAATACTTTGTCCTGGCCAAAGTATTTGTAATCATGCTCTCGACATAATAATACCAGTTGCATTTGCTCCACATTTGACCTGTAGTGAGGTGCTACATCTGCCAGTGAGAAGTATACAGCAAGAACCTTGTGCTTTCTCTTGCCTGATCCCAGAGGATTAACAACTTCAAATGAATCCTGATACAGAATTATGCCCAAAGACTTTGGATCCGACTGAAACAATCCATTTTTTGAGACATTACTACCATTCCATACATCCTCCAGTATGTCTTTTGTTTGAGTTGGGGAAAATATCTGCTGCTTTTGAGCACTTACATGTTGCCTGATTGACTCACACTGAAAGAGAGACCTGAGTGTCTCTATAATGGGCACGTATTGGGCAAAGCATTCTTTCCCTGACTCATTGTGTCCAAGAAAGACTGGAACTGGTTCAATGTATTTGAACTGACTTTTGAAAAATGATTTTCTTCTCTTATCAGTTTTTAATATACCAGTATGGCATGTCCGGAAAAGATCCTCTGATTTTAGGACATCCATAATATCATTGATATTATCCTTTGATATGGCTAGAGTCAGTAACTTCTCTTCAAGCTTATGCATTAAATGTGACTGACTGACATCATGTACATCCTGTAGATCTTCAATTATGGTCTGGATTACCGAAGATGGGAGTAACAGTTTTCCCTGCAGCTTTAAGTAAAATAAAGCTAAACTGATGAGGAAGAGGGATTCATCAGCACGCTCCACAACAACAGAGTTTTCTCCCTCATCAGCATCATCCAGAGCACCATCTTGCTTAGGCTCACCTGCATTGTCTGCTTGCTTACCCAAGCACTCTGCCAGGGTATCTGTCCCACTATCTGGTGTCAAAGAGCTTGAGATGTCTTTCAAAGTGCATTTTTTGTGAGTTCTTGAAATATGGGATGAAAAAGTAGATACTACCATAAACCTTTTGTCGCAGTTTTTGAATGGACACGTAACTGTCTTACCATGTCTGATGTGCAGCTTTCAATGAGATTGCATTTAAAATGCTATCACACCTGAAAGAGCAGAAATCCACAGAACAAAAAAATACACCATTAGAGCTCTGACTTGAGGATACATTTTCATCTACCCTTTGGCTTCCAGATGGGTGATCTCTGTACATATGTATTTTGAAAACAGTGATTTTTGAGAACATACGGCTGCAATCAGGCAGTGGACATTTGAAATTCAAATTTCTGATATTTTTATGGCTCTTCATATGCCTAACAAATGCGAATTTTGTCTCACTGACGTAGTTACATACCTCACAAAGAAACATTTTGGGAAACCAAGGCTATAAATCACTGCTGTGTTTGTCACAGAAACAGGGATTTTTTTGAGAAAATAATTATTGTCACTAGTTTTGGCAGCGCACGTTACTGACTTAAAATGTGGTTGATTAGTTTGGACAAATGAAGTAGAGCATCACATATGGTAAATAACGTAATTCAAATGAAATGCAGCTAATGTAACTCACCATACACTGTCTCCATCATATCAAGTGTGGCACTGAAATACGCAGTCAGTGGTAGCATGCCCGCTTCACTTTGAGAAAAAGCTAATCTACCAGGCGCTGAGGTGAGCGAGGTGATGCGGGGGCGCGGAGAAACACTGCCCGCCCGCTGTACTCAATCCCGGGGGGGTTGCCCGGTGAGGAGTCGCTGTATTCCCGGAGGAATTTTAACCCGATATCTGACAAAATGCGCACAAACCTGAGCTCACGGTGCAAAGGTGAAAAGTGCGAGCATATAAAACAAACCTTAAAGCAGAGTGAATCTTGGAAACGACAACGATGCGGGGAATTAAAGTTTAGCGTTCACATTTCTAGGGGTGCTAAGCCGGGAGAAATTTCCTCTGAGTCTAAGAGAATCAAGTATGTGTTTGGCTGGCAAGAAATCAAAGCTAACACGTGTTGTGGCTCCAGCCACACTCATATACTACTCATGAAGCAAAGAATGTACTAATATAAGTTCTACAAAGTAGAGCTATATTGTAAAAACTAAACAGCAGGAAAAGTGCTACTTACATTACTTCCAGAAATCCAAATGGCAGGCAGAAGTTGTCAAGTCTCGTCGTAGAACTTGCTGGAAAAGTTTTCTGAACAAAGTGAAAAGACTGGCAGCAATCCTCTCTTTTTTTTTCTTCCCACAATGCAGTGCTGTTTACAGTAAAACGTTGTAAATGAGTAAATTACAGGACAGCACTGTATTTTATTTTTTTGCTCCCATGATGCATAGCGTTTAAGAGTAAATTACTGTATACCAGAAATACAGTATATTACTGTTCAAATTTTAATCCAATTTTACAGCAAAGGCTTACAGTGAGGGCAATAGTGCTCGCCAACTGATTGGCCCACAATGAATGTGACTGACCCAATAATCATCCAATCTCCTGCAGGATTTGCTTTTGAAAGGTTCTGTCCTCCTCACAAACTCTCAGGACTGTTGCTTAGGTGGACAGTGAAATATATTCTGCATACTTTATATTAATTTTCCAATCTGGTGTGTCAGGTTAGTTCTATGATGTTCTACTTATAAATGGGTTGATTTGGCCTTCAGACCCAGCATTGTACATGCTTCCTAGAAGAGCATACTTTTACTTTCATACAACAGACCGTAGAGCTTTTAAATTGACCTTCGGATTAATTGTATATATAGCAGAATACCAAAGCTCCCCTCATAGGCAGCCCAACTGTAATCAAGGCTTCATAAGACATTTCAAACACTTTGAGTTCATACACGGGGGCGGCAGTGTGATCTGATTGTGAATAAAAAACAACAGCTTAGCCAGATTATCTGAATGAACAATAGAATAAATGAATAAAAAGCAAATCACATTCATTGTTTAGACCAACTGTTGACAAAGATCTGTTTCAGACAGAGCTGCCTCCTGTTAGCTTGATAGAGAATTAATTTATGGTTTTGGACTTTCAAGTTTGGATTTTCTTCTAATGCATGAGCTACCTGAAAAGGTGTTCATGCCTCAAAACATCAAATAGGAATCTAGCAAAATAAATGAGACTGCAAAGACATGTACAAAGAGTGCAGTGATCCTAAAGCATGCCCGTGAGAGCGATGACGGTGACAGACAGGCGGATGTATCGTGAAAAATAGATGAGGTCTGCTGGATGCAGTCACTGGTGGGAGGCCTCTGTGTGTGAGTTTGGAGGCAGTTTACTGATCACAGTTCAGTGTGCGAGGCTGCTAAAGTAGGCCAGCTGTGGTGGAGTCATTGATTGTGGCAAGTATCAGACTTATTTTAGAATCCTACAACGGCTGCTTCTGTCCCTGAAGGCCACTGAGGCAAAGATCCAAACACACACCAGAGAGAGGGAGCCCGTGTGGTTACTGTCCTTGACCTGAAATATTAAAAAAACACAACTGATATTTTTCCTCTGCAGAAACATAGACTATTTTTTACCATGTATTATTCTGTTTCAGACCAAAAGACATGGCGACAGATCAGGAAAATGAAATGAAGATGAAAAAAGCAGGGATGCATGATGAAGGAATTTCTGCCCTTCTATATGCCAATACATTCAAACTCATTTTAACCAAAGCCACAGTGAACACATGCAGATATTAAATCTGAATCATTATGAATCAGTGGTGAATTTCTCAGAAAACTGCCAATATTTGAGACATACACACTGCCACTTTATTAGGTCCATGCTAGTTTAGGTTGTACTACATTTTGCCTTAAGAGCTGCCTTAAAATAATATGCAAACATTTTACTTCTTTTCTGGTCTTGCCTCACTCCAGAGTCCATGACAAGCAGATCGACACCATACTTTGGATCAGCCAAAGGATTTATCATTAGATAAATCCTTCGGCAACTAGAAATGGACCTGTGTGCTTGTTTTGACTCGTTTTTACCGATTTGTTCTGTGTTTTCTATTTTTAGACTAAGATTAGCACTTTATGTAATTCACAAGAGGAATATATACTAAACTAAACTGTGAAGGTACATGCACAAACCACCGTGGAAGTGCTTGTGAGCAGGTCAATAAACCCTTCCACTGTTTTTTGCACATGCGTCCTGCGCTTTAGGACTCTGGCTGGGTCATGCTGCTTTTGGACCACTCACAGTTGTAGTTAATTGGTGCTGGGCAAGTTGGATCTGTCTGATTACAGACATTAGACCCTTTTCCACTAGCATGCCTTGGCCCTACTCTACTCGGCCCGACTGTACTCTACTTGTTTTGTGATGGTTTTCCACTAGCCCGGTTCTTTGACCACCGGGGGGCGGGGTCGCCATAAAACAGCTGGGCAACACCGCGCCCACGTCATTTTGAGCACGACACAACAGTCGCAAACAATGGAGGACTTGGAGGCAATAGTATACTTGCTGCTCGGTCTGTGGCTTTTTGTCACAAACCGAATGAAAGAGGAAACCAGAAGAAGGCTGCAGACCAGACCCAAAAAGGCCCGGACCTCATCGTTGGACCAGGGAGAAACTTGACGGGACACCATTCTTGCAGTTGTTGTTTAAAAATGGCGGGTGGCTCCATTTTTTTCAAACTCGATGCATTTCGTCACGTACTATATCACGATATATTACCAAACAATATTTCATCCCATCCCTAGTGTACATGCTGAGAGCCTGACTAGCAGAGCAGTAATTCTCAGGTTAAAGAGTAAAGTAGGTCATCATGGATGGAATCAATCCTACTGTAACAATATGGGATGGCAGTTGCCCTGATAGCTTGACATCTGAAGATGTTTCATTGCTTTATGAAGGTATGTCATGTAGATTATGCAAATGTCACGTCTTGACTTCCTTCTCTCTAAGCACATGTCAGCGCTGACAGGCGGGGTAAAAGTCATCGAGTTTTGTTGAAGTTAAGTTGAGTCATGACTTTTATCCTTCCCTGTGTACCCTCTCGCTCTCACTGCTGGAAACAATCCAACACTGAAATTGTGTGGAAGGCACTTTGCAAATTGCATTGATCTTTCCCTGGACCTGCCTCCCACCTGCCGCCCATCCTAATGCCGGGCTTGTTTTCAGGCAGTGCGGCGATGGGTAATGACAGCCTGAGATGGTACTGCTTTGAGACAGAAACCTCTGCTCAGGCACACACATGAATACAAAGCATGTGTACCAGCTTAGCACATTTTTACACAACTTCCTGCCACTGAATATGAAATATGACTCCTTTTGAGAATCTTTTTCATCCCTAGCTTCAAATCTTCTCTATGCAGCAAAGGAACATTTTTTAAATCTAAAGCTTTCATTTTAATGAGATATGAGTAAAATACAAATTTAGGAGTGATTTTCAAATATCCATCCATCAATAATCTATACCGCATATCCTTTTAAGGGTTACATTGACATTGGCGAGAGGCAGGGTACACCCTATGCCAGTCCCCAGCCAATCACAGGGCCACATAGCAAGACATACAACCATTCACAACTTCACTCACACTTAAAGCTTGAGTAGGGTGACTATGTATATGCCCTCTTTTGCCTGGACATGTCCACCTTTCCATTCTTTAAAATATGTCCGGGGGATTTTATCAAATTCCCTAAAATGTGGAGGTTTTGCTCAGCTTGTTTGTCAAACCTTTAATATCCCCAATATTAGAAGGCTCTGGCCTGCGACAGAAAAAGACACGCTTGATTTAAATTATCGTTCCTTTCTAAGTACCCATGCTACTGATATAATGTCAACGGATTCTTAAAGCTGAGAGCATGGGGTGCTAAGCCTGGGGTGCTAGTTTGGCGGAGTTGTTAGCAGCCAGGCACGTCCCATATACATACATCTGCCAGCCCGGGTTCGAGTCCAGCCTGTGACCAGTTTGTAGAATGTCTAACGCTGCTCTCTCACCCCCTTTCACAAGCCTATTCACTGTCATTCTCTCTCCTGTCAATAAAGGCACAGCATGCCCAAAAAATACATTAAAATAAATAATAAAACTGAGATGCTTGGCTTTCCACTGATATATGATACAGTACTATAAAGGCTGAGTAGAGTGAAAGGATTCAGAACTAAACTTGTGAGCAATTTATCAGTGTTTCATCATTATTTTCTATGTACGTAATCTAAAAACATTGTAAATAATAGCATTGGTATCAGTTTGCAGTGTTTTCTTGATGTCCTATTACTGTGTTTCGTCATCTTTTGCAGTATTTTCTCAGTGTTTTGCGGTAATTTCGCAAAATTTCCGCTGAAGTTTGTCCTTTTTTTGTCATTGATGGTCTTTTTTCATCATAATTTGTGATTTATAGATTTAATAGATAGTAATTTTGCTTTTATTGGAGGGAGACATTTAAAAAATGGAGAGAAGAGTCATGGAGGAGGGATCAGGAGTGTCCCCCCAGCTCATCTACGGCAATAATACAGATAATAAAGTACTACAGATACAGTGGATATTGACTCACAGCTTTAATACAGTCATGTATGGACAAACACTTGCTACCATGCTTAGATTTTGTTTTCCCTTAAAAAAGCTGCAAAGTATTTTACTCAAAGAGCATTTCCTGACACATTTATTGACAAAAAAGGCTAATGTGTCATTTGAAAATAAAGGTTCAGGAAACTTTGATAACCACATCGCCACAGATTTTTGCAGTGTCTCCAAGAGGCAAGGTACAGTGTCTTCTTTTAGGGTTTTCAGAATATGGTCACCCCAGGCTACGGTGTCCAGAGAGAACCCACACATGCACTGGAAGAACAAACAAAATCCACACAGAAATGCCTTGAGTAATACAGAGTTCTAACAAACAACCCTCTTGATGTGAGGCACTACACAAATGGCAACCAAGACATTAGAACAAAAAAAAAAACAAGTATATATATACATATATATATATATACATTATATACATATATACATATATACATATATATATATATATATATACATATATACATATATATATATATATATATATATATATATATATATATATATATAAAGGTTAATGTATTGTGAACAAAGGACCTCAAAGAAAAGGCACTTATTTTTTACTTACTTTCCTCCATTGCCTATGCCCTTCAAAATGCCTCCTCTGTCTCTGAACACTTGGTAATTCTGCTTGTGTCCTCATGTCACAGAATGCATTCACTCGCCCTTCTGTACCCCGCAGGACATCTGCAGCCCAAATTATTCAATCGGAAAGATTGGCCAAATTTTGAAGAGAGGTCTCCATTCTTTAAAACAGCCAAAGAGAAAGATCAGGACACCTTGGTGGCTTATCAACTTTGTGATGAGGTGCAAATAGCTCTCCAAGTTTCTGATGTGCTAAAGTACCATCATGCACCCATCAGAGCCTCCTAAATATGCCACATCTCTGGTCTGATTCAGGATTGAACCTAGGTTTTTGCAAAATGAAAATATAGATAAACCCGTTTCTGGCATGATTTACGAAACCTGTTGTCATGCAGTCATCCATGACCAAATATGAATGACCAATGTATCAAATAGCCTATTAGTAAAATGATCATGGCATCATTCTCTTATATCAGTTTACGATCTATTTGTGATTGATATTGTAGGATATTTGAGATTGAACCTATGTTTCCTTTTCATTGACTCACACTTTATAAACTTATCAAGCACACAAAGCTAAAATGTAGTTATTTTGGTATTTCTGAGCTGTAGAGGCGAGAAGAGCAGACTGTGAAATTCAGGTTGTTTATTTGTCAAGGCTTTGCTGGCTGTCTTCTTTATCATTATTTAGCTCACAATCATGATTGTAAGGGTAACTCAGACATGGATGGTGTGCTTCCCTGCTTTTTTTTTTACACAGTCCTAATGAAACATGGTGGGTTTTATAGAGTTAATTGTCAACCTGTTTCCTAATGAGTCTCTCCTCTGGTTCCACAAGGTCCCTAAGGTGGAGTCGCAATGGCAGAATTGAGTGTTATTGACTGCCCTGCTTCTTCCAGCTTGAACCAGCGATGTCTGTCCCACTGCAGCAGCACTCAGGCCTGTCACTGCTCTCCATCACCCTCCTTCCCCCTCACATATACACAGCCTCAAGCCTGAGTGCACTAACACACAGCATGCACCGCTGGCTCACACACCGTTGCACATGCAAAACTATCAACACCGCTATCAGGGTTCCCTCTATCCATAACCCATCATTTTCAATAACTACCACCTTTTTGACAGGAAAAATAAAAGAGATGTCACAGCTGTCGGAGCTGCTGTGGTGTCAGAAGCAGTTGGACGAGGAGAAGAGGTGTTTGGGAGGCAAAAAGGAACCACTGCATGTTGGGTTTATGCCTCCTTAAGGTATGCAGGTGTCAGACAGGAGGAGAATAGTACAGTATTAGAAGAAAAGCAAAGGGTGGATTTTGTGGAGGTGTGATTGGTAGAAATCAACAGAAAATGGTTAAAAAAAAAAAAAAAAAAAAAAAAAAAAAGAGGCACAAGACCTTGACCTTTGGGTTTCCAGAATGTAATCATTCATCCTCAAGTCAGTGAGGATATTTGTGCAAAGTAAGACAATAATCTCTCAATGGACTTTTGAAAAATCATGTTTACAGTGTATGATAAATTAGACTCCATGACCTTCCTTAAAGAAATACGCCAACTTTTTTTTCTCATGTTTTGCCTCACTCCTGAGTTCTTGACAAGCAGACAGACACCATGATTTCTGTGCAAGCAGTAGCAAGAAAGAGACAGGCAGAGCTCAACCACCGCTAATTAGCTTAGCTCAAACACAAGGGGTCAGGGCTAGTGTTAGCCTGCGTCTGTCTACAGTCATCAAACTTTTCAGCGACTCTGTGTTCTTGTTGTGACTTGTTTTTACCCTGTTATTTTACGTCATCTATTTGTAGACTAAGATTAGCATTATATGTAATTTTCAAAAGAAATACTTACGAAACTTTACGGCAGAACACATGCACCTATGCTGCCCATCAACTCAACTTGGGAATACGAAAGTGTATATATCTAGCTTCATATGTATGTTTATATATACATGTTTGATTATATGCTTGTATAGATGTATATATGTGCATATAGATGTAATCGAAAATTATATATTTAGGTATGTATTAAGTATGTCCAGCTCATACTGAATGTATTACATTGTCCTTGTGTAAATATATCTGCATAAGCCTAGTTTCATATATTTATATATAAATATGTATACATGCTTATATAGATGTATGTATGTGTATATAGATACAAGCTAAAGAAATCTATTTCGGTACTCATATTGAAGGTATTATATTGTTTCTGTGTACATACAAACGAGAGAGAGAGTATATATATATATTTTTTTTACTTTAACGAGATGAGGGTAGGCGATATAAGCTCTGCTTCAGCCTACACCTTTTCGGTCAGTCCCTGTTTCGATGGTACCTTATTTTCTGTTTGCTTTGCTTTTGTATTTGCCGCTTTCTTCCTTCTGTATTTATTTTCTATTGTCAAATTGACCGAAATAAAATCAATCAATCAATCAATCAAAACTCCCAGTGTTTGAACTACGCTAATTAGGAGTGGTGGAGCTCTGCCAGACTCTTCATCCTTGCTGCTTACAAATCCCTTGGAGTTGAGGGGAAGTGTAGGTCAACTGCTGTGGGCGTCACAAGCATTCTGGATTAAATGTTGGATATTTTTTAAGCATGAGTGAATTTTCAAACATATGCAATGAGCATCAGCATTGCCCAACTGATGTCAATTTTTCCCTGCATAGCCCGACTTAATTCAAAATGGCTTGATTTTCCCTGTAAGGCAGGGGTGGGCAAATAGAGGCCCGGGGGCCAAATGCAGCCCTCCACATCACTAAATGTGGCCCGCCATTCATTCTCAAGAACCAGCAATTGTAAATATGAAGAAAACTCAGATATCCAATGGAAATAATTCTATATAATCTAGACTGATATTTTTATTGGCTTATGATAGTTATTTACGACCTTACTTTGCTTTAATAGTGTCTTCATATCTCTTTCATGAAGCCTTTAACATAATATCAAGTATTACTCAATACTATATTTAAAAAAATGGCAGCAGCAAAATATCTGAGCTTTAAACATTTGAAAAACACATCTTTTTATTGATTTGAAAATGGCTTCATTGGCTTAAATTCCGTGTATATTAGCTTAATTTGCTTGAATTCTGTATCAAGTTCATTTGATTATGCATAATAACTTGTATTTCTGTTGTAATACATGAATATTAGTAGTCTAATGTTATGACAAATTTATATTCTCATACGTTGTTTATCCAACATTCTTTTCCCTCATCGAAAGTTTCTGAGAGTTTGTAACAATGTGACCCTCAGACTGGGAAAAATGGTTTTATGTGGCCCTCTTGGTCATTAAAGTTGCCCACCCCTGCTCTTGGTTGACCAAAACGTCAGTGTGTGAATGCAGCTTTGAATCAGTCCCTAACGGGAATGTTTTCCAGTTTTTCATAAAGTTGTAGGAATATTGTTCATTTGAGGTGTATTTTATTAGTGACATTGGAAGAGTAAGGGAATCTGTAATTTTTTGCAACTGTTTCTAGTTGTTTGAGTTTTTCCATCCAAAAGCTGATAAAAAAAAATCCATTCTATATGATAATTCTATGATATTTCAATGACATAATTTGTCCTGTTTCTACCAGACAGTTTTTCACAATGGTTTTTCCATTCGGGGTGATAGGAAGACGGTGACAGTCAACCTGAACAAAACTGTTGTTAGCTTACAGTCGAAAATTAAGCCAACTTAACCAGAAAGTTAGAATTCCCTCTTGCTTGTTCAACCAATGCATGTGATGGCTCATTGATTTTTTTGTCCGGCAACAGGACTACAAGGACATGAAAGGAAAAAATGCAATTTGATACTGTAAATACTTGAAGACACACCAACCCCACACCTCACAGCAAGGTGGGTTTGATTCCCTGTATTGGCTAGCTGAGAGTAAACATGAGGCCTTATGACTTTCTCATTTGACCTCAGAGCTCAGGAATCAAACTTTGTCCTTGATTGAAAGTCAACATTTGTGTAAAGTTTGAAGAAGGGCTTTTTTAGATGTGACATTCACTACACTCTAACAAATACATGCAGATGGACAGACTGATAGGAGGATGTCTGCCCAGCTTCAGCTTTAGTCAGCACAGAGGCATAAAGAATACAGGAGTAAGGTGTGGAAAGGTAGAAGAGGCCTCAGTAAAATCAATTACCATTGCCCCCATGTGCCAGACGGTGATAAATAAGCAGGGGATGGTGTGGACGGCAGCCAGGACGGATCTGATGGTTTGACTACAGATGGCATTCTCACACCAGCACTGCCCACTGGCTCACCACAGACTGTCTGTGTGTGTGTGTGTGTGTGTTTATGTGTTACTGATTGTGAGGCTCAGGCAAAGAGAGCTCACAGATGGATCGAACAGCTGAGACGGATGCTAACATGATTTCTGCTGCTTCACACAGGCTGATAAATGTTTTGTTTGTTTGTTTCTAATAAAAAAAGACGATTGTACAGGTTTTATCAGGAAGAGAAGAAGAAAACATCACACTCCTCACCGCTGAATGATGCCTCATCAGTATTCAAGCTTCATATTAATACGCACTAATGCATTTCCCTGCTAATGAGATGACTTTATTGAGTCCTAGAGCAATCTTGGCACTAATAAGCTGTTTACAAGCAAATCAATTATGGGGAAAGGACATGCATAGTGAATGTGCATGGAGCTATCATATCAAAGCAGATGATTGTGAACATTTGAATAATAACTGGACCCAGTGCTGGTCTTTCAAGGGCATGTCTGCCCTAATTAAGACAGTCAAGCTGGATGACTAGCAAGTCCAACATGTCCTCTCTGTTAACTTACAAAGTCATTGCTTAGTCTGTGGCAGGAGGAGTCAAAACAGGATACTCTACTCTGCTTTGGGGTCAGTTACATATGAGTGTATCTATAAAAAGTCAGTATAATGTGGAAAGAAAACATTTTTTGACTGTGACTTGATTCAAAATTGTGAACCGTTTATACCGGGGTGTCCAAACTACCCCTCGTTCTTTGCTAATTTTAAAAATAAAATGAGGATATGAACTTCATGCTTGACTTTTTCCCCTTTCCCAGAAAGATTGAGGGTCAACATGAATGTGATGCACATTTCCCATTTATTCTTGAAGCACCAACACTCCCACAGAGTCTTTGTGCAGTTTATTCTTGTTTTGTGTTTGAATATGGAACTGAGCTAGTGTCCCCCTTCGCTACTGCAGAGGCTGCAACTGTCCCACTAATCATACCCACACAAAGCAATGCGTCAAGACAAAAATGTTGACGAAATTGTGCCCTTGCCTCTTCATTGAGCAACATTTCAGATTTTATTTTAACAGGTTATCCATTCAGGAAGGACATATTTTATTTTGTTGACTTAAACGTTAAAAGTTCATGCTATGATTTACATATTTGAACGGAGTGAAAAGAAGAGTTGCTATTTATCTCACTTTTTTTCATACAATACTGATGGTTTATTAATCAATCATCTTCCTCATTAAACGTTTACATCACTATTATCTGAAATGTAAATGTTTTCTGTTTAAGTAAAATCATGAAGAGATCTGCAAGTATGGCCACAAACTTTACAACATAAATAAATAAGTTGTGGCTACTTTATGATCTATAAAACGCTATATATATATAAAACACTGTCTTCATTCTATCTTGTAACACATCTCTTTGTATCTCTTTTATAAGTGACTCACATTTGGACACACACACACACCAGTGGCAGCTGCTGGTCAGTCAAGGAGGGGAAGCTCATTTTTTTCCAGCCTACATCATAAATTTGTTTATTTATTTAAATGTAAATTCTACCCTCCGTTCCTTTTCAAGAAAATGATCTGTGACCCTGTCGTACCAAAAAGGTGTCTTTTCCAGGGATTTTACCAGTGTTCTCTCAATGGCCAGCAGAGCTAGACTGCTTAAACGGTCTTGGCCCATTGTGTTGCAGGTGTAAGACTTGAGCCGCTTTAAACAGGAGAAGCTCCTCTCCAGAACAACTGAATGTAAAACTTAGAAGATGCTCCGGTGGAGGGTTATACTTCAAGATTGCAGATTGGCTCATTTCACTGTCAATCAAAAAGGGATTCGGCCCCAGACAGATCATCCAATCATCATTCAAAAGCCGAGCATCCAGGCCAGCCCACTGCCCGACTGAGCGTCCGATGGGCGGGACAAAGCCCAGCGTTTATCCAATGACCGTCCAGTTTCCACAGTGGAACAACCCACTCTACGCTTCCCCAGCGAAGTCAGAAGACGCTCAGCATCCGACTGTGTTAAAGTGCTGAGACGCAGCGGGGATGAATGAGAAGGAAGTCGTGCCAGTTACCTGTGATAAGTAGCTGATTCTGAACAAAAGATGAAGGTATTCTAGCGCATATTTAGTCAATGAAATGTACACACAGCAGTACATATCACCATTTTTTGAGGGGACAATTTAGGGGAAGCTGAGCTTCCTTTGCAGACACACACACATATTGACTTTTCTGTCCAAATAGCTCTAACCTGCATGCATTGCTGTCTCTGTGCACCAGGCATGTTGGGGTGTGTTCCCACTTTAAAGCTCATTGCTCCACTGCCACCCCAAATACAATCCACCACCATGACGTTCTCTGACAATCTACCTACACTTAACATGCTTGAAGCAATAAGATAAGAAAACAAAAGGAAAAAACAACTTTTGTTTTAAAAAAAACCAAAACAATAATGATACCGTCTTCCTTCTATATTCAGCAATAGTACTCGAGTACATATCTAAACATGTTATTATGTACTGTACATTGAAACATCAAACCAAACACACCACATCCTCAGAAACCAATTGGCCCGTGCTCTGCTTTTAACCTGCCTCCTGAACTTTGGACAGCTTATTCTGCAGCTACAAGGAATATTCTCCCTCTGATCTGATGGAAATCCATACTCCCTGAGCTAAGTGCACTGACACTCAGTCAATGGCAATCAGCTACAGTTTTTCCGTACGATGAAAGAGCATTTCTGCAGAGCAGCGATTGATCAGCAAGCCAGAATCTGCATCCCTTTTACATAATGAGCCTGACGGTGGGAAGCCTGCAGAAGCTGATGAGCAGCACAGACTCTCTAAGAACCTCATAGGCTGTTTTGTCTACAGATGCCTCAGGGAAAAGAAGAGTGTTTGAGGTATTGCCAAACTTTGTTGTTTCTATCATCCTGTCAATGAGGACACCTTTAACCTGTGAATCAGCGTGATATTTTCTTCCTTCAGGAGCTGCTTTGAAGCAAAATTTCTCTGAATTTGAAGCTCATTGGTTCAAGCTTTAACTTTCAGAGAAGTTCTTGAAGAGTGATATTTTAGTATCAAATTAAAATTGTATTTACTCTTAACTCTTGAGGCGATTATCAGTCACAAATCATTACACGCAGAAGCTTGTTAGTGGCCTAGGGCAGCAGAATGTCTCTCTAAGATCCAGCAAGCATCATTTCTCCAGGTTGATATTTTAAAGTGAAACCTAATTTAAGTGACGTAGGAAAAGTATAAAAATATGCTAAATGGACTTGAGCTTATATTGCGCTTTTCTAATCTTTAAGCTGCAGGCCATATCTACACATTTGCACCCATTCACTCACAAATGGCTGGAGTTTCTATGTCAGTTGACCATCAGTATCAACTAACACATTCATGACCTTTCAGACACATTTACATGCCACTGATGTAGCAGTGTAAGCAAATTGGAGTTAAAGCCTTGCCCAAGGAGACATCGCCATGTGACAACTACAGCTGAGCTCGAATCTGCAAAACTGCGCTAGTTGCTTCTTTAAAAGGAGTCACTACAATGGTCTTAATAGGGACAATGTGGCTAAGTTGGCAACACTTAACTCAATGTAGCCTTTATGACTAGTGTCACAATTTGGTAGTATTATTCTCTGATTTCTCCAAGTTTGTACAGACTTATTCTCATATTGCTAATTATTCTCAAATTAGCATAGATGCTAACAGCCTCAGTAGCAGTTTTATGAGATCTGGACCACATATCTTTATAAAATGAATAACAAAGGATATATTCACTCGACTTTCGGCAGGTTTGGTCGAGATTTTGTATTATGAAGTGTTTCAATGTTCTGTTCTTTTGCCATGGCAGTGGCACCCACCTACTACATTATCTGACTGGACTATAAAGATGTGATTGAAAGCACAATTATCCAATCACCTGCCGAATGTCCTCTCGAAAGGTTCTGTCCATTCCAAGGCACTTTCTATGAGATCTTGATATGTTTGGTTTTTGTTCTTTTAGATACCTCGCAGTAATCAAAAGTCTGCTGAAAACTGTATATTTATGAATAACAAAAAGCTTGTTCTCTCTATTAATAAAAAAAACTATTATAAAATTTCTATTAATGCAAAATAAAGTGAAACTCAGAGATGATTCCTCTCAATATGTCCCAGTTATGGCTGTTTTTAAAGTGAAAGTAAGATCAAACGTACATAAATGACTCCGTAGCTTCCTGTGGTGTTTTAATTAATAATAAAATAATTTTCAAAATGTATTCTTAATTATTTTCCAAAACATTGTTTTGTTAGGCTCTCCAATCTGCATGTTACCCTTTAAATTAGAATTTGCTTGGCAGAAAGAGAATATGTCCATTATAGTAACAGGAAGAGTGGAGGGCTGGTCCTGATTATGGGTAATTTAAAGATCCTTGATAGTGCTCAAAATAGCTTATGTATTTTAGGTTTTTTGGATAATGTTAAAACCCTCATGATTTATTTAAAGCTTGCCAGCACAATTCCCTGATTTGACTCTGATACCAGATTAATCAGTGAAATCTTTTGAAGAGAAGCAGCCGTACAGCAAATCTCCAAACTCCATCTTTTATTTATTTGTATGTGATAAAAGGACTGATTAATGACTTAAGTTCTGCCCTTGTCTGATAAATAGGGAATAATGTTTCTTGTACAGGCTCTTTTATGTTTATTTAACCTCAAACATCAAGAGGAGGAGCAGCACAGCACAGTTTAAATGTTTTAAATAGCCTAATTTTGCAGTTTGTTTTTTTGCATGTGTGACTTTGCATGCAGATACCACACGAACACTCTGCCCACCAGCTGTCTGCTCTTGGTTTTTTCTTTAACAAATCTTAATATGGAAACATGGTATCAATGCAGGCATATTCAGTCAAATGGTTTCCGTGCATCAACCTATCCAGTGTTGATTTGTTGACTTATTAGTTTTGTAATCAACCTTTGTCCCTTGGCAAAAACAACACAGTAACTAATAAAACAAGTGTGCATGGAAAAAAATCTAAATTAAATTAACTGACATTTTCATAGACAAAATTGGACTAAAATGCCTGACAGAGACTTAGTCTGATCAGACCTGTCGTCATGTAGAAGGTAGGGACAAATTAGAAATATATCCAATCAGAGCTACTTTGGTTGTGTGGAAAGGTTGGAGGAGTTACGAGGGACATCCAATCACAGCTGCCTTAGCTTCATGGTGGTGTAATAAGTTGGGGAGAGATCCAATCAGAGCTATTGTCTTTAGGAAGGAGGTTTTTGTCCGTGAAGATGGTGGTATCAGTACTACACACACACAGAAATTCAGAGTAGAAATATGGATGCATTCCATGTTCGAAACACAAGTCGCTGTGTAAACCGTGAAGCATGATTATTACTGGTAAAATTACAACAAACTTGAACAGGTTGGTGTTAATGAAAAATGTAAGTAGGCACATCCAAGTGTAAAGCATGACTTCAGGAATTCATGAAACATTAAAAATGCCTAACCCCTTACACTTCATAAATAAGTGGACTAAATTTACAGTAGATTTTGGCGACTAAAATGTTGAGAAAACAGTCACAGTATATTTTCAGTGTGATTCATCCAAAATGTGTAAATTTCAACCCAAAGAAGGAAAACAAGTGCTCAGAGTTTGTGAAATATAGCAAAAATAATGAAATATAACTGCATATTGACAACTTATTTGCTGTTTTTTCCCCATTTCTCATGCATTTCACCTTTGAACATGGCAAGAAGATCTTTAAGATTACTTTCATATGTCAAGGAACAAACAACACTAGTGTTTTAGTGTCCCAGAATAAAATAAATCAACAGCTGCATTCACAGATCAACAACAGGGGTTCATATTTAAAAGAAGATCTTTAAGGAGTAGTAGAGCCAATATATTAGAGGCACAGTTGGTCAACACTTCGTATTGTTGTATGTCAGTGTGTGTTAATGACCAAGGAGTTTATGGGATAGAGCTGAAGAGCCCACATCCTGTCATTTCTGGGAAAATAATTTCTTGCTGTGACTATTATACAAAGATGTGACCCCTAATTAAAGCCTAACATGTGAATATCACTGAATGTTCAGTTCCTATATAAAATGTATCGTAACAATCAGAGCTCTACATGTAAAAAAAAAAAAAAAAACATGTACAGTGAGGCCCTCACAGGGATGAGGCTTTAAACCCTGCATGTGTCCTGTGTGTAGGGAGTTGGGAGATACCTTAGCTAGAATAAAATATATAGCAAATTAACATTTGGTTGGTAACTGCATGAGCGTGTTATGCCAGTCTTTTGGAATTCTTTAACAAGTTTTGTCATCTTTAAGTGTATGTGAGGCAAAAGCTACTTTCCATGGCAAATTTGACCAATTGATGCTGTTAAAGTAACAACTGTGTGATGGAAAACTTTAAAACTCTGCAGGAATCCAGCATTACAACATCTGGACAGACAGCTGGAGCAGCATCAGCATGATTAGTCTCTGTGGCAAATGTAGCGTAATTTAAAGATTTTATCAGAAGTCACTGGTGTGATGCTGATGTAGTGATAATTAAAAGTAAAATGCTGTGAAGACTCATTATTTACTCCAAATCCTCTGGTTAGTTCTTGTCTAAGTTCCTGAAACACTTGAAAACTGACCAGTAAATTTCAAAATCCTAAAATATATGTATATAGAGAACTTTTAAGAAAGGAACCTCGTGTTGTGTAGCTTCCAATATGCCAAACTTGGCTCTCCTCTCTCAGCTCCCTCTGCTCAGTCTATATTGTGCAGCAGAAGAGTGCACAGACAAATAGAGACACTGAATACGTGGAGATAAGCAGCAGGCTTTTCTACACAATGGTAAAGGCCAGAATGAGAAATGTTTGGGCAAAACTAATTTGAGTTTAGGTTTCGCTCAAAAACATGCAGTGAACTTTCTAAATAAATCAGTGTCACAAAAGAAAAGGAAATAATATTCACACATAACTTTTACTCAATGCTGACACTTTTTACACATTTGCTGCATTAACTTAGCAGGGCAATTTGATTTTAAAGGCAAACCCAGTGCAGTTTTTTGATTTAATTACTTATCACTTGCTTGGAAGTGGACATCCACATGGAATTAGAGAAAAGTCTCATTGTGTAAGACCAGAACCGGATAAGTTTTAACCACAGGTTTATGGTCTTGATCTATAGTTAAGTGAATCACTCGCTCATTCCTGGTCCTTCAAACTATTCAGTCCTAACTCTGGCAGTAGAAACAAAAATTACTATTGCTATAATGAGAGGATTAATTAGAAAAGTCAAGCCAGAGTCTATTTGTTGGTATAATTTTTTTTTTGATCCGCAACCCATTATTTTCTACTCATCGTGAAAATTTACATTATGAGTCACATGCTACAGGGCTGTCAAGCTGCATTTATCTTAATAGCTGTCAGAGTTATTTAGGGTGTGCACAACAGATTTGTGCCCCTTCCCCTCTTTCCAGCCAATCCACTGTTTGTTTGCCTTTAGCCCACATTAGCATCATGCCAATGTGATGTATTTCCCCCCACAAACCACATGTTCCTTCATAAAACTAACATCACCTGTGTAATTTACACAACAGGATATGCTTGTTTAGATAGAAAAAGGACACATACCTTGGCAGAAGATTCAATCAGAGCGCTGTCCTTTAGCTTAGCCCTGATTGGACAAAAAGTGGGTGTCCCTGACTATACTTTCTAAAGGGTAAAATGTCACATTGCCCTGGTGTGTCTGGTCATTTACATTTTGTCTTGGGTGTCTATTAAGCAATGATTTCATTTAAGTTGAATAAAAAATGAAACTTTTCATCTCTGTCGAGGATCAGATGTAGCTCTTTTTCCCTCCCCTTTGAAAATGCTCAGATCTAAGGGGGACAGGAGGCCACAGGAGGTTTTGATGATTGACTTTTGAAAGGGTGCCTGATGGGGGTCAGGAGGAGGGGTCACAGGCTGCAGTGATGGTGGAGGCTGTATAGCTATGACATCATAAACTCCAAGAGGTAAAAAAAAAAAAAAAAAGAAGCATTTAATGGGCATTATCTTCAAGGAGGCATGGAGCTTTTCTCTGTGAACCGAGTTTAGTAAAAGGTGTCTCGTTCTTCTACCTCAGCAAACAGTTTTAACAACAATAAAGGTAAAGAAAGTTATTTCGCTGGGCATGGGACCTTTAATAGAGAGCAAAGAGGGGATGTCTCATGATCTCTGATGTGATTGAAGTAATAAGATGTTGACAGTTAGCCATATTTTTTAGTCCTTTGACACAAAAATGAATTTAATACTGCAGCTTAAAGTTTAGCCTGTTGTGAGTGAGCTGTTTGTTTGCGAGCCATTCTTATGTGTGCAGGAAATTTGCATTTAAGAATGGCTCGCAAACCAACAGCTCATACACAGCTGCAAATCAGTTCTTATTGTTCACTTAAAGGTGCAGTGTGTAGAAATTGGCATTTTAGCAACATCTAACATTCAGATTTTGGAATGACTTACTAAAACATCACATCACTGAGTGACAAGAGCCGGTGAAAACTAAAAAGGGCATCATTTACACCAGTTATGAACACCATGCTGTCTTCTAATCTTGTAATACACACTCTCTCTCTTCTTTTTCTTTCTTTTCATGCCATGCGGGTAGATCTCAGGAATGTCTGCCAGACTCATATTCAAAAATTGGGTTTTGCACTTTATGTCCCAAAACCCACCAGCAGACAACATGGCAGCTCTTTATGTCAGCTAAACTTGTGTGCTCCATAAAGGGGAGACCCGCAATACATAATTCTAAAAGACTTTTCTAATTTAATCAAACAAAAATGAAAGTTTTATGTGGATGGTTGCACATCTATTTTGACAGACTTTACATACAAATAGAAACATTATGGGCCCTAATTTCGTGACTCAGCGCAGGGTCTGCAGAGCCTGGCCCACCCGGCGCAGAGTTAATTTCGTCCTGCGCACCGCCATGCGCTGCGAATTTGACAATTTGGTAGACTGTCTGCGCCAACATGGGTGTGACAGCGCACCAGGGGGAGGTGTCAACAGATTCATGTGACGCAGTGACAATTTTGTGCCAAAAAACTGTGCAGAAGGTGCACTGAGAGCTCACCAGCTCCAACCTGGTCTATTCTCAGCGCAGTCGAAGCTGTAATTTGGTTGCGGGTGCACATGTGCACACACGTCCCCAAAACCTCAGAGGCAGGTTTCCAGAGTGTCAGGCACATTTAATGCAATAAACAATCACAGCAACCACTATTTATTGTAACTGTCTGAACCAGCATATACATTTGTATCTATTGTAACTGTCCCATCACATCTGATGTCGGGTTAAAGCCATTTGTCATAATGGAAACTTATTAAAGGTGGAAGTTTGATGCACACCTCAATAGCCAACAACAAACTGCCTCATCATCCGATACGGAGTATATGTCTGGCTTCTCTCATTTCATGAAATTCAAAAAGAAAATAGGGAGAATAAGGGAGAAAATTAATGTATGTCACTTGGTGTCTTAAGGATTTACCTGTGGTTACCCATATTTCGCTGTTTTAGTCTTTACTCTGGGGTGAGGCAAGACACAAAAATAAAGAAATAGTTGACGTGATCCTTTAAACATAAGGATCAGTTCACTGTACTTAAAGGAACACTACACCCAAACAACGATTTGGCCTCATTTTCTACTCACCCTCATGCTGAACAACACTGTGGAGTAGTTTTGGAACATCTAGGATGCAGCCGGAGATCTGGGGGAATCCTTGCTGTCCACTGACATTGATATCATGACTTCGGTCAGAGCCCGAACAAACAGTGTCCTTAAAAGTCCACAAAAAGTCCACAAAAAGTCGGCAATATTCCTCCATACTGCTCGTGCGCTGTAATCCAAGTGTCCCGAGTGGGTAACGTCCACCATTTACTCGAAACGACACCATTTAGCACATGTTTATAGCCTAAACAGTACTACTTCGCATTTCTATGATACACTTACGGGTGCCTACGGGAGCCGCGGCTGACCAAACCAAAGGAACGCGCACTCTGCAATAACTAGGAGCGCAGAACAAGATAAAAGAACCCAAGAAATCCCACATTCTGCTGACCCCTCTTGTGTCTGTCCACGGCTCCGTCGCTCACAGCAGAATGTGAGATTTCTTGTTCTATAATCCTAGTTATTGCAGAGTGCGCATTCGTTTGTTTGGTCAGCCACGGCTCCCGTAGGCACTAAACATAAATTATCTGATCACCAGATCTAAATCTAACAAAGCACATGTGGGACATGGTGGGATGGTTTTCAGCACCTTGTTGAATCCATGCCACAAAAGATGAGGCAGTTCTGAAGGCAAAAGCGGGTTTTGCCTGGTACTAGAACAGTGTATCTAACAGACTTGCCATTGTTTGGTTTTTTATTGCACAAACTTCAGCATGTGTAAGTTGGTGTTATCACTCTAGAAGTTAAAATTTAAGTTGACTCACCGTATAATAAGGCAAGTTAACTTCAGTACTGTTCTTGATCCAGTATCCATGCTCCATTCCTTGTCCCACCACGTGTTTAACAATCTTTCAAATGTCCTGAAAGTTGTTAAGAAAATGACCATTTGACCAAAACAAAAGACATTACAAGACAAAGGCTTTTCTGGTTTCTGTTGTTCTGGTCCAGAGTACCTCAGAGACCAGGGTGATGGGATGTCACTGCTCTTATCAGTCCCTTCGAATAGACAATGCTGGGTGGCTCAAACATCAACAGAGCAGTCCAGGCACTTTACAAAGAGACAAGTGGTTTAATTGTCCACAGACAACCCCAATCGGCTGCCAAATCTGACTTAATCAAATCACTCTCCTCCAGAGCAACAAACAGACACATCCTGCCTGCTCGCCGCTCAGCTCACCACAGCTCTGAACACTCCACACAGCTCCAAACACAGACTCCATGGTGCGCTCAGAGGTGTTTTCAGTGGTGACTAATTGTCTGCTTCCCCTCAGTGGTTCCAAAAACCAGCCTTGATATTTCCTTGGCTGAGCTGTGAGGTCTAGCCTCGCAATTACCTCCTGCCTTGTAAACAAATTGTCCTCCAAGTCTGTCTCCTGCCAGGAGCTGTGGAGCAGAGGAGAACAAACAGCTTCATGCTCATTAGATAACGCACGCCTGGTTTTATAGCCACAAAAACTTAAACCACTTCAGAATAGAAATGAGAGGATCTGCATTACAACTCGATTTCAAGCTGAGACACGGCTGCTTTTCATAAAATAGAGCCTTAAAGTACACTGTTACAGTGAAATCCCTCTCTGATGGACCATCAGAAGAAACCCTCCGGCTCCAAGACATGGAGATAACTATTTATAGAGGACATTCTGGTTTATGAGGGGGATAAAACAAGAGTAAGACATAGAGATAAAATAATACTGAAGAATAAATTTGTGACTTCAAGCATGTAGTCTTCCCTGCTATTACTGTTATAAGCTTTTTCCTATTTATTCAATGCACTGAAATTAGCAGAAGATGCAAGAGTGGATTCACTGGTGTCGTAATACTAACATGTCTCCATTGTGTTAGGGAACCCTTTTTGACCAAGCCAGACCTGAACCTGAACACCTCCTTAGACCCTTTTGTTTGAGTACCAAATTAATGAAAATGGATGAGAACTTGATGCTGCTATACAGTTGCCATTTTCATGTTTCGAAGCCTACATTACGTTCAATCCATCCATTATCTATACCACTTATCACTTGTGGAGTCCTGGGTAACTGAAGCCTATGCCAACTGACAAGTAACAAGTGTCTACACCAGGGGTGGACAATTGGCAGCCCAGGGGCCACATGTGGCCCTCCATCTCATTAAATATGGCCTGCTGGTAATTTCCAAAAATCAACAAATTGTAAACATGCAGAAAACTCAGATACCCAATGGAGATATTTCTATGTAATCTAGATTTAAGTTTTTATTGGCTTTGTAGGTTATTGAAGAATTTACTTTGCTATAATATGAGTCTCCAAATCTCTTTAATTAAATATTAGAACATTAGATCAAGTATGTCTCAATACTACATTTAAAAAATGGCAGTGGTAAGATGAGAAAGAATTGGGAAGTACTCATTTTTTATCCTTTAAAAAGAACTTCATTGGCTTTAATTGTGTTTGCATTAGGTAAATTACCCTTATTTTGATGCTAAATTCAATTCATACACAAACATTTATTTTTTGTGTTATAATATTTGAATATTGTTATACTTTTCTAACTAGTTTGTTTTTGCATAGTTTGTTTACCAAACATTACTTTCCTCCATCTACAGTATCAGACAATTTATCATGTGGCCCTGAGGTTGGTAAAAAAAGGTTTAATGTGGATCTCCTGTTTATTATAGTTGCCCATCTCTGGTCTACATGGTCGGTGTGATGTCAAATATCCAGACACCCTATTCTGAGGCAGAATTTGGCCTGCCGAGGACACATCACAGTGTTCAGATGATGCTTCACAGTATTAAAGGGATAAGCCAACATTTTCTTTTTTTGATCTCTTGCCTCACTCCTGAGTCAATGGCAAGCAGATAGACACCATTCTTTCAACTGTGCGTGCAAAAGGAAGAGACGGGCAGAGCTTAACAACCTCTAATAAGCATGTGAAAACCACCAAGGACATGTTTTTAAGTCAATCAACAAAACACAACATGTCTGCAGTGGTTTGTGCATGAGCCCTGTGGTTTAATTTCCCTTTGTTTTTCATTCAAAAAAAACATTAAGTGCTAATCTTAGTCTTAAGGTAGATAATAGTGCAGGGAAAAAAATCACAACAAGTACACAAGTTTAAAGTTCTGAACACTTAATCTGATGCCTGTAGGCTGTAATTGATTAATTTTTCTTGAATTTTGTATTTATTATGATGTGCGCTGCTAGCTTTTTGGCTAGGTTGCCCTTATAAATGAGATCCTGAATTCAGTGGGAAGTATCTGGTTAAATAACAGTTAAACTGCAGGATGCATATGCAAACCACTGCAAAAGAGCTTGTTGACCTACTTACAAGCACTTCAACAGTGGTTTGCACATAACCCTGGGATTTACTTTTGTACATATTTCTTTTGAGAATTACATAAAGTGCTAATCTTATTCTGAAAATAGAAAACGTAACATAACATGGTAAAAACGAGTCACAACAAACACATGGGACCTAGTTTATGTGACGACTGTAGGCAGAAGCAGGCTAACACTACCCATTGACTCCTATGCTGTGTTCGAAATCGCTCAATATCACGGATATAGTGCACTATATAGTGTTTGCCATTTTGTAGTGTTGTTCGAATTCTCAGCAGTGAATTTCATCCACTATATAGTGCACTACAAAATACCCACAATGCACAGCAAAAGTGAGTGTACATACGATGTACCCTATATTGTACTCCCGTATACCACAATGCAATGCGGTCGTGTTTTTCCATAGAAGAAGAAGAGAAGGAAGGCCGTTAGGTGCTGCTTTCAATTATAAATGTAAAAAAAACACAAGAGTATTTTTAACACGTTCGTAGCATAGCTCTTTAACGTCTTTTAGCGGCTGTAAACAGCTTCAAAATTTGCTACTTATCCTCCCGAGTGCCCGGTTTGTTTACGTGAATAGTGTCCAAAATGTTGTTTGGTCATTACCTATGTAGTCCACTATTTCATTTACACTACACAGGAGATAGTGAGTGAGTGAATGAGTGGATGATTTCGAACACAGCTCTAGCGTTTGAGCTAAGCTAATGCTGCCTGTTTTTACCTTGTTACTGCATGCAAAGTGGAAAGAATGGTGCCTTTCTTCCTGTCATGGACTCAGGAGTGAGGCAAGACATGAAAACAATAAAATGTTGACGTATCCCTTTAAAAGAAGACTGTGTAATTGAAGATTTGTTTCTTTTAAAAATATTTTTATCAAATTCATTGTTTTTCATATATCTGTCATTGTCCTCAGAGGTAAATTATCCGTCCGCCTTGTCTCATCTTTGCTTAATTTGCTGTTTCATTCTGTCTCTACATGATACTCCTGCCCCTGAGGAAATCAAGAGGGGTGAAGAAATATTGAAAACGACATTAAGGAAAAATTATGTCCAATGCTGGTCCATTAAAATAAAGTCGTATGAAGGGGACCACAAGGTAAAAAAAAAAAGCAAAGATACATTTTCTCTTCACCTTTTCTCTTGACATTTTTTCCCGCTCCCAGTTCATAGTTAAAAAGATAACAGGGACGTATATGCTGAATAACACTTCATTGCAGAAATACCCTTCAGAAAAACCCAAAGCTTCTGGAAATTATGGATGTGGAATAAATGTGCAATGAACAAATGTGCAGATATACCACAGATCATAAAGTCGCGGGTGATGCATGACTGTTCTGTACTTTATGATCCTTCACACTCCAAATAAAGGGTTTCACTGGATAGGAAAAAGAGGCAGAGCTGCTAAAAGTCAGAATCAGACCTGCAGTGATCAGACACATATCCAAGACCTTGTGTTCACATCATTCATCTTTCATTATCCACTCCCACCTGAGAGATACTCACTCTTCTTCTTCTTCTGTGTGCTGAAGCAGAAAAAATGCAGATGCTCTACCTCGGGGAGAAATGAGGCTTCCTGTCATATTTCACCGGTTATGAATATATGGATGCAATTGTGAAGCCTGTGTCAGTGCATGTATATGTTCACTGCGGAAGTTTTTATGATGAAAAAGCAACAGGAGTGATGATAAATGGAACAGTGCCGCTTTGGCTCAGGATTGCATTATCAATGTCAGACTCTAAATTTATACAGACAGATATTCTTCTGATTTCATCGAGTGTTGACGTTCAAAAATAGACCCTGCTCTGTTTCCCCTTTGTGTAAATACCATTACCATGTTGTTTGCCTTTTGGTCCTGCCTCCCAGTGTGTGAGAAGAAGAGGGAAAGAGCAACGTGGCAGAGCTGTGACAGAGCTGGAACCTTCAATTCACAGCAGGCTAATTCATTTCTCTGGATCACTGCGTCCTCGCTCTGTCCACCTCCCCTCTCCATCTGCCAATCTATCTCTGTCTTTGTTATATTACCACAGAGATGCTGGAGATGTCTCCTGACCATCATCACAACCTGAACCACAACTGCTGCTGCCAGGTCCAACGATTAAAGGTACTTGTTTCAATAAAGCATCACTACTGTACTTATCAGGTGTGTTATCATTTTACAAGCAGGCAAGGACGACAAAATGCAAGAAGATGAGTGAACTGGGGGAAGATTCTGCACTTTGGTGCTATTGTGACAAGAGGTGTGGTGAGGAAAATCTTGTAAACATAAAAAAAAACAAGTGCTCTTATTCATAAGTTTTGATAGCTGCAAGGGTTGTCATCAGATACCGGTATGAAAGATAAGAATATATTTTTTTCAACATGCAATAATAATATTGAGCTAAAAACTGGCATGCAGTATATCATGTGACTATTGAGTTCATAATTGGAAGGGCAGCTCAACCTTTAAGCCACATTGATGGAGAAAGCAGAGAAACAAAGTAGTGATGAGCAGCATCATATTTTTTCAGATCGATGTCATCTGATTCGCTTATCCCTTTCAGGGTCACAGTGGGCTGGAGCCAGTCCCTGGTGACATGGTCAAGAAGCAGGGTCCACCTTATGTCGGTCGCAAATAAACCACAGGGCCACATACGGAGACGGTTCATGATTAGAATTACACTCACACTTAAAGGGCAATTTAGATCACCAATTAGCTTAACGAGCATGTTTTGATAAGCACGAGTGCCTGGAGAGACCACACAAGCACAGGGAGAATATGCAAAAACATACAGAAAGGCTCCTGAAGTGGAGACAGTATTATGAAGTTGAGTTATTTGAATTTGAACATGACTTTTTATGTTTTCAAATGCCATAAGCACATGAAGGAAAAAATAGTCTAGACCAGAGGTCCTTAACCACTGAGCCAAGGATGGAGATCAACACCGATGCTGCATCTCATTTTCACAAGGGTCTTCCTGTTGAAGTACTTATTATGGTGGTATCATGGAATTACAGTCATCACCTAAAGTTATTATTAACAGATATAATGGCTATAAAGAGGAGGACTGATATGTGCAATATTTGTAGGAACTACTATTTGGCCAAATTTTTGTTTTGTTTTTTAAGGGTATATTTTTGTTGATAGACCCCAACAATTATGAAAGCATAAAAAAGTGTCATTAAACAATTTTATAAGGTTCAATTATCTATTTTACAGAAATCCGTCAGCCAAAAATAATCCAGAAAAACAAGTGTATTGGTGTCAAACCCAGAGATCGGGTCAATATATCTCAACCTCCCACCCCTCAAAACAGAAAAACAACACCATGCACTAAAACCCCATACATGTGAACTTGATATGATCCACATGGTAATAGTTATCATAACCATAATGATACACACAGAGGTCAACAATTAGGGACAAGACAAACTTTCTTTAATGCATGAAATCTAGTTCTCCTCTTGTAATTGTGACCCTCTAAGAATCCCAGTCTTTACATCTTCTCAGTCTAAAGGTGCGTTCACACCGGACGCTACTTGTACTACCTCTGTGATCACTCTCCATTCAAAGTCAATGTACAGCCGCGATGGGGCGGGGCTAACCCTCCCGTGATGCGACAGCCGCTTTTCACACTACCGGATAACTTGTCGCACCGTTGTGAAAGTAAAAAAAAAAGTTGATCAATCAGCAGTGTGTGCACGTGTGACGGTACCCGAGACAGACAGTTGTTCATCCGGACTACAGAGGAACAATTTATGTCGTGTGGGAAACATTGGTCAGTGAGGACGTTAGTTCCGCCTAGACGGACCGCGGGAAACTCACAGATAATGCTGCAGCAGGGCATCAGCTGCAGTGTTTTGTGGTTGATAAGAGAGTGAAAAGGATACAGCTGGAATAATGTCCGCTTATACATCCTAGTATCTGATTTATGATATGATCGCGGTGAAAGTCGAGCAGACGTGACGTCACCGAGCAACAAGAGACAGCCGACAGCAACGGTGACCAAAATGAGGTATTTATGGATGCGCGACGATACTTTAGTGGATAACGCGATTTTGGTAGCTGGGTCGCTTGCCGTGTGAACGCAGCATAAGACTTATAACTGTGAGAGTTGTTCTCAATTTGTCTTTTGATGTCAGATGGTGTTGAACTAAAGTCTGATGGTACTCATAACAAAGTTTTAGTAATGTCTTCTGGTGTAGGATATGCATAGGGGAGTTGAAACAAAAATGTTACTTGTCCAAATCCAAAGTGATCCAAGCAAGCTGCAAAAAACGCTACAGTTCTTCAGGATGTAATGCTCTGTAAATGATGAGTAAGACTTCTGAAATCATTTTCACAATAAATATTGTAATTATGGATGAATGCTTTTACTTTGAAAGTATTTGAACCGCAGAAACTGGAAATTGGTTGTCATATTTTAACAAAACTGGATTGATGAAATAAAATTCAATCTGTTACAGATGCTACAGGCTATAAGTGAAATCAGACATTTATAAAACATCTTAGATTTTGCATGGAACAAGATTTTTAGGGGGAACCATGGGCTTGTTTTTAGAGCTAAAAAGGGACTGTAACTCCTGAATATACACATTTTTAAATGCAATGCTTTAATTTTATAATGTAGGGATACAACAAAATCACTGCAGAGAGCAAGAGCAAAATAAAACAGTAACTGAATAAATGTAAAAATAAAATGTTGTGATATTATACGGGCTATACCGGTCACACAACCTCTATAATGCTGATGCTTTCTATTATCTGTAAGTATTTGTTATTATTACAGTTTTGCACAAATTTCTGGTCAGTTATGGTTGCAAACAGCCTCTCCACCTCCCTGCAATCTTTTAAAATATTTTGACTAAGCAGAGACAAAAAATAAGGATCAGTTTGACTCATAATATTGTTTTTAACCCATCTATAAATTTCACAATAATTTTCTCCAAAGACATAATAAAAGTGAGATGAAAATCTAATAATGTGGAAGCTCTCATAGGAACTCAAATGTATGGACTTGTACTCTCTGACAGTAATACGTTGGTGTTTCTGTGGTCCAAACAGCTTCACTCAATCAAAACAAATGAAATAAAATGGAGGGCTGTGAGAGGAGAGTATGTGAGGGTGTTGAAGAGTCTGCAGCTGAATTGCAACACCAACTTTGAAAATGTACTCTGAAAGTTGCACCTTACCTACCTTTAAAACAAGACCTGACACATTTTACATTGTTTTTGTTCTTTTTTTTAAAGAATGAACCAACATCCATCAGTCCATCCATCATCTGTACCACTTGTCCTGTTTGAGGCTGAGGGGGGTTGGAGCTGATCCCAGCTGTCATTGGCTGAGAAATGGGGCATGCTGTGAACTAGTCACCTGTCAATCAAAGATCTGACAAATGCAGACAAACTGCCATCCTCTCATTCACACCTACAGGATATTCATACTGTAAAAATATTGTTTCTTTCTATCACATGGACATCCCTAAAGCATGGACTTGAAATCACAACCAAGGAAATGCTCTGCTGAGTTTCCTTCATTGGGCTGTGATATAAAAAACATAGTACTGCATATTGAAAGCAATTACTTATGTAGCAAATCCATCCATCCATCCATCCATTATCTATACCATAGGACCACAATCACTCTGCAGTGGACTGGTGCAGGGCCAATGATCCATTGGCAGCAGGCCATAGTGAACAATAAATAAACTAGAGGTGCTCAGAGGGCAAAAACCTCCACCAAAGCATTTTCATCATTGACAGGCAAGTTATTGAAAATGAACGATCTTGCTCTTTTGACAAACCTTAAAAAAATCCTGTATCCACATCTACATTTGGATCACCACTAAATTCTGATCAACTCTCCCTTGTGCCATGATCAACATTTCCTAAAAGTGTCATGGAAATCACGCAATGTCTATAAAATATGTCTGCATCCTCATCCAGATTTGGATTGCTTTTGAGTTATTCTGACGACAAACTAACAAACAAACTTAACCTCTTTGCCCAGGTGATACTTTCAGTGTCGTTTTTAAATAACAGAGACCAAATGGTGTTTAATTTTGAAATGATGACCAGATGCTCACACATCTCTCTGTGGAGACTGATTGGAAAGACCTGCAAACACACAAGCTCCCTGTCACTGCTTAAATGAACGGAAAAGTACAATCTGAGATAAATTCCTAGTTTGATGTTTGCTCATGTGTTTTCTCTTCCACCTGTGCTCTGACCATTGCAAATACATTTGGCTCTTGACTCTAAACTATTGAAACCAGGGTCCAGTATGAAAAATTTTGAAAACATTTTCGTATCCATCTCTGTGTAAACAGAGGGGTATTGCACAAAACCAGGATAAATACATCCAGGATAAATGAGCAGGCGCGGCTTGAACAAGCCTAGTCGGCGCTTTCTCGGATTAATCGGTTGCACGTTTGCCGAGCCAGGATGAAAAGACGCGGATTATTCAAGCCAGGTGTGGATCATTGGGATAAGTGCGCGTTCACAGCATTCTTAAGAGGACCACGAGATCGATCACAGAATCACAGATTGAAAATGGAACAAGGACGTGCATCTTTCTTCACGCGGGATGAACAGGCAATGCTTCTTCAACTATATGAAGAAGTAAAACATATAATCCACAAGAAAGGCAACACGAGTGTTGTAAAAAAGGAGAGGGAAAAAGCCTGGCAGTTAATAGCGGAGGCGGCTTAATGCGTAAGTTACTGCGAACATGCACAATTAATAAACTGTACTCCACAGACACTGTCATAACTACAGTTCAAGGATGCGGAGCTGATGACTTTTTTGATAATTCTTCTACAGAATTCACAAACTATCCGGGTGCTTTATGCCAATCACCTGCAGAAACAGGTAGAGCTGGCAGAAGTGAAAATTCAGAGGGAGAAGAGGAATCTGGAGGTGATTGATCTGGACATAGAAATTAAAAAAAAGGAAGCTTAGGATATTGGACATAGAGATCGAAAAATTGGAACAGGAGGTGAGTCGACATAGCAGTGCACACTGTAACCATATCTGTAATTGAGTGTGTTAATCATTTTTACTTTTTCTCTCTTTCAACTCCAGAATGAAAGCTGAGAAATGAAATGAATGAATAAAGAAAATTAAATAAAATTTGGAATTTTTTTTTTTTTTCTCTTTTACAGTGAATGTGGGGTATACAATTGATTTGGAGATGTGGGTTTTAGAAATTGACTACACAGCGTACTACTAATGCTAGACAAAATGCACATACACAGCAAAAAGTACCACACAAGATCATTTATTATTCAAAATTCAGCACTTAATGATGATGAGCGCTTCCTCATCCAATACATCCTCCAAAAAGGGCATGCCATCATGAAGAGGTAACAGGTGAAGAGGAAGTTGGACCTGTATATACTATGTTGCCCCGTCAGTCGCTATTGAATCCATCCTTACAACTTCAGCAATCGTTAAAAGTAATAATTCAATTAACTGTAATGATATACATATTAATCAAACCTCTGACAGCAATTTGACAAGCTGCCTCTATTAGTATTGCAATATAACACTAGGGCTGACAATAATGAGACCAAATGAACAAATAGAAAGATTGTTTAACCCTTTCATGCCTGAATTACTGAATCACAAATGCATACATTATAAAATGTTTGTTTTTACTTTCAAACAAGTTAAAAATCATTTTCATTTTTTCAATTTTATATTTTGATGGAGTTATACGTCTGTCCATCAGAGTGAACACCATGCATCAATGGTACAAAAAGTAATTTAGTGGAACCTTATTAAAGATTCATACACAGAAATGTTTTTGCCAAAGATTAATTGGTAAATTTAAAAAAAAACAGATATATCTGTAGTATATGTATTATTGCTGATTAATCAAAATATTCACTTCACAGTATTTGAAATAAAAAGTACGAGAAATCTGAATACAGGCATAATGTCCAACTTGTCCTTTGCTGGCTTTTTTGAATTTATGATGGAATATCTCAATATGGTAAAAATGTGAAAAGATATTTTTTTATGAAACTTAAGACAAGGGTTTGGGAATTTACCTCCTGGTAGTTGGACATGGTACTGCAACCTAAAGGGTATACATTTATTCCAAATATCTGTCCACTGCAGCGGACACCATGCATGAAATGGTTGAGTTAAAAAGTGGAATCAGAATGATGTGGAACCCTTTCACTCCTAAAGGTGGAACCTAAAATGGGATGATTTTCCTATTTTCAGGAGACAGTAAAGACAAAATGATATTCTGTCTGTTATATTGTAGTCCATTTCAGTGGTGTGATATATTTATTTATTTTTCCTTTGTTTCTCCTCTTTCTCATTCTGTAGGTTTAGGGTTGTCAGTTTGGCGTAATACCAATTTCAGTAAGGTCTGTTTTTTTCCGTTTTCTTTATAACAATTTAAAACCTTTTATTGTAGGACTTGTATTAATAAAGAAAGGATTCCTAACTGTCTGTGTTAAGTTATTTTTGTCTTCATATAATCTGTGCAGATAAATAATACTAAAGTCAACCAGCAAATGCAATGACTTAAGATTTGGGTGCAGGATGATTAAATTATGTAACGTGTAGAAAAAGCATGGAAATGCTGTAAACCACGCTCATTTCTCACACTACAGACAGCAGAGCCAGCGCAGGATTAATCTTATCCTGGTAGTTAGCCTGGTCTGGAGCAGGCTAGCTCCAGAGAATAAATCACCATGTTAACTTGTCCGGAATAAACTTGGCCAGCTTTTGTTCAACCGACTTAAGGCTAACTTCATCCATGACAACCAATGTTTGCCAGCTTAATCCCTTTCCTGGTTTTGTGCAATGCCCCTCAGGAATCCCCATTGTTAGGGAAAACGGTGATGCAAGGCATGTGCACAGTGCTCTTTCAGATAAAAGTTGCATGCACACTTAGGAACAACAGGTACATGGCTGATTATATAGCAACATGTGTACTGCTTACTGTTCTCAGTTTGCTATCACTCCTCCAAGAAAATGTGGATTTGCTGAGCTGATACCCTGACCAGTGAAGTGCATTTGTTATATTTGCCAAGGACAAACTCTGCTTGTTTTTACTGCAAAGCATTAGTGTACAGATGCAACATCGCTGTTTCTCTACAAACGTACTTCACCAACTACTGGCCTGGCATGCATGATATCATGTTTTCAGTCATTCTTATGGATCTGTGTGAACACGCATCATTTTCACAGTGCAGAGCGCTTTTGAAAACTCTAAAGGAAAAACCTTTCATTTCTGGTGACAACGTTGTTGTGTAAACAGGGACTTAATGTGGAGACAGAGCCAGCCCATCATCACTTTGTATAGTGATACCTGTGAGATTATAATTTTGTTTATTTTCTGTATCATGTGTTGTTTTTTGTGGATTGCACATTTGAATATAAACAGGAATTCCAAGGGACTAACGACGAACGAAAAACGATTGAAGTCATTTCTGGCCAGCTTCATTTGATGTGATTTAATGTAATTAAAACACTTTATAAACATCTAAATGTCATGCTTCAAACTTGTAAAGAAAGTAGCATTTCTGTGCATGGTCACGACACTGTTAGTCATGTCATACAAACCATATGTGTTTGCCTCCCAACCCCCTCCCCATCTATATTATATTACATGCAACAGGTCAGAGGTAAAAAAGGTGCCACTGATTCATTCAGATCATCCCTTTGGAGGCTGCAAAAGTGGAACTTCATACAGTTGCCAACAGACCAGAGGTAGGGCACACCCGGGCTCGACACAAGTCGATCACAGATGTTTGCACTTTGATTTTTAACTTCAATGTTTAACTCAAAACGTAAAGAAACAAATATTGTAATTACCTTTCCACATAGACTTTATTTGATACTTCTAACAAAACAGCCAGTGAGGAAAAAGACAACTGTGGATTTTTATTCTCCATTTTTGTTTGTCCAGCAGCAGGAGAAGGGCAGATTTACTACAAAGAGAGTTAGACTTAATTATCTGGCATCATTCAGCTTCTGCTGTGATGTGCAGTGTTGTGGATGATTTCATAAAAAGACCCTCACAGATAGAAAATAAGGTGCAAACAGTGAGTTTAACGAGAAACCTTAAAAGGGGCAGATGCAGCAAAATACTGAAGAAGTTAAACTGATGATTTTAAGGTGGAAAGTTCTGTCTGTGTTGCCATGGCATCCACAGGCAGGGAGTGAAACCCCCTCCTGTCTCTCTCTGTTTTAAAGACATTCAACACTACAGTAACATCTGGCAAGACTGATTTACTATCCAACAAATACAGAAGTAGAGTAGTAGGAGCAATATTTGCAGGAACAAGCTGTATGATCATGACCTTAATTTTGAGGTCACTGTCCTTGAGTCAGAGCAGACATTTGAGCACAGTCTGAAAAAAATGTCAATGTGATGGTAATATACCATGTTTTCTGGAACTGACTGTGAGTAAGGAAGCTCACACCAATGTTCAGCATCAGTCATGTTCTACTTACTTCATGCAAATTATGGCAAAATGAACTCATGTTGTGTTTGGAATGACAACAGAAAATAAATAAATTTGATGAGAGCAAAGAAAATAATTACATTTATAGAATAAAAGACAATTACAAAACATAATGAGTAAGGCATTGATCTCTTTTCAAAAGTCTTGAGATAACATTTGTTATGATTCAGGGCTTTAAAAATAAAGACTGGCTGAAGGAAAAAATGAAAGAACAGACCTACAAATGGATGGCCTTATGGATAGATGGCCACATTCTCTTCTTCCATGGAACAGACTGTCACAAACAAGGAATCCTGTCAGTGAGACAATCCAAAATACTTGTAGTATGAAAAAACGAAAAGTGTTAGCATTCATCAAAATTTATATTTATATTTTCAGGTTTTAAAATCAAGCAATAAAGCTCAATTTTATGAGCCAAGGACAGAACTTAATCAAAGTAATTGTGAACTACTACGTGCTGTTTTTAAATTAACTCATATCTTCTGCCTTTGTTTTGATAAAAAGTAAAATTTAGACCAAAACTTTATTTTCCAAAAGTACCTGGCAATGGAGGCAGTCATAACAATCATTGTTATTGATGTTTTAAGCTTTATTGACTTACAATTTAACTAAATGCATTAATAAAATCAGTTATTAAAGGGACTGTGAGGAGTTTCTAAGTAATTACAATAAAGTCTCACTTTTAGATATATGCCTGATGGAAATACACACTTTAAGATGAGTTTTATAGCATCAAAATAGGTTATCTATAAATGCTATTCCTTAGCCTTCCGGTTGGGTTGTACAGGGCTGGACTGGCCTGAATACTCAACTTCAGGAACAAGGCAATTAAAACTAGAGCAAATTTATATTATTTTATTATTTATATTACACGTCTTAGGGCACCGGGCTGTAAGTAGAGATATATAGCTACAAAACTACGATAATAAGTTTTCCAAAAACTGCTTGTTGTCACACATGAAAAATACCGCTACGTAACTAGAAAGAGATACATTACCTCGTCGCTTTGCATCCTGTAAGTTGTTGAATAAGAAGTTGTAAAGCAATGCAGAGTTCTGAGGAGGGTCCTAGCACACTTTGGCTTGTGGTGCGTTCAAGTTGTAGTCTGAAGTAGGAATTTCCAAGTTCCGGGTGGGAAAATGCAACTGAAATATCCCCCGAGGTCTGAATTTCCTACTAGGAACCGGTGAAACCTCACCACCCCCGAGTTGACAATCGAAGATGGATGCCCCCAGTGTGAACAGTTATTTAGCTCCTGTAATAATCAATTTATTTGCACTTCTGACTGGGGTGTGTCGCTCTAGATCAGCTGTATACATAATATTGTTAGACTTATATTTACAAAAATGCTGCCATAGTGATAATCACATTATTCATGTGATATTTGTGAACAACAACGCAGGCATGCTAACAACAGCTAACAATAGCCTGGTAGATCGGGATGTTTTTTCCGACCTCAACTGGAACGTTGATAACTCTGAGATGATGTCACTCCCAGTTCCGCGGTTACTGGAACGCAGCATTACGACAGTCGCCGCGCGTGCTCATGGGTAGCAGAGTCTTTTACGTTGCCAGTAATAGATTCTCCTCACAGTCCCTTTAAAGATGGTAATTTCCTTTGTCCATGTTGTTATATATTTTGTATGTGTGCATGGTGTCACACCAGCAAACTGAATCAAAATACGGATTGTTATATTTTGCAGTTGCAATATTTAAAAATTTTGGAACTGACTGCCAGGGCGTAGCAAATACAAAGGAGGGCTGCGTGGTTGCCCACCCCTAACCTTATACCTGATTTTTCATTCAATATGTTTCACTAGTCTATCTGGAAAAGAGCCCTTACAAAGTAGGGATGGAAATCTCCATCCCCAGGACGATACGATATGCATCTCGATATGTAGGCTACGGTACGATACACTAACCATTCACATGAAGCATCTACCAATTCAGGATGATACGATTTATCTTCCTACCACGATGCAATCACGATGCAATAACGATGCAAATCTGTGCAAATTCAACTCAACTTTAGTGTTCCTTCAAGACCACTTCAGACCACTTACAGTAGGCTACTTAAGCAGTCAGACGGTGTGTTTGTCAACATAAAAAAGTAGGCCTATTTCACAAACAGGGACATAGGCCTAACAGTAGTGGAGCTCAGCCTTCAAAGCTGTCATTAACAATTTAGACTAAACATATAAACAGCAGTTTGAAAAAACAGCACTTTCAGCACACTGAAAGCAATAACTTTAAATAAAAAAAAAATATATATATAATAACATGACATCGGATTTTACCGATGCAAAGCTTTTACGATGCGATGCATTGTGGTTTCAGCCCAGTTTCTAATCCGATGCACACCACTCCAACCGATGCAATCTACCATAGACCCTCGCAACGATGCAATGATTGCGCATCGGATAAAATGCCCATCCCTATTACAAAGTGTTAGGGAATGGGCAGAACCTTTTCAAAAACATACCTGAGAGTTGACAATCGTTCTGTCAGTTACATTCATTACTGGCCAATCAGATAATGTCGTAGGATGGTGCTACAGCTGAAGTATATAGAATACAGAACTTGAGAAACTTGGCAGAACAAAACTTGCTCCAAAACATTCTGGAAGAGGAGTGTAGCTATATATCCTTTCTGTTTTCAGTGTTGCTGTTTATTTTTCATTCAATGAAGAAATGCGGTCCAGATCTGATAATACTGTTACTGAAGCTGTTAGCATCTATGCTAATCTCTGTTCAAGCAGACACTTTAAAAGAGAGTAGCTCTCTCCACTTCCTGCTCTAAAGGACTCTGATTGGGCCGTTCCGCTTCAGACTGTGCACAATTGTTGTAGAACTTGGCAAGTTGTATTGTTTGATTGCAAACACTCAGTCTGAAATATCAGGCTGCACTGCAAGGTTAGCCCACCCCGAGACCACTCCAACCTAAAAACAGAGGCATAAACATCTTCTGTACAAAGAGGCTTTTTTGGCCACAAAGCATGAATTGTGTGTGAGGTGTAAGGGTTTAAATCAGACTTTACTTCCTTGGTGAAAGGCTGTAAAGAGAGACATAAAGCCTTTTAAAGAGCTGTGCATAATTTATCACAGAGCACCATCTTTATGCTTCAAGAAAAGAGCCATACAAACTCAGGGCAGGCTAAGTTTGAGCAGAGCCACAGAGCAGATATTCCTGGATATCAACAGCTTTCCATTTCACACCTGGAGCACACTGTGACTGAGGAAACTCCTGACAGCGTGAAATACAACCTGCGCGACACGACAGCTGCAGAATGAATTCATCTCATAGTTGATTGATTTGTTTGTTTGCCTCCATGCTCGTTTAGATATGTGTATGTCAGGGTTACTGCCATACACCTCACACAGCAACAGCTACACGGAAATCACAACAAATAACAGGGAAAGTTTATCACAAAGTGTCATTTCTGTTCCCCAAGTGAAGTGACAGCTGCTTCACCTCCGTGTCTCAGTCTGAGAATCAAGCAAATAGACACCAAAAATCAAGTGAAGGTGACACTAACAGTATCCAGTTCAATCTTACCTCACTCCTGAGTCCATGACAAGCAGATAAGAAAGACGCTTTTCTTTCAGCTGTACGCATAGTAACAAGAAAGAGACAGGCAAAGCTTGCATATCATTAATTAGCTTCACTGTAACACTGGGAGTCAATGGGAAGAATTAGACTGCCTCTGCTGACAGTCATCAGATACCGTAATATCTAGATTTAACTTACTTTTTGCTTTTAAATAAGCTCTACTTTTTCGGGTGCGTTTTATACAAGAGTACAAGCAAAATACTTACCATATTTTGTATGGTCAAATTCGTGAAAGCAGCACATCTGACAAACGCTGAAATATTCTCTTTCTCCAATTAAACACAGGCAAACACAGGACTCATCCATCTCGTGAGTAAGGGGATGCAAAATAGCAGCACTGTGATTGCTTGAAGAGGTCGACATGTTGATAGCCGCACTCTGATTGGTTGACTGAGCATGCTTGGTGAGAAATGGAGTAATTGCGCATGTGTGAAGCAAAAGGTGTTTCCATATCTATTTTAGAGAGAAAAATGTATACAGCACTTCTTGTGAAAATACTAAAATCCATGATTACAACTTTGAAAAAAGGTAATTGTTGAGTTGTCTGAGAGAGTAACGTTTAGGCAATTTGGGTGCATGTTGCATTTGAGTAAAGTGTTTTTCCCGGCAAAAGTCATGAAATTATGGTAGGCATGTTATGATTGAGAACCTGTTGTAATTTCTTTGGCAACTCTGAATGGTCCTGTGTGCTTGTTGTGACCTTAATTTTTACTGCCTTGTGTTAGTTTATCTGTTTTAAGTCTAGGACTATCACTTTGAAATTTTCAACAAAAAAGAAAAAAAAAAAATATATATATATATATGTATATATATATATATATATATATTAGGGATGCAAACAATTAATCGATTATCGATTAATTGTCGATAAGAAATTACTCGATTAAAGTGTATTAATTGCAATTAATTGCATTTTGAACCCGTAATTCCCCTCAAGCCCGCATGGGGGCGCGCTTGACGCCAGACGTCCGTGACACACTCGCGGGAACACAAGAGAAGCTGGCCTCTGACAACAACAATATAACCCAACCTGAGGGGGGGGCAGCATTACGCTTCATTGCGTACAGCCTGCCGGAACTTTATTAGAAGAAGAAGAGGACGACAACAATGAGACAAACGAGAGGCGGTAAGCTGGCAGGATGAAGAGGGCAAGACGGAGTTCGGTATGGAACCACTTTAAGTTGGTTAATGACGACAAAGACGCCAAATGCACAATCTGTGGAAGTATTTTAAAGTACAACTCCTCCACAACTTCGCTATATTATCACCTCAATACGTCACATTCAGCCGTGTTGCAAGGAGCGAGTAGCTCTCAGACTACAATCACCGCAGCGTTGGGACGAGTATGTGACTCCACGAAGGCAGAGGGCATTACCCTGCGGATATGTGACATGGTTACTACAGACATGCTGCCAATAAATGGACGATTCCGCCAAAAGAGCGACATTTCTGTCCCCAGCATATTGTTGTATATTAAATGTATAAACACAAGTAGTAATATATTACAAATTGTATTTTACTATTATATTAAACACCATACACATTAATATTTGTAGAAATTACAGATATATAATTTTTTAATATTTTAAAATGGCATCCAAAACACTAATACAGAGCATTTCTTGCCTTTTCCCACAGCCAAACTCTACACTTTATTACAATGCATCATGAACAAAATCCTTTCAAAGCAAATTTTCTTTGCATTTAAGTGTGACTCCATATTCTATCTACACTTATTTATTTTCATGTTTCAAGTTGCCTCAAAGTAGTCTTGTTATTGCATTGTCCCATTTCTGAATGTGTTGTTCCCTGCTGTGAAGAATAAATCTAAGCAATATGATTTGCATTTTCTCTTTCATAAGAAAGATAGTATTTTCGTAGAAAGAAACTTATTGATTCAGAGGGAAATTCAGCTTTGCAGAAAAATTGCAGCTTATCAATTAATCGATCATCGATCGATAAGATGAAACAACTATCAATTAATGAATTACTCGATAATTTGTATCCCTAATATATATATATATATATATATATATATATATATATATATATATATATATATATACATATATATATATATATATATATATAAAAATAAATATATATATATATACACAAAACTAAACCGCAGGCGCATGCACAAGCCACAAAAGTGACTGTTGACCCACTTACAAGCGCATCTGCATTGGCTTGCACATGCTTCCTGTGGATAAGTTTTGCATTTCTTTTGAAAATTACCTAAAGTGCTAATATTAGTCTAAAAATAGACATCAGAACATGAATCGATAAAGAAAAATGAGTCACAACAAGCACACTGGAGCATTTGGAGGAGCCGAAGAGTTAATCTGACGCCTTTCGGGAGAGGCAGACTAACTCTTCCCATTGACTCCCAGTGTTTGACTTAGCTAATTAGCTCTGCTTGTCTCTTCCTTGTTACTGCACAAACACTTCAAAAAATGGTGTGTATCTGCTTGTCATGGACTCGGGAGTGAAGCAAGACATGGAAACAAAAAAAAAGTTGGTGTATCCCTCTAAGATGAAGACTTATTGGAGGTACATAAACATGACTTGACCAATGTTGAGAAATCGTCAAAAGTCCGTAAGTATGTTCTGAGAGTCAAATTTGCTGTGTTCAGGGTTAAATGTTCATCTGCTATTTACCACAACAGTTGAATTTGATTGAACCTCCCAAATAGTGTCATCCTCTCCCCTCCAAAACCATACATGCCATCAACCAAAATTACCCTTTAAACTTGCAATAAGCCTTTTTATGTCTTTAAATAAACCCCTTTTGATTTCTTTGTGTAATTTCCATAAAGCTTTGAGTTATGTCACCTCTCTGTCATTAACCAGCCAAATGGTGCGTCTCTCTCGTCCCTGCCAATGAGCAAACAGCCCATTAAAGATGAATCTGCCTCTCCCCACTCCTCACACCATACCACCTCAGCTCCCTGAAAACATGTTTTTGCCTCCTCAGTCCTCAGAATCAGACTGTGGTAAACTCACTGACAGCTACATGGTTTGAAAAGAAATACATCTCAGAATTCAGGCAGGAGTAGGTCTGAAAGCTGTCTGAGAGCATCACCTGTTGTATCAACATCATTTAGACACCAAGGCTACGCCCACACATCGGAGACTGTTCTCCAAAACTCCTCCTGTTTGGAAAACAATCCTGCCCATGAGTGATGGGCAATAACAGATTTCTTTTTTAAAATGATACAATACCAATACAGTGTTTCATGGACCAAAAGCACATAGTGGTCACATCAGGCCCCGAGAATATTATGAAATCCTCTAAATGTGAGGTAGAAACGTATTGTGGTATTAAGTTTCTTTTTTTATTTTTGTTGTTTTTGTGTCTTATCCCACTTCCAAGTCCATGACAAGCAGGTTGACACCATTCTACTACTGTGCTCGCAGTAACAAGGAAGACAAGGACAAAGATTGCCTACCGCTAGTTAGCTTGGCTCAAACGCTGGGAGTCAACTGGTAGTGCTAACCTGTCTCTATTTACAGTCATTAATAAACTCATCAACTCTAAACAGTGCTTTGTGCTTGTTGTGACTCCATTATGTTATATTATCTTGACATTGTCTTCTTATGCTCCTAAACAGAGGCTTTGTTGTGTTGATCTACTTCTGGTGGTTTTGGTGAGAGATGTGATGTTCTTGAACAAGTTGAGTCTTTTGATCAGCTCTTTAAATAAACAAAAAGAACTGATTCACTGTCCAGAGGGAGCCTTTCATTTGGGAGCCATTATTAAATGCAAATTGGCTGCAAATTTAAGAAAAGAATGTCTCACTAGGTACTGTGAATCGGTTCTCCTTGTTCACTTAAAGGAGCTGTTGAAAACACCTGACTCTTTCCAAAATGTTACATCTCTCACAAAAACCACTGCAGAAGTAGGTCAATAAAACAAAGCTCCTGTTTAGGAGTAGAAGAAGATAATATGAAGACAACATAACATAACGGAGTCATAACAAGCACACGGGACTGTTTCGCGTTGCTGTAGAGTTCATCTAAAGACTGTAGACAGAGACAGGCAAGCATTATCTGTTGACTCCCAGAGTTAAAGCTAAGCTAACTAGCGGTTGCTGATTTTTTCCTTATCTTCTTTATTACTGGATGCACAGTTGAAAGAATGGCATCTACCTGCTTGTCATGGACATGGGAGTAGGGAAAGACATGAAAACATGAAAAATGTTGGAGGTTTCCTGTAAACTGTGGGTCAACTGGGTTGAATATGTCAAAGAGAAATACCATTTACATACAAAAAGTAACAATACACGTTCAAAAAGGAGTAGGAAGGAGAAAATACTAAAATAGCTACTACATAAATAATGAATACTATGTAATCTGGCAAAATACTACATGGTTGTAGTTTTACTTTACCTTGTTTGCCTCTCAAGACTATTTGTTGAGTATCTTTGGTTGGTTTTATGGTCTCACTGACCTCTCTCCTGTTGCACTTAGTTCCTTATATTTAAACAAAAGAGAAAAGACTGAGCTGCAAAGGAATCTCGATTACTTTTTCATGTGATAAGTCCTGATGTCTGTATTTCAGAACTAAAATACAAAGAATAATAAAAAAAGAAAAAAGAAAGAAAAAAAGAGTTTAAATTATATAATATCATTAGCAGAAAAAACAAACTAATAATTGTAAGTGTATGATGAAATTTAGGCCCCCAGAGAGGTGGGGGGGGACGAGACTCCCTTTGCTGGCTGGTATTTGGCAGGAACTGGCACTTGGCTGGAAGGGAAAAAATAACACGGCTGCATCTTTATGTTACTTAGACCTAAATAATTAATGCAGTACATTATTTTTAACCCTTTAAGGCACAAGACCATAGATTATAGCCAGAAAATTCTAATTTTTTGGCGCTGAAATGTTTGTTTCACTTTCTGCTAAAATCCATAAAAATCAAAATGTCCATAAAATTCAACATATAAATTTTGTGTATCTCATTTGATACATTAGGTGTTTTTGGCAACTGATAATCCATTTGAGGACATTTTTATCATTTATCCGATTGTATTCAGATGTTTTTTTGTTGTTTTTTTTGTAATTTGTTGATTATATTGAGTAGATAGAGGTATTATAAAAGTATGTATCAAATATGATACAATTGGCTTTATAGGGTTAAAATCCAGCTCCTGTAACATCGTTTAAGAAAAATGGCCCTTGTTCAAATGAAGTTGATGATCCGTTCCCTGGATCATAAACAACTAAGTAAGCAATAAAGACAGCATAATGAAAAATAAAGTTTATAAAAGTATGTTTTTAGAGGTGATTTAGAAGATACCACTGATTCGGCGAGCCTTATCTTCTTTGGTAGGTTGATCTAAAGTTGAGGAGCTCTAACAGGAAAGGCTTGATCACCTTGATCTTAAGTCTCAACTTTAGAACAGTCAGGGGGCCCCCCACCAGAGGATCTGAGGGTGCAGGCTGGCTCATGGGGTCAGTAGTTCTGATACATAATTTGGGGGCAAACCTTTAAGGGCTTTGAGAGTTATCAGTGGCATTTTAACATCAACTCTAAAATGGAAAGAGAAGTTAGGGCAGGAGTAATGTGATGATGTCTGTTAAAGCATGCGTGTACTGGAAAAATCACAACATAGGAGCTTCTAAATTTTAACAACATATATTATTGATGAACTGAAATGTTGTTGCAGTATGTGCTGTAGAGGCTGCCCCTCATCTCTTTCTGAACACACAAAAATGTTTAAACATACGATCCAGAGAGGGAGAGAGAGAAAGAGAGAGAGAGACATTGGTTGTTTTACAACCAGTGTCACCTCACGACAGAGACACACAGTGTACACAGTCAGACACACAAATTGTTGGACAACTGAGGGTTTGAAGTTTCTGGCAGGCTGCATTGGACACACACCGAACTGACAACATGTCAAAACATTTGATGTCAAATTCTGCAGCTGTCCAACTTTTACCTCTATATGATCGTCCAAAAAAATCTGGAAGAAGACAGAGTTGAAAAGCTTTGAGAGCAGAGAAGCCAGAGAGAGAAGAGGTTTGTAAAAGCAGGTGCCAGACTTGGCCTTCCCTCTGAGTTCTGGACTGAAGCTCAGAGTCAGTCCAACCCTGTTTTGTCCTGTCAGAGCAGGAGAAGGGGAGCGCTCTCAGAGGCACACAACAGGCTGGATGTTAACAAACCCTTCTGTACTGTTGAAAATGGAGGTCACAGATGCACTCTGAGAGATGCATTATTTTTCTGATCATAAATGGATGAGAAATAGCGTAAGATCAAGCAAATCAATAAGTGGTTGCAGAGCTGTCACTAAGTAGAGGGTACAAAAAAAGCAAAAAAAAGGGGAAAAGAAGTTCGATGAGAGAGAGATAGAAAACAAGCCATGTTAGGCAACTTACGGGCAGGCTTTGAAATAACATATAAACTTAAGCAGTTTTTGCCACTAGCTCAGTGATGGACACAAATACTATAGAAATGGAGAGCAGAAGATGCTGATAATTATGACTGGTGATCAGTTATCAACAAATATTTGATGATTTCTCAGTCATATTCTCAGAATTGCCACCATGTTTTCAGTTTACCTCTACCACAACAAGGAGGTACATGCAGCCTGAGGACATTTTTTGCCCTGCACAATGCGCATGCCATACAGGCAGAATTTTTAACACATGCTCATAATACGGTATTACCGATTCACGTAAAATCAAACGGTGCCATGTTTAGGTACCTAAACGCATCCTTGTGACTGTGAGGGAGTGGAAGAAGCAGGCATACTATTGGGTAGAGTAGGTGAATTTCCATACAGGACTTGAACGCAGCACAGCAAGAGCGTAATGACGTCAGCAGCCGTGGGCTCAGTCAACAAAGCAGGCATGGCAGAGAGAAATTGCTCGAGAGTATAGCTCTACTTTATTAAATGTGATGCAGATTATGCTCGCTGCAATATTTGTGACTCAAAGTGTAAGGCCAGCGGTGGAAATACTTAAAATCTGAGGAAGCACCTGGTGACGCACAAAATTTTCCTTAAAGCTGAAGAATGCACAATTTTTGATAGCCTCAGATCTACGACCACCAAGGATTCATTCAGCACTGTTAGCCCGCCTGTGTCCAATGGTGACTAGTCGTCTGCAGCCAGAAACACAGGAAAAGAAATGGCTTTAACATTTGGTGATGGCAGCAAATGCGACAATGAGGATACCTGGTCCAGGTAAATAAGCCTCGTGTTTAAGATGGTATTAGCTTGGCATTTTAATGTGCGTCATTTATCATTATCAGGTCGGTTCCTCGTACTTTGTAACATTAATGTAGATACTTTTTTTATTTACACCTCTTTCGGACCCATTGTTAAACTGCCCTACAGTTAAAGCGAGGGCTGCAGTTAATTGATTAAGTTGTGGTTCATTTTAGTTTCTGGTTTTCATTTTGAAGAAATTTTTGGAACAACTACAATGTTACAATACAAACAGTTGAATGTTGTTTTGATATATATCTGTCAAATTTTATATATTGATAAACAAATTTACATTGAAAAAATTTGAGATCTTAATATTAAACAAATTAATATTTATTACCCCATAAACACCTGCAGAAGTACCGAAAATTGGTACCGTTGAGTACCGATACCGATTCCCAGATACCGGGCATCGGTATGGTATCGGTTCAAATGTGAAAGGTACCCATCCCTAGTTACAATTTCATTTAGCAGACACTTTTGTCCAAAACAACGTACAACACAAGCAAGAATTCGGACTGAGGGGAAAAACCTTAGCAAGTGCGTCGAAGTGCTTCAAGTCAATTGGCCACAGGTGCTGCCATCTAGTGCCAGAAGAAGTGCCAGTTTTTTTGTTTGTTTGTTTGTTTGTTTTCTTTCTTTTTTTATAATGCAGCTTATCACAACAATAGTTCAAGTCACAACAAATAATTCAAGTCACGACGAATAATTCAACCAGGGGCAATCTTGAGGAGACCATAAATCAGGTCTTCCATGCTACAATCACACAGAAAAAGATAGTTTAAAACATATATATGGATGCATTTCATTCTTGACTGCACTGTAAATTCTCAAACAGTTCCACTTTCTTTTCAAACTTGAAACGGGAAACACACCGTCTCAACAGCACTGACACCTCAAAGGTCTTACAGTATTTTCTGACAGCGTTTTGACTTTGATGCATCACCTCAGAAGATTAAAAACCTCCAAGACGAGTCACACCTTCCCCTTCTCTTTAAATCTCTGCCCAGACCCACCAGACACATTATTGATCACAGGAGGCCCCCCCCCCTCCCTAAGCCTGCAGACTCATTGAGACCTGCTTCATTGTCTGAGATAAAACACAAAACAGTCTCCTATGGATTGAGCTGCCTGCATCACTCTCTCACGTTTTTGTGTAACATTATTCTCCAGGTTAATACAAACCTGTCGGCAAAGTGCAAGACACAGCAACATCAGAGACCATTTGTCTCCATTGGCTCAGACTGACCTTAAGGAAATAACATTTGTGTCAACACTTTTGAGGAGATGGACTTTATCTTATCAGATTGCTCCTACTGAGGACAATAAAAAGGAAAGATAAGGAGGAAGAAAGGACGCAGATACAATCATGGCCATTATTGATGGCACAGGCCTCTCTTGTGTTGTCAGCATTTTATGGGAGGTAGCTGTATGGGCTTCAGGGCGGTTAGTAGAGCGTGGAAAACACTGATTATAAACACATTCCCATCAACATAACAAAATCATGGGGGTAAAAATCAAACTTTGTCCTTTCTTTGTTCTTCATTTTGCTGCCGGAGCATTTAATTTCTAAGAGGGAGACTGCAGTAAGACCTTATTAAAATTTCTGCAAATTAGTGCAGAATATTGAGGTGAGCTAAGATTTTGGGAAACTTCTGGTTTATTGTAGCAGGGTCAACCAACATGTGGTTTAATGGCATTTGGAATTGAACTTCAATTTTCTTGTGGTTGTGTCAAACATTCTGTTAAATAAAGCCATGTCCACAAAAAGACACACAAAGGTAATTTTGATAATGTACATTTCTCCTATCACTTTGGAAAACAACACTGTTCACAGTAGAGAAGGTTTCAAAAACATCCTTTCCGCATGAAAATGGATAAATACACTCTTAAACTCTATTTATTACCATGTAACAATGTTCATGATATACAACTTTTATTTGTATTTCATTTAATTTTGTTTTTATGCAAAAGTTTTTTTTTAGATATATCCAACCACAAGTCTGACTGGTGTTGTAGTTCAACTTGTGACTATGTTAACTGATGTTACCATGTGTAAATATTTCTCAGTTAATACTTTAATCTGAGACATACCTGATTGTTTTGATTAGATTTTGTTATTTTTTACGGGCACTGTTGGTGATTCCATCATCTGTTGTAACCATGGCAACTACAGATGCAAGCAGTCATGGGTCACCAGTCATTTTGGTCACTTGTAGAACTAGAAAAGCACTCGAAGAGCGCAGACCTCCGCCAGCGCCACAGTCCTCAGCCATATTGTGATTTTGACCATAAATATTATTCCTACCTTTATTTCATCTAAATATTTAGATTCCTTGACCATGAAAACATACCATTAGCAATTGGATCCACAATGATATCTATTTTAGTTCAGTAGTTATGTACAGAAATCACATTTTTCGCCATGGCGGCCAGACGCTGATCCCGATCAACATCAGAATGGAATCAGTTCTTCCTTTTCCCATGCCTAACATTTCCTGAAAATTTCATCAAAATACATCCATTACTTTTTGAGTTATTTTGTTCACGGACGGACGGACGGACGGACGGACGGACGGACGGAAGGACGGACAAACTCTCCTGGAAACATAACCTCCTTGGCAGAGGTAATTACAACGGTTATAAAGCATGACATAGACATTTTGAAAGTTCTCATGAGAGCCCTAAAATGTGAAAGATAAAAAGCAGCAGAGGGCCCAGGACATGACCCTGAGAGACATCACAAAGGATTTGCCCAGATGACTTATTTACCAACAATAACAGAAAACCCTTCATCAGAAAATCAGACTTAAGTCTTTTAATGGAAAGCCCACAGAGACCACTTACTGTCTGAGGCTTTGAGTCAACACACTGCGCTTCTCTTTGCCCTCTGGTCTCAGTTGGTTTGTCTATGTGGTCTGTTCTTTATTTTCGATACAAAATGTGTCTTTTGAAGGCTTCAAACTTGTTTTTACGCTCTTCAAAAACCTGAGTCAAAGCACTTCTCTGAGGAGGGAAACAAACAAGCAAGCATGGCCTGAAAGAAGGTAAGCTTTGATTCACTAGGACTGATCAAAGATCCTTTCAACTCCAGTTGATGTATTGTGGTCATTTGGGGTTATGGGACCGTAAAAATGTTCTTATTGCCAAGGGTTACGAAGGGATTAGTGATTCAGGAGACCTGATTTACAGATGTCGGCTTGTGTGCAGAGACAGCAGTGATGTGGTTGGAAACTAAAGAGACATTTTATGTCACTACTTGATAAGCCAAAGAGTATTCCTGTGTTTCAGCATAAAGTAAATTTCTTTCTGAAAGAGCAAAGTGTTTTTCAGGCCAAACAAGTGGTTAGAGTGAATCACTTTGATTCAAAACTTGAAGTCAACAAGTTTGCAACAATCTTCAAAAACAGCAAACAAACCCAAGCTGTTAAAGTTAATTGCTGGGTTGTTTTGGTTGCTGCAAACATCAGTTCAACATTGATTTTGTTTGATTTTTATTTTCTATCAGAGGTTTTAGTTTTGGCGAAAGTGTCCAAAGAGTGCTTGCCACTGATGTTGGACAGCAGCATTTGAAATTGTTTACTCTCTGTGTCTATTGTTCCAGCTCATTGAAAGCTCCATTTGAGGCGGACCATGACACTCCTGACACACCAGAAGCTGCATACTTACATTGAGAGGCTAAATGTTTGCTCTCTGTTCCATTTCAACTGACCGTGTGATTGAGGCTTGAAGCATAACAAGCAGAAAGGATAATTATTCAAACAGAACAAAGTCCGGCTTTAAACCCACTACACCCAAGGGTGACCACACAGAACTGCCAAAACAGGCTGTCAGCTGTAATAAACCTACTGCAACACAGACAGCAACAACCCGAGAGGCAGAAAGTATGAGTCTACCTCATGGGTTTAGTTTACATACTCTACTGTAATGTATTATCTTTACTTATTAAAGAAAGAGCATGTAAAGATGGATATATTGCTCATTGTGTAGATCTTAAGTAGAAAAACATTGTATTACTTATTCTGTTCGAAGATTGGTTTAAAACATGCTGGTCTGATAAATAAATTTCAGAGTTTTAAGTAAAGGGCGTCCAGCCAGCCATCCATCCATCAGTCAAGTTTCAAGCCCCCTGGACCACGTTTACACCATGGTTCAGAGTTTTGCTACTTGCAGCTATTTTGAGTGGACTAACAGATGACAGACCTACATTTTATTGTCATCAGCTATGTTGGTTGCTTGTCTCCAGACTTTACATCAATATGATAATGAGTGGACATCATAAGCCTGTTTTTACATATTAGAGAATTCATGCTGTTGTCACCATATTCATATTACAGGTGCTTTTTTACCACTATAGGAGCAATACAGCAGAGGGATGCGACTCTGCAGTCTAAGCTTTTTGTCATGTGGAAACTTTCTCTTTATCAACAGGAAAAGGGAAAACTGCTTGCATTCCTGCAGCCCATGTGTCACCACAGTTGTTCTTGTCCTACAAGAACAACTATAAAGTCTCAGCATCCTTAAGAGTGCTTTCAAGCTGGCCTTTAACAAAGTCATGAGACCAAATTTCAGGCAAACATTTCGTCTCCTCCTCTTCTGTTATGCTTCCACGGCTCTTTTATTTTGGGAAAAGTTACAGTGCATGCCCTTTTCCAGATTATCATGTTGAAATTTCTTTTCAATGGTGCAAAGGTCAGGATCTTACAAAGTAACACTAGGCACAAACCTAACCATGGTACACTTTGGTCTGACTGGGACCACCACTTTTGGTTGGACCAGGGTCTTTTGTTCTGTACAGACAATGGTCAAGGGGAGATTTCAAATCATGGTGATTTCCCAGTTTGCACGTGTGTGCTTGTTTGTCATTGCCTCCCTAATCTACAAATACATGCATCCATCTGCACACCTATCTGCTTTGGGATTAGAAAAGAATGATTTATTCATAAATCCACATATTCATCACCCACCAATCTGTCCATTCCCCAATTATCTGTCCATGTGTCGACTCACCTAACTAGTTTTAAAGTATCCACCCACCCAGTCATTCTTAAATCATAGCATCCATCAATCCATCCTAGCAAGAACATTTCCACTTCAGATAGCATACAATTATCAAACCATTATCCATCAGAAGACAGCAGACTTTCCTCTTCCTTGCAACATTCTCCAGCTCCTCATTGGGTATACAAAAGCATTTCCAGGACAGATGGGAAACATTGCCACTTCCAGCAAGTTCTAGGTCCACCCTGGGGTTTCTCCCAGATGGGCGGACCTGTCAAACTGCCACAGGAAGTCAACCGGAAGGCGCCCTAACAAAACAACCAAGCACAGCAACTCTGCCCTGGATCAAGACACTGGGGCTTGGTGTTGAGCATCTTGTGGCTGAGTTTCTCTCCATGGGGCCTGGTTGAGCTCTTCCGTATGCCACCCGTATGGATGGACATGGAGGTTGGGTGCTTTGTAGAAGTGAAGATAAAATAGACAGAGCAATGGCCACATGTTCATCCATTTACCAGCTTATTTGTTCATCCGTTCATTCAACCATCCACCCATGTATACATTCATCCACCTATCCAGTTTGGGATCACAGAGCATCCATTTATTAATCCAACCATCCATTTCTCCTTGCATTCAGTTCATCAGCCTTCCCTCCATTTTTCCGTACATCATTTTAATATTTACACATACAAAGCATCAATCCACTCAATTATCCACTAATATTTGCATCAGTTTATCACTTGATTTTCTTTACATCCACCAGCTCATACAATCATACCACCCATCCAGTTATGGTTATCCAATCATCCATCCATATTTATTCACACAGAGGAGGTAAGGAGAGGTAATATCATTGTTGAGTGGTGGAGCTGTAATGACATTACTTAAGCTTTTACACTACAGTATAATCCAATTTATCTTATTTAGACAGCTGATGAGTCACCAGTCTATAAGAAAGATAAACCTTTAAATACATTCATATCTGGAGGGCCACAGAACATCCTGACATCTGAATCATACATTATGACGATAACACTGTTCTATAAATTTGTAGGTTGTGTCCAGGTCAGACAGACCTATTTAAAGTCTGGTGTAAAGCAGATTTTGAGAAAACCTTGACTTGGCATAGAAAATAAAGATACATTTCACATCCTCCCTTAAACAGGCTGTGATCCTGACACACTGAACTGACCCAGAGACCCAGACTGGCATTTTTGCTGAAGCACGTCTGCTGTTAGGATCTTCTTTTGAACTGGCAGAAGCTACACAGGGTACTTCAAAGGCCACATAAATGCTTAAATATGTGGGTGGGAAGAAATATCTAGTCAGATGTCTGCTTTTATGATGCTGGCAGAAAATCATGAGAAGAGCAAACAAAATAAATCATTCAACAAAATTCTGACACTTTTTTTCAAACTGTTTATGACAGCCTCAATACAGACCGAGAATACACGGGTTAAGAAGTTGCGGCTGAGATTGAAGTGTTTTTGCTTTTGTCTGTCAATACTTGATTGTTTGCAGAATGAGACAAAGCCACGCAGAGTTGAAAATGAAGGAGAAAAACTCCTACACTGGTGTGTGCTATCCTGAATAGCCAGAGAGCTCTCTCTCTCACAGATTGCCACTGCCACCAGTTCAATCTGTACAAGAGGCTGAAGGAGTGCCAATCAGGGCCAAACAGAGCCAGCAATGACCATGCTCGCCCACAGACACTCAACTACAGCAGACTCTCTGCCTGGAGTGTGCAGACTCTTACAGCCTCTTTCATGTTTGTTTGTGGTCTGTGAGTGCTTCTGTTTTTGTGCAAACGAGGACCTGGAGCTGATTACACTTGTACATTTTAGATTCAGATTTGGCATAGTCATATACAACTAAGTGTTGGATAACAGTAAACGGATTGATTCCTCCTCCGAGTATTCAAAATAATTCAAAACATCCAATTAATATCTTGGGTGGTGTAACAAGACTCAGTCAGCTCTGAATGCTTATTTATTTGTTTACTCTTTTATCAGTGTTACAGTGTCAGACACTTTGTTTAAAATGCTGAGCATCTAAGAGTAAGTACAGCACAAACAAGAATTTCAACCAGAGGGAACAACACTAAAGTGGAGTACACATATAAGGACTAATCTGAAGAGACTTTTTTTATCTGCCAGACATCCCAGACATGAAGATAAAAAAACAGGCAGTGAACAGTTTTGATCGTACTGTGTGTGGCGAGCTCAGATAATCTCAACACAGCTCACCACACACATAATCATCCTGTCCCACTGCCGATCTAGAATCCAGTCCTAACAGCTACAAATCTCACATGATCAAATGTGGATCTAACAAAGGCAAAGAAGAAGAAAGATAGCAACAACCGTAAAACACAACACGCATCATGGAAGACGACATACAATGAGCAGGAATGATGGTGGTTTTGGAGCCATTTTTGACAGGAAAAACCAGAACTAAAAAAGAAAAGACTGGAAAAAATCCTGGAGACTGCGTGAATGCGAGGTCTGAGGTCCATCTAACCTTATGTCTCAGATCGGCCATGCTTGTTTATATTTACACCTTCTTCCTTGTTCCTCAGTCAGCTCGCTTCTTGATTGGCTACTTTGTTCCATGTCACAATTCAAAGACTCATCTTTTACATGCGAGTTTGTAGTTGATACTACAGATGGAACCACTCAAATTTTCCCCGATTTCCTCGCCAGAGTCTTGGCTGGTCGGTAACAGGAAAGTGCTCCAACCTGCCTCGAATACTTGTTATGAGATCCCCTCAATCACATGTTATCATGGGACCCTTACCCCACATATTTTATAGGATATATAAATAAAAATGTTGCTTAGCATGGGAAATGCTACCATATCCAGAAATTAACCGAAACAATTTTTTTAAATTCCTTGTTAGACTTCCAGGGGTGCGAAGTTGGCTGGTAACTGGATAAAACCTGGCTGGATTTGGCTGGGAGGGGAAGGTTGATAAGGCTGGATTGATATCAATGTGGGGGTCTCTTGCTCTTTAAAGGCACACTGAGTGGGGTCCCAAGTCTTTGCTAGTGCTATTTCTCCCAAAATTTTGGGACTAGCAGTTAGGTGTTGATTCATTTTCTAGTTAATTAGTAATTCCATGCTAGTTCTTTCTCTGGTTATAAGAAGCCAGCTGTTTACAAGTTTCCAGGAAGCTAGCCCTTTGTAACATACTGTTCCATTGATTAGTTAGTGGTTAGTTTCCCTTTTTATCCAGGTTGGCTAGCAATAAGTTTCTCATTGGTTTACTGGATAACTTGCACACAATTCCTGCACAGATATACCTTGTATCAGTTCTAAGATTTACAAAAGCACTTCCTTGTTTGCCCTTGTTTGTACTAGTTGTTTGTCTACAAGTTCTTTATCACTCTTTAAATTGTATATTGTTGTCCCTTGCATACTTATTTCCGATGTGCTGCAGTAGCATTTGAATTTTGAATATTTTGCCTCACCTTATCTTAACCTTCCACCTGTATTAGAGTCAGTACTGACCCGTTTTAGCTTTAAAATGCATAAAAGAACCAGTTAATGTATGTTCATTGCATCAAGGCTTTGGCTTTGTCAGAAACCTCTATTTAAACAACTAAAGAAAAAACAAAAACAATAGATTATAAGTGCTCAGATGAAATTGTGTCATCTGTGTTGTAAGAGTCGGTTTTGACCCAGTTATAAAAATAAGATTATAAATGCAATAATTCCAGCCAAAACTGAAATCATGGGGCATCTGTGAAGATAAACAGATATATATTCATAAATGTTCACAAATATTCATGCTCATAAAGATCTCATGCCAAAAATTACTGTTTTGCCTTTTCCATTCAGTACATACATATAGGTCGAAATTGACTTGTCACACTATAGATGCTACTGAAGTTAATGAGAATGGAAAAATCACACATATCTCTGTGTGTTCTAACAACCCCCAGTAATAGTGAGGCAACAATATAACTTCTTATTTAGCTATGTTTCTCTTGAGGTTCATTTTACATTTGATTGAAATCAAGGGTTAAACAGACAAAGAAAGGCCCAAAATGCCAACAGCAAAATATATTAAAAACCAATATTTTCATGGATGATAACCAAGATAACCAAAAGATTGGGAAAAATAATGCATGATAGATAATTGTTTTAGTGTCACTTACAGTTGATTTAAGGCATGGGTCAAACCAACCCAAGCATGGAGCATGGACAGAGAAAGTTAACACAGTACAAGGGTTAATATTTTGACTGTGCCGATGTTTTTGTACCTTTTCATGTTCAATGATGAAGGTATTTACAGGTGAGATGGTTCTCTTCTGTCACATTTTATGATAGAGGTTTATCTTTTCCATTGTGACTGATTATTTATGCGACTTTGAGCTTCTCTTTATTCATACACACATACTTTCCTTCCCACATGCTGAGAGACTGATCTGTTAAAAATCAAGAAAAAAAATGCTGCAGCAAATGCCCTCATTATGTGATTGACAGCAGAGGTTTTCTTCAGAGGAAATCAGAGAGATTGTTTCTACACAACGACAAGTAAAAACGAAATAATACAAAACACTTGCGTTACCAAACAGGCAACCAAATTAGTATTCATCGAGATCTGAACACAAGAGACAACACATGTTTATCTTCATATTATACTGCCAACAAAGGCTTATTTCTGCATGTGGTGAGTAATGAGAGCATGAGTTTATTATAGATGCAAAAAGTCAAGCTGGCAGACTCTTGAGATTCTGACATTTGAAAGCCCGGGGCGGCACAAGGAAACAGAGCTGCTGTGTTGAAATCAATACAAGTCCTTACCATCGCTGTAATGAGAGCTTGAAATGATGCAGTGAGCTGGTAATTTAATACCCACAAACTGTGATAATGCATGTGTGATTCTGTCTGGAGCAATATATAACTTAGCACTGCTGTGAAGATTTGAGGTCTGTTCAATGACTTTTAATTATGTGGCTTTACATTTGTGGAGTGAAAAATGAAGACTCGCAGAGAGCACTGATTGAATTTCCATCCCTTGCTGGTATGAAAAAGAAAAAAACCTTAGTGTGATGTATCCAGAGCCAAATAAGTAATGGAATTGATATTTCAAAACACAGTCAATGGGGAAGTTAACTTGATAATTAAGACTCCTGATACCTTAATATTTTGTACACTAAGTGGTTAAAAACAACCTAGCTTCTCTACATTCCAGAAAAAAAGCTGTGAAACAGAATTAGAACCTAACATTTAGTTTGAATAAACCAGTCTGTCATCACAAACTTAATGAGTATATGGATTTCAACTCTTCAAAGTGAAAAAAGACTGTGTGTAATCACTAGACCACCCATATTTAATCATTACACCCCTGTTAAAAAAATTCCCTCACTTAATCAGTGGTTTGATGTCACTTTAGCTATTGTCATTAGTGCTTAAAGTCCGTGTAAAGAAAATTCAGCCATTTCCTTCTAAACACATTAAATAGGTCATAAATGTATTTCTTTAAAATATATGAAAGTCATTCAGCCATTCAGAATTTAATTGTGGAGCTAGGGTTTACAAACTGTTTTTTCACAGTTCTGTGTTCAGGATTGAGTGGGCAGGTCAGAAATGGGGCCCTGATTGGCATAACCCAGCCCCTGCTGCTTCGGCGGTATAAATACATTCAGCGTACCGTTTACTCTGCGGTCTCTGATATCATCTCTGATGAAAGTTTGTAGCTAGCTATCCAGTCAACCAGTCAGCTAATGCCTAAGTCACACATTCCCGTTTCTCATGGCGACTGTGCACAACTGTACACGATTGACGAGGCTGGTGTGATCACTATGATACGGGATGAAATGATTGTCTCATTCCTGGACACACCCCAAAAATACACCGTCAGTACCGCTTCTACAGCGCTTCTGGGGCGTTTGTCCCGCTCCAGCTAGGTTAAAACAACGATATGATGAGGATTCCTTGAATTTCCATCCCGCTGACACGACGTCAGCCCTGCTCAAGCTCAGTTCACGTCACGGAAGCCCCGACTGAGCCCAGTCGCTTGCGCCGTCTTGAACGGAACACAGTCGTGGTACAAACGATACATCCTTGTCAGTCATCCTCATAAAGCTTTCAGGATTGAGCCACGATCAGCCGACTGAGCTCCGTACATGCCACGCTAATACTGTTCGCATTAGGGCTGCATTAGGCTTCCATCCCGCTACACTGAGAGCGGCGATTCTCCATAACAGTTTTGAATAGTTCAAAACTTTTGGGACCCTTCCCCGTTCCCCGCCGTTCATCCGCGACTATACAAGGCTGATCCAGACCAAGTAGCGCATGCACCGAGACCAAAGCACGTTTTATCAAGATTATGACAATTGTGCACAATCGCCATGAGAAATGGGAATGTGTGACTGGGGCTTAACCAGTCATGTCACCTCCAAGTCGCTCGTGCATCTTTCAAGTTAGAAAAACTATCACAAGGCAAAGTCTGAATTTCTGTAGAGTCCATTAATGGGACTGAACCGACACTCTTCATCCCGCCGACCGTGTGCCACCATTACGGCCACTGGTGTTCTGGACCCACCGCTGACCCTCTCCATCCCGCCGACCGTGTGCAGCCATCACGGCCACCGGCGTATGTACCCTTCGCCGACCCTCTCCATCCATGTTTCAGTAATTTCAAAACTAAAGCTACTCCACAGCTGGTATTATCCCTCACAACTGATAAAAAAAAATGGGCAGACTGAGACTGGGACATTGTGGTAATGAAGTAAAGGAAAGCAATGAGATGAAGAAAGTATAAGTAAGAGGAATCATTGCTGTAAAATGTCAGCCTTTCAAAATGATGTATGTTTTTTTGGATTACTGTCGGTGCTGCATGAATCTGCTCATGCTTTTGTATATTTAAATCAATAATAATGCATCATATTCTAGAGGATCTCATACAGCGCCTTTCTGTTTTGTGAGTAACACATGTCTACAAAAAGTCTACTAGTAATGTCAGTTCAGTAACAAGGCCTTTCCAGCTGATAAAAAGAGGGTTTTATATCACAGCGCCAGCTTCCATTGTTACTGTAGGTTATGTTCTTGTACAGTAGACGGAGGCGGCCCCCCTCCTGCATGTGGGTGTGGTTCCAGCGCCTCTAACTGACACGCTCCCAGCATTTTAGAGAAGTGAGAGAAGTGCTTTTTTTGCATGATTTTGACATCTAATTTTACGTACTTAGCAATATTTTTAATCTTTCAAATTTGTCTCAGTGGTCAATGACACATGTTTCTGTGGTATGAAAAACTTAAAACACACATTTGTTTTTGGTTTACACGTACTTTAAAGATGCTATGAGGAGTTTCTAATTACAAAAAAGTCTGACTTTTAGATATATGCCTGATCGAAATACACACTTTAAGATGAGTTTTATAGCATCAAAATAGATTATCTATAAATGCTATTTCTTAGCAAAGTGGTCGGGTCAGACAGGGCTGGACTGGCCTGGATACTCAACTTTGGGAACAAGACAATTAAAACTAGAGCAAATCTGTATTATTCGGACACGTCTTAGAGCACCAGGCTGTAAGTAGCAATATAAAGCCAGCTACAAAACTACGATACTAAGTTTTCCAAAAATTGCTACATCAAAACTACCTCTACGTACCTTGGGTTATGTCTTTTGGTGCATTCCAGTTGTTGTCAGATGTAGGAATTTCCGAGTTCCAAGTAGGAAACTGCAACTGGAACGTCCCCCTAAGTTGGAATTTCCTACTAGGAACCGGTGAAACCTCACCACCCCAGAGTTGACAATCGAAGATGGATGCCCCCAGTGTGAACAGTTAGCTCCTGTTATAATCAATTTATTTGCACTTCTGACTGGGTTGTGTTGCGCTAGATCAGCTGTATACATCGTATTGTGAGACTTATATTTACAAAAATGCTGCCATAGTGATAATCACATTCTTCATACAACAATGCAGGGCGTGCTAACAACAGCTAACAATAGCCTGGTAGATCAGCATGTTTTTTTTTCCGACTTCAACTGGAACGCCAATAAGTCAGAGATGATGTAACTCCCAGTTCCGAGGTTACTGGAACACAGCATTACGACAGCTCGCTCATGGGTAGCAGAGTCTTTATGTCGCCGGAAAAAGATTCTCCTCATAGCATCTTTAAGTTACTAAATATTTAAGAATATTTTTTCAAATTTATTGCACAGTATACTTTACAGTTTAGCCATTAAATGCAAATAATCTTCAATTTATCAACCACTTCTTTAACGCAACAAGAGTGTAATCAATACTGGACATAAAATACAAGATACAAAGCTTTTCACAAGCCATTCAGAGGATGTGCAGGGGGGGTTCCAAGAAACATCTGACTGTATTTAACAATCGTTGTATTAATGAATTTGGTTTTAAAATGGTTTGAAGTGAACATGTACAATGCAGGAAAGAAGGCATAAAGACATTGGCTACATGGGGTCTTGTTTTAGGGCCTAAATATTTTAGATAAAACTATCAAAAATCAATGATAAGGAAATTTTGTAACTGAGGCTTCGACATCATGTCTTGGCTTTCCTGAATATTAATAGAGTTGCTGTATTCTTTCTATCATCCCTAACCATTCTATCCAGGTTTAAGTTGAAAAAATATTAAGGGTTTCTGCCCCTGTTGAAACTGTTTTGGCCATTTTGACCCTAAAAACAGGAGGGTTGCAGTGAAAAATCTCAAGTTGCATTACCCTTCTTTGTAACAGTAACATTTGGACCTGATGTCCTGCTGTTGGATGTACAAAGTTCCTCTAGGTCCCGTATTCATACAGTCAAAAAAAGCCTCTACACTGTGTATAAAATTCTCCCACACTATGACAATTTCTTTTTTGCAAGCAGGGAATGCTATTTGTTGTCAAGCAGGACAGAAAAATGGCACCATCAGTCTCTGCAGGTCAAGCACGGATCAGACAGTTCATCTTTCCAATGGGACAAACCCTGTCCATTTAACGGCTCCTCTTACAGTGACAGAGTGTACACCCTGTTCTGGCCAGTGGTTCATCACTCTCCACTGGCATTGTAATGTGTAAGGTTTATACCTTGTCACAAGGAAACCACAGAAAAATGTCTTAAAACTGCATTGTTAAAGGATCCAGCTAAACAGGCCCTGATCTGTCTTCAGAACTGCCTTAGCTCTTTGTGGTGCTCATATTGGCATTAGAGCATCACAGAAAAGCTGAAGCTTTGTTGTCTGAACATCAGTAACACAAATGTCCCATTCCATCACATCCCAAAGGCACTCTATTAGATTGAGGTCAGGCGTCCGTTGAAGACCACTTTAATAGAGATAACTAATTAGCTCAGTCTCAAACAGTGCAATCAAAGACTTTGTGAAGAAGGAACCCTAAACAATGGTTGCATTTCAGCAACACTGTTTATGCTATAACAGCAGATAATATTTATCCATGGGCCCTGTTGTGTGCTAGGCATGAAGTGACGTGAGTGAAGTGGCTGGCTTTGGCACTTAAGCTTAGTCAAACCATCAGAAAATCTGGGAGTGGTTTTCGAAAGACATTTGAAGCTTGACAAACAAATCGACAATGTTGTCTGGACTATTTTTTTCAGCTATGTCTCCTGGCAAAGGTTAAAATGTTTGTAAGCTGTCATGACCTTCAGAAAGCCATCAATGCTCTAATCAGTTCAATATTACGACTACTGCAAGGCACTTTATGTTGCTGCTCTCAGTCTTCTCTTAGTCACCTTCAACTCGTGCAAACGCTGCTGCCGGTCTCTTGACCAGCACTAACAGATGAGAGCAAATCACTCCTGTCCTGAACTGCCTTCATCGGCTTTCTGTCCATTACAGGATTGATTTTAAACTTTCAATGTTTGTTTTTAAAGCTCTTAATGGCCTTGCACTACTGTATTTAACCAAGCCTTTAACTGTTCAGAAGTTCTGAGGTTGTCAAACCAACTTCTGCTGGAAGTACCCAGGTCAAACACAAACACTGGGGTGACCAAGCCTTTTCTGTTGCTGCTCCCAGGCTCTGGAATAAGCTCCTAGTGTCTTATTTCTGACCTGGGCCTCTTCAAACAGGTTGTTGTAAAGGGCTGTATAAATAAAAAAATATTAAAGTCTTTTGTTGCTGTGATAAACAGTTGTCAACCCTGACTTATGCCTGATGCAGGTCAATAATGCTGTTTAAATAGCAAATCATTCACTCTTGTTCATGCCCAGGGGTGTGCTTGTATGAAAATGACAACTAGTCAGGCACAAAGCTAAAATGTTCCTAACTTGGGGATACAGAAAATGTCTTGTCTACCTGGACTATTTCGGTTATTTTGAGGACGCATGTCAGAGAATTACATATATCCAACAGAACAAAAGCTTGCACTTCACTGAGCTTGTTTCACTTACGTGGGATGTACAGAAGCACACCTCTACTGTTGAAATATTGGTAAAAAACAAAAAAATCTCTCTAAAAATTCATAGCTAGAAAGAGAGCTAAGAGACAGCTTGGCTTTTATGCACTGCTCCTTATGCTGCATTCACACCGCAAGCGACCCAGCTACCAAAGTCGCGTTGCCCACTGACGTAGCGTCGCGCACCCATAAATACCCCATTTTGATAACCGCTTCCGTCGGCCGTCGCTTGGTGACGTCACGTCCGCTCGAGTTTCACCGTGATCATATCATACTGTATATCATATAATAGGATGTATAAGCTGACATTATTCCAGCTGTATCCTTTTCACTCACTTATCAACCACAAAACACTGCAGCTGTGAGTTTACCGCGGTCTGTCTAGGCGAAACTAATGTCCTCACTGACATTAGTTCCGCCTAGACAGAACTCATCCGCCCTGTAGTCTGGATGAAAAACTGTACTCGGGTACTGTCACACGTACACACACCGCTGATTGGCTGATGCTGCACAGCCACACACGACATCGCCTGAATAGTTCAACTTTTTTTTAACTTTGACATCGTGGGACGAGTGAAGTGATCGTCTTGTACGCGGCTGTCGCATTGCGGGAGGATTAGCCCCGCCCCATCGCGGCTGTACATTGACTTGAATGAAGAGTGATCGCCAAGGTAGCACAAGTAGCGTCTAGTGTGAACGCACCTTTAGTGTGCTATCCCTATGCACTCCTGTGTGCATAATACTCCAAGAAAAAAATACACTGACAGTGGCAGATTTTCGCACAACATATAGAAACATTTTTAGAATCTGTAAACATACTTTTAATTCTAAGGGTTAGGGTTAGGGTAAGGGTTAGGGTTGGGGTTAGGGTTAGGGCTAATCCTAACCCTAGGGCTAGGGCTAATCCCCTAGGGCTAATCCCCATACCAAACCATAAAGAATCAACACTTACACAACCAATTTAAAACAGATAAAACAATAAAAATAACTAATCTAACAAAGATCAAACCTCCTCAAAACTTAACAAACATCCTAAAAAGACAATGTAAGATTAACACACTAGAAAAACCTCAGCCATCCACAACACACACCAACCCAAAAGTGCAACCACGAGTGAGAGAGGAAGCACAGACACAGACCCACTGAACCAAATCTACCCATAAGCATCCTTCCCTACACATCGCACCAGCCGACGTTCCTGAGACTCGACGAGAAGATTGGTAAATATACACACTACACTCAAAATCCACACGTAGGGACTTATAATATCCAACTTCTGGTGAGCGGTGTATGGACCACGAAGTTTGGAATTAAACTTGCTCAGTCTGCTGATGACAGATATGGCGCCGCGGAACAAAGAGCAGAGCCTGACAAGTTTCGCAAGCAGAAGGGCAGGACCCAGACTCTGCAGCCCTAACTGGTCTGACCAGGGATACCTTGCGGTGCTAACGAATGGACAAAGCTGGTCAGGGGTAAGTATCGACCCCCGTGTTCGACTACAGGACAGCACTACGGGAAAAGCGGCCCAGGGTATCAGGGCCTTCGCGTAACCCAGTCTTCTAGGAGGATTAACCTCACCCACACACCAGCCCACACTACACCACACGCTTCAATTTGAATAACCCAAATAACCAAAATTGGACTCCTTCAAATTGCCACCTACCCCCAATCAGCACATCTGGTGATCCTGCCGAGGGATCAAAACGAGGCTGCAACAGCACCCTAGCCAGCAATTCATAAACATCATTTAACAATATTTGTAAAAATCTCACAGCACTGAATGTAACTCTCAAAGAAATCCTCAATCGAACCAAAATTCCTCCTCAAGTACAACAAACTAACCCCCCCCCCCCTCCATTATTTTCTAGAATACCCACCTCAATTTCCCCTTTTTGTTCTATTTTTATTCTACCAAGTTTTATTCCCCACAATTAATAATCATATACAATTATATTTATAAAAAAACTTTATCAGAATTAATCTTCTAATCCAAAAACGTTCTATCAAAACATCATAAACTTCAAAAATCTCACAAAAATGACCAAATTGGCTACAGAACACACACGGGACCTGATCAAACCCGTGGGGCCTTCCTTGAGTGAGGCTGTCTAGTGATAAATGGCCGAAACAGTCAATGATCTCAAGGTACACTACTGAGGCGTGTTCTGAAATTTAGTCTTCAAAACAATCCAGCGCTGGACCAATGTAAAGATATAAACCATTAATAAACTTTCTACTTCAAAACACTTAAACTAAACAACCTTACCTCTTCCCTAAGAAGAATCTGAAATTCCACTCCACTCATCCACTCTTACTCGTTACATTTTGGACTGACCACGAACCTCAAAACTTAGCCGAAGCCCCGCTTCCAATGTCATCAATAACTTCACAACTATAATTCTAAAGTCTACCATTTACTAGCCCTAAACCTAACCACACCGGCTTAATGCCTAAACCGAAGCCTCGCTTCCAACGTTATCAATAACTTCACAACTATAATTCTAAAGTCACCCATTCACTAGCCCTAAACCTAACCATACCGGCTTAATGCCTAAACCGAAGCCTCGCTTCCAATGTCATCAATAACTTCACAACTATACTTCTAAAGTCACCCATTTACTAGCCCTAAACCTAACCACACCGGCTTAATGCCTAAACTGAAGCCTCGCTTCCAATTTCATCAATAACTTCACAACTATAATTCTAAAGTCACCCATTTACTAGCCCTAAACCTAACCACACCGGCTTAATGCCTAAACCGAAGCCTCGCTTCCAATGTCATCAACTTCACAACTATAATTCTAAAGTCACCCATTCACTAGCCCTAAACCTAACCATACCGGCTTTATGCCTAAACCGAAGCCTCACTTCCAATGTTATCAATAACTTCACAACTATAATCCTAAAGTCACCCATTCACTAACCCTTAACTTAACCATACCGGCTTATTGCCTAAACCGAAGCCTCGCTTCCAGTGTCCCCAATAACCTCACAACTATAATTCTAAAGTCACCCATCCACTAGCCCTTAACCTAACCATACCGGCTTACTGCCTAAACCGAAGCCTCGCTTCCAATGTTACCAATAACTTCACAACTATACTTCTAAAGTCACCCATTTACTAGCCCTAAACCTAACCACACCGGCTTAATGCCTAAACCGAAGCCTCGCTTCCAATTTCATCAATAACTTCACAACTATAATTCTAAAGTCACCCATTTACTAGCCCTAAACCTAACCACACCGGCTTAATGCCTAAACCGAAGCCTCGCTTCCAATGTCATCAACTTCACAACTATAATTCTAAAGTCACCCATTCACTAGCCCTAAACCTAACCATACCGGCTTTATGCCTAAACCGAAGCCTCACTTCCAATGTTATCAATAACTTCACAACTATAATCCTAAAGTCACCCATTCACTAACCCTTAACTTAACCATACCGGCTTATTGCCTAAACCGAAGCCTCGCTTCCAGTGTCCCCAATAACCTCACAACTATAATTCTAAAGTCACCCATCCACTAGCCCTTAACCTAACCATACCGCATTGCCTAAAACCGAAGCCTCGCCCAATGTTACCAATAACTTCACAACTATAATTCTAAAGTCACCCATTTACTAGCCCTAAACCTAACCTACCGGCCTATTGCCTAAACCGAAACCACCCTTCTAATGCTATCAATAACTTCACAACGATAGCCTAAAGTCACACATACATATATTGTGTATGTATCAACTCCAGTTCAGGAGGATGTCATAAGTGAATTCAGGAAATGAAAACGGACACACAAGGACAGAACACCAAAGGACTCATGCACACACACACACACACACATCTCGCTCTACCCACACTCCTTCCTCTCCCTCCCTCTCACCCCTGTCTTATCTATTTTTCAAAGAGGGATAAGGTTATTGACAAGGAACCATGGATAGACACACGCCACGTCTGCAAGCCCTTGACATACCTACTCAACCGGCCAGTCGATGGATGAACCGGGGGTTGTCACTGTAAATTTTCCTAACCTACCCTCTTTACCTCTGATGAAGCAACTACCATTGCGAAACGTCAGGCAGGAAAACTTATTGACGCACTCTCCGGTGCACACCACCCAAAACTCCCTTGATTTTCTTAGTCTATATCGAGACCACTTCACGGTTTCTTAGACCAGCATTTTGGTACAATTTTTGTTAAAAGTTACAAGCAGGATTGGACCATCAGCGGGGGGACTAACCTACTAGCCCTGCTGACAACAACGCCACCATCCTCACTCAACTTGGCAAGTGTTGTATTCTTTGTATTTCCCTTTGTCTTTCTTTTGTTTTCTTTGGTTTTTCCACGTTTTTTCTCTCTCTCCATTTTTGGCTACATAAGGACTCTTTTTACCGGCATCTGACTTTTCTTTTCCTTTTTTGCATATCTTGGGACTCTGAGGCCGTTGACCACACAGTAAGGTTCAGTGAACGTCCCTTTGCTTTCTCAAGCCATTCCTATTACGTTTTTTTCTCTCTCCATTTTTGGCTACATAAGGACTCTTTTTACCTTACCGGCATTTGACTTTTCTTTTCCTTTTTTGCATATCTTGGGACTCTGAGGCCGTTGACCACACAGTAAGGTTCAGTGAACGTCCCTTTGCTTTCTCAAGCCATTCCTATTCAGTTTTTTTACCCCCTTTGGTTTTCCCTTTTTTGTCCCCCTTGTTTTTGCTGCCCAAGGACTCTGTTTGTTTCTCCTGGACCTTCCTTTTTGGATTTTTTTTGTTCCCTTGTCCACACAGTTTTTCTTCGTAACAGCAGAGGCATTGAACTGTCAATCACAAGAGCAACATCAGTGGGCGTGAACGTGAGCTGATCCAGCAACCCTGGGAGTAAGACCAACCCCAACAAGAGCTGACAACTGGGGACCACGAGGGGCACCAACACCTCCTCAGTTTCCACCTGACCGAGCTGTCTACAACACCAGGTAGGACCCCCGTTTGATTGGTCCAATCATGTCTTTTTTGGGAGCCAGGGCTGTGCCCCGGAGCGGGCCGATTAAGGTCACACAGCTCACCACAAATACCCACACCAACACGCAACCAAACACACACCACTCACAACACACCAGCAGAGCAGCACGCAGACAGGCCATCCGTAGTATACAAACACAGCCATATCCAACCACTACACTAACTCAGCCACCCAACCCGGAGACAAGAGCACTGAGCAAATCCATTTTCAGACTCATACAGGCCATACACCATAAGGAAATAGTGGACAGGGCTCGCTCATCAGGCACCTTTCCCCCGGGTATGCTAAAGCAGGCAAAAAAACTAGCACAGTTCATCAAACCAGCAGCACCAACTACACAGACACAGCAAAAGTTGGACAGGAACACAAGCACATGGATGCACACCAATATCCTACTGCTACATGAACACTATACAGCCACCATCGCATCACTGACAAACATCACCAACTGCCCAACAGCCTTCAGCATTGCCACAGGTTGGGCAAAGAAAAGGTTTGGGAACAAGCTCAAAGAACAAACACTACAAACAGCACAAGCAATTATCAACGCCAACACACAGTCACAACCGTCCACCTCTTCTACCCGACAAACCTACACAGGCAATCAGCGACAACAACAGAACACAACAATCACCCGCACTACCACACCCTGGACACGTAGCACATCCACCACTCCAACATACACATGAAACACAACAACCATCACAAACACTCAGGACACACCTACTGCACACGGCACCACCTCAAAACACAACCAAACCACCACAACCTTTACACAACCATCCACATCCACCGCCACCTTAGCACGTACGACTCTACAACGAACACAGAGAACAAGGGTGAGCGTAGACAGCTCCCTGTCACCCATACCAGAACTCTCGGACGAAAGGGAGTTCCCCCAATTACCAGCACCTAACAGACTGTCAATTTTCCCCATTCCACAGACAGCCATAGCAGACCGCATTAGTACAGACAACAAGAGACATCCGCTTCTCCCGACACCCCACGGCAGCTGGCTAGTGCCACGCAAAAAAACACCCATACACTCAAGACCACCCTACGAACTACAGACAAGACAGCCCGTATCAGAACAATCCCCGGACCCGTTAACTCTACAGAAAACGGACCACACCACACAAGACACAGTTAGCACACCACAGACATCGACACCACTGACCAACAAGACTAAGACGGCACCAACGATTTCACCTATTTCACCACCATATGACCACACGACCCGGACCCCGGATTCACCACTGATACCCCGCATGGACCTCAGCGACACAGAACCCTCCACAAACACACCACTTAAACGTAAGAAGACGACATTTCTGACCCCAGCCCAAGTTTATGACATACCCAGACCCATACAAGAACAGACCAGAGACCTATCTACGGTGAGCCTAAACACTCACTCAGGATCCAATGTCTCAGTCATGACCCACGACACCATCTCGCTCTGCTCCCCCACAGGCGGCGTTGACGTCCGGTGTGAGCGGGTCGGGCGGCCGACCAAAAAGTTTGAGAGCGTGAACCCCGGAACAGACACAAAAGGTTGCAAGAACCCCGGAAAAAACCCCAACATAGAGGGAACGCACATGATGAGCGGGTGTGGAAAGGCGAACAATGCCATGACACGTTCCGAATCTGACCCCTCTATTGGCCGGGAAGGTCCGCCGCCCGGGTCCGCCTTGCCGGGCGTCGACAATGCCTCGAGCATTGACAGTGACATACCAGGACCATCACACACCCGACGACATAGCCCAGTCATGCCCGGTAGATTTCGACCCAAGTACCATATAGCCAGACCCACCCGGAAGCTGCAAGACTGGACGATCAGGGCCCACAAACAGGTGCTGGTGATTGGGGACTCAAACATCAACAGAATCCCCGCACACAATAACCCGGACGTACAGCTAGACAGCTACCCGGGGGCCAACTTTTACCATTTCTTGAAGCTTATGGAAAAAACAAAACCGATTCCACTGGCCAAAATAGTTGTTCTTTCTGTCGGCCTTAACAACAAGGACCAAGACGCCAAGCAGACATCTTGTAAACAACTCAAGGCCTTATACAAACAAGCGACAGTGACATTCCCGAACGCGGACATCTACTTCCCCATTATCAACTTCTCCGACAGACTGACAGACCACCAGAAATCCAACCTGAAACTAATCAATAATACGATCACAACTTACCTACCGTGCCTCTTTGAAATCCCCCACGACACATTCACGACTGAAAAAGACAGTATTCACTGGACACCAACAACAGCAGCACTCATCTTCAAAAACTGGTCTGAACAGCTAAATTTACAGTAAAACAGGAAGCCCAACCGGTACACCACCCACCCACGTCACCCCACACAACAACAGCAGCAATAGCACCAAACCCCAACCTGGGTTGGGACTCCACATCGAACATACTGAACCTCTCTAAGCTTTTTACACCAACAGAAGACCAGATACTCCTGTTGGAGAGAGGCCTGTCCTTCATCCCTCGGCCGCAAAAACCAGATTGGGAGGAACTCGAGAGAGACCTCCACCAATATCATAGACGGATTAAGATTGTGAGCCACTTTGCTCGATCCGAATCACAATATCATCCAAAACCGTTCCAATATCCGTCCAATTGGGAGCCCAACACTACAATAATGGATAGAGATATCCAAAAATTACTCAAGACAAACAGACGGGCCCTGAGAACGTATTCCAGGACTAGGGACCCGCCAGACAACTTATCAATAGCAGAACGCCGAGCTCTCAATGAGCTGAGGCAACATCCCAATATAATCATTAAGCCGGCCGATAAGGGATCCAAAATAGTCATTCTGGATAGAAATCAGTACCTCGTGGAGGCAAACAGACAGCTGTCGGACTCCAAGTACTATAGGAGAATACCGCACAGCCTACAATCAGACACCCAGGCCAAACTACGCGGAATAATCTCGTCCTTATACGATAGGAAGGTCATAACAGCCAAGCAGAAATACTTCCTATTTGGACCAAACAATCCCCGCCCCAGACAATTTTACCTGCTCCCTAAGATTCACAAGGAGCCACAAACATGGACCGTTCCATTTGAGGTCCCGGCAGGTAGACCAATAGTTTCAGACTGTGAGAGTACATCATACAATGTCTCTCAATATCTTGACCATTTTCTTGGACCGGTCTCAACAAAGCACCCCAGTTATATCAAGGATACCTACCATTTCCTTGACCTGATTAGACCCATGATGACCACACCATTAGTACAACATTTCCAGGAGCATTCTGTTGACAACCTGATCATCTCTGGCCTCGAGTCCAATGACCACTGGACCACGGGGCAAAGGAAACGAGCAGAGAGAATATGGATTGCAACCCTGGTTACTACAGTCCCTAGAGGTCTCAATGCTAATTGACCTCAGCACCTCTCAGGAACCCTAAGAGTACCTGTGCCCCGACCCTTACCTTAACCCTAATCCTAACCATGATCCGTTATCTGGCCTAAGCCTAACCGGAACTCCCACCTCATATCTAACTTACCGTAGTTAGGCCTAACCCCAGCCCTGACCTTACCCTAACCCTAACCAGGACCTTGGACGGGTGCCTAACCCTAACCCAGACCTCGAACTGAGACTGGACTCTGACTCTGACCTAACCCTAACCCCACCCTCCACTACCCCACCCGGGGTCTTCATCCCAATCCCTGTCCCCAATCCCATTCCCACTACCCGAACCAGGGTTTTATCCCTCTCCCACCCTCCCTCCCTACACCCACTACCCGAACCAGGGTCTTCACCCCTCTCCCACCCTCCCTCCCACACCCACTACCCGAACCAGGGTCTTCATCCCCTTCCCAAACCCCTCCCTCCCAACACCCACTACCCGAACCAGGGTCTTCATCCCGCCCTACCCTCCCTACCCTAACCCACTACCCGAACCAGGGTCTTCATCCCTCTCCCACCCTCCCTCCCACACCCACTACCCGAACCAGGGTCTTCATCCCGCTCCTACCCTCCCTACCCTAACCCACTACCCGAACCAGGGTCTTCATCCCTCTCCTACCCTCCCTCCCACACCCACTACCCGAACCAGGGTGTTCACCCCTCCCACACCCACTACCCGAACCAGGGTCTTCATCCCTTTCCTACCCTCCCTTCCACTCCCACTACCCGAACCAGGGTCTTCATCCCATCCCCCCCTTCCCCAAACCCTACTCTACATCGCAGCACACCAACACTCAGACCAAGACTTGGACTAGAACTGAGACTCCCCCAATCCCCGATAGATCCCCTTCTAGCACCACCCTAGGCCCCTGGGGCCACAGTCCGGACCCTAACCCCCCTCCGGAACATAGATAGCAAGCAACAGCCATTGACTCCGGAGGGGCCTACTAGCGTAACTAAAGTTTAGCCACATATTCTGGACTGTGGCCACAGGTTGGCTCCTCTTTCCATGTTGTCCCCCTGCTTGACACGAGTGGGTCGGGATTCGAACCCGGGACTCCCGGGTCGGGGCGCAGTACTCTACACATGAGCCACCATTTCACATACAGAGCACAGGTGAATATTGTCTACACGGTGGATCCATAGGCCCGTGCAAAAAGTCACAACCTTGAGCCCCTAACGCTAACCCCAACCCCAACTCTAACCATTATGTTCACAGATAACAAAATTGGCTATCCAGTGTGTTGTCCTGAAGGGAAAGTGAGAAAAATTGCTCTAAACTTGTAGTTTTTTTTATGTACAGTAAAAATAGGTTTATTATGGACATATAAGAACTTTGGTTATCTTGTTTTATAGGGAAATTTAATGATTTCAGGTTGTGCTTTTCCTATGTGTGTTCTTTGACTACAGTGGCAAAAATGAAATTTAGACCAAAGTATTAAAGATTTAGCCTCCCAGCATAAATGATTTAAAGGGAATGAGACCTGACACTGATTAGTTTGATTTATTTGATGGCCAAAAATACCGATGCATACGAGAATAAAATTTGATCTCTTTGTGTCCACCAAAATTGCAAAATATTGACCGACACAATCCAAACTGCTATGTGCCTTTCACTTTGCCATCAGAATAAGTCGTGCTGTGTTTTAATGTGAACTTAAAGTCTGTAGACAGGGATATTTTTCAAAAATACTGATGTAATTGTGGACAATCATCTGAAATTCTCTGTCAAACAGAGATGTGCATTTTTGGGTTCAGTTCATTTACTCCCTGATAGAAGTTGTTTACAGAGAATAACCATCAAAACTTTTACGATAACCACAGTAACGTCCTGTTTATAAATTGAAGAGTCCTAAAGATGACTGCCATATGTTATTTTTCATTCGTCAAGTTTAGTGGAGAAGACAGAAAGAGTTTCTTAAATTGTATTTTATAGTGGATACACAAAAACACATTAGGAATACAGCGGGCAGCCAACTGCCTACAGGAGCAGGCACTTTCTTCAAATGGACCCAGAGGGACAGTTATGCACTTATAAAGAAAACTCAGTGCTGGAAAAGGCCACAATGATTACCATTTCCCATTTTAGCCATCAGCAAGGCTCTTTCAGATAAGCAGTGAGGATCTGATTTAGCCAGGTGGGATCTCGAGGCAAATTCAATCAAATCTCAGCGGTAAACATCTTGGTACAACCCTACAGTTTGATATTAGCATTTGTATTGTGTTGTGCCGTTGTTGACTGAGGCTGCACTGCCTTATCTGTGAACGCAGACTTGTCAGGTCTGCACCTCGCGGCGAGCGTCTGCTGGAGCCTCCCATTCAGGGCTGTAGCTCTGGGAGTGCACACTGGCTTGGTCGGGGGCTCAAATCTCAGAGCAAGAAAAGGAGCAACAACATATGCTTCTCTTTTCTATCCGGAGCACACACAAATAAACAGATTCATTTCCCCCTGAGCTGGTCCAGCATGGCTCCAAGTTTAAATGTATACATCCTCTGTACCCTCTGAGGACAATTATCCATCGCAATAGTGGTGTAAAACACTCTGATGTCCTTGACTTCATTTCTGCTTCCATGTGAGTTCAAGGGCTTGTGTCCAGTGATGTTTTTTTTTTAATGGCAGCACTTGTTATCTAAATAAAACAACAGAATCCCGCGTGCAAATCACTCAAAGCACCAGCTTGTGGAATTTTCTTAAGTTTCCTTCACAGCATCCTCAACTTTCAGCACATCTTCATTGAATTCATCATGCTGAGGTGCACTAGAAGTGGACGTTCGCCATCTTGAAAAGATATCATAGCAACTCTGGTAAAGTGGCTGCAGCTGTGACCTTTTGAGACGGCAATGTGCAGACGCTTTTGGACGCAATAGGATGCCCGACCAGAATGAAACCAGCCTTGGTGTTTTTGTTAAACCCTTGCACTGTTAGCTTCCTGAATACATGCTCCACACTGGGGTCAGTTTTGATCCATACTTCAAATCAGCTGTAAATTACACTTAAACAACTATCTACCATGCATTTTTCCTTATCTCTTGGTTACCTTGTCAGGCCTCATTATCCATGAAAAAAGTGGCTTTAATTTCTTTTGGTGTGGGCCTTATACTTTGTCTGTACATCCCTTGATTTGAGTGAAAATAATGTAAAATTAATCTCAAGATAATCATAACAATACATAAATAAGAGGTTGTATTGTTACCTCATTATTTCCTTGGATGTTGGAACACATATTGTAGATGGATATATAATTGTTCGATTCTCATATTGTTAACTATAGTAACATTTAGTGTGTGACAGGTCAATTTCTACCCATTAACATTTGCTTATTTGAAAAGGCAAAACGATATTTTTTAGCAAGATAACTTGATAAGCATGAATATTTGTGAACAACTATGAGTATTTATCTGTTTATTTTCACAGATGCAGCATGATTTCAGTTTTGACTCGAATTATTGCTTTATAATCTTAATTTTATAACTGGGTCAAAACCAACACAACACAGATGACACTATTTCAAAACAGAGCTAATTTATGGTTCTATTTTTTCTTTCTTTTTTTCATTTCAATAGAGGTTCCTGACAAGGTCCAAAAGCCTTGATAAAATAAACAGATATGAACTGGTTCTTTTATGCATTTAAAACTTAAAACGGGTCAAGGCTGACCCAAACACAAGAGGTAGGTTAACAACCAACCCAACCAAAAACTGAACCGAAAGAAGACAACTCCGCTCCCTGCTAACACTGAGCAGAGCCGATGAGCTTATCCCACTTCCTTTATTTCCATGTGAAAACCAGTCCATTCTCTCTCAGGGCCATCTCCCCTCTTTTGATCAACACTTCAAGTTAAGGTTTGCTTGTATATATTTGTTTTCCATATGGATCCGGGGGCTAATCTACAACAACATGTAACATTTAATGTCCACTAAATCAGGGAAAATGAAGTTTCAGTCCTTGGAAAAAAATCAGCTATTGTGAATAACAAACACGATTTTAAAATACTTTTTATTATAAGAAAGAGACAGTATTTCTTGTTCTAAAATTTCTTCTGAAATATATGATCTAAATTTAGTTTCTCACTAGAAGTTCGAAACTAAACTTTACTAAACTATAGGGATCCTTTCAAAGGAATATCAGTAAACAGAGGGCAGCAGTTTAACTTCCCTGCTGTCTGTCTGTTGGGTTATCGTCAAGAAGGCTCGTAAATACTGAAGATGGCAGAATCAATTACCCTCAGGGTTCAAGATCTAGCCTGAACTTAAAAATGCTCGCCAAAGAAACAAAACAGCAGCATAAGTTATAGAAGATAAAAATGAGAGCATCTTTGAGCGGCTCTCTAAACTGGCAAAACCTCCTCAATGTGCCTCTCTTTAAAGATCAGGCACAGATATCAGTATAGCACATAAAGATGGATATCTCTGAGTAATCCTGTTGAAGTTATTGTGTCAGTTTCTGTCCACTGGAGGGCTATTTTTTGAAGCATGCTAAAGGCCATGATTCAGCTTGAGAGTACTTGAAATGTCAACAGGCACTATGAAATGACAGTACAAACCAGGTGCAGCGTAACCTTGTGTGATCGCAGTATAAAACAAGTCACTGAGCAGGGCCGGCTGGAGAGGTAATAGCCTCACACAGGCTGGCAGATGCAGCCTCTGATTAAAAAGCCACATTCACAGATAATCTGCTTTCAGTTTACGAGAGTGATACGAGTAAAGGTCCACATCTATGAGCATGTTTATCAGTTCAAAGCTGTGTGTTAAAGATGCAGAAATAAAACAAAGAAATTGCAGAACTGTTATGGGCCTCTGCAGGATATACAAGTCCTGAATATGAAAGTAAAATGATGGAACAAGAGGAAGGGCTGCAGTGGTTTATGTGGTGGTGTGGCTAATAGAAATGTTTTAAAGATGGAGTTGCAAGATTTGTAAAAAGGGTTTTCAGTGACCTTGTACTCTCGAAATGATTTTAGTTTATCATGAGTCAAAGACAACATTTTTGCAAAAACTGTTTAGAAAAAAGAAGGAGAAAGTCCTTCAAAGCCCTCAAAGTATTATAGTTACAAGCAAGCAAGAACAAAATCAAGATCCCCAGAACTACACATACAGTATCATGAACAAGAGTGCAAGATTCACATGCAAGACCATGTGGCTATCTGGTGTGGCCTCAGCGGTAAAGAGTAAATGATCTAATCCATATGACTCTTTTCTGTGTTAGTCAAACAGAGCCGGTGAGACCACGCTGCAAGTTTTGAATCTTTGAAGCATCATTTGAAATATTCTGCTCACAAGAACGGCTAAAGCAGGGTACACGTAAAGATTACCAGGCTGTTTTGGTCCTGACTTTTCCCCTCCCCGACCAAGGACGGCATATGGCTGATTATCTTATGTCTTTTAAGACTATCCTATAAGATTATCCTGTGGTCTGAGGTGTGTTAAGAGTGAACTTGTCCCAAAAACTGGCTCTGATACGGATCAGGGCTGACAATTGTAAATATTAAACTTGTTCAATATTTAGGACCAAACAGCTTCATGTGTGTGGGGAAAGTCGACAACTCTTTGTGGCATGCAATGATATGCAACCAATCATGAAGTGAGCTGACTGAAAAACAATGAAGCAGGCATGAATAAAAACAAGTATGGCCGACCTGAAAAACATAAACATCAAGTTCGATGAGCCAGAGAAACGGAAGACCAGCTCATGTGTTCACGCTGTCTCTTGGATTTTTCCAGTCTTCTCTTTTACTTAGTTCCCGATATTCTTTCAGAAATAGTCCCCCAAAGACCAACATCATTCCCTCTTCTGGTATATACTCTTCTGTGCTGCATGTTGTGTTTTCCAGTTGCTGCCATAGACAACATTTATGGTTGTTGCTAAATATGGTTGCTTTTCTTCTTCTTCTTTATTTTTGTTAAATCACATTTGATCACGCAAGATTTATGTCTTTGAGGACTAGATGGTGGGACAGAAAGGTTATGCCTGTGGTGTGCTGTGTGGAGATTATCGGAGCACTCCACACACAGGACAATCAAAACTGTTCAATGTTTGATTTTTTATCTTCATGTGTGGGGTTTCTAACAGATACAAAATCTCTCAGATTTGGAAAATCTTTGTGTGTACCCAGTTTTAGAGAGCTCCACAGACAGATGGAGGGACACCCTGAAAGCAGCCAGTGCAGAGGCATAATGAAACAGAAGCTAAATGGGAACAACAAGCTTGGAAATGCAGAATGTGTTCCTCTCTCTAACAATAGCAACAATTATCTCAATTTCAATTTAGCATGTATTAGCAAACCCCTGCAGCAACCCACTTATTAATAATCTGTATCAAATCAAAGCATTTGAAGTCGGGCAAACACACACTCACAATGTTTAAAAATAACAATATCTCATTGTTACTGCTCATGGACCTCCCTCTGTGCACGGCGGAGCACGGCAGAAATTATCGGAGGAATGATTACAAATTACAGTCATCAGCGCTCTTAATTAACAGTCAGATCCTCCTCAATCACTTAGCAGCTAAATGAACGCAACACAAACTTGAGGGCTCCCAGACAGAGCTGGAAAGCAGATGATAGCGGCTCCCTGACATGTTATGAGTCATGGCAGGTTATTCCACAGAGGCCATTGTTTGTTTGACAGCAGCATGCTCCCTCCAACTGCTCCTCTGATAATGGTGTTTATGTGCTTTGGCTCCACACGGCGCGGCGAAATGGCCACAGTGGCAATGGAGGCAGTGGACAGAGGTGGCCAGTCAAATGACAAACATTCAACCCTTGAGGATCGACAAACAGCATTAGGATTCAGCAACGCGATTATTTCTGATCATAATTATCAGCCACCAGAAGGAGACTGAACAGATAAATTATCATTCAAAGGAGGAGCGGGCTGGAGTCCACATGGAGGTGGTAATGAGGTTTTGAATGGTGTAAGTATGCTTGGGTGTGTTTTTAAAGACCATCCATTCAATCATCTGCAGAGGCCTTTCTGTTTTAAAGAGAAAGTCGAAGACTCGACTACTGAGGAGACACTAAGCTCTCATGTCCACAGGCAGCGTTATCTGCACTAGCAACACACATTTGCTATTAAAACGATTATTAAAAACATTATGGGGGCATCTCTTACACGGGCTCACGGATGTTTATTCTTTAGTTTCTTTTATCCCAAGTTCTGTCTTATTTGATCGTAGTTTGTTAAAACTGGTTGTAAAAATATAAAAGGGGGCCAATGAATAGACTCTCAGGAAATGTGGAGGCCCTTTGGTGTCTCAAAAGTATTGCAGGTCTAGATTTAGTTTTGGAAGAGGAAGGGTTCAGTTTAGGCCTGTATATTTGTATAAAGTTAGGTCCAGGCAGGTTCTTAAAGCTAAGGTTAGGGTTAGGATAAGGGGTTGAGGCCGGGGTAGAGATCCCCTATCCCACCAGATGATGAATCATTTCCTGCACAGAAAGACTCAAATTAAAGCAAACTACACTGGTTCTTTCCAAACAAACACACACACAGCAAATGAGAAGCCAAAAATTATGCAATTCACAAGACTGACATCATTCAAACATTTGGATCTTGTTTATGTAACAAACAAATCTGTGCTCAACAGAGTCTGAGAGTGCCCAACATCCAGTAACCCTGGCTTTCCATCAGCCGATTATTCAGTGATTCTGACTTTACAAAAGTCTTTGCAGTTGGATGGAGAATTGGAGTAGTATGAGATCAACAAAATATGAAAATGAGGAGAATAGTAAGGCAGTTTTGTCCTTAAAAGGCAAATCATGTGTTCAGTCTGCAAAGTGGATCAAACAGGGGAATTGATTGAATTTTAAAGTTTATTTTGGTGTAAGCCTTTTGTCAATGGTAAGGAAAGAGGATAAACAGTAGTCCCTCTGGTCTGTAAGCACCTGTTTGCCTGTGGTGGATCTGCATCGCTCTGTGATTCACTGGCAAACAGTTCATAGTTTGCTTCTACTCTCACCACATTGGTGAGCTAAAAGGGTTGCTTTGTGACAAAACCCAAGTGCTTACACAACAATTCTCATTAGAAATACTATAACCACAGTGACAAAGGGTTTTGCTGCACCTGAACATGGGGAATTTATTATGTAAATCTTGCCTCCATGTAAATATTGAGGCATCTGGCTGCAGATGTGTTGACAGATGATCTTGCCTCCTTTAATAATCCAGCCCGTCAAATGTCTTTATTAATTGTACATGAAGTGTTTTACAGGTCTTGTGTATTTATGTGTAATGCTGTTTGTGAATGTAAGAAACTTTGTAAATTGTGCTGCTGCCTATTCTTGGCCAGGACACTCTTGTAAAAGAGATTTTTAATCTCAATGAGTTTTCTTTTCCTGGTTAAATAAAGGTTAAAAAAATAAATAAAAAAAAATATGAATAAAAAAAAAGAAATCAGAAATTGTAATTACAGCTACAGTTCTGCACTGGAATGGTAGTCTCTTGGCATGATCACTATACTCAAGTGAACATGCCATGCTTTTAGCTGAGAGAGTAGTAAAGCACATCAAAAGCTAAAGTCCATTTACCATTCACTGTAAGCAAAAGCAGAAAAGAGCATACTTGTGAAAAAACTCTGCCTGAACTGTTATATTACATTATCGTGAATGACCCTAGGGAAGTCACTACTTGGAAATATTTGCAAAGGTATTTTTTTTCCCAAAATTATATTCACTGAAGTAGAAGTCATGAAATTTCAGGCTGAAAAGCTGTGTTTTCAGGGGTTATTGCTACTTGTATCAGGACACCTCAGAAATGTATCGGGTCATTTTTTATGTATAATTTATTCATATATGTATGGCTTCAGCCTGCTCTTTTATAAGGTGCCTTGCCATAACTTTTTTTTGTGATTTGGTGCCGTATACATAAGGATTTATTGATTTTTTTTTAGCCTGTGTCAACAGAAGGGTTAATGTCTACTAGGCTTTGCTGGCTGTGGTTACACGCACATCTGCCTCTGTCCTATAATAAGGGCCTCAAATATATATACAACTAGTTTTCATTATCACAGCCCCCAGTAGTCTTACCACCCTCTCAGAACCAACATTTCGGAGAATAGGGAAAATAAGCTGCATCTGATCCTTTACAGGAACAAAATTTTCATTTCTTAATCCAACCTGAATCAAACCCTTGCTTAACAGACACCAAAGACATGATGTAAATAGTCAGATACACCAGGCCATGGGACCTCCTTCTTAATGCATTCTTGAATAGTTTTAGGAAAAAGCCCATGACTTTTCTCATCCTGTATTATTTTGTGTTAAACTACATGCATGTTCTCGTGTGCTACCATGCCACAATTGGCCACATCGTACTGAATCAAAACCAAGCCCTGGTACAGTAAGGATGCACACAACTCCATCCACATAAAGACAATACTTATTTATCAAAAGTCTAAATATATTTTCATAATGCCTGAGCATGAAGAGTTCATTCTGAAGTGCTTGTGGATTTTTCATTAAAAAATATTTTCAATGAAAAACATTACAGAACAGTTTAAGGTGGTGAAATTGATTTTGTTTCCTCTTATTTTTCACTTTCATCTCCATTATTAGAAACCAAACTTCAACTAATATGTCAGTGCATATCTCCTTTTGGTTTCTGCTTTTATTCATCTGGCAACACATTCTCCTAATGCTGCGTTCACACCGCAAGTGACCCAGCTACCAAAATCGCGTCGCCCACTGACGTAGCTTTGCACGTCCATAAATACCTCGTTTTGGTCACCGTTGCCGTCGGATGTCGCTCGGTCACGCCTCGTCTACTGGAGTTTCACCGTGATCATAGCATATATCGTATAATAGGATGTATAAGCGGGTATTATTCCAGCTGTATCCTTTTCATTCACTTATCAACCACAACACACTGCAGCTGATGCCCTGCAGCAGCAGCATCTGTGAGTTTCCAGCGGTCCGTCAAGGCGGAACTAATGTCCTCACTGACTCATGTTTCCCACATGGACATGGATTGTTACTCTGTAGTCCAGATGAATAACTGTCTGTCTAGGGTACCGTCACACGTGCACACACCGCTGATTGGCTGTTGCTGCACAGCCCCACACGACAACGTCTGAAAAGATCAACTTGCTATGACAAGCTATGTGATAGTGTGACAAGCGGCTGTCGCATCGCGGGAGGGTTAGCCCCACCCCATCACGGCTGTACATTGACTTTGCATGGAGAGTGATCGCCGAGGTAGTATAAGTAGCCTGCGGTGTGAACGAAGCATTAGATCTTGTACTTTTTCAAGGGTGGCCTGTTTGGTTAAAATGAAGGAAAGATGTCTGTGAAACTTTATTTTAGAGCTGCTGTGAAAAGAAGTAGGCTTAAGAAATGATGTTATTTAAGTTTCAATAGCCTGTTTACCTTCAAATCTCAAAGGCTCTTTCCACTTTGACTTTAATTAACTCTAACTTAGTATTTAAGGCTTTCACCTTCACTAAAGCTAAGGACATGCTTGTTTACCATTTAACATCATCCACCACCTCAAAACAAATCTTTAACAGTGACTTTGAACCTTGCTGAGCCACTCTCTAGCTTCTGCAGCACTTTGATACATATTTAGATATTATTAATTAAGCGTTAGGTTCTTAGTGGACCTCCTGCTGAGGATTCTGGGAGGTTTGTAGCTATAAAGCTGCTACACAGGAGGAGAAAAAAAGTCTCCATGTGTGCTTTAGGGAAAATACTGGGCAACATTAGAGGTGTTGCTGTAATCAATGCACACAGGAAGTCCACAGAACTTCACACACCGGCTGTTCCTGCAGCTGAGTCAGCAGGCTGAAAGTAACCCTGTCAGAGGCCTTTGAAGGCTCCGCTTTCCTGCAAGCTTCTCCCGAGATAAGGAAGCGTTTGCAAGCCAGGAGGAGGAATTTGTTTCTCATCTCCTCATATCTGAAAGTACGGTTCACTCCAGGAGAATATGCCGAAGTCTCTGTAAAGTTCACCAAAGCAGAGGATTGATTGACAGGACACCCAAACTTTGGTGTTACCACCGAGAAATAGACTGTACTGCAGCAAGGATGGTCTAATGGCTTTAAAAAAAACGGCTCAGACTTGCTAAATTAGTGTAAAAATGTGGCAATGTTGATGTGCAAAAGAGCTACAGTCTCTCTAGTGTCCAGATGTCCTTGATGCTTTCTATAGGAGCACAAGAAGCCATCGAGACAGAACATAAACACTATGTCAAATGCCTACTTGCTATGAAGACATGAACATGGTTATGGCTCACCTCAAAAAAAGGGCTTGTGAAGTGCTTGAGCCTACCCCAGCTGACATTGGGTGAGAGGCAGGGGACACCTTGGACCAAATGCCCGCCAATCATAGGGCCACATAGAGCGACAGACCTAGTTGGAGTCACAAATTAACCTGATTACCTGCATCTCACCTGGAGAGAACCCAGGGAGAACATGCAAAGTCCACAAAGAAAGGCCCAAACTGACCCAGTGATCTTCTAGCTGTGAGGCGCGTGCACTACCTGCTTCACCAACACAAAATAAGTTCATGAAGCTTACAACTGGTAAAATTTCTAGTGAGCTTACTGTGTGTTTACTCACTCCTTACTCATTTCAAATACCTCTTAAACTAGTCTTTGGTAGTGGTCACAACAAGATCATTAGAAGAGTTTTTCAGGCACAAGTGGATGTTCCATGTTCAGCACAGTTTGTTTTAATTTATATTACCCTAGTGATCAATACCTGTTCCACTGAGGATGCCTAAAGGAGGTGGTCTTGGCTCGCTACCAACTGACCTCTGGAGCAGTGAGTACAATCAACAAATCAATCGACAAACACGGTTAGTTTTGAAATCCTGTTTCTTCTCCCCCATAGTTAACCTGTTGTTTTGGTGTGTTCCAAGCATCCTTCCTCCACCCCTGGCTCCACCCAGTCAGGCTGGCAGGACCAATGCAGAGCATAGATGGTGGAATGAATGAAGAGTCGTGACAACAAGGCTGAATTAAACAATCACCACAGAGTAGACTGGATGGCCAAACAGAGTGGACTGTGCCTGCATTGAGAAAGGGGGTAAGCACATCTATGACAGGCCGAGAATACAGCTGGATCAGAGGTACTTAGTATGTGAAAATTAAATGTTTCTTGAACAATACTAGATGTCACCAATGATAAATATATGACCCTAAGTTAAGGCTATGGGCCTTTTTTCCTTGTTTCTTGAATTTTCGGTGGCATATTAAGGCCATAATTTCAGGCCAATGCGTTGAAAAGGTTCTGCTTAGACAAAAGTTGTCTGACTAAAGCTGGGTATCGACTGTACGACTTTTACGATCGCAGCTGCTCAGCTGCTGCTCATATTGTACGAGTGAATCGCAGGGGTTAACAGTTCACAGCTCAGGATTCTTCTTCTCACACTATACGACCCAATGCTCGAATGCAATCTGACTGCTCACACTGTTCGTCCATGTACGACACGCATGGATGTATTATAAGAACTTATAATAAAGTCTTATAATGCATCCATGATGACATGGAATGCATGAATTGCAATGTTAAAGTAGTAGTAGAAGAAAAAGAAGTATGAAGTGGTCGGATGTTCACAGATGCCAATGACTAACAAACAAAAATGCATTGCCTGAATAGACTCCACTGTGCCTGCCACAGCTCAACAAGTCAACCCTCCATTGATTGGGTCCTGGTCTGCTGTGATGCCATGCTGCTCCGTCTTGTGCGTTTGTTTTCTCTTCCGTATCTACGTTTGCGCATGTGTCGTGTGACATAGCCTCACGAGGGGCGACCAGGATTTCAAACAGGTTTCATTTTCATCCGATCGATTGGGAGGTGGTCGTGAGGTGTTAATCGCTTCTCGTTACCTCGTGTATACTACACAATGTGAGACCCATGATTAAGCCAAAACTCGGTCCGATCCCCATAATAGTAGCACGGGTGAAAAATTGTGTCAAAAAGGGCCAAAAATCGCACAGTAGATGGCCTGCTTAAAACATTTGCTATGAGAGGGGGCTCTCTGATTGGTTCTTCAGTGGATCAATTACAGCCAGCTAAGGATCAACTGGAAAGCAATTTAGCATGTCAGACATTATTCATTCATGCTCTTGACTGCCCATTTATGTGTTTCTGCATTTTTATGTTGATAAATGTTTGATATGTGGATGGACTTGTTGTTCGTAGATATATAAAGCCTCAGTTATACTTCAGTAAGCTGTGAAGTTAGTAAAACGCAGTTGTTTGAGTTTCACAACAACTGCAAACAGAGAATCTTCCAGTTCACGTACAATAAAAAGTGAGGAAGCCAAAATGATTATCCATTAAGTTCTGTCGTAAGTACTTGATAACATGCATCATCCTTTTCATTTGAAATATCTTTGTTATAATGAAAAGCTCAGCCAAATAACAGGCTGCAACAATAACTGTAAAATAGCACAATAATGAGTCTGTCATTCATGGCACAAAAGAATCACATAAGTGCTGCAGCTCTTTCTGTTTGAAGGAACTGCTGATCGACAACAAAACTGGAGCATACAGAAAAAAATATTTTATAAAGTATGAAACACGGCAGAGATTTTAAAGGATATATTTGATAGAAGACAGTAAATATGCAATTATTGCCTTTATATTTTACCCTAATGTGCTCTTTAAGTTGGCATTTGTTTCTGTGCACTTTGTATATTAAGACAATTACTTCTGAAAGAGCTCTAAAGTCAAGTGGCATAAAGTCATGAACAGAACAAGAGATTGATGAAGGAGAAATTGTCTGAAATAAACTTTCATGTCTGGGTTGAATTAGGAGGATTATAGCCTTAGCTCTGGGCACAATTTTAAAGTCAAAAATTTTGTCTCCTTACCCATCTCCTCCATATGGATAAGGCAGAAAAACGTCAGCATTTCAGTATCCTTTGTGACAGCCCAACTTCCAGAACATGCACTTAGAATAAAAGGGTGCTCTTAACATTCAGAAAAGAGCACTCACAGTGGACAATCCATCATAATCATGGGGGCATACAGTATATAGCTCAGTGGGCACAGCAGTCTCTTTCTATCTCAGCCGCTGACATTCAAACAAAGCGTCGGCTCCTCCACTCCTCTGCAGGATCCCAATGAACAACAACAACAAATGAATCACAGGCAACAGCAGCCCACTTTGCTCCCTTCACAGCATATAAAATGTCAATGCGCACAACAATCCCTTACAGTGATGGATGGCTCTGAGTCGGCGCTCTGTTCAGAACACAAAGTGCCGGTTCTACCTCGCACTACCTACACCTCTCGCACCTCTTTGTAAATGTCATGCACACGTCTATAAACAGATGTGCCTTCATTGTTTAGAAAATGACCCGAACTAAGAGGGTAACTATAGTTTGCTGTAGTTAGAGGGTCAACATGCTCATCCTGCATATACTGGATAGTTCTGTGATCCCATCCCTTTTTTGTGCTTCTACCATAAAATGTAGTTAAAATCAATTTTACTTAGTGGTGTGCTACATCCAAGAAGGACACATCCAGGCTGGAGAAACTGATCAGGCGGGCTGGGTCTGTGGTTGGCATGAAGCTGAACTCTCTGGTGACGATTCTAGAGAAAAGGACACTTGACAAACTGGACGGACGATGACATTCACCCTCTGCACACTGTCATCATCAACTAGAGAAGCCTTCAGCCCAAGTTCAGGACCGACAGACTGAAAACTCTTTAGTCCCCCATGCCATCAGACTCCACAAATCCTCACTCAGAGGGAGGTGGAGAAACAGAAAGACAAAGGATGGAAGGAGCAGTAGCCAGCCAGTAGACACACTTTAATTTTATTTTTTATAATGAATATTCATTCTATATTTATTCATATATTTTTGTTTATATATCTTTTTATTCATTTTTCAAACTGCTACTGAAATCCTAACCGAGGGAGTTTCAAGGGATGAATAAAATTCTAGTTCATCTCATTTAATCTAATGTAATTTAAAGAAGAAGTCATGTGACAACTGAAATCACATGCTGTCCATATTGAAAAGCATTTAAGGGAAATACATTGTGTTATTGAATTTCAAAGCCTCTGGGAACACAAAGCAATAAAAACTTGAATGTATATTTGTATATTGATTTACTGATCAATGATCCAATCATATGGATTGAAAGTCAAAATATCAATTCAACCCGGTTTATTCAAAAAAAAAAAAAAATCCCACTTTAAGCCTGTATGACATTATGTGCCTCAACAGTAAAAAAAATGGTAGATGGATTTTAACTTATGAAGCACTTTCCTAGTCTTTGGCTACTCAAAGCAGCTTTACACTGCAGGTCACATTTTCCTATTCACTCACTGATGGTTGGAATTTCTTTGTCAGTTGTCCATCAGTATCAGCAAACACATTCAAGCCCTTTCATACCCATTTAAGCACCACTGACGCAGTAGTGGGAGCCACTTGAGATTTAGTGTCTTGCCCAAAGACACCTGTGGCTGGGCTCAAACCTGCAACCTCCTACTTACCACCAATGACCCACTTACACTTGTACAAACCCAAATCAGAGTTTTTCAGGCACAAAAGATAAACCAAATCCAGCTGAATTTTAGTTGCAGACCCCTTGTCTATAATCAAAAAGCAAAGAGAACTTGTGACTTCATTACCTGGCTGCTTGAATGTGAAGGTTGTTTTTGTCAAGCCTCTTTTGTCTCTGTTTCAGGGCTGGTACACCTATCAGGGAGGAGGAACAAAAGGAGTGAGAAATGGGTCCAGAGTAAATGTGGTGTTTATCAAGAAAGGAGCCTTGTTGTTTGTATAGTGCCCCTTGTGCCCTTCATCTCTGTCAGGAAATACAGGAACAAGTCCTCAAACAAAGCCCTAAATAGCTTATTTGTCATTTTCTTCAGAAGTGACAAAAGGGAAGATTTTTTTGATCTAACATCCCTGTCCATGAAACAACATTATCATTAGAGCCAGAGTAAACACCTGACCCAGAAACACCATCTTATAAAAAACATATTGAGGCACAGCAACGGTCAGTTTACCCCAGTACCATTTGCTACTAGACCATTTAAGAAGAAATCAGATTTTTTTTTCTCCATCTGTCTTCCCATGTTTTTCAGAGCCCTTGTATTCTACTTTTTAAGCTTTAAGTTGCTTTTATTGTGAACACATTTGGTCTGGATCAAACAAACATATTGAGCTTGATAAGGGTGGTCTTGGTTCACTTCAAAGTGAACCAGAGTTTGGATTGCAATAGGTGTGAAAGCTGTCTAAATAAAAAAGAGGACCTGACAAGGCATTACCAAAATGCAGTGAAATGTGGGTTGAATTTGGCCAAATATCCCAACAGTAAGCTAGCCAATGTAGCGTTGACTGACGATATCAAGCAGTGTGTGGCTAATGTTTGCATAGCTTGCACTGCTCACATTTGAAAGTCTATGCAGGATATGGTTACACATTGCTCCAGCCATTATGCATTCTCTTTATTTGATGTTTCAGTGTATTTCCAATCCACTTGGTACTAGACAATGGCATCATTCAAGCTGGTTGTGAATGTTCCAGATCATAGTACAACAGCTAGCCTGATGGCAGGAGCAAAGGCCATGGCTGCAGTCCCAATTAGTTAATACATATCACAGCAATTGAAAAGGGTTTGGTCCACCTGACAAGGTGCAGCAGGAAAGAAATCAAACCACATGAAAAATGTTGCAACTTCACCCCCACAGAGCCAAACAAGTCCTCCAAACTTTTCGGGCTCTAATTTCGTAGACCAGGCACAAGCGCAGGCGCGCACCTGCCCTGCGCTGCCTTCGCTGGCGCACAGGGTGTGACCTGCGCACTTTGCAAGTTTCCTGCAGTGCCAAGAGAGCGCATTCAAGGCGCAGAGGCGCAGAGGCGCAGAGGCGCCAGAGGAGGCGCGTCACGCCTCCGTCTCTGCCTCTCCACGCAAATGTCAGAGTAGGAGGAGAACAGACATGAGTGGGATTAACACAGCCGATCGCTGTCTTCACCAATCAAATGAGCGCCTCGCTTTTAAATGCGCTGCGGCGAGGCACAGCGTCCTGATTGGTCTGAATTATCCCCGCCATCGCGGAAACAGTGTGCTGGAAAGACCCAGCAGTGGAGACGGTCAGATGAATGGACAGCGGGGCGCGTCACCATGTGGGCCAGCTCCCGGGACAGATGTAATCTGTTCCTTTGTCATAAATTGGAGTAAAAAAAAATAAGAGACAGTTGCACACCCGCTGGCTTATCCATTCATAATACTTGTGATCCACCTGCACTCCTGGTTTGTCATCGCCAAATAGCAGAGCCTTTAGTGATATACTGTATACTCTCCCGGTGTCTCCTCCTCATCCTCCTTGCAATAATGTACTCCATCTTTTTAGATCACGTTAAAAATAAAGACTAAAATAGAGGAATATGGGAAATCACGGGTAAATCCTGAGTGACATACGTTTATTTTCTCCTTTTCCTTTGTCTTTTTTCTCCCTCTTTTCTTTGAATTTAATGAAATGAGAGAAGCCAGATATATACTCAGTATCAGATGTTAAGGCTGTTTATTGTTGACTTGTAAGATGTGCATCAAACTTTCAGCTGCCGTCAGGTTAAGTTTCCATTATGACAAACGGCTTTAATCCAACATCAGATGTGACGGGACAATTAATATAGATATATGATATATGTGATCATATATTGTCAGATATATGTGATTGTTTATTGCATTAAGATGTGCCTGACACTCTGGAAACCTGCCTCTGAGGCGTGCGCACATGTGCGCTTGTCACCAAATTACAGCTGCGGAGGGTGCGCTCCGCCCTGCGCCGAAGATAGACCAGGTTGGAGCTGGCGAGCTTTCTGCGCACCTTCCGCACAGTTTTTTGGCACGAAATTGTCACTGCGCCACTCAAATCTGTCGACACCTCCCCCTGGTGCGCCGTCACACCCATCTCTGTGCAGACAGTCTACCAAATTGTAAACGCACGGCGGTGCCCCGGACGAAATTAACACTGCGCGGGGTGCGCCAGGCTTGCGCCCCCTGCGCTGCGCTACGAAATTACAGCCCTTCATGTGAAAATAACCTTAAACAAAAAACAAGAATGTGTTCTACTTTTAAAGTTCGGTTTATTTTATCAAACATTTTTAAACTGTGAGTCCGAGACAAGAAACCAAGCCATTTAGGTAAAAGCCCAGTGTTTGTTTGATTTAGCCACTATTCTCTTTTCTTCGCAAAATCTACTTCATAACCGTGTATGTTCTGTCATTTACTATCTGCATTTTTCACTGGAAAATGCTATGTTATAATATATTGTCATTAAAAATATGGATCAATGGGCAGCCCAGTGGCCTAGTGGACACTGCAAGCAAGAAGTTTCCTGGTTCGACTTCCCGTGTCAGTCAGTGCCTTTCCTTGTGCAGTTTTTTATGTTCTCCCTGAGCATGGGTTCTCTCTGGGCCCTCCAGCTTCCTCCCAAGGTAAGGGATAGGCAGTAAAGATAATGGATGGATAGAATATGTATCAAAAGGTGCTGTCATACCATTCAACAACCCCCTCAGTCAATATCAGTCTATAGCATTCTGAGGCCTGACCTCTTTTGCCACAAGCCTCCTATCAGCAAATGATCCTCTAATTAATGTACAAGCCAGCAACTTGAAATTTCCTTGTACGGTTTTTACCAACAGGAAATTGAGAGACATTGAGAGGGGCACCAGGACATTGTCCAACACTCTGTAGGAAATTAAAAAAGAAAAAAACACCAAAGCCTTGAAGTTCAGTAAAACTAATTTACACAAAACAAGCCCAGTCTGCAGGTATGTCACTGGAAAAAATGAGTGGTCTTGTATCGGCCATATAAAGCTCTTGTAGTCTGGAATGAATGGTGACCCAAGGTTACGTTCCCTCATTGATAGTCTGAGCAGTGATATTCAGCCTCACAAGATATTATAGGGCTATCTGAAGTTTTGAAAAACATGCACACTCTCTGTAACACAGAGCTAGCTATCATGTGGAAGATGAAGTGAATGTGAAAGGCACACAAAGGTAAGAACACCTCTGAAGACTCCACAGCTTCTCTTCAAAAGCATCAAGAATTTAAATAAATCAAACCATGGGTGGGCCTGACCTTTACAAAATGTATGGACACACCGCTGGGACATTTATCATTTTCTAATTAAGTTATGTAGCAAAGGCATATCTTGTGTGCCCAAAGACTGTGGGGAAATGGGTCTCTATCAGCATGAAATTATTACAAAGCCATGTTTAATTAATGAAAATATGACCTAGGTGTCAGAGCTCATAAATCAAGGAGATCACGATACAGTCTTAGAATACTCTGCAGATAAAGAAAAGAAGGTATTACCTTGAATATAATAAAAAAAAAGAGCCACACTTCTCTTTGTTATGTCTAAATTTCCCTGACTGAAGTTGAAAGAGCCAGACTCAAGCTCCTGGGGATTGAAAAATAAAAAGTGTATTTAAAAAATAAAGGCAGAAGGGAAGTCAAGGAAGTGGAAATCCAGCCTCCTACTACACCAGCTAGTTTGAAGTTTAGACTGAAAGTTGGATTGTTAAGTCCACAGGGTTAGAAGTTTCTGATGGAAGTTTTGTGGCCGTGACGTTGTTTCTAAGTCAAATACCTTTTCAGTATTGTAGTTATTTTGTTGATGAAGTAGTGCAGTAGAGTCCTAACAAGCTACATTTCCCAACAAAAAAGACGTAGGGCCCTTATTTTGTGGTGCAGCACAGGGGGCGCAAGCCTGGCCCACCCCGCGCAGTGTTAATTTCGTCCAGCGCACCGCCGTGCGCTGCTAATTTGACAATTTGGTAGACCGTCTGCACAGAGATGGGTGTGACGGCGCACCAGGGGGAGGTGTCGGCAGATTCATGTTGGCACGGTGACAATTTCGTGCCAAAAACAGTGCAGAAAGTGCGCAGAAAGCTCGCCAGCTCCAACCTGGTCTATTCTCGGCGCAAGCGGAGCGCATCCTCCGCAGCTGTAATTTGGTGACAGGCGCACATGTGCGCACGCGTCAACAAAGCCTCAGAGGCAGGTTTCCAGAGTGTCAGGCACATTTTAATGCAATAAACAATCACAGCAATCGCTATTTAATATAACCGTCTGAACCAGCATATACATTTGTATCTATGTTAACTCTCCCGTCACATCTGACGTCGGATTAAAGCCGTTTGTTATAATGGAAACTTAACCTGACGGCAGCTGGAAGTTTGATGCACATCTTGCAAGAAAACAATAAACAGCCTTAACGTCTGATACTGAGTATATATCTGGCTTCTCTCATTTCATTAAATTCAAAAAAAAGAGGGAGAAAAAGATGAAGAAAAGGAGAGAAAATAAATGTATGTCATTCAGGATTTACCTGTGATTTATCATATTTCTCTGTTTTAGTCTTTATTTTTAACGTGATCTAAAAAGATGGAGTACATTATTGCAAGGAGGATGAGGCAGAGACACCAGGAGAGTATACAGTATATCACTAAAGGCTCTGCTATTTGGCGATGACAAACCAGGAATGCAGGTGGATCACAAGCATTATAAATGGATAAGCCAGCTGCTGTGTAACTGTCTCTTAATTTTATACTACTAATGACAAAGGAACAGATCACATCTGTCCCGGGAGCTGGCCCACACGGTGACGCACTTCGTTGTCCCCGATGCACGCCCTGATGGCCAGTCCGTTCTCCCATTGCTGAGGTGACAGCAGCTCTGACCATTACCGGGTCTTTCCAGCACACTTTTTCCGCAGTGGTGGGGATCATCCAGACCAATCAGACGCTGCGCCTTGGCCGCAGCGCATTTAAAGGCAAGGAGAGGCGCTCATTTGATTGGTGAAGACAGCACTTGGCTGTGTTAAAGGTGTAGTCAGTGATGTGGTAGAAACTGCGTAGCTGACGTAGCTAAGGAAACCCCGACTGGTCAGACAACTCGACTGCCAATATTGAAAACATCACAACAGTACATTTTGGCAGATTAGACAATAAGATGAATGCCGGACGGCTGCTACTGTTATGTGAAGCACCACGAAGCTAATGTTGCTTAGCTTACCTATCCAGCAGATGGACAGCGACATCCGCGTCCGTTTTCAGGTCTTTCAATTGGCGGAGTTCCCTCCACCGTCGGAAAGCAACACCAATGTTGATCCGGGTCTTTGCTCTTTTGGTCATAGCCCTTCTTTTCCACTTTTCACTCCTCTGACCTCTTTCTTTGGGCTGTTTTCAGCCATTGCTACTGCAACTACTGTATCTCTCTCTTACGCTAACTGCGCACGCTACGCAAACTACGACTCCCCCTCCCCCTCCTGTCTGATCTGCGCATGAGTATGATCGCCCCCTGGACGTGGGGGTGTTTACTTTGTTTTGGTAACTTGGTCCGAGCCCCAGTATTTACCTGCTGAAATTCTGAGTCAAGGCTGTATATTGAGACCGGATTTTTTTTTCAACATGCTGTCAGTGGGGAAATCTTGTGGATGGAGAGGAGAAATACGGTGAATTTCACAAATAGTGCATTTGATTAGAAGATTAGAAGATCGCTGAGTACACCTTTAATGTTACACTTGTCCAAGGATGACGACCGTTCATCAAGGTGCCAGCAATTTTATTTTCCCATCAACATGGCAAAATCTGCAAAACATGTATAGAAGCAGTCATTCATGAGTATCTGCTTTACATGCTGTCGTTCTGAGCATCTTACGCTGTGTGACTGAGCTCATTTCCTGTACTGCCTGACTTACATCAAATAACACAATGATCAACAGTACAACTATTACTGGCCTACTGTAAACAATTAATACAACTGTTGCTGTTTCACAGTTAACCAAATACATAATGAAAGACAAAACCTTATGTCAGGGCAACAGCAACAAACAATTCAGAAGTTCAAGGTAAAAGAAACCCAAAAGCTTTCAAGTTGACTGTAAGGATGCAGGCGGCAGCCAAAGATCATTAAAGCCAAACCCTTCACAGATATATCTATCACAGAGAAAACTGACAGCATGAACAATGCCAATGCATTGCTGTTAATATTCAAAAAATATATACATAATACCACTGACATATTAACTTTCAGTCCATGGTGTACTGCAAAATCAACCGACTCTTATAGTCTCTTATACATTACCAATGTTGTGCATGTTTGTATATTTCAAAGGAATAATATCACAAATTTAACCTTGTAACTGACAGACAATAAGATTTGGCATCTGCGCATATTAATAGTTTTAAAACATAAATGTTTTGACACCAGGCTGTATTGGCTATCTCTCATCACAAACACCGTCTGGATACTTTATGGTAGTTATCCACTTTTACTTCTGTACATAGTTTGTATTGTACTGTGTTCGCTAAATCTGCAATCACGGCGCCATTAACAATGCTCTACACTCACACATGGCGCTCGATCAACCCTTACAGCGGCATTACATTGTACATTAGCAGCTAAGGCTAACGGCAGTTAGCGTCCTTATTTATGGACGTTCGCTATCTTGTAAACAAATAAATTCGGCTCCACGACTTAAGAAATAGACTTCAGGTAACTAAAGGAGGCATTTGTGCACTTTACTCACATGCAAAACATGTATAGAAGCAGTCATTCATGAGTATCTGCTTTACATGCTGTCGTTCTGAGCATCTTACGCTGTGTGACTGAGCTCACTTCCTGTGATGCCAGGATTACTGTGACAGTCAGTCTCATTGCCCAAGCCGACACTGCCACCTTCTGACACAAATGGGTATTGTCTCATAATTATTCCAGGTGCAACAGGTGAGTGTTTTACCAGTGCCACTAAATGTTTTAAGCTACATAGATGAAAAAAAATAAATGAAAAAATAATAGTGGGTGGACCCAGTTAATGTTACTAACCACTAAAAGAATTCTGGGCATAATTTGAACAAAGACAATGTCCAGGGTGCCGCATTAAACCCACTCATGCCTTTTCTCCACCCTCTTTGACACTTGCGCTGACGGGCAGGGGCGGAGGCGTGGATGCGCTCCTCTGCGCTTCTCTGCGCCTTTGAGTGTGACCTCTCTTGGCACTGCAGTAAACTTGCAAAGTGCGCTGGTCACACCCTGTCCACGGCGGCGCGGGCGCAGGGCTGGTGCGCCTGCGACTGTGCCTGGTCTACGAAATTAGAGCCCGTAGAGTAGAGTAGCAGCAGTCGATTGTTCAGTTATAGTCCAAAAACCCACTTAAGGAACAGTAAAAGATGCACGTTGACATGAAGAGCTAATGACTTTAGAAAATAGTGACTGTGTATTTCTTCAGCCTGATCCTGACAGCCTACTTAATAATAAGCACAAGCACCCGCACTTAAGACACACACACACTCACAAACACACAGATATGGAAAGAATATAAAGACAAAAACATTAAAAATTAACTTACACCATGAAACAAAAGCTTATGTCCTATCAGCAGCTGACTATGATGTGCTCAATACTAGAGGAAACAATGAACAAGAAGGATACCAGAGTAAGGGAGAATGGGACAGTGTGAGCCACTGAGGCAAGATAAGCAACCTCTTGTTTGGAGTGATTTTTTTTATTTTTTTGTTTTTGCTGTCATTGGTAGGAATGGTTAGTCAACTTTATGGTTACTAAACAAACTTAAAATGTAAAAGAAATATCTCAGTATATCAGGAAAGATAAACAAATCAATCCAAACTGCTTTAGGTATGTGAAAACTAATAAAATATGTGAATTTTATTAGTTAATCATGAAGAATGTTTTTTATTCATTCACATTTCATTCACAAAGTAACAAAAAAGGAGGCAGAGTCCATTCAAGTACTTATTTACATGAAAGTGCTGCACAGCTGAAAATATTATAAAACGCAAAATGAAAGAAAAGCAACCGGCAATAAATGCAGTCCTGCTACACATGCTGCATATAAGAAATTAAAAATAAATGCTCATCTATGTATAGTCTTGCACAGGACATTTAGTTTCCTCTTTTACTGTTATTATAATTACTATTTTGTGGGTTTAAACAGTAATGTCTACTGGCCTTCTTTCCTCCATGTACAGTGTGTCTCATTGAAATGCTGGCTTCGATGCAATGACGTAAGGCCATTACAACTGGGTTAGGCTCACTTTAAAAAAAAATGTGTTACAAAACAATTTGTAACATTTTTTAAACTGAATCAGTGCAAATAAGCCAAGCTGTAGGTATGAAAATGACCTGAGAATACAGCTGGATAAGAGCAATCAATATAAGAGGAAAATGTTTTTTTTTTTCCAACAATTGGCAATTGTGCAGACTCCAAAATCAAACAATATGGGGTTTTAAGTACCAAACCTAAAAAAGTCATTGAACAAAGTAAATAAGTGACTTTTAAACTTTGCAGGAGAAAGTGTGTGAAATTCTCTATGAGTATTTTTCTGCAGAATCCACTGACAATAGTAAACAATGATGTAGTTTGATTTAAGATAATAAAAGGAGACATGCATTTCTGTGCTGTATTTAAAGATTTTGTGTCAGGTCAACTGCACATCATATTTATATTTTAAAACCCCTACAGCAGCGCCTGCATATTAAAAACACCCACACCCTGCCCACTCCACTGTCAAAGACTAACACTGAGCTGTCTTCAACAGTCTGACAAAGAAATATTATCTTTCAGCAACATCATATTCACAAAACCACTGTTGGAAACACAATTTGGAGCTATTTTTGTTCTTCCATTGAGAGTCAGCATTCTGAATTTGAGAACAAACAAAACAATCACATCGTGAGCATTTCATCAGTTTGTTTCGATTCTGCTGTAAATGTTGTGTATCTGCAAGTCTGTTTACCAAGTAAAGACTGTTCATTTTTGCTTTCAAACTTGGAAAACCACATAGAAAAAGGATGCTAAGTGATAAACAGCATTTGTTGCTGCAAAAATGATCATTTTTTGCTAGAATTAAAAGTACCTCCAACTGTTTGTTTTGTAAGCACACATGCCACGGGTGTCAAGATTGATATTTGGAGTATGGATCAATTTATAAGTTGTATTTACATACACACATATATGTCTGTCAACATGTCTGAAGCACTATGCAATGCGAGTGGTATCTCATTGAAAAATCTCAGGGGTCTAATTCATTTGTTGTTGTGTTTATGGACTTCGAGTCTGTCAATACAATAAAGTCATAAAACACCATGTAGAATACAGACTAAACTGTAGACTGTACTATCCAATGTGCAAAAAAACCCTGTTAATATGTGTGCATTTTAAAATCAAACACACATCCCCATCTACATGAAAATGTATAAATTCATCAACATGATATGCTTTTTTTATTTATATGCCAAAGCAGTTTTATGTTCATAACTATTCAAACCAAAAGACTGACTGATGCTTTGGTTCATTTGATCTGTTAACTGTTAACTGGTGATAGACATATTGAGCTGTCCATCCATCATCTACATGGCTTATGCCTTTGGGGGATTGCAAGGAGGGCTCGAGCTTATCCCACCTGACATAGAAGGAGACGCAGGAAACACGATGAACCGGTCGGCCAGCAGGGCAACATAGAGAGACTACAATTCACTCTCATACTTTCACCAAAAGGCAATTTGGAGTCGCCAATCAACGTAATGAGCCTGTTTTTAAGTCAGTGAGTGGAAGCAAGAGAGCCTGGGGAGAACCCACACATGCATGGGGAGAACATGCTAACTTCTAAGAGAAAGGCCCTGGGCAAACCTGGGGATCGAACCAACAACTTTCTTGCTGTAACTAGCACCAACTCTGATCATCTCCACCTTCCAGCCAAACTGAAACACTAACCCAGAATAATATCCATGCTAAGTCTGAGTGTGTCAAAGTTTAATGTGAGGCTTCTCTAATGTCACTGCACATAGCTATTACATATTGTCGATGAAGGTTTTCTATTCTTGTTCTAGATTGTGTGGTCAATGTGTGAATGATTAAACAGGCTTCTTAGTGTAGGAGCATTGAAGTGATTGAAATTATGAGCTCTGATTTTATATCATGGACAATCACACAGAGGCATAATTGACCCCAATCAGGTTAAAAGGGACCAGGAGGAAGAGGCTGAATTACCAAGAGATCCTGTTAGACTGAGGTCAAATCTAGTGACCTCTTTTCACAGGTAGTCTGACTCACAGCACAAGAGGCAGGTAATTGATAGCAGTGGTACAAAGTGCAGCACAATCACCTAATTTTCTCTGCAGCAGTCCGTAATCAACCTGACGGTTTCATATCTCAGTCAGATGCAGCAGAAGGAAAGGATCAGATACAAATGTAGAGAAAGGACATAAAGTTCCAGATTTTAAGAGCTGAACAGTTTCACTATGTTTCAGGCAAGACCTCTATGCCTAATGGTTTAAAAAAGGCATGCAGGTACAGACAGACAAAGTAGTGCACACAACACATTATGTACAGTCTCTGACCACGTAATAGATACACCTCACTGGTAGCTGGTACCAGGTGGGACCCCCTTTTGCCCTCAGAACTGTCTTAGGGGTCATACACGCAGGGACAAATTCAGGCCTATTCACACAAGTTTAAAGTGATAAATGTTTCATCCACATGGACTTCCAAAAGGATAAAATGACTCCTAACAATCTGCGTGAAGCTGGCCCCCCACCCCACGCAAAACATCGGGGAAATAGTCAATTTTGTTAGTGCTTCGTTTGTGCTGGTTTGTGCCGTAAAAAATGTCATTTGTGCTGCTCTGGTTTTTAAGTTACTACATATTCTTTTACAGGTCATCCAGAGTTAAAAAATGCACAGAAACAAACACAGGTACATGGAATTAAAATCCACACGAACTATTCACTCGGCGTGGCCGCAAGAGCCGATCCTTGTGTGACCTAGAGTGCCTGGAGGCACTGTAGTATGACTGCAGACAAAACAAATGAAGAGCAGTGGCACGAGAGCATTTCTGGTCGTGACGTCATCGATGGAAAATAAAGTGTGTAATATCTATAAAACCGTAGCAGCACAAACAAAAGTTTTGACGGCACAAATGAAGCACCAATGAACGGCACCATTTCGGGTCCAATCGGAGCAAAAGGGGGGCTTGATGACGTCATCACCAGAATTTTTTTTTTTTAATATCTGTAAAACTGTAGCAGCACAAACAAATCTTTTTACGGCACAAACCAGCACAAACGAAGCACAAACAAACGGCACCATTTCGGGTCCATTTGGAGCAAGTGGGGGGCTGGGTGAACTCTGGATGACCTATAAAAGAAGATGTAATAACTTAAAAACCATAGCAGCACAAACGACAATTTTTACGGCACAAATGAAGCACTAACAAAATGGACTATTTCCCCGAAATTTTGCGTGGGGTGGGGGGCCAGCTTCACGCAGGGCTCCTAACACACCTCATATCACTGTATAATCAGGTAAGATCATCTTAAGGTCCTCCAGATAATCAGGAGGTGAGGTTGATCATAAGAAGGGATCCGAGCAGAAGGTCGGCCGATTGTTGTGCCCACTTCAGTCACATGTACATGTTATAAATATTATTAATACGGAGAAACTAAAAACTTTACTGTAGTAAATGGCAATAGAAGAGGCAGGATAAAATAAGTTAATACTTCTTCCTACTGCTTTTCTAGCATGTAAACTTGTTGCACATACAGGATATTGTCCAAAGTTTACCTTCTTTGTTTGTTTTAGGTATTTGCATGTTTTTGTTATGGTAACTACCCATCTTTGTTTTTTACATGTTTGAATTAAAGTGTCAATAAAAATTTTATTCAGTTTGAACACTGCCAAGGGCCTGCAATCAGCATGGGTTTTCGTCGATACTCAAACTGACAATTAAATGTGAATTTCCAAGACCTGTAACCTGTAAAATTCGATTTGTGTCTGATAAATCCCACTAAGCACGCTGGTAAAGTATCAATAATCTAATTTGATCAAATATCATAAAACAAACAGTGGTGATATAAGTAATAACTTGGTTTTTGTCTGTTATTCTGAACAAAATGGAAGTTCGATCCCCCCAATGCTTTCTCTTTTGTGCTTTATTATTTAATGCTTGTAAAGACAAAATCAACCAAAACTATTTATTTTAGAAAAACAGTGGTTGCAGCCTTTAAGTGAATCTCGAGACCAGCAGGCTTATTAGTGGTCTTCTAAACCCATTATGTGTATTTTCTTCTGGTTTGGGGAGAGGCTCAAGGGCTAAGTAACATGTGTATAAACTCTGTTGTTAGAGCATTCCTCTGACTTCTCTTCATGATGAAGCATTTTCTTCATTAGATGAGATCTGATATATTGTTTCCTTCGTAAGAGTTCTACTTTATGTGGAGAATTTCCCTCACACCTCAATGCTGCATCTCAGCTCCTGATGTTATAGAGTAGGGCTAACGCCGTGCCAATTAGACTAGTAATCTCACTGACATTTGTATTCACTGCTCCGGGGGCCTCGACAGCATCAAGAGCTCAATTTGGCGGGTTTGAGGTGTCGGACGCAGGGAGGTTGATTTACACCTCTACAAATGAGAGCAAAGCAAAGGGAGAAAGAATACGCCACTAATGATGAAGCCAGCATTCATAATACTTTCACACCATCAATGTGTGAAGGGAGAAAGCGCCGCAACACAATAATGTCTCCTCTTCTTCTTCTCCGTGTGATTTGTGTTGATGACTCAAGAGATGGAAACAAGAAAACAATAGGGGGCTGATTTCTTGTTTTCCTCACTTGTTTTCTGCTCCAGCTTGGCAACACAAATTTGATTTTCTGAGCTAATTTGAAAGAGATTGTCTTAATAAAACAGGCAAGAGAAATTTCCTTTTAAAATGATCTGACATTTCAGGCAATGAATATGTCAGGGTGATATGCATTCATATTCTTTGTGTATCACTGCTGTTCTGCAAACAGATTGTTTTAGTTATGTTAAGCTGCAGTAATGATGCCTTATTCCTTTCACTAAAAGCTGTTTACTGGAGCTGTTAACAATTCTACAGGCTTGGCTTGTGTGCTTTTGGGTTTTTGATAAGAGAAACAGACAATATACAGTTTGTGTAAAGCTTCTTCTTGTGATCAGGCCGAAAGCTGGACAACAATAATTGTAAAATTTAGAGTCACTAATCAACGTAATAGGCATGTTTATGGTCCTTGTGAGGCACATGCACTACTTGTTCTGCCACCGTGCCACTAATATTGGCCATACACTGTAAACTTACTCTACTTTAGCCTCCAAGGACATATCTGTATAGCCAAGAGTACGTTGATCTTTACCCAGGCGTGTCTACCATACCACAGTGTTGGAAAATCCCTCCCCATGCACCACTGTCAGTATAAAAGTCTATGCATAGAAGTAGTTTTGTGCATTTTTGATATTCTGTGTGGAATTTGATTGGCCTCCTTGTGTGGGTTTTCTCTAGGCCTCCAACAGACCAAAAAGAGCTTAAATTACAAAGCAAACATCAACGCAGCACATGTATATCTATTTTTGGCTCAAAATGATTATTGCAGTTTAAAAAGACAGTTCAAGTCTGTATCAGTGTATCATAACAGCCATAGTCCTATCCACCTTTCTCTCCTTTGGATTGAATTTGAGGCCTAAGGTAATATAATGAAATGAGTTGATTTCCATGTCTCGTGTTTTTTGTCAGACAGTAAAGCACATAACCTTGTTTGCTGATTTCTTGATGTATTCTTTTAGCAGCAGTGCTTTTTCAAAGAACCAACTGCTTAAAGGTCAGCCCTGCAGAAGGAGACATTTCCTGTCATCATAACATTTGGTTAATTAATCACTGGATAAATGGAGGCTTTGAAATCTTCCTTAATGGATTCAATTAACATATGACAACTTCAGATGCAGCAGATGGAGCGGTTTTAAACATTAAACTTTTCTTAATGAGGCAAACACAGTGTTTGAAGTGGAAGAAGTGAAGTTTACTTCATTGAAAATTGTTGGACATCAAACTGGATGTAGGAAAAGGAAAGCAAACTTTAGTCAGTCCTAAACTCTGTTGAGACAAACGTGCTGCTAAAGGGCACTTCAACTGTGCTCAGAAATTCAGCTGGCACCTGCACAGCTACTAGACCAACTAACAGAAAGGGGTTTGACCAGGGCTTAAACCAGTCACCCTCAAATCTAGTCCTTTTTAACTGCACTAATGAGCTATGGACCAGGTTCGGTTCTAACCTTGCTGACAATGCATCTAAAGGTTTAACATGTTTCGAGGCACAGGGGCAGCTTATGTCTTTATTGATGGGAAGTGGAACATTTTTAGCTTGTAATGCTTAATTTATTCCACTTTTTTGGACTGATTTGTATTTTTTGTAACAATTTGTTCGAAAATTGCTTTCACTTTTGTTTAGAAAAACAAATCAATTACTCATTAATACTATACTAATCACAATCACATATTTTATCAAACACTGCTACACAGCTAATTTTATTCAGGAAAAAGTTGAGTACATTCTTGTTAGCATGTGGTAACTTTCTGTCATTGGTACAAAGGTCTGGAACTACCAAAATGAGATTTCACACTGGCTGCAAATCACATCAAATACCAACAGGTTTATGACAGGGGAGAAATAACCAACCGAAATAACATTTGCAGGATTTTTTTTGAAGAGTATATATAACAGATTGCTTGAACTGCAAAACCGAACACGACATTCTTTACAGTAAAAATGAATGAGTACCCCAAAAGGTTTCATTTGTAAGTCAACAACCCTGTAGAGGGGTCTAAAAGAGCAGAAGTATAAATGATCTCCAGTCCATTCTTCCTTTCAAAATCTACATCTCTTATCTATTTAGGGTCGCAGGAGGCTGGAGCCTATCACTGCTGATACTGGGCAGGAGGTGGGGTCATCCCTGGACTGGTTGCCAGCTGACTGCAGGGCCACATCAAGAGACAAACAACCATTCACGCTCTCATTCAGGCAATTCAGAATCATCAGTTGACCTAATGAGCATGTTTTTGGTCTGTAGGAGGAAGCTGGAGTGCCAAGAAAGAACCCACACATGCATGGAAAGAACATGCAAAGCCCACACAGAAAGACCCTGACCCACAAGGAACTGAACCAGCAGCTACTGTGTGTTGCCATGAGGTACCCAAATGATCCACAAATAAAAAAAAATTCTCATCGACTCAAAAAAAGAAAAAAAATGAGGTGAACAGAAGTTTAAGTGATAGATGTTCCAGTGTTAGGTGTCAAAAAGTCATCAAACAGGAGAAGAGCATCAAAAACAAGTGACAGAGGCAAAAAAGGAAATGAAAGATCTCCACTGAAGCAGAACCACGCAGAGACTTTGAAACATGACAATGGCCTCCATACGCAGTGGCACTGATCAACCATGGCAGAGAGGGAGACCAAATGGATTCACATGTCTCTATCTGAGCCTGATAATGTATCCGCAGATCTCATGAATAAAATAATGCAGTCCTGGAATGGGATTCAGAGGATTATCCACATGAATATCAGAATAAAGAGTTCTGCTCTGCTCCCTGCAACTTCAGATAAAAAATAAAACCAGATGATGTTGATCAAAACAATAATTAGTTATTTCATCTGACAGAATAATCTAGCGAGCATGGAGGGTTTCTGTGATGATGGAGCCGCCTGCGCTCATGGGTAAATTGATTTCAGATGGCAGCATGTTTCTCCTTCATATGAAGCCAGAGCCCTTCACCCCAGTATTCTGCAAAATTTAATTTTGTACACAATGTGACACTGATGAAATTGCTTTCCATCTTACAAGATTGCAGCTTGTATAATTTCAATAATATACAAGTGTATCAGATGCTCTGCGTTGCCTGAAGATGTGCAGCAGTCCCAGACGGAGGAGCTGGAGCGTCTCTCTCCTGCAGAGCTCCCCTCCAGGCCTCCTCCGTCAAGTTTATGCAGGAGGTGCTGGGTTGATCACTGTGCTTCTCGGCTGCATCAGCAACCCACTCAGTAACTACTGGCACAAGATTTCAACACAGAAGGAGCTATTGTAGTGAGGGCCAAGAAACTGGAGTCCACATTCTACTGTGTGAACTGTGTGAATTCAGTTAAAATGCAGCATGGAGCATGCAAAGTAAGCAGGAAATGTGCCTCGAAGCAAAGCAGGCTTCATTATATTCTTCGTGAACTGATAAGATTAACTAATGAGAACAAGAACTGCGTAACTAAAAGACACAGGAACACTGAAGCAAAACCAATGCTCTAAACTGCATTTGAAATTTGCCAAGAGTCGGTGCTGACTGAAACTCTGTTTGGAGGAAGAATAAGAGGACAAAAAGCTCACATGCAGATTTAGGAACAGAGGCCAAGCAGCCAAAATGGAAACAGAAGGTCCCAACTGTATACCCAGTGCAAACCATACTGGCATGCGGTGCGGGTATCTATCCCATTTTCCACCACATGCTGTTGGCATTTTGACACACAGCATTCATACTGTCTCAAAAAAGGCCATTCCTTACTGTTTGTACCAAGATGCATGTTGTCTATAAATGATAAGGCTTAATGCACAAAGCTGGTGTGTTCCTATCTTGGGAAAGTAGAAAACAGCACTCTAGCAAGTATAAGTTCAGCAGACAATTGTTTCTGCTTTGCACGTCCGTCTTGAAAAAGAGATTTTAAATCTCAATGAGGCTTTTATCTGGTTAAATAAAGGATATAATAATAAAATATCCTTACGACACAGAAGTTTGTTGTAAGGATATCTGTTTTTAATTTGATAAAGACTCACAGATACAGTATGAACATATAAAAATCAAGATGAATAAACCATTGGCAATGATGACTGACCTTTACACAATGGAAAATATCTCCAAACTACTTTTCATTCAGGGTTATGGATTTGGAGTAGCTAATCAGGTTTCAGATGGACAGGATTGGCCCTCGTCTGAGTATGAGCAATGCTGTCTGTAGCAGAGAGAGCAACTGCTTACAACTTATCTCCCCAATCAGACACAAAACAAGAGCAGACTGCATAAAGCTGCCAAACTCAAAAGGATTATCAGGACTTGAGGATGATTGGCACAACATCCTTTGGAAGTCTGACCTTGATGGAGAAGAGAGGGCAGAAAAGGCTTATGATTGATGCGCTTTGCTTTCAATATCCAACCAGTCACAATTTTGCTGACTGATTATTTTCATCATCATTTCCGTCAACAACCATTTTATCCCTGACAAAACTAGACTATAAATAAAATTAACTTACATTTTTGTAAACAAATAAAAACCAGATGAAAATGTTTAGCAGGGACTTAATCCAATCAGACCTAATTTGGTCATGTATAAAGTAGGGGCAAGTTAGAAATGCATCCAAAAACTGCCTTAGCTTCATGGTGGTGGGATAAGTCAGGGAGCGATCCATTCAAAGCTTCTCTTTTAATGAACTGATCTTTTTATGTAGAGCAGGTTTGTGATTTGTGTTGATGACTCAAGAGGTTGCTTTTTTTTCAATTCTGGCATTGTTACTGAGATGCTCTGCCAAGTAGCCTGAATACAGGGGACTGTATTTCACACAAAATTTGTGTCTGCTAATTTATACATTCAAACTTTACTAGCATTTAATACAGGTTTATTAGATGTTTTATTGAATCCAAGTGTAAAACATGATATCAGAAGTTCAAGGCTTTTCCCTTTACATTTCAAATTATAGTCAACTAAATTTGCAGTAGATTTCATCAACTAAAATGTTGTGAAACTTAAACTAAAACTCAACCAATATTAAAACAGTTTAGATGACTAAATTGTGACCAGTGTTGGGCACATTACTTTTACTTACTTTGCTTTACTGCTTTAACTGTGTGTTTTCATCTCTCTCTTCCTCCTTGTTGTTGCCTGCTGCTGCAGCGCTGACATCATCAGCAGAGTTCTGTGTTTTTGGTCACTAGATTTTAGATTTACTTCCAACAGGCAAACACTTTGCTTTAGGACGTAATGCACACTTGTGTGTTCTTGCTTTTTACTTCTTGTATTTCCATCCTGAAAACACCAGTTTTAACTCAACAGACTGCTCTGGAGTCACCAGTGCTGCAGCTAGCCGTGTTGTCAGGTTGTGCGATTGAAATAAGCATTTTTGAAGAGAGGAACCTACATTTAGCGTGTTTTGATCTTCACATTTTAATTTCAAGTCATGTTTCTTCCTTTTTGTCTCCTAATTTACTTATTAAACATCAGTTTGTTTAGAGGTGGAACATCCTTTTCTTTTTACAGAAGTGAAAGGAGGGGCTGCTGTTATTGATAACTCTGTTATTGCTAAACAGTCTGTCTAACCTTGATTTTTGTACCCAAACAGACATGTCAGGCTTTTACCTAAGTTGTACCTTAATCCTCTGCAGCTTTGTTATGGTGAAAACAGTATGAAGTACATTAGAAATCAATTTAAATCTGGCTTAAGGACTTATTTTAGGTGGAAACGCCTTTTACCGTGATTTTACATTTGTGTTAGGGTCCGATAAAATAATTTTAATAACCTCTGAATTTGGTTTATATTGATGGTAGATCATGCACCAGATTCCTCCAGGGTTTGGGGGCACAACAAGCCCAAATGACAAACTGCACTATTAGTACAAGCCCAAAAATGTGCAGCACACAAGTTCCAATATACACATGCAAATTAGAAAAAGAAGAAGTTGAAAGTCGCTTGTAATAAGCAAACCTGGCAACTCCGACATCGCATTCTCTCCTGTGTCAGTCAACAGCGCAGCTCCTGCTCAGTGTCTGGCTGAGCGAGGCAGGTCGGACAACAGCTGCTTGACATCGGTGTAAAGTAACGCGTCACATTTCACTGCCAGAAACGGTAACGGCGTTGTAACGCATGAGAAAGTGATTAAATAGATTACCCGTGACTGGGAAAACATAATGGCATCGGTAACGCCGTTATTTCTAACGCTGTTACTCCCAACACTGACTATGACTGAAACAAAAAGATATTTAACAAAAAATAATACAACTAAAAATAAGTAAAAACATGCTGTCAAAATCAACACTGCACACCATGAATAGTTCAATACTGGACAGAATATGTTTGACTAGACCATCTGGGGAAATGTTTAGTAAGTGTTTGGGACTAGACAGAACCTTTTCTAAGGATATCCTGGTGGAAATTGGATCATCATCTGTCAATTATATTTATGATATTCACTGGGCCAATCAGGTGCTACAGCCGTGGTATAAAGGAAAAAACATTAGCTGCAACATAAACAAACTCTCACGAAACATGTTTGAAGTGGAGAGGAAATATCCTATCTCTTGAGAAATGCTCTCAGAGTTGTTGTTTGCTTTTCATTTCATGAAGAAATGTGGTCCAGATCTGACTAAACTGCGACTGAAGCTGTTAGCATCTTTGCTTATCTCCGTACAAGCAGTCGCTAGGAGCTGCAGCCAATCTTGTAGGTACAATCTCTTCCTGCTCTAAAGAACATTGATTGGCCATGTCCCTTTGACTGTTACACTAGTGTGCTGATTGAAGCTTGTAAAGATGGATCTGATGGAGCTAGTTGTAATTGGTTTGAAGGTATCAGACAAAAGTGCATTTATCTAATCAGGGCAAAATCATATTTCTTTAGCTTTTTGATTTTGCTTTGGGCCAATTAGAACTGAGCTAGGGGTCATGTCTGCCCTCTAGGCCATAGTTTGAAAACTCCTGCTTGAAAGCATACTTACTTTTTTACTATTATAAATCAACATTTTGACAAAACTGTTCACTTAAACACTTCTCATGTTTACTTTTTCATGCTCCCCACCGTTATTGCAACCTTGCTTTCCGGAAGTCACAGAAATATACAACTTATAAGCTTAATCAAACACATTTCCCGGAGTTTAAAATCTTCTTTGATTATATTTTTCTTTAATCAGCATAATGAGGAAATGCTAATTAACATATCTAGGATCTCATAAACCTTGATAATAAATGTATCAGTAACATATTCACTTACATCCTATGCCATCTGTTTCATCTCAAATATCAAATCTGGCAGCACAGAATCTGCTTGTAACAACTAGTCATATTAAACTTTTAATGAACATCACGTCCTCCAGGAGACTCAGCCTGTGCTTTTGTCTCATCTCTCTCCCTTGTGTCCTTGTCCGTATCTCCCCCCTTTGTTTGTTTTCTTTCTCCTGTCTGTGAATAGAGTGCTTAGATTTTCCCTCCTGAGTGCTTTTGCTGTGTCCTTTCTCTGTCTCTTTGGTGGGGAGGAGATCTGTTCAAATGCAAGAACACAACAGAAGGTGAAAAGGTGAAAAACCCATGCAGGTATGGGGAGACTGTACATTTCCCAATGGCAAAGCAGGATGAGTAAACCACATGAAGACGTGTGGAGACGACAACTTTAGCAGATAGTGCCTGTATATTTCTTCATGATAGTGATGTTACCGGATCTTTACTGCTTTTGTCCAGTTCACTATCACCAGAGCAGTCCACAAAAACAACTTATATCCTATCAGCAGCTGATAAAGAGATGCTCAATACAAGAGGAAACGATGGACAAGTTTGATATTCGAATGGTGGAGACAAGGACAGGCAAGCTGATACACCTCCCATTGCTATATTTTTGCCTACCTTTAAATATCAAAGACATACTTCAGTATATCATGAATGAGAACCTTGCAGTGCAGCTGGCTCTGCCTGATTCAAAGCCTGTGATCAGGCAGATCCATCTTGCCAAGCTCCAATCTAATCTAATAATAATCGCAACACCAACACCACCAGTGGGGAAATATAACAGTGACAACTATTTTATCATTATTTGTTGTATTACTACTTAGTCATCATTATCATCTGTTTGTCTATATTTTAATAAATTGAATCAACTCAAATGTAGTGAGCCACATTTGTTGTGTTGCCTTCAATTTGTTCATTTTCCTGCAGGGTGTAACTTTAGTATACAGAAGCTGAAATTTTGAATGCCTATTTATGCCTGTATCCCAACGATCTAGGATATCGAGACATACACTCTAGACCTCTTTTTAAGATGCAATGTGTTTTGCACATTTGCTACTTGCCTTCTACCATAAAAGACCTAACGTTAACAGAGAAAGTGAATCTGTATCCATGTTGCTTCCATCACTGTTATAAAAAAAAACAGCAGACATTCTTAGACAGCTTTAACTTGTGTTTGGAGATTTTTTTTCCCCAACCTCTTCCAGTCTGTTGATCTCTATTCTCTCTTCATTATCTGCAGCCATCTGCCTGTTTGTCCATTGAAACACATAAATTAATTATATTTTAAAAGTTGCACAGCCCTTATCAGCACATATAAAGATGATAAGGAAACATCATCATCATTAATCAACAATCTCCAAAGTTTATTTTTCTTGCTCTCTGCTAGTGCTGAGGAATCAACGGAGAAAGAGAATGAGTTTTTCTGTCTGGGTTTGATTATTTTGATATCTGTCCTTTCTTCCTGTCATTATTGAGCAATACACAGAGAGATAGACAGCAGGGCAAGGAGAGGGGGAGATAGAGGCTAAAGCAATGCAGATGGAGAAGATGAAGCTGAAAAACTAACTCAATTTGGTGTTCACTAAATACACTTAAGGTGTATTTAGTGCAGCCCTATGACAAGCCCAACCCACAAGTTATTCTCCTGGTTTTCAAGATTAGCCACTCTGGGCTTGTGCGGAGGCATAAAGAAAGCAAACAGTTGATGGTAAAACATAAAGATGAACATCCACTGAACTTATTTGACTCTCCATGGTTAGGTAACTCCCTTCTTTGTTTTCCGTAAAGTTTATACTTTGATAGTATCCCCTCAACATTCCCTACTCTTTTTTCCTGATTTCAGATGCAGTCCTCTTTCTTTTCTTCTTCAAATAAGGGCATGCAAGCCAAATAAAATGCACTAAAAAAACTCAGATCTAAGTGAGTATTTGTCCAATTTCAAGATCAACAAAATCTCACAACACTTATTCTAATCACATTTACTGACATGTCTGAATTAAGATCTTTGAAGATATGATAATGAAAAATGAAGCCTGAGTTATTTGTAACAATAAGTAAAATAATCTGCAAATAAGACAAGAAAAATGAAACTTGAGCAGATATTAAACCTTAATTTAACACCCTCACAGAGTCAAACTGTCCTCGTTTGATTGGCAGATTTTTGTAAAGGAGGATATATTTCTCAATTGGTTAAGTGAATGTGGATTACAATAAGTTTTTTGGATATTGACTTGTAAATAGACGAACACAATAGATCTGAGTTTTTGCCGTGTGGGTTTTTGATGAGAAAATACTTTCGGAAAGTTTCAAAGGTGACATGATTCTCCTTTGTTCAAGGTGTCACAAAAATCAAAATAAACCTCAAATTCTTCAAGAGTCTCAGGTTAAGCTTAAAAAACGCTTTCAAATCCTAAAAACAGTTTCGCTTTAGTATGCATCAAAGCAGGTCCAGCCCCATCAGTATTGGTCCTGCACTTTAGCACTCTGTCATCACTGGCTGCACATATTTGAAGTTTTGACATTTCACGTTTCTGCAGGGCCTCACAGGACAGGAGGGACGATCTACTGCTGCAGTGACACCGCAGCCGCAGATGTCCATTCATCTGGCCTTTTGTTTGTCCTACTGAACGTCCCCGTCACTGGATCACAGCCTGAGTCATTTGTTACTGTAGCGTTTGCCGTGTGAAACCAGGAGGCGTGACAGCCCATCTGGATGGCGCACAAATCAAAGAGCCCATAACACGGCAGACAGATGTTGTCCTCTGTCCGCCCACATCCTCTCTGTGCTGATGCTGACAAATATTTGATCACATTCGCACATTCAGGCCGTGATGGCAAGAATTATGCTCCAAGACAAGGGTACAAATTACATTGTAATTAGAAAATTTCACAATGTACACAGGGAGCACAAATGTTGACTCCTGCTATTTTTTGCCTCAGGGAAACAACAATAAAATGGAGTTTGTGCAGAATTTAACCTTTGTAGAGGGCTTTAAGGTAAATAAAGTGTGCCTGGTGGTGCCCCTGCAGGTCCTAAACATGTTGCTGTAAACTAGTCTAGCCTCAGGACCTACTACACCCTCTTGTATGAGAAATATTGACAAGATGGAAGGTTTGACAGCCAGAGTACAGAAACAATTTGGTCAAAATGTACAGAATGTTCCTTTGGATTGTTTCATTATCAAACAGCAGATTTTTAAAGCAGACAAGGCTATCTGTACATCATTATGTCACAGCCAATATGCCATGACCATGACTCATGCTCTGCATTATGGGAATGAAGCTACTAAACAATTCATTGTTTGAAAGTGGAGGTCATGAGTCTTATAAAAGATTATACAGACAAACATATCTATCTTGGGGTATGGCTGTGAACAAACTCAGTGCATGAAACAGAGGGGCTTTTAATGCTTGCCAGTGTTAAAAGTGGGCAACAGAAGACAAACCTGATAGAAAAAACAGCATGGTAACGGATTACACTGTAACATCATTTAATTTAATGTACAGCACTTTGTGCTCCATTTTATGTATGGAAAGTGCTTTATATATAAAGTTTGATTGATTGATTGATTGATTGACTGACCTGTATTTAAACGGTCAGTAATAGGGGAAGGTATAGATCAGCTTTTAAAGCTTTTTTTTCAGGCTCACAGTTGACATTTGGCAGGGTGGGGTACATCCTGGACTGGTTGCCAGCTGATTTCAGGACCACATAGAGAGACAGACAACCATTCACGCTCACACTCATACCGAAGGCCAATTCTGAGTCACCAATTAACCAAATAAGTATGTTTTGGGAGGAAGGTGGAGTGCCCAGAGAGAACACACACATGCACAAGGAGAACATGCAAATTCCACTCAGAAATGCCCTCATCAACATGAGATTCAAACCAGCAACTTTCCTCGCTGAGACACATGCACTACCATCTGCACCACCGTGCTGCCCTATTTTGATCTAGCAATAGTAGTAAATTTGACTGACAACTTTATTACTCTTGAAATATTTTTTTCATCAAGAATTCATTAACATTATTGCTAGATTTTACAAATTCAGCTGCTCATACCAAAACCGACAAGGTTATAAAATTAAAATCTGGTTAACAATTACTAAAAAATACTAATACTTATTATCCACTGTGCTTCCAATAACTGCAAAACCCTTGAAATTGTCTATATAATTACATTTACAAGCTGTATAAGGAAGACTGATGCTCACAGATCACTGAAATAAGAAATTAACACACATAGTAGCTTTTCTCAAGGCACACCTGAACTCGCCTGAAGGCACACCAGTGTCCTGCCACACAACTTGAAAACCACGGGTCAGTTACCTCATCATTTATAGACACTGCTTTAGTCCTGAGGTGCAGAATCATTAAAACCAAAAACATTTTAATTAACAGGATCCCAGGATGGACTATCAAGGGTTTCTGGTCAATTACATGACAGAGTCACTGACATAGAAAGTTTGCAGACCACCAGTTCATCCTGTAAACTGAGCAGCCAAAATCCCAGCAGCACAACTTTTCTGTTCCAACCTAACTTATAAAAACATATGGTAGATCACATCTGTGTATTCCTCGACTGGGAGCTAATTATTTTTCAATCTGCTGGATTTGTGGTTTGACAGCTTCTTGCAGAAGTTGTGCCTCTCAGGCAGAAGAATGTGTGGTGCAGTGATGAGGGAAGTAAAGACGAGGCAGGTTTAATGTGTCACAACTTCCAGCTCATTTTCAGAGGCTGTTGTATGGCCTCCAGCTAGAGTAACAGAGCTGAATGTAGCAGGAAGTGTCAGCAATGTTTAAGTAGAACTGAATTTAAAGCAGAGCCGGCAACATAGAGTTGACATTTTAAAGGAGCTGCTATTACAGCTTTCCGCCCAACATTTACAAAACTATTTAAACTGGTGCAACATTTTTGTTAAAGGTTATTCCTGAGCAGAACAAGATGTTTATTGATTCTGACTGAAACGGGACAGAGTGGGCCTTTTTTATCTTTCATTTTAAACCATGTTTGTCTTGCTTTCTTTAAAGAAAACAAACTGTTCAAAATAAAAAGCCACGAGCAAATTGCAGGTCTAAATTTACTCTTATGGTTTAACCCTTTGACTTCCAAACTATAATGTAAATTTGCAATGAACTGCTTGTTGGTAAAATTGTGCCCCTTCTTAATTTGGCAACACTTCAGGTTTTATTTTTCAGATTACCCAACTGGGAAGCAGACATGCATGTCAGCCTGCGAGTTTGCTTGTTAAGGGTTATCCTGAGCATGAATAGATTATTTCATTTCTGCAGCATTTTTTTTCACATGAAACATCAGATAGCAAAACTTTGATATTTAGCCATTGTTTCAATTTTCTGATAAATCATTGATGCATTTCTATTTTTAATTTTATTTCCTTCAAGTTAATTATGATTGTTAGAGGATTTGGAGAAAAGTTAAAATATTTTTTTCTTACCCTTATCTTTCAGTTAGATTTCTCAGGAGCTATGCAGCAACAATTCACTTCAGATTCTTTCTGGTTTTCGAATAATTTTATTCATGAAAAGCAGCAGAGAGGTGGATTAGGAAAAACAGACAAAGATGGGCCTTAGAAGTTTTAAATAAAGTGGTGTCAAAGAGTCAACCCAATGGTTATGATGCCAGTCAAATGGTTAATAAAGCAAATATCTTTATTTCTATGTCTATACTTCTGCATATATATCTTAATAACAAGGCTTCTTGAAAATAAATCTTGTATCATCGGAACTCCATCTGATTTGGCACTTTTAAATTGCACTAAATTTGAAAGAAAAAAGCTTTTTTGGGGGGATGAGCAGCAGAGCCAAGTATATATGTTGTGCCCACAAAAAAATAATGGCCCAATCTTCTTTGCCAAAGCCAAACAGCGATTTCTGCTGCTGTTGACTCTTGTTTTGAGCTTCTGGTACCCCAGTGCCTGATTGGTTTTGACCCCAGAAGTCATCAATCCACATTCCACTGAGCTAGACATGGCCTGTGCAATAGGGCAACTTCAAGATGGTATTCTGCAAAATTAAGTAGCAGCATTAATTAACTCTTGTACCATCTCTACGGTGAAATTCTTTTAAAGGGTTCTGCCATCACTAGACTCTGTCCCAGATGGACTCATGAAAGCACTGAACAGTCCATCTGGTGTGCCAGGTTACCAGACCTCAACCCCACTGAAAACTTGTGAAATCAGCTTTGCTACTCATGCCAGAATGACCAAAACAACTAGCTGAGTTGAGACAAATGCTGGTTAAGGAATGGGAAGCCATCCCACAGCAGTGTATGACCAGCATGAGGAGGTGTTGCCAGGTTGTTGTGGGTGTGTATGGTTCTTCTACAAGCTCCTGAGGCTCCTGTTTGTTGAATGAACAAGTGGTTGTAGTTCCAATATGTCTTGTTTTCAGACAATCCACCTGACAAACCACACAAGAGCCAATAACAGAAGGAGCTGCTTGGCATTGGCAGAGAGGGATTTGGCAAATTTTTCACATGTCCAACCCACATATCCATCTCTTCATCATCTTTTCATCCACAAATGCATGTTCTTTTAGCTGTGTTTACACTAAACACAAAAAATTATTGGTGTTGTGCCTTTGTGCAGTTGATCCTTGCGCAGATATTCGCACAATCAAATAAATCATATACTGAGGAAAATCTTTACCCCTCTGACCCAAAGGGCACAAGAAAATAGTCTGTCTCCCAGCCACAAGAACATGTGGCTTCTGTTTCTTGGATGTTTCTACAGTCACTGTCTTCCTCTCTTCTCAAAACGAGAAACTAAATGTCCCCAAAAAGTCGGAAATAAAAAAAAGACATCCATTTGATTATCATAACATCCTTCAGAGCCTTACAAGTAGAGTTCAGAGGTGATGGAGCCCTCCACTGCTGAACTTGCCAGCCTTTACACTCTCTGGTGCTCCAGTAGTTTTTCCGTGAAGTTTGGCATCTTTTCTCTGGTGAAAAACACATTAAATCAGAGCAGGTAAGCTGGAAAAAACACCAGCAGCCAACTCGCCATTGTGCTGGTGGACTTTGTCACATTACAGTACATGAAAAGTGTTAAATAAATATGAGCTGAACTTACTGGACACTAAAAACTCTCCAGAGATTGTCTCCTCTGTGTGTATCTGAATACTAAGATAACAGTGTAAAGGAGCTCAGATGCCGGCATGCAGAATTGTCTAATTTCTCCCCTGTCTGATGTCATCACAGTCACCATTCACTCTTGAAGCTGATTTGCTGCTGCGCCAAGCTTCCGGTCAATTTGTCACAGAAGTTTGATATTTTTTAACAATGGCAAAAGAGGGACACTTTTTCATATGTGGTACCATTTAAAAGAGAAATTATCAGGCTTTCCAGTGATATAAGATGTATTTCTAATATGCATTATGACAAGAAATAACCTACCAACACCAATTTCTTGACTACTTAATCTAATGTAAAACTTTATGTAGCCCCTCCCTGTTGATCTGATAGGATCTGAGCAGGCCTTAGTTTGGGACAAAGTGATAAAGACCACATGGCCCTCAGCTTAAAGCAGAGTCCATCCTCTCCTTATGGTAAACCAGCAACAGCTGCCATGTCATTTGATCCACCTCAGAGTTCCCTCACATACTCTCCTCTTTCACCAGGGCGAGGTCATTGATTCGCCCTGCTCTGGTGTTGCTCCTCACTGTCATAATAGCGACGTGCCAATTCTAAGGTAAGAAACACACATTATGGTAAAGCCATAGGGCATGGGGGCACTAGGTGTTATTTCCACAAGTCCTAAAGTAAAACTAGTTTCTAAGCTGTTGCACATCTCCACAGATGGCAACTGGAAGCTCTTATTCTTTTGTTCAAGGTGCAAGGTCCTTTGTAAAGAAGGATAGAGTTTTATGCTGGATACATATAATGCTAGACAAATGACAATGAAGGAAAAGCAAACATTGTTTCAAGGGATTTTCTATACTGCTCCCATAAACAGGCCTAAATTTGTGTATTTGTCCTATGTATCTGTTTTGTCAAGGGCTCCATCTCCAATTTTTACTGAGCAATGTGCAATGCAACTAGCACTTTATATTCCTAGGGACTCTAGGTACCACAAATTACCATCGCTGCTATTTGATTATAGTAATATGCAATTGAGCATTAAGCAATCAAATTAGCACTTTACATTTTTTGGCCGTTTTGCAATACAATGATGCACTTTACACTTTAGCACTCTGCACTTTAAAGAGACTGTGAGGAGTTTCTAATTAATTACAAAAAAGTCTCACTTTTAGATATATGCCTGATCGAAATACACACTTTAAGATGAGTTTTATAGCATCAAAATAGGTTATCTATAAATGCTATTCCTTAGCCTTCCGTTGGGGTCGGACAGGGCTGGACTGGCCTGGATACTCAACTTCAGGAACAAGACAATTAAAACTAGAGCAAATGTACATTATTTTATTATTTAAATTTCACGTCTTAGAGCACCGGGCTGTATAGCGATATTTAGCCGGCTACAACTACGATAATAAGTTTTCCAAAAAATTGCTTGTTGTCACACATCAAAAACTACCGCTACGTAACTAGAAAGGGATACATTACCTCATCGCTTTGCATCCTGTAAGTTGTTGAAAAAAGACGTTGTAAAGCAATGCAGAGTTCTGATGAAGGTCCGAGCTGTATAACAACAAACAAGCACACGCTTTGGATTGCAGACGTCTTTTGGTGCGTTCCAGTTGTAGTCAGAAGTAGGAATTTTGAGTTCCAAGTAGGAAACTTAACTGGAACGTCCCCTGAAGTCTGAATTTCCTACTGGGAACTAGGTGAAACCTCGCCACCCCCGAGTTGACAATCGAAGATGGATGCCACCAGTGTGAACAGTTATTTAGCTCCTGTAATAATCAATTTATTTGCACTTCTAACTGGGGTGTGTTGCTCTAGATCATCTGTATACATCGTATTGTTAGACTTATATTTACAAAAATGCTGCCATAGTGATAATCACATTCTTCATGCAACAACGCAGGGCGTGCTAACAACGGCTAACAATAGCCTGGTAGATCGGCATGTTTTTTTTTTCTGACTTCAACTGGAACGCCGATAAGTCGGAGATGATGTTGTCCCATTTCCGAGGTTGCTGGAACGCAGCATTACGACAGTCGCTGCACGTGCTCATAGGTAGCAGTGTCTTTATTTCGCCGGTAATGGATTCTCCTCATAGCACCTTTAACCAGCCCCTTGGCCTAAATGTTTTTTCCTTTTTTTTTTTTTTTGGATGATCAACTATGTTTGCTTTGTTTCATATTGTTTGTTTTGCTTTGTCTTTGTTTTGTTTTGTCTTGATTTGTTTTTATTTGCATAAATGTTTCATACATAGCACTAGAGATGGAAATTAGCCACACAGCTATAATCTCACATGTTTACATTTATATGTTCATTAACATGCTTTGTCCCATTTTAAAAAATAAACATATCTACAAATCTATCATGAGGTTATTGATGTACAGAGGAGTAATGACACTGTCTCAGCTAATTAGCCTCTTGCATGTCATCCAAACACTTCTTTAGCTCATCTGTTAGTGAATCCTCTCACTGACTGCTGTATAAACTGTGAGAAGATGCACAAACATGAACAAAATCAAACAGAGTCTGTTATATCTGTGGATGCTTTGACCTTTCTCAGTGTGGCTTCAATGACAAATGTTCCTGAACAGAACATGTTAAGGCCAGTAAGATAATGATGTCTACATGATTCACTGCTCAACGACGGCCTTTGCAGCCTGCTTTGTGTGTGTTCTTATCATGGAGACATTTGTCCATGAGCTGGAAAACATGAGCCTCATGAAAGATACATATATAGAAAACTACAAGAACAGGAAAGAAAACAGTTCCTCTGACTCACTGTCAGAGTGTAATTCCCAGTGAATGAAGAGATATTTGTTTGACAATTTGAATGAGTATGAAAATGAAAACACTACTTTGACATAGTTCTTGCTTTAAAGAGGCTGCATGATGCTTTATCAAGTTTTTCACATAGAAGTCTATGTGCAGGACGTCAAAGTCAGTTACTATTGTTGCCAGGTTGGCTTACAATAAGCAAATTTTGACTTTTTTTTTTTTTTTTTAAAGCTGGTGGTCAATATTGGCAGTTGTGGTTTGTGTTTTTCTTTTTTTTTTTTTTTTTGGGCTTGTTCCAAAAGTGCAGTCGCTATTTTGGGCTTGTTGTGCCCCAAACCCAGGCGGGATGATGTTTCCACCAAAATGGAAATCCTTACAGCCAGAATTAAATTTATTTCTAGGTTAACTGATGGATCTTAATTGCTCCTAGATATGAGTGTGAGTGTGAATGGTTGTCTGTCTCTCTACTGGCTGGTGAACGGTTCAACTTGTACCCCACCTCTTGCCCTATGATGGCTGGAATAGCTGGGTTAGCTGGGTTCCAGCCCTCTGTGACCTCAAAAGGAATAAGCTGTCTATATAATGGATGGATGGGAAGCTAAAGTATTGGTCATAATTATTGGAGATCAGGTAGGATCAACTAAGTATCAGCTTCCTTGCACTCCTTTTCTGTTTTTGTTAAAATTAGGATTTTATTTATTTTATTTTTTTGGGGGGGGGGCATTTTGTGCCTTTTATTGATAGGAGAGAGACAGTGGATAGGCTTGTGAAAGGGGGTGAGAAAGTAGGGGAAGACACTCTGCAAACTGGTCAAAGGCAGGATTCAAACCTGAACCCGCAGAAGCAATGCATGGGGTGCCTGGTTGCTAACCACTCCGCCAAACCAGCACCCCAAAATTAGGATTTTATAATTTTTGATCAACACCGTTTTATCTGCTTAAGCATTAACTCTATTAACACTTCATCACGTGAACACTATTGTATTTATTTATTTACTATAAATTTTTAGGGAAAATTAGCTCAAAAGTTACCATGTTTGGTTGGAGCACATACTTAATAAAATGGTACGGGGTACTTCGCACATCACTAATTCAGGAGACATGAGTGTAGGAGAAAAAAAAGTCCCTTTAAACAAGAAGATGGACTCCCATACACTGTCTAATTGCAAGATATTCATCTATTTGCAACGTTTTGGTCTCAGACCTTCATCAGGGAAACAGTTTGGTAAAGAGGGCAAGATGTCCGAAATAGGAAATGGCAATCGCCAATTATTATCATGACGTCGCTGGAGAGACTATGTCTCTCAGCTGGCCTGGGAACGCCTCAGGATCCCTCGGGAAGGGCTGGACGAGGTGGCCGGGGGAGGCTTCCCTGCTTAGGCTGCTGCCCCTGTGACCCGACCACGGATAAGCGGGAGAAGACAGTACAGTACTGTACGTCACATCTGCACCAAAAAAAGTAACAGACTAATAACATTAACTTCCTGACTAAGAGAGTATATATGAAGAAAGTTTAATTAGAGTCTACAAATAATGCTACAAATGAAACATGAGTTACAAATTATACAATTAGGGGACATTAAAGGTCCATAAGTAACATGATCCTTGTGGAATCTGTTGAAACTTGTCCAATAATGGGCGGGGGGGCTGTCACTACAGTTCAGAATCATATAGTGACACCTATGGAGTTGATTTACTGAAGCATGATTTTTGTACTTGTATTGAAACCTCTTTTTTTCAGGAATTTGACTCCATCCAGTAAACTTTACTACACACTTACTGAAATTTTGCCAGAACCAACATTTTACCTCAATTGGCTGTGTGCCACCAACAGCAGTGTGTCTTCAGAGTAGTCTCAGCTCACTCTCTTTAAAAGGGCAGCACCGCTGTGGGAGCCCTTTCAGCCACCATACTGACAATTGTCAAAGACTTCATGCAACACCCAACTACATAAATATTGAACTATCCTTTTATAAGAGAGATGACAGAGTAAGAGCTTAATCTACTTTGGCCTAGAGAAAGTAAGTAATGCATCATCTCACACAGCTGGTCTACACTCATGGTGTTTTTTCAATGGATATGAAGCATTGATTATCACTCACAAAGATTAATCAATTTTCTAAAGTCATCTATTAAAAAGAAAGTATTTTAGGAAATTTGTCTGTTTTGTCACCTTCAATGAGTGTACGATTGTGACTGTTAAGGCCAGCAGAGGGGCCTCACTGGCCCTGACACTCCATTACCGTCACAACTGTCATCGTGAATGCTTTTGAGTTTTCCCTTCGGCCCAAGAAGAACAAGTACAGAGAATGGTCTCTTTAATACTTAACAACTTTGATTTTTCTCTGCAGAAGGTAACACCGGACCTGCAGTACAAGGGAGTCTAAATTGCTTGTTTGCTTCAACTCTGAACTCCTTCTGAAGAGTAAAAAATAGTTGGAGGCAGTGTCATTGTGAGTCATTTTCTACCACCAATTCAGACCGTTGTGTATTAATTAACGTTTGTTTACTTTCAAATATGAGCACTCACTGCGCACGCTGCCAAGGCTTTTCAAGTGCTGACTAAATTGCCAGTTCGGGAGAGGGAAAGTTCTTGTTTTGCCAAAGCAATTTAATTTGAAAGACTCATTAAGGGATAACATTGTTATTTGCTTTGGTGTATTATCCCCCAACACCTCTGCCTCAGTTCTATAAAGATAGAAATTATCACATCCTATGGATGAGCACATAAACCTGCATGATATGACCTGACAAGGCAACCTTTCCACATATGGAAAAGGGTAGTTATAGATGTGTTAAAGCACATATTGAGCTGTTTAATGTGTGAAACACTTGTTTAAAAAGTCTGCTGAGGCAGCGCTCAGTGTTAGAGAAATGTGCTGCAAGTCTTTGCGGCACTCAGACTAATAGAGTGATTATAAAAGCAAAGCAGACAGCCTTAGGTGGCACAGCTTTTATTTTCTGCTGCTTGCAGTGTTTAAACAGACAATAGTGCTTTATCATTAACACAGCTGAGACGTGATTCCCCTGCTGTCAGAGCGACAGTTCAAGCACTTCCTCTCGAACACCGTGACACTGTAATAAAGGAGGAGCACATTCAAACAAGGCTGCACGGTGATGCAGCAGATAGGGCTGTTGCCTCACAGCTGTAAGGTTGCTAGTTTGATTGCCAGATTACCTCTTTGTGGATTTTGAATGCTCTTCCTGTGCACATGTGTCTGTTTTCTCCAGGTACTCTGGTTTCCACTTAAAGACCAAAACCATGTGTGTTTGGTTAATTCTAAACTAAAAAAGAAAGTGAAAAACTGGTTGAAACCAAATTCACATAAAAATAATAAGTGTTTCCCAGTCACTTTGGTACATTTCTCCGATCAGAATTGAAATCCTCAAACCACTTGTTTAATCTTCACATCATCATTTATGTCACTTGTGCACATAATTTCTTTGAATATGTTGCAAATGCTTTGGTACATCCCTGCAAATGATGATATAAAATTCTCTGCTGTTCCTACATTATCAATTGCTTTTGTCATGTTGATCAAAATGTATTATATTTGATCTCTGTTGAATAGTCTCATCTACCACACTATTTAGGCATCAGTTTGTCATGTAAGTCTTTACATGCAAAATGGTTGTCATAATATGTCAAACATATTTCTATACATTTACATTAGACTTTTTCGGTAGGTCAGTCCTGAATTATTCCATTGCTCACAGGTGAAACTTGACTTTTTCTAATGAAGAGAAATGTGTGAAGCAATAGAACAACCACTTTTCTGAAATAGCTCAAATGCACTTCTGCTTTTGTCTTTTCTTTGTGCTTGCAGTGCCATCTTTTCCCTTCTATATCGCAGTGACGTGGTCTGTCAACAAATTACACTGTTATGTTAATTGACACTGATATTTACTTTTGAGCGGTGAACTAAGGATTTTGAGCAAGAGGCTTGCTTTTGCAGGTATTCCATGGTGTTTTGCTAAGTGTACAAATCGTTTTGAGAAATGCACTTACTGTTTTGCAAATGCTAGGATGATTCAAGAAATGTACCAAAGCGAAAGAAAAAAAAAAACATAACATAATCACTTTCAGGCACAAACCTATTTCCATGTTTTATTATTTCACTTCAAAAAAAAATCAAACAATCAATCAAACTTTATTTAGACAGCACTTTTCCTACAACATATGTAACTCAAAGTGCTTACATATGTAACAGTGTAAATCAGTGCTCTTTACAGAAACACTCCTTAGCTGAAATATAAACATAAAATAATAAAGTTAATTATGCTCTAAGGGTAACTTCATGGCATTTAGACCATTATATGCATTTGAAATGTATTTATGCAACGTATAATCAGTCCTTATGGCAGATAAAATTACTTTCCTGATATGTGGACATTCTGATAAACAGCAAATTGAATACATTTCGAGAGGGGTCAAGCTGCAGACCTCCACTCTCAGCCGGCTAACGGCTCCTCCAATGTGAGATGGATGTGACGCAAATATAAACAACTATATAGCCCCCTTCACACAGCTGCGAGGTAACGCGCCACCTCCAGTCATTTTAATGAGGGACAGGCGGCAGACGGGAAGCAGTTTTAACCGCGGCGGTAGGACAGAAGCGGTAGCCGCCCACGTGAGCGTGCACAGATTTTGTCATAGAAATTATATTTGTGTAATGTATTACATATACATATAAAATACATATTATGTACATATAATATACATATATAATGTCTATGGATTTTGCCCTGCCACACCGAAACTTCCTAGCGGCAGCAGCTAATCACATCGAAGGAGGGAGAGAACCCAGAATAGCAAGAATTAAGAATTAATTTCACTTAATTAGGGAGGAAATTGCTTTGTTATGAGTCGTCGCACCTGGCGAACAACTTTCATAGCATTTTCTTGTTCAAAATGCTTCAAACAACCAAAACACAAGAACAGCAGTTCTCTGATAAAATAAAATAACTCGTAATTCACATGAACCCCACGCAATACATCCACAGAGAAGTATAGTGTGCCATTAAGTGTCGCTCGCATTCAAGTGCTGCTGTCTGTCGAGCCAGCAGGCCCATGCTTCTGTCCATGAGCAGGGTCGTGTAAACATAAGGGGGGGATGCATGACTGCTCCTCACACAGGTATCTTAGTGATCACACTCCGACAGTCAGCGGCCCAATAAAAGCGGACTTGTGCCCTAATTTGGGTCTGGATCTAAACTTTTGGAAAGGCTGCATTAGCTCACAAAACCGGTTTCCCTCCCGGACACATTAACAAGATTTCTCTCCATTTTCCATCTTTGGGCCTGGTGAAATATTAACAGATGCTGCAAAGTCACCTTGCTCCACCTGCTGCCATCATGGTCTACACTAACATAATCACATCATCATAATAGCATCATCGGCACATTCTGTTTCATTTCCACTTTAATGTACTCTCACATGTGTGCAGCATTTCTGACATGAGGCTGAGACTGACGATGGCAGAGCTCCTGACTTTACGAAGACTAATATCCTGCCCACAAATCTTCATTTTGCCAAGAAGTCAAAGCCTCTCAGGGACAAATTGAGGCAGGAGAAATCATTACATTTCATGAAGTCCAAATTCTTAAATCTGTGGAGATTTTTCTCCGAGGGCTTCACTGTCACTGCCAATAAACGCGGTCGATTTCAGGTTGGAAGGTCTCCTCATATTTAATTTGATTTTGCTTATTTGGGCAACCTTTTAATTTGAATTCAGAGTAAGGACACCTTCTTCATTTTCAGGATTACTGCTGAGAAACATGAATCAATTATTAATCAAGAGGCGCTGCAGTCCTGTCTGACATTTCTTCAGCAGTGTTACATAAGCCTGTCTTTAGATCTGTGCTTCATTCAGAAAATAACAGCATGAAGGAAGCTCTGACCTCCAAACATGGCACACCAAGATGGGCACATCTGCACCCTCTATTCTGTTTCGAAAGGAGTCTGTTCAAGATTTAATATCCTCTCGTCAGGCGAGCAGGTGCAGTCTGTTGAAGGGCTGTATCACATACAGTCAGACCTCGCGTCTGTCTGGCTTCGCCGTTGGATCAGAAGCAAACAGGTATTTTTAGACCTGCGAGGTGGCCCTGCTTTCTTTAGGTCTCTTCTACACAGGTGTAACAAAATATGGATGATGGAAGTCAGCCATGGAGTTGTTGTCTGCATTAGTCTGTATATGGGAGGAAAGTTAGGAAATTTCCAGGGACCCTGAAAATATTACAGTTTTAGCAACACTATGTCATAGGTGTTCGAAAATCTCATTATTTCTCATTTCCAAACACTGCCATGTTTTCGTCGCAAAAATGTAAGATTCAGACATGTTTTTAATTGCTTACATCCCAAAAAATAACATTTAGAGCACTTTTTAGAGGATATTAGTTGCTCTCTGCATTTAGCTCAATGTTTGACTGCCCGAGCAGGGGTGCAATAAGAGGGGGAGGAGTGAGGACAAATTTAAGGGACCTTAAAAATATTCAAACGTTTTAAACATGCCCAATTAAGTAAAGGCTTTTCTCATATGTCTTCCTTTGGTTTAAGAGCATAAAGGCATTATCCAGATTGTAATGTTAAAAGATAAAAAAAACAAGTAACAAAGAAACCAACAACTCTGTTTGGAGAAGTAGAAGGATTTACTGTAATACGTTTTTCCTTATTCTGCTTCTTTTCAGGCCTGAAAATCAGTGTTAATTTGATAGCACTTTTTAATTTGGTTTTGGTTTTAGTTACAGTTTAGTCATCTAAATTTTTCTAAATTAAGTCTAGTTGTAGTTGATGAAATGTCACAGCTTTGTATTCGACCAAACCTACTACAAATGTATTCAACTTAAATATGAAGGCTAAACTGTAAAGCTTTTTTGTGTTTCCTTGAATTTCTGTTTTACACTTGAATAAAATGAAGCACCTAATAACCCATTATTGAATATTAGTAAAGTTTGAATGTATAATTAACAGAAACAAATTGACCTTTTGTGTGAAATGTAGTCACCTTTATTCAGGCTACCTGGCAGAGCATCTCAGTTACAATACCAGAACTGACAACAAACAGTGAACCTGCTCTACATAATATTTATACATAAAAAGAATAGCTCTGATTGGATCGCTCCCCAACTCATCCCACCACCACCATGAAGATAAGGCAGCTGTGATTGGAAGTCTCTCTTAACTCATCCAACCTTTCCACACATATTAAGTACTGTATCTGTGATTAGATATATGCCTAACGTGTCCTCACTTTCTACATGATGAAATTAAATCTGATTGAATTAAGTCTCTGTCAAAAATTGTATCCAGTTTTCATTTGCGGATGAAAATGTCAGTTAATTTTGTTTTAGTTTTCGTCCATGTGCACTTTTTTAAATGAGTTACTGTCTGGTTTTTATTATGGGAAAAAAGGTTTTTGATGAAAACTAAGATGAAAATAAGTAAAAACAATTAAGACTGCATTAAGTGTTGCTTTCCTTTTTAAGGTGGTCTTTGTTTGTCACTTGTGTACTATTACTTTGCTATTGATATATACATATAATCTTTATTTCTTATGTGTTAAAAAATCAACTACGATTCCACTTTTGGATGCCAAAAAACGTCTCCAAGGTAAGAAAGTCCTCATGTTTCAGTTCACTTCAGTGACAAGCACAACTCACAACAATTCAAAACTGGCTTTCAAATGTCAAATGTCCTTGCAAGAATAACAGCCACATCCTTCTGTCACCACATTTTTTATCATCCTCTTAAATTTGCTCAGTGACATCAATGAATCAAATTTTATCTCCTAGTAGAGGTCGTTCTAGCCCAGGTGCATAGTAAGAAAAGGCAGTCTTCCCCAATTCTTCAAGAGCTCTGGTACTGTAAAGAGCAAAAAAATGAGAGGATCACAGCAGGTTACCAGTAGAGCTGAAATAAAGGAGATTGCAGAAGGATGACGGTAATTTAACAAGTATTGCTTAAGGATATACCAGTGCTGTTGTCTGCAGATACTGATACTGATATCCAGCTTACTAGGTCATAAAGAGTGCAGTGGTGAGTGCAGGATTCTGCATAAGTAATTAACCAAATGGATGCATGATGTTGTGGCATGTGTTCAGCATGCAAACCAGGTAGTACTAAGTAGCTACATCTGAACCTCTACAGAAAATTTTTTTTTATTGTATACAACTCAAATCCTTGCTTAATAGACACCCAGGGTCAAACATAGGACATGGACCTTTAAGTTACAGGAGGGCTTATTTCTGACCTAAAAGTCCATTTTTAGGTAAGACTTACAAGTTTGCTAGCTTGTTATAATTAGTAATATATTAATACAAATTATTTCAGAAAGCAAAAGCAAAAATAAATCGAAAAAAATGAATAAACTGAAAAAATACTGTGGTATAATATAGGTCGTATCACTCTACACCATCACTTGACTGCTTTTTTTCATTATCACTTAGTATTTATTTATCACTTTTATTATGTGCTTTTTTTCTGTATGGTTGTGACTGCACACAATTCCTCCATCTCTCTGTTGATCTTTTAGTCTTTTGTCAAAGATGACATTAAGTTTTAATTGAGTGAATTTACTCTATTGGTTTTTCTAATTTTCTACATTGTTGTAATAAAATCAATGATCTTAGTTCATCCCATTTACATAAACATAATGATATGGATAATGTATAATTCTTGTCATTCAGTTACTGTGTGTGAATGCATTTATGTCAGTTACCAACCTTTTCTACTTATTGTATTACAGATTTATACAACTAGGAAGGATGTGTTATGAAATTATGTGATTAGCTGTAATTGTGGTGTGCTTTCATCATGGCCTTCACTGCTGACTTATCACACCGACTTGTTGCTCTACCTCCAAATGGCTTTTAAAGGAATGTTTTTAATGTAAAATTTATGAAAAAGTAGTCTTTGAATATACAAAAAGGCAAAGAAGAAGAAGAAGGAACCTCTTCAAGGACAAATAACTTCTTCCTGCTCAGAGTAATTTGCTTTGACATACACCACGTTATTGCTCTCTGGTACGTCATGCTGCTCACACACGGGTGTTCAATCACTTAATAATGATCCATTGTTGTTTGTGCAAAGTTCCTGTTCAGAGCTGCTTTAACAAACATAATTTCCCAAAAGCCTCAGACCTCCTGATGATAAATACCATCATGCTGTCAGAATGAGGCCAGTCGAGAGGCTGTGGCTACTGGAGATGCAGATTTAACAACAGCAGGACAAATAACAGAGACATTATTTTAGACGGCAGCAAAGCTGGAGGGACAACATTAGAAGAGGCGTTGGGTGCAAATTATTGACACGGGAGGAAACACAAAAAAACAGTAGATGCAAGGTAGCTATAATGAAATGAATGTTAACAGGAAACTGAGTTAGGAAGCAAAAGAAGGAACAGATAACATAGTGCATATCTGATCATTTTGTATTTGATAAAAAAAATGGAAAACATGCAACATGGTTAAATATTTAAATGAAAATTGTGGAATAAAAAGCCACTTGTCTTTACCACAAGTTTTTACCTTGGTGATGGATCTCAAACATGATACTAGTCCATGACATTAAATGTACAGTATGTAAAATGCATAACTGGTGATTCCTTAATCAAACAATTTGTGTATATATATATATATATATATATATATATATATATATATATATATATATATATATATATATATATACAGTCATGGAAAAAATTATTAGACCACCCTTGTTTTCTTCAATTTCTTGTTCATTCTAATATCTGATACCACTAAACGTATAATACAATGAACACAACAAAAAATGCAGCTGGTCACATAATACTTTATGTCCTATTTGACATTCTTAAGCTTAATTGATTCCCAGGGTATATAAGAGGCCATTTCATGTCACAAGCAGCACTGCACATGCAAAGGCCTAGAGTGGTTTCCTGCTTACATTCAAGCCGTAGCACAACTCAGAAGTTGTCAGCTCTCACATAATGCCTAAAACAAAAGAATTATGTGAAGCCACAAAGGCAGCCATCTTGGCACTGCTGGAAATTGGCATGAGTGACAGACAGGTAGCGAAAAAACTGAAGATCTCCAAGACAGCCGTTCATTACAACAAAAAAAAAACAAGCTGAACATGGCACTACCAAATTGCTACCTGGCCGTGGCAGGAAACGTCTTTCTACCCCACGAGATGACCGTGCACTCATCCGTTCCTGTGTCAGGAATCGTCATCAGACCTCCAGGGACCTTAAAAATGAGTGGGCACTGTGGAGAAATGTGACTTGTTCAGCAAGGACAGTTCGAAACCGACTTGTTGAAGCTGGTTTGAAGTCACACAGAGTACGCAAGAAGCCCTTCATCAATGAAAGGCAGAGGAAGGCCCGGTTACTCTTTGCTCGAGACCACAAGGATTGGACTGTTGATGATTGGGCTAAGGTTCTCTTCAGTGATGAATCCAATTTTGAATTGATGCCTACTCCAGCCAACTTACTGGTTAGGAGGAAGCCTGGAGAAGCTTACAACCCAGACTGTCTTGCCCCTACAGTAAAACATGGGGGTGGATCAGTCATGATCTGGGGTTGTTTCAGTCTGAGTGGAACAGGGCAAATGCAATTGTGTGAAGGCCGAATGAACCAGGTCATGTACAGGACTACCCTTGAAAACAGTCTTCTTCCATCAGCTGGAAAACTCTTTCCTGCCTCGAATGACTGGATTTTCCAACGAGACAATGCCCCTTGCCGCACGGCAAGGTCAGTTAAAGCCTGGATGGAGAACCACAACATTCGCACCATGCCTTGGCCTGCTCAATCACCAGATCTTAATCCAATTGAAAACCTGTGGAAAATCATCAAACTCAAAATGGAGAACCACAAGCCCAAAAACAAAGAAAATTTGTTTGAATTTGTCCAACAGGAATGGGCTGCTGTGACAGCAGAACAATGTTAGAAGCTGGTGGAGAGCATGCCAAGACGCATGGCTGCAGTCATCAAAAACAATGGTTATGCAATCAAGTATTAACTCTTGTGTGTATCATGTGTTTAAAGCAAACAGAAAAGAAAACATGGAATGCTTAAAAGTAGTGTTTTTGGCGGTACAATGCCATAGCTATTGATGTAAGAATTTAAGTAATTTTGGTTATTATCAAGAAAACCATGGAAAATGAATAGTTCTTAGTTCTTAAATTAAACTCTCATGAGCTATTTTTGTAGTTATCATTATAATTGTCCAAACAAATGTACCTTTAGTTGAGCCAGGCATTAAAATTGACAAGAAATTGAAGAAAACAAGGGTGGTCTAATAATTTTTTCCATGACTGTATATATACAGTCCTACTCATCATTATTGGCACCCACCCATGAAGTTTAAGTACACAATGTGACAGTACAGTTTCTGTAAACCTCTCTAACTTTGCTCTGCATCACTTTATCAGACTTAAAATTGGCAGAAGTAATGTTCACATATTAAGTTTTGTCAATTATACCTCATTAGCTACTATGATCATGCAGTCATATTTAGATTAGGCAGTTTTAATTGCAACCACTTGAAGCCTACAAGCAAAAGAACACCCTACCAACAATTAAGCATGGCGGAGGTTCCATAATGCTTTGGGGCAGCTTTGCTGCATCGGGTACTGGAGGCCTTGACCGTATCACAGGAATCATGAAATCAGAGAATTATCAAGAAATTTTAGAGTGAAATGTCCGACCCAGTGTAAGAACACTTGGTTTGAGTCAAAGATGGTTGGCCCTCCAGCAAGATAAAGACCCAAAGCATGCAGGAATGGTTGAAAAGGAAAAAAATGGCCTGTTTTAAAATGGCTGGCAATGAGTCCTGATCTCAATCCTATTGAAAATCTTTGGTATGGCTGAAATCTGCCATTGGGGAAAGGAAACCTGCAAATGTTCAAGAGTTTAAACAATTTGCATAGGAAAAGTGGGAGAAAACACCAGCTGAGAAGTGCAAGAAGCTTAAAGATGGCTACAAGAAACATTTGGAGGCTGTCATCAGTGCCAAAGGGTGTGCAACAAAATACTGAAGAGGGGTACTGTTATTGCTGCACATGCTTTTTTTCAGTTCTCTCTTTGAAATTATAATGTTTAACATGCACAAATGTTTTCTTTTTTTTTTTTGTTAAAGTATTCTGGACCTTCAATTAAAAGATCCTGATGACATAAATTTGGTACATTTCAATTTATTTCTGAAGGTATTGTTCAAGCAATGAAAATAATGAAGGGGTATACTGAGCAGGACTGTGTGTATGTATATATATGTATATATATGTATATATATATATATATATATATATATATATATATATATATATATATATATATATATATATATATATATATGTATATATATATATATATATATATATATATATATATATATATATATATATATATATATATATATATATATGTGTGTGTATATATATATATATATATATATATATATATATATATATATATATATATATATATATATATATATATATATATATATATATATATATATATATATATATATATATATATATATATATATATATATATATATATATATATATATATATATATACACACATATATATATATACATATATATATATATACATATATATTATATATATATACATATATATAAAATACTTTGAACTAGAGACAGGCAGCAACTGTATGTTTGTGTAAGTCTGCATAAAAAACATTTGATTTTTGCATCTACTGTTGAGTTGACAGAATTTGATCATACTTGAAGATCAGAAGTATCTGCATTGTTAGAGGCTAAATATTATAGTTCACAGGTCAGACATTTATTGGTCTAAACTGCAGCTCAGAGGACTGCTATTTTATATATATATATATGTATATATATGTGTATATATATATATATATACACATACATATATATATACATAGACATATATATTTTTATATATATATATATATATATATATATATATATATATATATATATATACACATATACATATTATATATATATATATATATATATATATATATATATATATATATATATATATATATATATATATATATATATATATATATATATATATATATATATATATATATATATATATATATATATATATATATATATATATATATATATATATATATATATAGTCACACACTGGGACAGATCTGTATGCTCCTGTAAAAGGCTGACTTCCACTAAGTCACACCACTGCTCCACTGTCTTCATGACATCAAGACCTGGATGTCTAATTTTGTGAATTTTCACTACAAGAAACAAGTGATTATTGCCGGTGGCCTTTCTGTGACCCATCCCATTGACCTGGTTTATCTTGCCCACTGTAAAATACTTGTTGTCTATATAGATTCAGCTCTGGAGCTCGACCACCAAGAGGAAAGCCACTTCAGCTTTGTCTGAATGAACTTTTTACCTGCTGTACTTGACAGGATTACTCATATTTAGGGTCATGAGATCCCCAGGTGTCCACATTTAGGGTCTAGTGGGAGCTTTTAAAATAATCACTCCAGCAGTTTTGATCCCATTATTCCAAAACTCTGATTACTGGGCAGAAGTTTGACAATTTGCAATCCTTAACCTTTTCTTGACTGAATTTCGCTCCAGCGAGAAAGAAAGACAGAAAATTCTGTTAGATTTGAGAAGAAATGCATCACAAAACCAGAAGATGGAACAAAGTTGAGACTCCAAATCTCAAGTAATGACTGGAAACAGAAACAGAATTTTACAAAATGGAAAAAATGGTCATCTCTCTGACACTTAAAGGAGCAACCTTGTCAAAAAAATGGAGAAATGGACAGACTCAGTTGCAAGGATATAAATATGTGTAAACAGTTCTGTCTTTGAAAATGTGGAAATATATATAGGGAAGGTACTGAACCTTAACACAAGATGAAAAGTGACTCGTGGCTAATTTGGACATTTAATTTCTTAATTTACAGTTAATACATCACATTTAACAATAGCAATGAGCTGTGCAAATACTGGTCTTTACTTGATTTATGGTAAAGTTAGCCTGCAAGCTAATTTTTAACCTTTTCCAGGTACTCCTGTTATTTAAGTCAAAATGGCTCAAAGCTGGTGCACTGTAACTTGGAAAGACTGAGCACTGTAACAAACTGGGTGCCAGTTTGAACCGTGTTTTGGATTACAGTGCCTTCTACCTCAGCAGACTTTATGCTGTGCCCCAACAACCTGGTCTACACTGTGGCATTCATATAATTGATGATGTTTGGTCCATTCTTGCCTCTCTCTCTGATTATTCTGTTCAAAACCATGTGAATTCTTTTGCCCTAACAAGTCAGACAAGCTGCTCCTGATCAGCCTTACAGACATGTTGATCCAAAACCAAAGTAAATTAACACAAAACTCTTTGCATTTCAACATCTTTGGAGATGCTATCAGCTAACTTTTGCATTAGCTAATAGCATACCTGCACTAAAGGTGTTCAAAATGTTTAAATGTTTCAGTCTTGTGTTTTGCCACTGACAAAAGCTGCTAGCGCTAGACTGTCGTGTTCTTAGTATTCTTAAAGACTTTTAAAATCTTATCACAAACACAACTTAAGAAATGAGATATTTAAGTTTGCATTACCTGTTGATTGTGGGGGTGACTGAGAGCGCATTTCTGTGATTCTTGACTTGAGAAGTCGCACTGTAATCCAAATTTTCATGAGAAAAGAAATGAAACACTAAAAGGAGTCATTTAAGGAAAGCAGGTTCATATTTTAAAGCCATACATTTCATCACAAGCTTTGCACTCTTCCAACATCAGGCAGAAGCAGAGCTCCATGTACACACCACAAGATGGCTGACTTTTTAAATCATCCAATCAGAGCTAAACAAAGGAGGCTCCACCTTCTTTTTCTTCTTTATTGGTTTTTAGAGACTGCTGGCATTCAGTAGTTCTATTGGCGCCTCCAAATGGCTTGTAGAAAAGTTACAACTTAGTTCCCATATACACAAAAAAAGAAAATCTTTTATAACTTCAATCTGAGCTCTGAGAAGGGCTGTATGTCATTTGATGTTTTTTTCTGAGTTTATCCATATGGTATTAAAAAAGGTTGAAAATTTTGGGGGAAAATACTTTATTAGATAAATTAATGGTTCTTTTTGGTTAACTGATGACATTAACAACATTTGTAGTTCATTAATGCAGATATTGTCAAGATAAATCTGTAACCCTTAAGTATTTGGTTTTTCCTTTTATTTAACTATGATATCTATTAATGATCAACCTTATGTCAAACTTAATTAAATGATAACTGTAATGTGTTTCCAGGTAAAAAGCAGTCTTTACCTCGCCTAGATTTTCAATTTATTCTTCATATTGAAAACAAAAATGAAATATTCCTAATAATGTTCTTCCTTGAATCCTGGTCTGTTGTATCCTTGCTCATCAGTCCATGGGCTATGGCCTTCGGTCCTTGGGCGTGGGTCCTGCAAACAATTCAAACAACATGGCATAGTCCTGAATATAGTGTGTGATAGACTACATCCAGTTTGAGCAAAAACCCAAGGACCAAACTCTTCAATAAATGATCTGGGATGGAGCTATAGAGGGGCAAGTAAGACAGGATTAGCAGCAACAGGTAGAGTGAATGTTTTTTAACATTCAGGAAGACAGGAAGCCAAGAGCATACAAGGACACTGAGTTGTTTGTAGCTCTTAATAAATGCAGGAAGAAATTGGCTTGGACAGTGATGCACAAGATCCATAACTCAGAGGGTCAAAGTAACAAAATAAACATCAATCATCAATATCATTATAAATTAGTGTAAAGTTGAAAAATGATGACCAATGATCAAACCTCACCATCAGAATAGTTTGCACTGTGCTTCAGCGATATTTTCCTCTTTGGACTGTTGGAACTGAGTCGGTGTTTGGGTGTAATAAGTTACTGTGTAAACTGAAGACTTGCTGCTGACTGTGCTGAAACATGCTGTAGTCAAAACACTTCAATGGTTCACTTTTATTGATAATTACATCACAAAATATTTCCTTAGTTTATGTGTGAGAAAATACATACAAGAATCCAAACTGACACAAACACATCTACACACAAAGTCAACCATGTTGTCACCTTCAAATCACCAATACACACAGTAACAAGTTGAAATAATACACCAAACTTATTTCCTTGTTTCCTGACTTCTAAAGGAGGACTCATTTGTGCTCAGCTGGAGTAACAGTCAGGTTTGTGTCTCACACATTATTCAGATGTTGATGTTTGTGGGCTTGATTAATCAGCTTGTCTTTCAAACGTTCTGTTACTGTTGTTGTTGCTGCTGTGATCAATCTGTCATCTCTCTTCTGCCTCTACACTGATCCTACTTGTGACATGCAGACTGCAGCTTGAGTTTCTTCAATGTGCACAGCTGACATTTGAATAGGCCCTGAGAATGCAGATACAGAAAGTATATCTCCAGCTTTGTAGTTGCTTTGTAATTGACAAAGCCAAATTTCCCTAATATTTAATTTCATGTAATAGTTAATAACTCAGGCAGTAAAGGGTTAAATATCTACCAGAAATGTCTAAAAGTTCTACCAGCAGATCAAGATTGACAGGCTGCTACAGAGAATCTTCCATAAATTTCAGTTTTTCTGACTGCATATGCATTCTACTTTTCACACATCAGCCTGATTCAGAGGTTTTGCTTCATTATTGTGTGGATATGCTGATTCAGCGTTACTTAAACTTGTCTTGGCTAAGCATATTCTGTACTTTAAAGCTATACAGGCCTTTCTGTTTGCATTATCCCTCAGCTTCATCACAATAAAACCACTCTCCTGTTTGACCTTGTACACTTTAACAAATACAAATCGGAGAAGTATCTGCCAGAGGTTGTTACAGTGCTCAGTTTGTGACACCCAGGTTTTACAGGGGCGTGAGGGTTCCTTTTTATTTCCCTTTCAATATACTCCAGAAATGGGTTTGTCATTTCTCTCCTGCTACAGCAAGAAATCTAAAAGAGGGGGGCATTTTTCTTTCAGGTTACCATTCACAGTTGCTCCTTTACTTCAGGCTAGTTTTGGCCCTGGCAGTTTTTTATCTTTGTTTGGGCCAGGTTCCTCAGGTCCACATCGGTAACAGCCAGGTTTTCACATGTACCATCAGTGCTCAACCTTGTGGCTCACATCCCAGCAGCCAGATTCAAAAAACCCTTTTGTGAAATCTCATTTATAAGCCTGGAGGCTGCTGCAGATGTGAAGACTCATAGTTTGGACCCTGAGGTGTAAAAAAAGTGTGATATTTATGTGGATGGTGAAGCCAAATCCAGGGATCAAGTAGGAGAGTAACAACCTTGACAGCCTTTCTGAAGTACATAAGTTCCATTTGAAGGGTCTGCCAAAATTGGTCAGCCCTGTTTTGAGTTTTCCGTGAGCTGTGAAAATGAGAATAAATGCACCTTTTTCGTGGTATCAAAATAGCGAGAAAGCCTTTTAGCCCTTAGCAGGATAAACACAGCTTAGGTTATCATACCTGCAGGTCTACACAGGATAATACAATTGCACAGTAGATTAGATAGAGGCTGGAGGCTGCCATGAGAAGTATATAACCTCAGAAAAACACCACTCATTTCAGCTCCATAAAGTCTCAGCAGGAGAAGAAAAACACAAGTTACTCATGATTATGTAAAAAATGTTGACATGGATGTTGCAGAGGCTTCAGAAGTCATCTGAGGTATTTTCCTTTTATTGTTGTTGTTTGTTTTTTAATGGATTAGCCTTGGGTGGTCCAATTACTGATGGTATGAGCACATTTCTTTTAGAGATCAAAGACTGCGGCGTCCTTTAAATGAGTTTCTTTCATTATATTTTAATAAGTTTCTGAAGCTTGAGCAAGAAATTCTTTTTCTAGACCTTGATAATTAATTTCTTTAAGGAGCTGCAGTGACAAACTCAAAGAGAGTTATCACCAAACTCCACAGCTCCAGTAAACTCAGAGAGTTTCATTACTGAGTGATGAGGATCTGGATGTTTTTGTAGCTAATGGGACATATTTTTAAGTCACAGTGTCATAACCTGGCTCAGGGCCATGACAAATACGGGAGGAAAACGTTTTTTTGCAGTAAATAATGCGATTTATTGACAAACAAAAGAAAACAACCATGGTTATTAAACTGCAAATATAAATCATTAAGTGTGGGGTGTTGATAAGGAGAATAAACTAAGTCAAAAGGTGCATCTGATGGCTGAGGTGAGTCCAGGTAGAATGAGAGAGAGAGAGCAGCAAACGGCTTGGGCTTTTATACCCAGCAGGCACCAGGCGATCCAATCATTGCTGCTCACTCAGGTAACTAGGAGAGAGAGGAGATATTAGTCTGAGGAGCTAAGACAAGAGACCGTCACAACAGTAAATATATTACATATCAATTTTAGGTGTGTTATATGACAGAGCAGTTTGTCTAGAACAACAGACAGGCTGCTGGACAATACGGATGATGCCAGTCACCCTCTGAACACCATTATCAGCAATCAGAGGAGCCTCTTCAGCCAAAGACTGCTCCTTCATAAGTGAAAGACCAAGAGACTAAGAAACTCTTTTGCCCCTCAGGCCCTCGGGAACCCCATGGACAATAAATCTATTCTTTGGTTTATTGGTGGCTTGAAATTGCCATTTGGTGTAAGCTTGCAATGCAATATGAACATTATATCTCTGTGCAATATTGGGCAATGTACAATATAATGAGGACCTGAGCTCACAGGCAGCTAGCACTTTGCACTTTAGAATTTGGCACTTTAGCACTATGGCACTTTAATTAGCACTCCAGCACTTTATAATTCAGTGTGTATAATTCCCATGGTCCCCCCACTGTTGACCTGTATTCTTTTAAACCGTTTGTCATTTTTTTGTCTGTATGACTGTATGTCTCTTAATGTGTTCTGTTTGTCTTAATTCATATTGCGTATGTCTGTTTTGTGTTAACACCAACCTGCTTATTGGACTGGGATGGAAATTAGCCTCTCAGCTATAATGCCATGCATTTACAAGCCAGTGTTTATTAATGCATACTGTCCCATTAAAAAAAACAAACTCTAAATCTAAATCTAAAGCATATGTGTGAAAAGCTATTAATCTGTTTGTTATTCCTGTGATTGGCCAGAGACCACTTACAGCTGGATCTGCCTCCATAATGATGTCTTGGATTGGCTCCGGTTCTCCTGGGATCCCAAAAGGGGTAAACGGAATAAATAATGGGTGGAAGGGTCAATGCAGCTATTCACAGAGTAGGTTATAGCCCCAACACAGAGCCAGAAACAATGCCAGATCGGAGCATGGCAAGATCAATGCACAGTTTTGCACTTCTACCAAATCATGCTCAACCTTGTGAGCGGACCTCCAGGTAAATGTTGGCCAGCGATGATACCTTTTTATTAAACTGATGGGGAAACATTCAGACAGTAATGGAATTTATTTTTTTCAGCATGTTTGGTTGATACATTTTGTTTAAATGTTGTTGCAAACATAGAACTAGAAAAGCACTTGGAGAGTGCAGACCTCCGCCAGCACCACAGTCCTTGCCCATATTGTGATTTTCACCATAAATATTAGTACTACCTTTATTTCATCTAAATATTTAGATTCCTTGACAATGAAAACATACCATTAGCAATTGGATTCATAATGATATCTATTTTAGTTCAGTAGTTATTCCTGAAAATCACATTTCTCGCCATGGCCACTGATCCAGATCAACGCCAAAATCAAATCACTTCTTCCTTTTCCCATACTGAACATTTCCTGAAAATTTAATCAAAATCCATCAATCACTTTTTGAGTAATTTTGTTCACAGACGGACGGACGGACGGACAGACAGACAGACAGACAGACAAACTCTCCCGAAAACATGACCTCCTTGGTGGAGGTAAAAACCATCACCATGGTTTTATAAACTAGAAGCAACCCATTTATTTCATTTACTAAACTCACTGCCTTCATTTTTCAGTATAATAAAAAATCTAACAACTCATTAGTCTCTGCATTTTTCACATTACATCTCAGAGGAAACAGTTTGGATCGAGTTTGTGAAGACAGTTTATCACTTTCCTTGGTGCTGCCGCAATATTTTTAGGAAGTAGTCTGTGCTTTGGGAGGGAATATTATGCCAATCCTTTTTTTCTGTATTATTTTTTTTTTTAAATGCATGGAGTGTAAGTGTGTTATCACACCTTGACTCAGCAACGCAGACTTAACATAAACTTGTTTGGTTCCTAGAATTCCAGCTCGTCCAAGAAAAAAATGTATCCTTTTAATATCTATTCTAAACTTTTTTTCTACAGTTACTCTGTGGACACTTCTGACAGTGTAAAAGACATTCAGGCACGTTATGCCCTTTTTTGGTTATGCTGTAGATCTTTTCTTTATTTTTATGGGATATAATGTTAAAAGCTAATAAAATGATCAATTTTGTAATGTTGTCTTTTTTGTTTCTTTCCCCAGCTTTTTCAGTGTGTTTGTCTGAATGGCACCTATTAAAGGAGACATATCATGCTGATGCATGATTTAATACTTACATATAATATAATAAATTTGAAAACAAGACCTTACACCCCCTTAATTTTCAAAAAATTAGATATTGTGTTTTTTCTGATATCCTAGAACGAGATTTGATGCCTCTGAAAATAGGTCATTACGAGATGTCCGCGAGATTTCAAACGTTGTGATGACATGAGGTACATTTCTTTTTTTTGGAGTTATCTGATAAAACACTTCCTCCTCTGTGATGTCCGTTAGCCACAAAACCGTCACCGAGGAACACATCCACCAGCAGGGGTATATAGATCCCTAGCTCACATTCACTCATTACCAGCTCTGACCTGTAGGGGGACTCAATTCGCGGTCCCTGCATTGAGCCTGCCGGAAAATACAGCAGAAGAAGAAGGGCAGGCTGGCTCAACCCCCAATAGAATTGACCAATCAGAGCACAAAGGGCTGTGACGCTATGGTATAACTTTAGGTCATCCTCAGATCCGAGTGTTTCAACGAGGGCTTCATAGTGGCTTAAAATGAGGATTTTGAGAACGCTATTGTGGGGCAATGAAAGAACTAAATGACTTGTACTGAGGGCAGAAATGCTTTACAGGCATCCTAGTCTGGCATAGTAAAAAGGAGAAACAAGCATGATATGTCCTCTTTAAAGAAAAAATAAAAAGGTAAGACAAAGCATCAGTATCAATGAGTCCTCTGTTGCTCTGTCTGGGTTTGCTACGGTGAATGAATACCCAACTTTTAACACACCACATGGCTTAATCCTTAAAATCTCAGTCTTATTGGTTAATTACATATCTTGTACTAATAATCTACAGTATAATCTTGGTTTTGTTCTGTTACAGATGCTAATTAAACAAAAAATAATTACATATTTTAAAAGCTGGTGTTGAATCGTGCTGCTTACAAACTTGACAGCTCTGTGTGTGCATGATTGTGTGTCTGACAAGCCAAAGGTCTGCACGATAAATATGACTGAAACTGATAACGCGCCTCCCAGGTAATGAGACAGGAGGAAATGTTAACGGAGCCCTGGTGTAATGAAGCATTGTTTTCAGGATTAGGATGAGCACACTAACACACGCACACACACCTCCACACGCAGGTAATGAAGCATTGTAGCTGCTTGAGCCTGGATGAGGCTGATAACATCCCATTGTGCCTGATGGTGAACAATGGGCCGTAGAAATGGAACCACGCTGCCTGTGCCCCAAACTCCTCTGCCATCAGCGCGCCCCCCTCCGCCTGCACACAAACACACATGGATGGATGGATGTACCTGAAAGTGGAGCTGGGAGATCCCATCAAGGAGGGAAAAAATGGTCTCACAGCGACTCTTTGCCCTCGTTCCTGTAGTTCCGCTCATTGGCGAACATTGATCATCATCTCTGGTGTCGACCCCTGAGCCTGATGCATCCAACCAACTTACTTAATTAAAAGGCACATTTTCATAAGAGTAGAGCAGGGAGATCACAGTGGGAGCTGCTGCATATGGAAAGCTTCCAGAAAGCCTGTTACGGAGGCTTTGAGATGCTCCTGTGGTAGTGCTGCTTAGATGGCTGACTGATTTCTCTTCATTTTGTTATCGGCTGCTGGGCTCTGTTTGCCAAAAGATTAGCACACAGTCCCCAGACCATTTACCACAGTGCCTGTACTTTACTTGTGTTTGGGAGGTGTATTTGATGTAGTAGTTAATTATATGGTGAGTGGGTTAGCCAAGGCGTGATGCTAAAACTCCCATTGGGCTTTTGTTTCCAACATCCAGTTCTTTTGCTTTTGCTTCTCAGAGCAGAATGGGAGCGTGGCTCTTCCTGCAACACAAATAAAATTGAATGTTTTATCTGGCCGAGCAGATGGAGAACACCCCTTTGGAAAGTCATGGCGCGTCGGGCATTCACTGTAGTCTAGACTTGAGTTCCTCCCAGCAGTGAGGGTTCAGAAATTATTATGTGGTCTGTTATGTTTGGATCGGCTGTTTTGTTTGCCGGAATAATGAAGTGATATTGATACGGCTCGGGCAACAGAGAAATACAAGTGCTGGAAATGGATTCTAAGAGTCAATTAACCCTGGATAGATGGGGGTTGCAATGCACTTGCTTCTTAACGGCAGTCTTGAATTTTTGGATCCTGCGCAAAGAAAAGCCTAAGGATGAATGTCTGCTTTTCATTTCGGAAAGGCCTGGCATCCATTTGCTTGAGATAATTTCAATTATATGGAATAAGCAAGGCGTTTTTAAACCAATACGAGGGAGGTCAGACTCATAATTGCAGCAGGAGGAAAAGTGGAGAAAGTATGTGCTAACTTTACAAATAGCCTGCTCAGTTTGAAAACAGTTTTCCTACTTTAACCCAAATAGGCTGTTTCATGCAGTCAGTGCAGTTTAACTCTTCAGGCAGGCCCCATGCTGCTCAATAACTCCTCTGTAGCAGTATGTCTGGCCTCTACCCACACATACCCACCAATCTTAGGCTGCCGGCTCTCCAGCCTGGTGCCAAATTGCCATGGCCTGGTTTACAGACAATCTGCTGCCCAACAGGAGGCGGTGTGAAGAGAGAGAGATGAGTCTCCAGGAGGCTGACCTGCAGGGAACAAATCATCTTCAGCTTTCAGGCTCAATTCCAGTCTGCCCTCATATCTGCATGGTTGTCATAGTAACAGAAAGTGGGCTAATGCACCCTTATTCTTTAAAATATTCTGAAAATGGAGTAAAATACAAAAGGTCAGACTAATGAAACTTAATAAAAGTCATATATTTTCCAAATCACTCTTGTAAGTATGATGTTCTTTCAAACTTGTATTCTTACTGATACACCCTTTTAGCTTTTTTCCAGCACCAACCCAAGGGAGCCATTTTCAGATTATTCAATTTGACCATAATCTTCAGTCTTTTTTACGATGGATCTGACATTTTCTCTTGTCAGCTTATCTAAAGTTAACAAATTTGGGCATGACTTTAAATGTAGGAGCGCAGTTATCTTAGCTCTGTTACTGTGGAAAGTGTTTAAAGAATGACCAAATTTTAGAATGCAGCTATAAAAGACAAAGTCAGCACTCGTTAAATAATCCAAATAATTAATTATTTCATTGTAGAGACACCAAGCAGGTTGATGTACAAGCCCTAATTCCAATGAAGTTGGGACATTGAGTAAAATGTAAATGAAACATACTGTAATGCATTGATTTGTGTATCCTGTTGGATCTATATACAGCTGAATATTCTACAAAAATTTAAGATATTTAGTGTTCAAACTGAGAAACAACAGCGAATCAACACAGTTACAAACAGGTTCCAGAAAAAGTCTGAAGAAAGAAATTATAATTCTAAAACAATGGTTTGATTTGTCATCAACCTATCGAGCCAACTCACAATTTAATCTCTGTAAAATTATAAATGTATTCTTATTTAACCTCAATTTAACCAGGTTGTCATGATCAAACTAGTGAAGTTACCCATTTTGTTCTTTTTTCATGTCATGCCTTTGAATTTCCTGTTTTATTTTGAAAGTTTACCAGTCTTTCTTTATTTCCTTACATCTTGCTTCTTGTCTGGCATTGTCTTATCTGATCCCTGATTGTGCTTCCCCAGCTGTGTCTCATCACCCCGTCACCTCATGGATTTAACTATCTTGTCTTCCCTTGTCTTGTTGCCAGTTTGTTTGTACGTTAGCATCACTTATTCCGAGCCTAGTTTTTGTCCAAGACCTTTTTTGTCTGAACCAAGCCATTTGCCTTCTGTCTGCCTGATACCTTAGCCTGGATTGATTGCCTGCTTGTGTACCGAACCTGGAACGACAATAAACTCAGTTTTTTGGGATCATGGACTGGTTGTCCGCATTTGTGTTCTGTTGAGCCAAGACAGTTCACCATGACACAGGTTTGTCCTATTCAGATCAGCAGAGCTTCTTTTCAGGGGAGACCTGACCAAGAATGTCATTTAAAAAAAAAAAAAAAAAAAAAGGTCACAGTGATCACAGTCCCTGTTCACTTGATCCAGCACTGCTTGACCATTGTTACATCCGCCAGGAGGTTATGTTTGTGGGAGAGTTTGTTTGTCTGTCTGTCTGTGAACAAAATAATTAAAAAAGTTATGGATGGATTTTGAATTAATTTTTAGGAAGTGTTCAGCATGGAAAAAGGAAGAAGTGATTCAATTTTGGTGTTGATCCAGATCACCGTCTGGATCTGCCACGACGAAAAATGCAATTTTTGTGAATAACTACTGAACTAAAATAGATATCAGTTTGAAACCAATTGCTAATGGTATGTTTTCATGGTCAAGGAATCTAAATATTGAGATGAAATAAAGGTAGGACCAATATTTATGGTGAAAATCACAATATGACTGAGAACTGTGGTGCTGGCGGAGGTCTGCGCTCTCTGAGTGCTTTTCTAGTTCTCCTTAAGATCAAATCTGCATTCAGAGGAACACATCTTCAGTCTTAGTGAGAGGTTAAGAGAAGAACAACAGAGGTTCTGAAACAACTGTCTGAAGCTTTGGTAAATGGACTTGAGGTTATATAGCGCTTTTCTAGTTTTTGACGACTCAAAGCTGCTTTACACTGCAGGTCACATTACCCATCCACACCCACACCCACTCGCTCTCACATTCACTCACTGATGGTTCTGAATTTCTCTGTTAGTTATTCATCAGTGTCTCTAACACATTTGAGCCTTTTCATGCCCATTTACACACCACTGACGCAGCAGTGGGAGCAACTTGGGGTTAAGTGTCTTGCCCAAGGACACATCGCCATGGGTCGCCCAGAACCTCCCGGGCACTGACCAAGCACACTATCCCACTTCGCTACTGACGCCCCTTTGATCAGTAAAGACCCGAATGCAGTGATGTGTTGATACAAAAGGAAGGTAACTGAAGGAGAAAGACACTGAAAAAATATGCTCAGTAAAATTGCTTCACAGCATTAGTGCTGTCTTTCAAACAGCCATACCTTATAACCTGTTTTTATTCTTTTTAGTATTAATCAAACAAACTGTTTTAAATCTGGAAAGTCTCCTTTTGATGTCTTTTTTAAAATACTGCAGGTTTAAAGCTCTCGAACACTGGCTTTAGGTATAAACCAGAGCTCACATCTTCATATTGTATATCTGACCTTTGGGGGAATTGAACAGGAGCGTGTGAACACCAACCACTGTAACAACGCGTGCTTGGCCAACACACTTCTGCTGCTTGGTGTTTTTTTTCCCACCTCGGGCCACATGTACTGTTAAGTGTGAATGAGTATGTGTACTCACAGTATGGTTTACAATCCCACCGAGCAGCTCTGGTTCGGATGTAGCCTTGTTGCTCTCTGCGTGACTTCAGTCAGCGTGAAACCCTCAGAGGCTTCGGCAGAAGAAGGGGGTCTGGGTGAAGAACGAGGAGGGGGCCTCAGACCACAGCATTTGACATTTACTGGCCTTTAGCTTCATTGTCAGATACTCAACAGGAGAGAGCGCCGTGGACAGATCAAGCGGAAAATCGCTCAAACACAGGCTGCCACACACACACTGATTTTTAAAGAGCAATTCCTGACCTTGGGATAAAGTCAAATATGTGGAGACACGTCTGCATTATATTTCCTCATTACAGGAAAATAAGAGACAAATAGGAAGTAAAAATAAGGATTCACAGAGCCAGTTTGTAGCATGTTGTTTAACAGAGCACAAGGAAGAAAAATCTTTGCACTAACCTAGAAGGGATGGTTCAACATTTTGGAAGGTGTTGTATGAAGTTCATGTTGGTAGTAAATCCTACAGTCAAGGTCACTAATCATTAACTGGCTGCTCAGGAGCCACCTAAGGACCTCTGCAGTCTCCAATCTGGCCCCCAGAGTATTATTAAATATGAAAAATGTGAAAGGTTAAAATAATTTATGTGGTTTAATAGTATATTTTTCTGGTCTTCTTCCTGTAACTATTTACACAACCCCCAAGAACAACTGCAATTGAAACAGTTTTTCCAGGAATGGCAGGTTTTAAGTGTTTCACAGTATGTATCTGTCAGCCACTATCAGGCAATATCCAGTATGGGTATTTTACAGTCAACACCAGTGACTTACAAACAAGACAGCCTTAAAATAAAGAAACCAAAAATCTCAATTGGCCACAAGGCTGGCTGCTGTTTTGGTGATAGGGACTGGTTTCACTTCACATTTGGATAAAAATAACACTAATAATATTGCTTCTTTTGTTTTTAAATTTCTGACACTGTTGAGACAAAAGTTTTGAGTGACTGCCCTCATTTTGTATGAAAAAAAAACAATAAAAGAGCTTTGGGTTGAATGTACAAGGCTCTGGACACATTTATAAAACTTCTGCGGAGAAGCTTATTGTTTTAATAACACTTCAGCAAAATATATCAAGTTTGTGTTCTTGCATCCAGTGCAAAGTCACATAAAAAGAGCCTTCTTAGAGGAAAAGCAAAGTGTTGTAGAAGTGCAACAATTCAGAAAATCACTTTGAACTCTTCTACCCTTCTGCAGCAATGGACCCCTGATTCAGCGCCAGCTCTCTCTTCATATGGGCAGAGCAGATTGTTGTATTTACTACTGACAGGAACTTTAAACAAACAATGTCAAACTTTCCCTTTAAGGCTTGTGCAAACATTTAACTTATGCCCTGCTACACAACCCACTACAGTTGGCTAAGTGAATTGTAGCTTTTCATTTTCATATTTATCCAATATTTTCTCATGAAGAGAAAAAAATGAAGACGTGTCTTGACAAGGTTAGGAGTTGACCCTTTGTCAAGTCCCTCCATTTACAGGAAGTGATCCCCCATCAAGTCCTACCCTTCTTAGTCACTGTTACTAGGTTAGACAAAACCTCTCTCTCATTCAAAGCTATTGAAAATAACTCAACCTTTGACTACATTTTCTTCATTTTTAATTCATTAGATTCTTTTTCAAATTTGGCCTAAGTGGAATAAAGTTAAAACACTGAGAGTTTATAAAGGAAACTCAATACCTCCTTAAATCTGTGTCAAAATAATTGAAGATAATTACTGGTGATTAGCCTCAGTGATGTCGTCTAACATTAGCTTTTCACTCCAACAATTACTTCTGCTTAATATTCAGAGAACACCAGACTATCTCAGTATGAAATTGTTTTCTCTTCCCTTTGAGTGTTAAGTTTTCTTTGTGACTTTCAATGTTGAAACATATCAAATTTCTGACGATCATTTCTCCACAATGCATTTAAATCAATTCTTCTAACCAAAAAGCTGTCCTAAAGGTAATTTCCGAAGCAGTGGCAGCTATGAGAGGGGTTTTCTGTTTCTTATTGGTTTACCAGTGAACCAATCAGAGAGCCATCTCAATAGTTCACAGGGGCATTGTCAAGGAAAAGTGAAATGCTGTAAGAAATATGTAGTAGCATTGTGCAAACATGTTTTGTGTGGTTTTACCCTAAAAGTTGGGTAATTATGACGTTTTTGGTGGCAGCCTTGACTGCTATATATAGGCTGGCATACATACTCAGTTATCAGTTGTTTGTGTGCCATATATTTGAAGTACACCCACTTCAAATACCTGATCTTTCCCTTTAAGGATGGCTCATGACAACCAAGGCCAAAAGTAGCAATGGGAATTGCTAATTGCCTGTAGATCTTCAGTGGCAACAATGTCAAACACACACCACAGCATAAATAGCTGCTACTGTAAGTTCCTGGTGTTTCTGCTCAATATAGGTTATGCAGAAGGGGCCTTTTGGGAAAAAAATAAGCCCCAGTTCTGACTTTTTATGAACCCTGTCGTTGGAAGGAATTGATAAGGGAATTTGCAAAAAGACTCACAATATTAATTCTTTGATGGAACTGTTAACGATTCTCAACTGTAATTGGTTTTCGATTCCCATCCCTAGCCAAAAGTATTACTTTGGTGGTTATAACTTATCCAGACTCTTCTTGTAAGCATTATATCTTGAGAATGCTTTCAGGAAATTTCTGCAAACTTTGACCAAGCACCCACTCTAATTACCTCTGCCAAGGAGGTTATGTTTTCGGGATAGTTTGTTTGTCTGTCCGTCCGTCTGTGAACAAAATAGCTCAAAAAGTAATGGACGGATTTTGATGAAATTTTCAGGAAATGTTCAGTATGGGAAAACGAAGAAGTGATTCAATTTTGGTGTTGATCCAGATCAGCGTCTGGCCGCCATGGTGAAAAATGTGATTTCTGTGAATAACTACTGAACTAAAATTGATATCATTATGAATCCAATTGCTAATGGTATGTTTTCATGAAATAAAGGTAGGACTAATATTTATGGTCAAAATCACAATATGGCTAAGGACTGTGGCGCTGGCGGCAGTCTGCGCTCTCAGAGTGCTTTTCTAGTTTCAGGATGATCACTTGTAAGTTAGACAGTCATAGGTAAAGGTCAAAGTCATTAGATCTTGGGCACATTGAGGCACTTTCTCTAAACTTGGACCAACGAAAGAGGGCTCAACAAAAATTAATGAAAGTCAAAGGTCTTGTTGAGCCAACTTAGTTTTTTGAGTGGTTTTACCTTAAAATCTGTGTTACCATCACTCCTGGTGGCAACACTGACTGCTTCATAGTGTACGTATGTGGAAACTCTGTAAACTGTTAGTCAATGTTTGCTTTCCGGGCACATGCTAGTTTAGAGTTAGATTATAATGTTTTACCTCTTACTGCTGAAGAAGTTGTCCATCTGTTTTCCACTTTTAACTTGGGAGAAAGATACACTCACAAAACCAATTTTCCCTCACTGATTTTCTACATTTTGTGCTGCCAAATATTTTAACAAAAGTCCTCTGTTTCCTGCCTTTGTCCTCGTACAGTCATGTGTTTATCTTTTCCATGCATGCGCACAAAGCCACACAAACGCCCTCTCTTTCTAACATGTTGCATGTCCTCCAACAGCACCAGGGTTTTTTCTTCTGTGGTTTTCCCTCTCTGCCAATTCAACTGTTCTCCTAGCTCTCCCTGTAAATACCATGGTCTCCTCCTGTGGGCTGAATCACTTTAATACCCTACAATCCTTAACAGCACTGGACAGAGAAGTAAGGACTGAAGATTGACCCTCTATTTTGAAGGGACGATTCTTCAGGGGGTGCAGGAGCTGCCTCAGATTAGGTTGGTTATCTCAGCAGAGAATTGAGAGAGGGAGTAAGCCTGACCTTTGAAAGATGATGGCTTCATTTTCAGCTTTTTAGAACACAGAATAAAGGAGAATTGTGATGTGCTGTGGTTTGTGGAAACAAAAGAAACATTGAAGTAAACATACGTAACTTTTCCATAGCAATAGACCGTGGATTCATAGTTCATAACAACAAGGGAATCGAGGCCTGTTGCATGTCCACAGAGTGCCTTAACGCTTTCAGCACTGTGACTTTGGCACTAGTTCATACACCAGCCCTCTACTAAAAAGAAGCCACATCAAGGTGCTGTTTGATAGAGTAACTGAGGCCAACTATAGCCAGGTTTACATCGAGCCTGATATTCCGATTAGAATCGCATTAGAAGCTCAAACTGAGTAAAAAAGCTCCATATAAAAACCTCACTCTGAATAAACAGGCCAAATCGAAATAGAATTTCATTCGGTTGCACAGGGGTAGTATATTCCTTTTCCCAAACCAATTAAAAGTAAAATCCTGTCAGGTAAATGGTGAATTGGAAAGTTGTCAGGCTGGGTTCTGTCTGCACATGCTCTGTCTGGACATAAACGAGCTGTGACATTAACTCACTTGAAAACATGGCTGCTTCCAAACAGAGTACACAGTACTGGTCTGCGTCGGAGTGAAAAAAAGTCTGCATTTTAACCTGGCTACTATGTGAACACTACACATGCGAGCCATGGTGATATAATCAGACTAATTCAATGAGACACAGCAAGAGATTTTTGCCTTAATACCTGGTCTCTATTTTCCCTCCATCATGCATTTAAGCAAGGTGCAGGAGGGATTGTTGTTGGACGACAAAAGGAGGGGAATATAAAACACCAAAAGGATGATATAGGAGCTTAAAACCTCATTTATCTGAGAGGATCAAATACAAGATTTATTTGAAGATTCAACAAACAAATTGTGAGGCCTTAATTGACTGTAATGAGTGGAAATAACATTGCAGAGGGGGAAATAAAAATAACTAATTGATTTTCTTCATCAAAACTAGTCAGAACCTCTTATTGTTGTCAATGATGACAATTAGCGCATCATCATATTCTTGTTAAAATCAGTGAACATGCAGTCGATGCCGGATTAGAGCATTTTAAAGGCCTCTTTCTCCTGAAGCAACACACCTGCTGTCTTTGGGAGTTTAAATACAGAAGCCTGGTAATAAAGATCAGTCTTTTCTGTTGTCTTTATACCTGTTCAAGGAGAAATATCTTAGAATTTCAAAATTGGGGTGGATAACAGTTGGTCACAATCAGCTCTTAGAGAGATGAACATGGTAGCTGCGTTCAACAAGACTGGATAAACTGAATTTCCAGCTAATCTATGGCTGCACAATCTCATACATGATTCCGTGTATAGTAGCCAAAGCAACATGAGTGACCTTTTACCAGACATGAGAGCCATCAGAGGAAAATGCCAGAACCCAAGCTTTTAAAAAGCCATAGTTCACAGATCAACAGAGAGGTCTGCTCTGAAATAAAAGGGGTCAAAAGTGCATGTGTGTTTCTCCGGTGTGGAATATTCCATCCATGACACCCACCAGTGGCGGCTGCTGGTCAGTCAAGGAGGGGAAGCTCATTTTTTTCCAGCCTACATCATAAATTTGTTTAGTCATTTAAGTGTAAATTCTACCCTCCGTTACTTTTCAAGAAAATGATCTGTGACCCTGTCGTACCAACTAGGTGTCTTTTCCAGGGATTTTACCAGTGTTCTCTCAATGGCCAGCAGAGCTAGACTGCTTAAACGGCCTTGGCCCATTGTGTTGCAGGTGTAAGACTTGAGCCGCTTTAAACAGGAGAAGCTCCTCTCCAGAACAACTGAATGTAAAACTTAGAAGATGCTCCAGTGGGGGGTTATACTTCAAGATCGCTGATTGGCTCATTTCACTGTCAATCAAAAAGGGATTCGGCCTCAGACAGATCATCCAATCATCATGCAGAAGCCGAGCGTCCAGGCCAGCCCACTGCCTCATAGACCCCCAGAGACGCTGAGCGTCCAATGGGCAGGACAAAGCCCAGTGTTTATCCAATGACCGTCCAGTTTCCACAGTGGAACAACCCACTCTACGCTTCCCCATCGAAGTCAAAAGACGCTCAGCGTCCGACTGTGTTAAAGCGCTGAGACACTGCGGGGATGAATGAGAAGGAAGTCACGCCAGTTACCTGTGATAAGTAGCTGATTCTGAACAAAAGATGAAGGTATTCTAGCTCATATTTAGTCATTGAAATGTACACACAGCAGGACATATCACCACTTTTTTTGGGGGACATTTTCGGGGAAGCTGAGCTTCCCTTGCAGTCTTAGAGCAATCGTCACTGATACCCACCCATGATACTCTTAACTTCACTCACCACTGACACCAATATGAGCATCCATTAGTGATAATTTCCAATACAGATCATTTTTGTGTTTTGTTGTAGCAGGTGGTTTTGCAGTCGTCTATATAGTGCACTGGGGCGACCCGCAGATGGAACTGTAACTCAAAAATAAAATATTAGAAATTAATTCTCATCAAGTTGACAATATGCTTCTACTTTGGTGATTCTGTGATTCTTCTTTATTGCCCTGACAAAACTAGACAGTAACTAATAAAAACAAGTACACATGGACAAAAACTAAAACTGAATTAACTGACATACAAAAACATTTGACAGAGACTTAATCCAGTCAGACCTAACTGCATCATGTAGAAAAAAACAGGTTAGGAATATGTCCAGTCACAGCTACTTTGATTGTGTGAAAAGGTTGGATGAGCTAATATAGAAATCCAATGAAAACTGTCTTTTAAACTTTACTAGAACTGAATAAAAGGTTACTAGATGTTTCATTTTATCCAAGACTATGACAAAAACCAAACAAAAAATTCAATTAACTCTGCACAGAACTGTTACATTTTTGATGGAAACATTGGCATAAATATTTTAAGGAAAATACTTTGCGTGAAAAGTTAAAGTTGAACATGAAAAAAAATAAACTTAACAAAAAATAAAATATTTCCTTTTTCCTCATTATAGTGTCACTGCATTACCAAAGTATGGTTCAGTTTTTAGGAACAACAGTCAGGTTTTGTGCCTCTTCTTCTTTTTTTGCTTTCACTTTTAAGATTTTGACAGCACTTGTGTTGCATATCCAGGCCTCTGTGGTCAACATCACAAACACACTTCTGAGTCAGTGAAAGCATCATCTAATATCACAGTTGTGTTGTTTTACTTGTCTGAACATTTTTAGTTTGTTCTAAAGCTTATTCATCAGTATGCCCTTGACTAAGTAAAAACACTTATCGAATCCAAGCACTGACTTAAAACAAGAAAGATTTTAGAGCAGTGATTTGATGTTATGTAAGAAAATTACTTCAGTTAATACCAATTAGGCCACTTTTACTCAAAGTGAATGAAGATAAAACATTTATGTAAAAATCAAAAGAGAGAGGCAGCTGTTGTCCAGAAACTATTCTGGGATTGATGTGAAGTCTGTTTATCCTGAAGCCAACGTTAAGATGTGACAAAGGGCCAAAGAAGGTTTTCTGCTCTACTCACTCTTTAAAGACTCAAACGCTGCTTTTAAGATCATAGGAGAACTTGTTTCTATGTCAGAAAAAAACCACTTCATTAAACACGTATATAAATTTTGGAATACTTTTGATCACAAAAGATAAACTGAATGTTTCTTTATACTATGCAGCAACATCGACACACCCCACTTACTAAGGGAAGAAAACATACATTAGCTGTAGTGCTTGAATGTTTACCTGTTCATCCTGAAGCTTGACGCATAATAAAGGTTTTGTTAAATATTAAGACACATAACACTGAATGATGCATTCAGTGGTTTGTTTGTATAGCCTGTGAAGACCAACAGTATGACTTGCAAAAATTCTAAATCTAATTTTCACTGGTCCGACACAAAAAGACCTACAAAACACTCAGAGAGCGCACACCTTCCTTGAACCTGAAAACCCACACCTAGCATCAAGAATCAAGTTGTATCAGTTATTGAGGAAAACGAAATACCAAAATTAAAATTATTTTTTAAGTTGGGCCTTTACGGGGCGGACAGTAGCTCAGTTGATAGAGCGTCCGCCCCATGTACGGGGGCTCCCAACCCCCAGCAGAGGCTGTAGGTTCGAATCCCGGCCTCAGCCCTGTGCTGCATGTCATTCCCCCTCTCTTCACTCGCTTTCCTGTCATCTTCAGCTGTCCTACCTAATAAAGGCCATAAAAAGCCCAAAAAAATAACTTTAAAAAAAAAAAAAAAAAGTTGGGCCTTTACCAACATCTCCTGAAAACTACAGCAAAATCTGTCCGGTGGTTTTGCCAACAAACACACAGATGAACAAACACAGGCAAAAGTATAACCACCTTGGTGGAGGTAATTAGTGATGGCAATTTTTAGGCTACATGTAACTTTGAAAAAGGAAAAGGTAAAACAGAAACTTTGGACAAAGTCATAAATATATTTTTACCATAGCTGTTGCACTTTCCTTCGCAGTCAACTTGCTATCCAGCACATTTTGCTCATCTAACATTTATGCTCCAAAAAGTTGAAAATCATTCCTTCACCTTTTTCCCTATACCAATTGGTATTGTATTTTCTTCCAGAGTAACTATCTTTATAACTATACTGACATGAGGTCCCTCTTTAAAATGAAACGTCATATCCCAAGGGGCTTATCTTTGATAAACTGACATTCAACAAAGCTTCTGCACTATTGTCACATGCCTTGAGATGACACTTTTTATGAGCTGGCCCTATACAAATTTCCATGAAAAATTGTTTTTGTCTTTACAAAATCTGTTAAGTTAGACTTTCAGTATTAATACACAGCTGCTGTTGGTGTTACTCTTGATGACCTGCCTGTTCAATTGTACAAATTGTGCTGTAAATACTTAAAAATGTAAAATAACTTTGAAATATTCCCACAACATTTAGGAAAACACTTGCATTGACTCGTTCATTAAACTGTTTGATGCATTAATTCATTTGTAGCCTTTGCCACTGCAGACTTTGGCGGAAAGTAGATGGTGTAAATCACGAATGGTGTCCAGCAGCAGGAGGTGAAACAAGAGAGCAAAGCTGTAGATAAAAGTTTCATCAGTGTGATTGGTGACCGTCATGACTGCAGATGGTAAAAACAAGAACACAGAGAGGGAGTGAAGGAGAAAGTAGGAAATGAAGCAGGAAATAAACAATCCTGTGAAAAACTGAGCACGGCCTTTAAAAAGACAAGTCATCTGTAAACCGCCTGAGGGTCGGAGCAGGAAATAAATATACCACATTTGCAGGAAATTCTGAAAATATCCATATTCATGAGGAACAATAAGGTGTTTGGCTGTGTGTGAAAGCCAGGCAATAGTAGCCTCCTCCTGCTGCCACGACCCTGACATTTCGGACACCACCAGGAGGGAGAGGGGTGGACGCAGCCTGGACCATATCACAGCTTTCTACTTGAGTGTAAAGCTTTGTTTAAAACCAGCACAGCAAACATGCATATTTCTGTCTGACACTGTTGGAGGGGAGTGTGCATGGCTCAGGGCGAGGAGCATGCACTCCCCTCTGAGGGAGGTATTATCTATTTTCTGGGTGTTTTCTGGCTGAGAACAAGACCTTCTCTGGGGGAGGAAGGTCTGACTTTATAAATTCAAATGGCAAGTGTGCCTGTAGGAGTCATTTGCACTCTGTGGACCAGCAGTTTGGCATTACAGTTTTGTGGTTGCCAAAGTTTATTTATGGTGGTGTGGGCTGTCATTTTGTGGGTGGGTGTGGAAGTTTTTGTTTCCAAGTTTTTGTGTTTTTAAATAGTTATTTTTTTCATCTAACATAAAAAATTATACAACTTTAAAAACACTTGGGGCACAGACACAGATGGTCTGGTGGTTAAGGTTGTGCCTCATGAGGTTTGCCGTCGAGCAGGTGGCCCGGGATGGCATCGCACCTGAGGCCCATTCACTGCATATCATTCCCCCACTCTTGCCCCGTTTCCTACTCTATCCAATGCACTCTCTCCTCTGATTAAGGCATAAAAAGCCCAAAAATATCTTTAAATAAATAAAAAACACTTGTGTTATAAACAGACAAGACATCAGAAGACATTTGTTTTTTTGCCGCTTCAAGTCTGTGGCATGTTGTGATTAAGGCTACTGAACCTCCTCATCTTCATCCCTTGCCTGCGAGAGCAACATATTTAGAGATGTTACCTTAAAAGGCTGTATTAATATCCGCTATGACTCTAAGATCACACCTAAAACTCAGCGGATTCATTTCAGTTTTTTCAGTTTAAGAGGTGAAGTTGCAACATTGTTTGAGTTTTGGTTTTAGACTGAGTCCTTGATTATGTATTGATTATATTGATTCTCTTTTTATCTGCTTTACCTTGACTGTTCATCGTCACAGACATTACTGTCTGAATGCATGTAATGTTTACATTTAGGAAGCAGCAAAAAAAAACAATGAAAAAAAATGTTTTACAAGAGGAGACAAAACTAGGAAAGCGGGAGAGGGCCTGAGGAGATGCTACTTCAAACTACTACTTTCGCCAACCCCAGCTTTAACCTAAAACAAGGAGAGATGTCTGACTGATGCTGATTTTGCCCTGCAATAGGAGGGTTTCAGTCACGTGATTATTATGACGTATGAAGAGGGCGTGGTTTCAGACGGAGGGCAGGAAGTAAACATGGAGTCTATGAAGGAGACCGGCGAAAGTTTATATTGTTCGGATCTAGATCCAGTTGCAACAGATAGATATAATCAGCTAATCAACAGATACGTCGGGCGTGATCCATATCTCATGAAGACGAGTGAGTTTTCAGCAGAGACAAAAGATTTACCGGCAGTTGAGGGCATCAACATCGCTAAATATCTGGTAATTCAGACGTCGTACATTACCAAACAGCAGATGAAAGCCTATAAAAGTATGGAGGCATACAACTTTTTGTCAGCGGATGGGTCCACAACCTCGGCACCAAACGGCTACAGGATGGTTATTGTTTGGTCTTCGCCAGGGTGAGTCTTTCTTCTTTTTTTATGTCTTAAGGTTATAGCAGCTGGCAGTCGCGGTTATGATGTACACGAACTATGGAAACAAACACGACAACCCAATGATATTAACAAAGCTACAAAAACCAAGCTGGCTTACATACCTCGAATGAAGTGGTCACTACAGACACAGGCATTAGCAGACTCTGCTCCTCCGGACCGCAAACGCAGGTTCAAAATCCATTTTTTTCAGCATTGTTCTGTGAGCTTTTTACATTTCTCACCTTTGTGAACAACGACCTTCGGTACTTTGTAAAAACCCTTGTCCTTGCGCTTTGAGCTGTTGGAACACCCGTAAACAACACAAAACATTGGCATCTTAAATGTTTCTCACCGCAAGTTCTAACGTTACTTTACTTCTTGCCCTCCATCTGAATTGCCCGCTGTCGCTATGCAACAATGTGACGTCACGTGAAACCCAGCTATTGTTGGACTTGTAAGTACATGATGAGTCATTTGAACAGAAACATGATCAGACTGTACCTCATCAGTCCACGTAGTTTATTTGTCCCTCAGGGACATCCTGTCAGCTCACCTCTCCTCCCTCTGTATGTCAGCAAATGCATGTTGGTGTACGACAATGCAGTTACACTCAACGACCATAGGGGACCCTAGAGAGCTGAAAGCCAGAATCTTACATAGTTTTGCTTTGAACACCAATAAAAAAGCTGTGGAAAGTCTATATCATTGTTCGGAGTACCCATCAGACATGGGACCTTATAATCTGACTAACTTTCCACCTTTACAGCCCCCCTGCAGCAGAACAAGAGAAGCACTGAGGCACAAAACAGAGGGAAAAGGGATGATCATCCTTCTTGGTGTCTAGGAGGAATTCAAAGGTGAAATGTCCAAACCCCTCGGCGACAAGAGAAGAGTAATAGAGACAGCTAAAGCCAACATCTTCATCTGAGATCAATGCTCCCTAATCCGAGACACATGCTCGCATTAATGATTCCTTAACCCCTTACTCCTTTCCTTTACCATCCCCACCTCCTCTTTATCCCTGACCTACTCGATCCCTCAATACCGTTTACTGAGCATCTGAGGCCTCTGAAACCCAATAACTCCATCAGACTGAAAGAACAGCGCTCGGCTCCTTTGGTTTTAAAAATGGTCTGCCGCTGAAAGCTCTCTCTCTCTCTGCAGATGCACTCCCTCCTGATAAATTCACCATCATTTGATGATGCAGTTTTGCTGAAAAGTTCAAGACCATTACAGAGCAGGAAGTGAGAGGTGCATATGTTAGAGGCAGCTCAAAACAATGAGACTGTCAGATCGCTGGAGAAAAATATCCCAGCCTGGTGTTCTGCCTGTTTGTGTGTTTATGGGACTCCATTTGCTTCAGCTGATATTTGTAACATGGAGAAGCACGCTGCGTCGTATCTCAGTGAAATATGAAACTATTAAGGCAACAACTGTGAGGATGTGGGGAAAGTCCGGCTTGAAAATTAAAAATACAGAAACCAGATATGACACTGGTGTCAGATTTAACTTTGTTTGGCATAAGTATTTATCATGAGACACTCTAAACCACAGAGGAGATTATTTCATCGATGTTTGAGTGTATTGTCAGAAATTTAAATGGTTACAGAGCCAAAAAGTTATCTGAACAAATGACGATCTCTTTTTCTAAATTTGTGTTATTTGGTCTGTATATTAACATTAACGGGCGGCACGGTGGATGCATGGGTTCTCTCCGGGCACTCCGGCTTCCTCCCACAGACCAAAAACATGCTCATTAGGCTAAATGATGACTCTAAATTGCCCTTAGGTATGAGCGTGAGCGTGAATGGTTGTTTGTCTCTCTATATTGCCCTGCGATCGACAGGCAACTGGTTCAGGGTGTACCCCGCCTCTCACCTGATGATAGCTGGGATAGGCTCCAGCCCCCTGCAACCCTGAAAGGGATAGCCGGGTATAGAAAATGAATGAATGAATGAATCAACATTAAAAAGGCAGCAGCCAACAATAAGTGAAGCTAGAACATTTAGAGTTACTGACTGGCTGACTGATTGATTGTAGAGTTGTTGACAATGTTACTCAAGCAGCACTGAAGACGGAGATAAACATTTTTGGTTTTGAAATATTTTCTGTAAATATAGCACTGTCCTAAAAAGCGGCTGTCCACATGAAAACGCTGTGGTATATTTATGAGTGTTATAGCCAAAACTAGCTCAGTAGCCTTTGCAGCATGAACATGATGGTGTATTCCATCATTGTTTCTACTGTTGTCATGGTTAGCGTATACAGTTTAACTCTTTAACTCCCGGGTCATGACCTCTAACAAATGGTTTAGTTGGGAGTTACCAGTAATAATTGAAGAAGTACGTCAATTGTAAATTTAGAAGAAGAAAAAAAGACCTTAAATCAAGTAAAAGATCCTTTGTTGAGAAACACTTAACTTTTTGGATGTCATATTCATTTTATATAAGGCATTTTTATTTTTTATAACCAGTTTTATTACAATTCTGGGTTTACCTGAAAAATTCCCCTTCTTTATAAGGAATTCATGCAAAATTAATATAACCCTTTTTCTCCATTTAAAATTACATTAGTTCTGTTGGTTGGCCATAACCACCCAGCTCAACTATTTGGTTGAGTATATTTTGAATTATATTTATTTTATTTCTATATAATTTATCTTTCTTTTTAATACTTGTTTAAATTGTGTAAGTTACAATAATCTGTTAAATAAGGTCTGTGGTACAAATCAAATATTGAACATTTCACCTCTTGCAAAGCATTTTGTTAGAATGAAGGATTTTAAAATGTATTGATGGAGAGTGATTTAAAAATCTTTTTTTTTTTCGTGTACTATGTTTAACCCCCATGCAACATAGATAGCCTAACCAGGTTTAATAATTTTGGTGCATTTATGAATAAAATACAGTTACACAAAGTTTGGTCTACCAAGCAGCTGTTCTGTGTGATTTTTTTTTTTATTTACTCATTTTTAATTTGATGCCTGTGACAGGGCTTCTGTTCTACACTAAATTAAGGCCCCTACACACCGAGTGCGGTTTGCGTGGCGGCCACCACGAGGCACAGCGCAGAGTGCGTGCAGAGCCAACGCTGAGCATGGCGCGGCGCATTGAGCACCAGTTGCTAAGAAACAGAGCAGGAAGTGTTTTTGGCGCGCTTGGTTTGATGAGTAGTACCTTAACTACGTAGCAAAAATCTGTAGCTGTAATCCTCCTGAGGAGCTGGACCAGAGTAGCAGCTTCAGCAGCGGGGAGGAGAAGGATGTGGGTCCACCCGATCCTGATGGCAAGGCAGGTACTGGAGGAGCACAGGCTCGTTTGGGAGCTGCATTTTTACAGAATGCTTCCAAATGTACTTCAGGCTGACCAAGGAGCAGTTTGAGAGCCTGTTGTCCCGAGTTGGTCAAAGTCTGGTAAGAATGCAGACAAACTTCAGGCAGCCAGTCTCTCGTAGCACAGTTCAGCTCTGTATCCGCGGCCACTTTTTTTCTGAACTGGCCTCTCCTATTGGATGCGCTAAGATGACGTCACAGCGCGCTGCGCCTGAGTTGAAAATTTTTCAATTCGTGCGCCACCTCCTTGCCACGCGGGAAGGCGGCAGGCACCCCCCTTGCGCGCCACTGAACTCTGCGCACCGCGGAGCCGCGCTTGCGCGGCGGTAGCACATACACAATGAATGGGTTTGCCGCCGACCGCCTGCGCTTGCCCCGTTTGGTGTGTAGGGGCCTTTACATTACCCTGCCTTAATGGTGTCTTTACAGATAGGCAAGTCACCCATGCCATGGTCACTAACACCCCTCATACCATCACCCATGCTGATCATTGCACTGGTCAAGATCTGGATGGTTCTTTTTGTCAGTCCATCTAAGATAATTTCAAGTCAATAGTGTTCTGGGTGTTGTTCATATTTGGCCTTGGCTCTGCACAGTAGAGTTTCAGTTTGCACATGCAGATGTAGCAATGAACTGTGTTAACTAACAGTGGATTTCTGAAGTGTATCTGGTTATGTTTCTGGTATGTGTTGCAGGCATCACATTCCAAATATGAGTTATTATTTGCAAAATGCAGCATCAAGTTTATTCTTTTGAAAATTAAATATCTCGTCACTGTAGTGTACTCTATTGAAGATATGCCATGGATAATTTTCAAATAATAAATAAAAAAATGTCTGTCTTAATTTATGTATTACTTAACATCTCGACTTCATTAGAATATGGTTTGTAATTCTCGTGTTGAAATAACTGAAAAAAGTTCATATAGGGAAGCCTACTATCAGTCTTCAGGCAGGAGTTTTAATTAAAGAGAAGTGTTTGTGTAGCTTTAGTTTAAAGCTGCATGTGTGTTTTTGTATTTAAAGGCTGGAAGCACTCACGCTGTGTCAAATAGCCTCTCCTCTCACACAGAAGCTGAAGCCAAAATGTCAGAGTCTGCGAGTGGGGGGTGATAAAGCTGCTGTTGTTGGATTCAATTAAGTTCAAAATATTACATATCTGAGAGCACAGTCAATAAGTGTAACTTCTTGTAAAGACCAGAGGCTGTGTTCCTGCTGGTCTCACTCTTTTGACGCTCTCCACAGCTCATCGTGTTCTTACAAAAAGAGACCGCACAGACTTCAACAACACACACAGAGCTCTGCCACCAAGCAGCTCACAGCTCTGATGGATGGGAACTAAAACAAATGGCATTCAAAGAGCCCGGGGGTCTGAACAACATCAGATTTCACTCGTATTCCACCATGCGCATCACAGCTCTGCATATCTTTGTCAATTTAATCTGCTTGTTCTTTAATTAGATTCCCTGTGATCCAATGAGAAAACAGAGTATTTGTTTTTAGGCTTTGCACCGTCTCGTGGGAGTGCAGAGCCACTCACATCCTTTTGATCAGGAGATATCTGTTTGGTTTCAGCGATAATGATACTAAAGTGTTACAATTTCAACAAGTTAAAAATGACTGAATCTCTAAATGTGGGACATCTTATATCCGCTGGTTAAATCCCACATGAAACACTTTTAAAATGGCTTTTGTTTGCAATTTCAATAAAGAAGGCTGGGGCGGATAATTAGTCTGAAAAAGTTGAAAGAAACCACCTCTCCTGTTTTCATATTCTTATCACTAAGTCAGTGTGGATTGTGTTGATGTAAATAATTACAACATGTTTGCTGACTAAGATGATTTACACACCTACAGCTTGGTCGCTGTACTCTGATTTATTCAAAAACAATACAACAAATTTGCACATTTCCTTTGGATTGTCTCACGTCCACACAGCAGCTTTCGAAGAGGGTAAAACCCCACTAAAAGGCAGGGCTGACATCATTATGTCACATTCAGCATTGCTTTGCCTTTGCCCTTTTTTGTTTGCTCCTGTACTCGTCTCTGGCTCTTGTCTTGTAGGTGGCCTGGGATCCTTGTTGGAGACTGCCTGCTGCTGTGGAGTCATGAAGCCTCAAAAACTACAATTATAGACATGACACATAGTTGGCCATTTCATTAGGAACATTCCATTCCCATTATCATTATAGCTGTTAATGTAGATATTAGCATGATCTCCATATCCATGATCGATACATCTGCAGTATCTATTTTTTTTATCACCACATTGTCGTGGGGTCCCTCTTGAAAATGGGATGTCACATCTCAAGACGCCTTTAACACATTCATACTTAATGGAGACAAATATGGTTGGGATGTACTTGTGTACTTGCCTCTCCGAAAGAAGAGCAGTCTTGATGCCACAGTTCTGAACAACTACCGGCCCATCTCAAATCTGCCGTTCTTAGGCAAAGTCCTTGAAAAAGTTGTTTACCAACAGCTCACTGACTTTCTCCTAATGAACAACTCATTCGATGTTTTCCAGTCAGGTTTTAGACCCCATCACAGCACTGAGACCGCTCCTATCAAGGTGACAAATGACATCCACCTGAACACTGACGCAGGCAAAGTCTCCGTCTTAGTCCTACTAGATCTGAGCGCTGCTTTTGACACTGTCAGCCATGAGATCCTTTTACAGAGACTAAAGGACTGGGTGGGCATCTCGGGGACTGCCATACATTGGTTGAAGTCCTATCTAGAAGACAGGAAGTACTTTGTAGGAATTGGTAACTGTGTCTCAGACCACATGGCCTTGACTTGTTGGGTGCCCCAGGGGTCAATCCTGGGACCCCTCCTGTTCAATCTCTACATGCTGACTTTAGGCCAGTTAATACAAAGTACTAATGTGTCCTACCTCAATTATGCAGATGACACTCAGATCTGTGTCTCACTGACAGCAGGTGAATATGGACCAGTGGATTCACTCTGTCACTGCATCCAACAGGTCAGTGTGTGGATGCAGAACAACTTTCTCCAGCTAAATTCAGACAAGACTGAAGTCATCGTGTTTGGTCCACAGAAACAAAGAGAAAGTGTCAGCAGTCACCTCCAGTCTCTCTCTCTAAAACCTACAAATCAGGTTAGAAATCTCGGGGTAATAATGGACTCAGACTTGAACTTTGGCAGCCATATAAAATCAATAACATCAGCAGCCTTTTACCATCTAAAAAACATCGCCAAAATCAGAGGTATAGTGTCTAAACCTGACCTAGAGATACTTATCCATGCATTTGTCTCTAGTAGGTTAGATTACTGTAACGGCCTGCTCACCGGCCTCTCCAAACGAGCCATAACACAGCTGCAGTACATCCAGAACGCTGCTGCTCGGGTCCTGACCAGAACCAGGAAGTACGAACACATTAGTCCTGTGCTCAGGTCCCTACACTGGCTTCCTGTGGCTCAGAGAATAGACTTTAAAGCAGCTCTGCTTGTGTACAAATCTCTTCATGGCCTGGCACCAAAGTACATCTCTGACATGTTAGTGCCATATGAACCATCTCGGACTCTGAGGACCTCAGGGGCCGGCCTTCTGCTGGTGCCTAGAGTCAGAACTAAACATGGAGAATCAGGGTTTCAGTTTTATGCAGCTAAAATTTGGAACAGTCTTTCTGAAGATGTGAGACAGTCCTCAACTCTGACAATGTTCAAATCTAGGCTTAAAACAGCTCTATTTAACTGTGCATGTGACTGAAAGGATCTTATCTGCACTCTTCTTTAAAATTTATTTTATAATGATTAATGTTGATTTTATGTTGTATTGTGATTTTTTTTAATTCATTTTTTAATGATTAATGTTGATTCTATTTTGTACTGTGATTTAAATGCATTTTTCTTGTTCTGTAAAGCACTTTGAATTGCCTTGTGTCTGAATTGTGCTCTACAAATAAACTTGCCTTGCCTTGCCTTGCCCTTGTGGTCTGGGTATCCATGAGTTTGTCACTACCATAAATTCTTATTTTCAGTAAGAATATCATTGGTTATACTTCTATGAAATGATCACCACAACTATTCAGACATGAGGACCCTCCTGAAAACGAGATGTAGCATCTCAAGAGGCTAACCTCTAATAAATCAGACGACAGGTCTGTGGTTCATGGATCTGTCCCTAACTTTAGTTCTTATTTTAGTCCACTTGCCTCCTCTTATCTCCCTTCCTTTGCCCGCACACCCAACACAGCATCATGTGGATTTGCTGTTCATCATGAGACTGGGATCCACATTCAAGATTTCCTGCTGCTTAACAGAAGGTTTTTTCTTGCCGCCATGATGGAGGGATTCATGATTGGCTGTATGGATTCATGTTGGGTGTTGGATGTATATATTTGTATATATATGTATATGTGTATCTTTATATGTATATATATGTATCTATATGTGTATCCACAAAATGAAGAGCTTTTGCTCTATTGTAAAGTGTCTTGAGATAACACTTGTTATGAATTGACACTATACAAATAAAGATTGATTGATTGATTGATTGACTGTGATTTGTGTTCTGCATAGAGTGGTGAAAGAATTTACCAGGTTAGGTTGTGAAAGTTAACACAAACAGAGCATGGAAGTGTCATGATTCTTGCTTAACTGCAGAGCTTATTATTAGCAATGTTTCAAAACACAATGAAAAACCCCATAGGCTTTTAGTTGACTCACAGAAGAGGGAACCAGTGTGAAGCTAACTGCTAACTGTTGGCCTACAAAACATGTCTTCCCTGCACTACTCTATTGTGGAAAGGAGTTTCACAGGCTAAGCTATCTGTTAGACGATTTTCAAAGGAAGCCAAATGTGCGATGAATGCTACAAATGAATATACTTGGTAATGTTTGACACACTATAATAAGAATCTAAACAAACAGTGCATGAGAAGGCAAGCTTTTAATGCTCGCCAGTGTCTACAGTGGGTCAGAGTATAGGTACAAGTCTTCAAAGTTTCTGAGAGATCAATACTTGCGGTGCTTCTTAAACCAAGCACGACTTCCGGCCAACTGAGGAATTCACATTAACCAAGACAGGTGAAACAAAATAGGAAACAACAAGCAGGACCAACATTTTTATTATTAATGTCTAATTCAACGCAGTGTGGTAAACCACCATGACCTGTCCCCCCTCCAGCATCATATAAACATGGCAATAAACCCAAAGGGAAGGTGTGATGTCTCTGAGCCTGACCCAGAGACTGTACTGCTGAGTGCATGGTGGAATCAAGCTGATGGTGTGCTCAAAGTTGATGTCAGAAAATTGTTTCTCTGAGTTGAAAATTCGATATGCCACTTGAATGTCACCTTTGGTCAGAATTTCCTACTTGGAGTCAGACGATCTCTACGCTCGTCTTATCCCACACGATTAAGTGGGATGTGATGCAATTCTCACATCTAAGTTTTGGGGTAAATGGAAGCCATCATAAGCTTCATGGTTGTAAAGTGTTAATATACACATGTACTTCTGGAGCAATTTTACTTCCTCAGTTTCTTGTTTGACAGAGTAAGAGAGTCATCAAAGATGTAAAAACAGTATGTGCAAGGGCTTGGGCTCGGAATTTGTTGGTTCAAATCCCGAACAAAACGTATCTAGAAGTTAGTTTGGTAGCTGGGGACAAGCAAGCTGATTTCCTGGGGCACTGCCGCTGGTTATGGCAGTTGGTAACACAGCAGAGAGGGTTGACATTCCTAGCATTTGGAACCTCATTTGTGGGGTTTGTACCCTGGGTCCTTTAAACTTCATTGCAAGTAAACACCTACGAGTCATCAGAAGAGTTGAATGGTGAAAAGCCAACCCAGCATGTGCCTCCAAACCTGACCCCTGCCCAACAGAACCATTCTTCAATCAGTCTTGTTTTTCCAGGAGTAGCTTTCTTTAACTACCATCATTTTGCCCAATATTCAGGTAAAGTGTCACTATCTTGTGACACAACGTGGCCTTGCTGAGTTGGTATTCTCCCATACTCCTAAATACATGCTGGGATGCATGCTGTATGCTCCAAACAGTGCAGAAAATAGATGTTGAGATGTACCTATCTAATATATATCTTCTCACTGTGCCTCTCAGTGTGATGTCACTGCTTACCATCAGTGTCCAAAGGATGCTTTTCCAATTCAGAGTCAATCAGGGAGAAAATGAAAATCTCACTGGGCTGTATTATTTATACACAGAGCGCCTGCTTTCCGAATGCTGCCATCAGCAGCCTGCCCTCATTATGCAAACACACCAGCACACACACACTCTCCAGGACCGATTTACACATATTTTGCATTTACATTCTTTTGGATATGTGTGACTGAAGGGTTTTCTCTTTTATACTAAAATACATTCACTTCGTATGGTTCTAAAAAAAGAAAATGGTCCTGGTGTGTTCAGTTAAATAGGAATTTGTTTAATGAGCGGGGTTAGTATAATGGGCTTTTACTCAGGTACAAAAGAGCATTGGGGGTTGGTAAGAGTACACTGAGTGAGCTGAAAACCACTTAAATATTTATAGCACAGATTTTATCATCTTATCATCTGACATGATATCCATGGTGACTATTTAATCTTTTCTTGCAAAATTTACATCTCTTTGAGATCTGCTTTAAGAAGTGTACAATATTTTTAGATTGTGCGATGTCCACATCTACGCAGCCCAAGACATGACATGGTAAAAAAAAAAAATTATCTCGTGTGCACGAAATACTAATTTGTTCCCAAGAGATATTAATTTGTTCCCTCGAAATATTAATTAGTTCCCACGAAATACTAATTTGTTCCCACGAGATATTAATTTGTTCCCTTGAAATATTAATTTGTTCCCACGAGATATTAATTTATTCCCACGAGATATTAATTGGTTCCCTCGAAATACTAATTCATTCCCACAAGAGCCCCAGACATGACATGGTAAAAAAAAAATTATCTCGTGTGCACGAAATACTAATTTGTTCCCACGAGATATTAATTTGTTCCCTCGAAATATTAATTAGTTCCCACGAAATACTAATTTGTTCCCACGAGATATTAATTTGTTCCCTTGAAATATTAATTTGTTCCCACGAAATATTAATTCATTCCCTCGAAATACTTATTCATTCCCAAAAGAGCCCCAGACATGACATGGTAAAAAAAAATTATCTTGTGCACCGGAAATACCAATTTGTTCCCACGAGATTTTAATTTGTTCCCTCGAAATATTAATTCGTTCCCACGAGATATTAATTTGTTCCCTCGAGATATATTTGTTCCCTCGAAATACTAATTTGTTCCCACAAGATATTAATTCGTCCATTCGAATTATGAATTAGTTCCCGCAAATAATTCATCATTCCTGAACAGTTGAGTACTACGGTAGGGTACGGAGTTAGAGGCGCTGAACTATTCAACACGATGGACAGGGAAACACTGACTGAGTTTTGCTTTAGGCTGGGGATGAGTTATAAAGACTTTTGAAAAGCCTGGCAGTGCATGGATTTATTATTAGCGAGAGACAAGACATCCCATAGGCTACTGCAGTACAGCAAATTCTCCGGGGCTCTGTACTACCCTACGGTACTGTAGCTGTCCAGGAGTGATGAACAATTTGCGGGAACGAATTAGTATTTCAAGGGGACGAATTCATATCTTGTGGGAACAAATTAGTATATCGAGGGAACGAATTAGTATTCTGTAGGAACAAAATAGTATATCGTGGGAACAAATTAATATTCCGTGGGAACGAAATTGTATCTTCTGGGAACGAATTAGTATTTCGTGCTCACGTTATATCTATATCGCGGCCACAATTTATTTATTTTTCCCCCATGTCATGTCTGGGGCTCTGTACACATCATATCAATTCATTAGAGGTGAAAATAATCAGGTTTGTAATTCTCCAAGGCTACGTTCGCAATGCAGGTCTTCAATGCTCAACTCTGATTTTTTGTGAAATCCACACTTTTTGCGTGGTTGTTCAAATTATAATTAAAACATGGCTGCCATCGGACTTCAGTATGAACTATCTACGTCCCTGAAGTGACTCACATGCTCAGGACAAGACGTGACATCACATGCAGCATGCTGTGCAGTAAACATGTGAAGTAAATAAAAGTCTGCACGTGGGCATCAGATTTGAAATTGTGAAGCCGACAAAGTTATGACAAAGTGGTGAGGAGAAGGAGGTGATTGAGAAAAAGGGAGCACATATCTTAATGACATCCCAGGGGGATGTGAGTCTGAGACAGCAGTGATGAGATTGTGACATGAGGAGCTTCACTGACACGGAGTTCATCTGTAATTGTTTTGTGCATTGATGTCTCTGCTAAGGAGTTTATCTGTTTTGACCCACTGTTTGTTTGTTTGATTCTTAGTTTGTTAGCAAGATTACACAAAAACTACTAGACTGATTTTGCTGAAGTTTTCAGGAGATGTTGATAAAGGCCCAATTTAAAAATGATTCAATTTTGGTGGTAACCAGATTACTGCTACATATTAGTAAATGATTGTTTTTGCTCAATAACGGTCAAGTTTATTGTTTTTACTGTGCAGTCTCATAACTTGAAAGGGGGGACAATCTGCCCAAAGCTGACTGGATTCCACTCAAACAAACAAGTTCTTCTTTGTTCCACCTTTTATTTGCCATTATGTGCTGTTTTTCTTAGGTAAAAAACCTTTTAAAGTAAACAAACATATATAGTGGATCAATAAATCATAACTTCACAAGTATGTGCCACCTGAAAGAAAACAATCATTATTTTCCAAAATCGTACTAAAGTTCAACCAAAAAATTAAATTAAACTACAGCTCAATTATCTGTTTTAATTTACAAATGACTTCATGAATTTTTTTCAACTTTAGATAATTCTTTGATTGATTTTAAATTAGATATTTGTTTTCCTAAACTGGGAGAGTAATTTGTATTGAACATTAGTTCTAGAATTGATCAAAAAATCTCTAAAAACGATTCTATCATTTTCACCGTTGTATTATACTCATTTATTGAAATAAGGAGGACAAACAATTGTGACTGAGAACAAAGAGACACAGACGCCCGCGCAGAGCACAGTCCCGGGCACGCGCCCGTGTCAGCACTATCATAGATAAATTCACCACTGTAAACAGATACGCCCGAAGGTTAGCATTTCTTACCGGCTGCCTCTTTGGTTTTCTGCAGTTTATCGTCTGCACAGCTCCGCTTTTTAGCTTTAAAATTTTAAAGGAGCGCACCATCTGCCATCTGGTGCACTTCGGTGCGCACTCCTCACCTGCTTCAGGTGCGTCAGACGAAGATGGTCAAACCCTTCCGGCAGGAAATCCACGCCTTTTAAGCGATCCCTGGTGATGATATTTTCATCTAAATGTTTTAATTATCTGTCTAAGATTGTATGGATTTATGAATTATGTATGATTTTAACGCTTGTGCCAGCTTGAGAGACATAAAAAATCAAATCAAAAGAACTCAAATCAAGTCATTATCTATATTTGACTGTAATTTGAATGAAATTTATTAATTAATACACCTTTTAACCCTTTATTTTAATACTACCTTATTTAATACTAACTTAGACCAACAATGATTAAAGCCTACATTTAATTGTTCTAAGTTCTTCACTTCAGCAAATTGACTCAACAATAGCTGTCCAACTAACAATGATATCAACATGATTCTGAGTGTTAGGTGTGGGTTTTCAGGGTCAAGGAATCCCATTATATGATGCTAACTTTATTATGGGACTATTTGCCTATATATGTAACAGCAATATGTGAGCTACAAGTGCTGTCTATTGAATAATTGTTTCATCCATTGTTTCACCAATAGATCTCAACATTGAATCTTGTTGCATCCCACCTCCTCTGGTGCAGATTTGTGACGTCTGGCTCTCTTCAACAGCATAAAAGTCAGATAAAATGTTACATGACCATTCAGATTGAGGTCACTTTGAGAAACATCAAATATCTGAGTAGCCCGGGTCTGATTTGTGCTGTTCAGATTGTCATAAAAAATCAGATATGGGTCACAAATAGGTGTAGAAGTTGGATTTAGGCTACTTTTACCTGCAGTGAGAACATAGCTATTTCATACATAAGGGGCTGATCACACAGAGGCATGTCTCCAGAAAAGTGTCACCATTAAAACAACTACCTTCCTGTGTAACTCAAGTCTACCAGGCATCTCTGTGCCACTGTTTGATGCAGCTTTTTTAATATGCATGAAAGTTAAAACATTTTCAACTTCTCAGACATGGAGTCGTCACATGCACTTATGTCACTTTCACCTGAAACAGATACGAAATCGATGACAACAGGCAAATAGACAGGTGTGGGAGGTTATTGATTGAATCAGTGGGACAACTTCTGGTTATTTGGTAACACTGTGAGTCTTACAACTGAATGACAAATGACTTAAAGCACTGTTTGTGTGATTGAGCAAAGCGTGTACATTTTATTTATTTAATTCAATTTTTTGGTGCTTCTGCTTAACCTTGTAACACACATCTACAGTTCTACAATTCTACAATTTCATTTAGCAGACGCTTTTGTCCAAAGCGACGTACAACACAAGCAAGAATTTGGACTGAGGGGAAAAACCTTAGCAAGTGCGTCGAAGTGCTTCAAGTCAATTGGCCACAGGTGCTGCCATCTCGTGCCAGAAGAAGTGCCAGTTTTTTTGTTGTTTTTTTTATAATGCAGCTTATCACAACAATAATTCAAGTCACAACGAATAATACAAGTCAGCAACAAAAATTCAAGTCAACAACATCGATCAAGATTCTAAGCATTCAAAATTCAGTGCTAAATATTCATTAAGAGCTGGTCTGAGACCTTCTGATTCATTCTACCTCTGAGGACAAAGAGGAGAAGATCAGATTAAGTGCCAAAGTGTTCCCTGAACAGATGAATCTTCAGACATCTCTTAAAAGTAGAAAGGGACTCTGCGGATCGATGGAGTTAGGTAACTCATTCCACCATTTGAGAACAACAGAAAAGAAGAGTCTGGCTAGAGATTTAGAGCCATGTTGGGCCGAGAGTACCAGGCGTCTTTTGCAGGCCGAGTGAAGTGGGCGAGAGGGAGTGTAGACCTGGATGAGGGAGTCCAGGTAGGCAGGAACCATTTTTGTCACTGTTTTGCAGGCCAGAAGAAGAGCTTTGAATTTGATTCGAGCTGCCACTGGAAGCCAGTGTAGCGAGATTAACAGCGGGGTGACATGAGCTGTTTTGGGCAGGTTAAAGACAAGACGTGCTGCTGCATTCTGGATCATCTGAAGAGGTTTAAATGTACATGCAGGGAGGCCTGTTAGCAAAGAGTTGCAGTAGTCAATGCGTGAAATTACCAGGGCCTGAACCAGAAGCTGTGTGGCCTGTTGGGTCAGGTAGGGTCTGATCTTCTGATGTTGTAGAGGGCATATTGACAAGACCGAGCAATCGAGGCCACGTGAGCCTTAAAGGTCAGCTGGTCATCATGACACCCAGATTTCTGGCAGTTTGTGGGCACAAGTAGATTCGATTCTGAATCTAATCTAGAATCTGTGTTTGAATGGAGGGGCACGCTGAAACTACAATGAGCTCAGTTCTCATCACACACATCTCTGAGTGGTTGGTCCCTGACATTGAAGCCTTACTATACTTATTTATATTAGCTGCACACTGCACAAGAACACACTGCACTCATTATGGTGTTTTTACACATCAATAAACCATCATTTACCATCCATCATCTAAACCACTTATCCCTTTTTGGACCTGGGGGCCGGAGCCTCCAGCTGACACTGTGCGGTTCCGAGCCAATCGCAGGACAACACAGAAAGACAGACAACCACTCACACCTGAGGGCAAAGATTCACCAACTAATCCATCAACCAACTTTTTTTGGTTTGTTGGAGGAGACCTGAGTGCCTGAAAGGAACTCACTCATCCACAGGGAGAACATGCAAACTCCACACAGAGAGGCCTTGTCCGACACAGGGTTCGAACCAGCAACCATCTTGCTAAGAGGCATCTACACTACCTACTACACCACCATGATCACGTCTTGAATAATTTTTACATATTGAGGAAGAAAAAGGGGTTTGAAGAAGAACCTTTCCGGTTCACACTGAGGGCCAGTTGCAAAGCATTCTGGGTGCCCTGGCAGCAAGAGGCAGGAGGGCAATGCCCAATTAAAACCATGTTTTTCCTGAGTGTTCAAAATGATGAAACAACTTACTGAAACCCCTTTAATTCAAAGAAATGAATGAGATCAGAGGTGACAAGCGCTGGTACTGCTTCATTCATTTATCGCCTAAATGGGGGCGTCGGTGGCGCAGTTGGGTAGTGCACTTGGTCAGTGATCAGGAGGTTGCAGGTTCAAGCCCAGCTCTGGCTGACACATGGCAAAGTGTCCTTGGGTAAGACACAACCCCAAGTTGCTCCCACTGCTGCATCAGTGGCGTGTAAATGGGCATGAAAAGGCGTGAATGTGTTAGACATACTGATGGATAACTAACATAGAAACTATGAACCATCAGTGAGTGAATGTGAGGGCGAATGGGTAAGTGTGACCTGAGGTGTCAAGCAGCTTTGAGTAGTCAAAGACTAGAAAAGCGCTATATAAGCTCAAGTCCATTTACCATTTACCAAATGTTGCCTGATAAAAGAGTGCAGCACAAGGTAATGCTTGTCTCAGCTTTGGCAAAGGGTTCTGTGATGACGTCTCAGCACGTCCAGCAGGAGGGAAGGTCAGATCACAAAAAGGGGAAATGGTGGAGAAAACCATCTTGTTGGACTTTATTAGCCCCTGCACTAATGTGAAATAAACCCTCAAACAGCTTAAGTTTACCAGGTGTGTTTAAAAAGCAGCTGAAAAATCAATGAAACCTCATTATCGCAAACACTTTCCCTGATATCATCCTCATATCAGGAACAGATGCCTTGCCCTAAGGGTGTCACAAAAACACACACCCTCTTTTTCTTTGCTGATGTCCTCCTTAGCTGAAGAAAATGGCAGTTTTTCTTTGATGGGTGGATGGAGATTTTAAAAATGTCTTCTTTCACAAATTACTTTCCAGTTTTTTGTTCTGGTCACCTGGCAACTCGCACCAATGATGATTGAGCTCCTGCATGAATCTGTGGTGCACTCCGTGTCCTGACTTTTCCATTAGAATCAGCATTGCCTTCTTCAGCAATGTGAGCAACAGCAGCTTGTCTGTTGGATCAGACCACACAGGCCAGCCTTCCCTCCCCATGAGCATCAGTAAGCCTTGGCCCATGACCCTGTTGCTGATTCATCCCTGTTCCCTCCACAGACTACACTTCGGCCCTTTTCAAACCCACTCAAATCCTCAATCTTGCCCTTTTTCCATGCTTCTTTCATCAACTTTGAGGACAAAATGTTAACTTGCTGCCTGATATATCCCTCTCACTAACAGGTGTCATAATGAAGAAACGATCAGTTATTCACTTCCTCTCTGACTGGTCAAAATGTCATGCCTGATCGGCTGTTTGAGCCTCTTTGTGCTACTCTTTAAAGAGCCGTAACATAGAAAAACCTTGGAACAGGAGTGTCCTTCAGGATTAAAACAATTGTATTCCATCTCATCAATTCTTTATTCAGACAGTTTAATAACTCATCAACTTAACCGAGCCAAAATTACGTTTAAACAAGCCCATTGAGCTGCCACCACTTGATTTTACAAAGTTTTCTGAAAAGTCACCTGAACTGGCACTTTCACATTTTGAGGTGAATCGTTGTGGCAATTAATTTCATAGTTCTGTGTTTCCGCCACATCAAGCGGGGATTACAGAACAAGGAGAGGAATAAAAGAAAATGGGAGAACAGCGTTGAGTTTACAGGACGACACGTCACGGCGGCGAGGTCTTCAATTGTGACGGGAGCAGGATTTGACAGGGACCATCTCCCTGACACTCCAGAGGTTTAATACTCTCTCATGGTTTCACACATCATCGCTCCTCACTCCAGATTAGATAAATCACTCCCTCAATAAAGTCCTTTCTGGGAGTATGCAGACTCTCAGGGGAAATCGTGATCTACTGAGTCTCATATGTGGTAATGTCAAGCATCCACACAAGTCCCTTACCAATAACACCTTGTATATTACCATGTTGGTCACAGAAGGTCCTCACACGGATGCTTGTCACTTTGTATTGCCAAAATGAAGCTTCCAAATAGGAGATGACTTTGGCAGCTCTGTGGTCTCAGACAGACAGGAGTCATATGCTCATGCTGCTGTTTCTGTAGGCAGAGCCATGGGCACAGTCAAGCAAACTAGGGCCTAATGCATACATAAAAGAAAAGAAAAATGTTTGAAGTTGGTGTATGCTTTACTTTGTTGGGACGCAACTAATGACAATTCCTATCATTGACTATTGTATGTATTTGTCAGATGTTTTTATTTTTGCATGCAACTATCTTATGTCCACATTATAATATAACAGATAAAGCTATATATTAGGGATGCAGCTATCGATTCTTTTTGTAATCGATTACTCGATCAAATTTTTGGCGATTAATCGAGTAATCATATAAGGGTTACATTGCGCTCACTGCAATTTTTTTTACATTGCATCACTACACATTATTAGTAGTAGTAACACAAAAAACAGAAAAGCCAGGTCACTTCAATTAACAACTTATTAGATTTAGATTTTTATTAGATTTTTGCACAACTTCCTAGAGGTTATATTTGCATTTTTTTGTTAATAAAATGTTTCTTTTAAATATTGGGTTCTTTTTTTTTTATCCTTGTGGTATCAAAAATAGTATCGAGTATCGAATATTTTCCTGAGTATCGGTATCGAGTTGAAAATTTTAGTATCGTGACAACCCTAATATATATGTGTGTATATACATATATACAGTCATGGAAAAAATTATTAGACCACCCTTGTTTTCTTCAATTTCTTGTTAATGTTAATGCCTGGCTCAACTAAAGGTACATTTGTTTGGACAATTATAATGATAACAACAAAAATAGCTCATGAGAGTTTAATTTAAGAACTAAGAACTATTCATTTTCCATGGTTTTCTTGATAATAACCAAAATTACTTAAATTCTTACATCAATAGCTATGGCATTGTACCGCCAAAAACACTACTTTTAAGCATTCCATGTTTTCTTTTCTGTTTGCTTTAAACACATGATACACACAAGAGTTAATACTTGATTGCATAACCATTGTTTTTGATGACTGCAGCCATGCGTCTTGGCATGCTCTCCACCAGCTTCTGACATTGTTCTGCTGTCACAGCAGCCCATTCCTGTTGGACAAATTCAAACAAATTTTCTTTGTTTTTGGGCTTGTGGTTCTCCATTTTGAGTTTGATGATTTTCCACAGGTTTTCAATTGGATTAAGATCTGGTGATTGAGCAGGCCAAGGCATATTGTCAATGTTGTGGTTCTCCATCCAGGCTTTAACTGACCTTGCCGTGTGGCAAGGGGCATTATCTTGTTGGAAAATCCAGTCATTCGAGGCAGGAAAAGTTTTCCAGCTGATGGAAGAAGACTGTTTTCAAGGGTAGTCCTGTACATGACCTGGTTCATTCGGCCTTCACACAATTGCATTTGCCCTGTTCCACTCAGACTGAAACAACCCCAGATCATGACTGATCCACCCCCATGTTTTACTGTAGGGGCAAGACAGTCTGGGTTGTAAGCTTCTCCAGGCTTCCTCCTAACCAGTAAGTTGGCTGGAGTGGGCATCAATTCAAAATTGGATTCATCACTGAAGAGAACCTTAGCCCAATCATCAACAGTCCAATCCTTGTGGTCTCGAGCAAAGAGTAACCGGGCCTTCCTCTGCCTTTCATTGATGAAGGGCTTCTTGCGTGCTCTGTGTGACTTCAAACCAGCTTCAACAAGTCGGTTTCGAACTGTCCTTGCTGAACAAGTCACATTTCTCGACAGTGCCCACTCATTTTTAAGGTCCCTGGAGGTCTGGCGGCGATTCCTGACACAGGAGCGGATGAGTGCACGGTCATCTCGTGGGGTAGAAAGAGCGTTTCCTGCCACGGCCAGGTAGCAATTTGGTAGTGCCATGTTCAGCTTGTTTTTTGTTGTAATGAGCGGCTGTCTTGGAGATCTTCAGTTTTTTTACCTGTCTCTCACTCATGCCAATTTCCAGCAGTGCCAAGATGGCTGCCTTTGTGGCTTCACATAATTCTTTTGTTTTAGGCATTATGTGAGAGCTGACAACTTCTGAGTTGTGCTACGGCTTGAATGTAAGCAGGAAACCACTCTAGGCCTTTGCATGTGCAGTGCTGCTTGTGACATGAAATGGCCTCTTATATACCCTGGGAATCAATTAAGCTTAAGAATGTCAAATAGGACATAAAGTATTATGTGGCCAGCTGCATTTTTTGTTGTGTTCATTGTATTATCGTTTAGTGGTACCAGATATTAGAATGAACAAGAAATTGAAGAAAACAAGGGTGGTCTAATAATTTTTTCCATGACTGTATATATATATATACACACACACACATATATATATATATATATATATATATATATATATATATATATATATATATATATATATATATATATATATATATATATATATATATACATATATGTATATATATATATATATATATATATATATATATATATATATATATATGTGTATATATATGTGTATATATATATATATGTATATATATATATATATGTGTGTGTATATATATATATATATATATATATATTTTATATATATATATACATATACATATACATATATGTATATATACAGTATATGTATATATATATAATACTGCCATTTGGGGATTTTAGTACATTTTTGGGCATGGTTGACTGTGTAGATCATTCCTTGAATGCACAATCCTGACAAGATGTACTTCATTGTGAAGGAGACTAACCAGGCTTATCAGTTATATAAAACACAATAAGAATTAAAGCTATGGTCTACGATTTGGAAGCTTTGTACATCTTAATAACACCGTTTATAAGGCTGTTATGGTCCTATGGTCCTAGCTACACAATATAAAGACCAAAAAGAACGAAAAAAATCCATTCAGTATATCCGCTGAAAAGCTGCATACTAGCTGACCAATCAAAACCTGAAGGCATGTACGTGTTGATTGGTCCGTGAGTTGGTCTGTGAGTCCATCCAATCCCCTGTCTCCCTCACTACGCAGCGTCATGCCCATGGTCCCGCCTCCTCCCCTCTCCCTCCGGTGAGCAGCTAGCAGTGTTAGCTACTGAACTATCATGGAGCCGGAAAAGCCTAGCGCCAAAACCAGGAAGCCGCTTCTCTCTCCCCCGGGGCCCAACGGAGCTCTGCCCACGGGTTGAGGTCTGTTAGCGGGCTAACGGCTAACGAATGGCCTCAGTCGGCCGTCAGACCTTCAGCATCGGCCATTTTGCCCCTGGTTGATCAGGTAATGGCTTTGTTTACTACAGTGGGAGATGTCTGCTGAATAACTCTGGTTAGTCTGTGCCTGTCCTGGCTAATGACTTGTAGCGGAGCGGGTAAGCCTGTTAGCCGCTAATTGTTAGCATTGTAAGCTGAGCTGGGGAGGACAGGCCGAGAAAGATAAATCCTCCCCCACAATTGGCTCCGCTCTGGCGGCGCCAGACCCGCATTGCCGCCGGTCCAATTGAAATGGCTACTGCTGTGTGTTACAAGGGGGATGTCTGTCGTGTTTGATACTTTCAGTTGAGCTGAGCTGTTTTTGATTGAGTTTGCTGCTAATATATTATGCTAGTCGCTCGTAGCTCTGTCCGAGGGGGCTTGTTGTTATGAGGCGACACAAGCTGGGGGCTGGATCTTGGAACACTAAGGGGAGAGGTGAGGGAAGGGGGGCCAGGCTGCGGTTTCAAAACGTAGACCATAGCTTTAATATGAGTAAGAAATGATCAACTGAAAAAATGTTTCTGAACTGCTTTGATGGAGTGCAAACAGTCTTGAGCTTCAAATCTATAAATAACTGCATCACAAAAGAGAATCACAATGTTTTTCATGGTGATTTCAATATGTGGATCAAGAAGTTAAAATATGATTTTAAACAGTGTGTGATAGGGCAGTTTTCCATATTTTTGACTATAGTTTGCTCTACAATGTTGGAAATGCCTTGGACAATTTGTTTTCTCAGTGAACAAAAAAATTCAAAAACAATTGATTGGATTTGTATGAAATATTCAGGAAATGAAATTATACATGTGCAAAGTGATTACAATTTGGTGGTGCTCAAAATCCGGATGTGGATACAGTAATTTTCCAAGGCTTTGTTAACATTATGAGAGATAGTGCAGTTTCCACATTTTCACTGATAACCCATGAAGATATCACTTGACTTTCACAACATTTCAGGACATGTTGGTCATGACTCCAGAAAAGTTCGACTACATTTTTGTGATGATCAGAAACTGGATGTGGATTCAGAAATTCTTCCAGTGATATATTAACAATGTGAGACAGGGAAGTTTTCCTCATTTTTGACAGTAACTCATTTCACAGTCAAATGAGTTGCTTTCATAGAGGTTTGTGCTATCAGTGTGAGGATCTCACCCGTTCGCTCCAGTTTCCCTGCTCTTCTCTCCCTCCCCTCTAGGGTTTGTCTCCTCCTCTCTCTCTCTCTCTCTCCGGTGGCTGTGGCTGTGCGGAGCCGCAGAGCTGACCTGACCTGGCTCACTCACCTGTCCCTGATCAGCCCTGAGGTTTTCTCTACTCAACGCCGGCTGATTGCACTTCATTTGTGGTTCGTTTCAACCCAAAGTTCCTAGTGCTGGCCTTAAGCCTTTGTCTCCACACATGGAGCTTTTTCTACCTTTTTGTGATGGTGTTTGGATTTTTTGCTCCTTGCCTTTCGACTGATCAGTATCTCTCCGTGTCTTCCAGGTCTCCACGAGCTCCTGCCACCGCCACCACCTTGTATATAGTCACCAGCTTTATTGTTCTCACTTTTGGATCTGTGGATCAAATAAATCTTTTGTTTTTTGCACCTTTAACTGATCTTCTGCCTCTGCTCTGGGTCCTGTCACAACATATCCTAACAATCAGAGCACTAAAAGTTTTTTTTTCAATATTTTCTCAAACAAGCAGAAAATCCCACACTGTCACTTTAAGAGAGCTCCATCTGTGCCTTGGTAAGTGCTGCCAGATTTCCTAGTTTTTATCAAGTTTATCAAGAATCAAGTTTGACTCGATTCTGTACAGTTTTGTTTATGTTAAAACGGTGTGTATGTTTGTTTGTGAATGAAGTAGGACAAAATACTTTGTGTAACTTCTGAAATGACTTTATTTATTGGTAGAAGAGTGGGCATCAGATCCCTCCTGATTTGAGGGTACGACAGGCCAAAATGAGCAACTGCACTTTTGGTTCAAGTCCAAAATAAAACCCTAACAGCTATCTATAGTTACAAGCAACTTTGCAAAAAAAGAAGCCTAAAGTTTTTAATAAGGAGACCTGGCAACTATGGTGTGGTGAAACAGGTTACACTATCACACTGACGATCTGCCCTGACAGGGTGAAGAGTAACATGACTCAAACACAGCAGGATTCACTTTGGTTTGAACTTCCTTGTCTCCTCCCCTTCAGATCTACAATCTGATGATGGGTGTTACCAACATGTCAGAACGTGCAGTTGGAAACGCTCAGTGCACTGACACATGATGGGTAGATCAGAGCTCAAGCTAGTGTTACGTATTAGGTAAAAGTGAAAGTTTGTTACTCAGAGTCAAAATGGCGCAGAAAGGAGTTCAGCTGGACCGAGAAACATTTTCTTGCTCGTTGTGTTTGGATCTACTGAAGGATCCAGTGACTATTCCCTGTGGACACAGCTACTGTATGGACTGCATTAACAAACACTGGGACAAAGAGGATGATGAGAAAATCTACAGCTGCCCTCAGTGCAGCAACACTTTTGAACAGAGGCCTGATCTGCTGAAAAGCACCATGTTGGCAGCTTTAGCGGAGAAGCTGAAGAAGACTGGACTCCAAGCTGTTCCTGCTGATCACTGGTATGCTGGACCTGAAGATGTGGCCTGTGACATCTGCACCGGGAGGAAACAAAAAGCCATCAAGTCCTGTCTTCAATGTGTGGCTTCTTACTGCGAGGAACATCTTCAGTCTCATTTTGAATCCCCTGCGCTCCAAAAACACAAGCTGGTAGAGCCGTCCAAGAAGCTCCAGGAGAACATCTGCTCTCATCACAATGAGGTGATGAAGATGTTCTGCCGCACTGATCAGCAGTCCATCTGTTACCTCTGCTCCTTGGACCAACACAAAGGTCATGACATGGTCTCAGCTGCAGAGGAGAGGACTGAGAGGCAGAGAGAGCTTCAGGTGAGTCGACAAAACATCCAGCAGAGAATCCAGGACAGAGAGAGAGACATGAAGCTGCTCCAGCAGGAGGTGGAGGCCATCAACAGCTCTGCTGACAAAGCAGTGGAGAACAACGAGAAGATCTTCACTGAGATGATCTGTCTGGTGGAGCGAAGGCACTCTGATGTGAGGCAGCAGCTCAGATCCCAGCAGGAAGCTGAAGTGAGTGGAGTTAAGGAGGTTCAGGAGAAGCTGGAGCAGGAGATCACTGAGCTGAAGAGCAAAGACGCTGAACTGGAGAAGCTCTCTCTCACAGAGGATGACATCCAGTTTCTACTGGACTATCCTTCACTGTCAAAACTTCATGAACCTGCAGCCTCACCAAGCATCAGTACTCGTCCTCTGACACACTTTGAGGATGTGACAGCATCTGTGACGGCACTTAAAGATAGACTGCAGGACATTCTGACTCAAAAACAGATGAACATCTCTCAAGTGGTGACTGAAGTGGATCTTTCTGAACCATCAGGCCCGCAGTCAAACCTCTCTCACATGGTGACTGAAGTGGAGCTTTCTGAACCATCAGGCCCGCAGACAAACCTCTCTCACATGATGACTAAAGTGGATCTTTCTGAACCATCACTCCCGCAGCGCAAGACCAGAGCCGAGTTCTTGCAGTATGCTTGTGACATTTCGATGGATCTAAACACCGCAAATGAATATCTTCTGTTAAAAGATGAGAACAGAAAAGTGGCAGTCACAAAAGGAAAACAGCCATATAATTCCAACACAGAGAGATTCACTCAGTGTAGGCAGGTCATGAGTCGAGTGATCCCGCCTGTACGCTGTTACTGGGAGGTGGACTGGAGAGGATCAGGAGTCCGGCTGGCAGTGGCCTACAGTAGTATCAGCAGGGCAGGGAGCATAAATGAAAGTGGATTTGGACTTAATGACAAGTCGTGGGCGTTGGAAGTTGACAAAAACAGTTATAGCTTTTGGCACAATGATGTTAAAATTCCTCTTTCAGGCCCTAAATCCTCAAGAATAGGAGTGTACCTGGATCACAGTGCAGGGGTTCTGTCCTTCTTCTGTGTCTCTGGAAATCAAACCATGATTCTCCTCCACAGTGTCCAGACCACATTCACTCAGCCTCTACACGCTGGTCTCTGGATGTGGTTTAATTCTACTGCTGAGTTCATTAAACCAATGTAAACAAGTCATTTAAAGAAGTGGTCTCCAGCCTCAAAGATCCACAGTTTGGTTTTCTGTAACACCATGAAAAGTCAGATGGGCCTTCGTCGAGGGGGATGATGATGAAGAATCACAGGTGATGCTCATAATATAACTCACCATGACACAGAATCAGAGGAAGCCATTGGCTTGTTTGTTAACTCCAATAAAGAGACACTCAATGGTCACTCCATTTTTATCAGCTGCTTGACAGTTAATAAACTGGTGCAACTTGGACTTCTGTTTCTTTGGGGACCTGAAGCTTCTATTGGAATATAACTTTTTTCCTAACTTTTAAGGATAAACTATCTTGATGGAATAAACTGGAGACACTACACCCCAATGAAGAGACATTCACAAGGACTCCATTTTATTACCTGCTTAACAGTGACATTGAGGAATGCAGTCAGGTGAATGCAGTCAGGTGAATGCCACCGGTTGACACATTAACAAATTAAAATGTAACATGTACATAAGTGCAGAGGAAAATGGTGTTAGACAGAGGATCACCACCACCAGAGTGCAGAATGGTACTTCAAGACACAAGAGTGCTCAACTTCTTGATGTGGTATTCTATTTAGAGGTAAGAGCTAACAATTACTAATCAATAATCAAGAGAAACATCAGACCAGAGACCTATATCACAAAGCAGGATTAATGTGTTAGCGAGATAACTTTAGGGTTAACCCTGACTTACCGATAGCACGAAGCCGGTTCCTTTTTTATCAGAGTAGATCACCATGGTGACTTACTCTGAACGGCTATCCTGCTCCGGAGCAGGATAAGTTGGGGATTGAATCTGATCCTGCGAAATGACCCTCGCAGTAGCCAATCAGCTTCTCCAAATCAGTGGCCTGCCCTCTTCTCCTGAACCCGGTAGAGGGAGGTGCACAACTCTTGAGACGATCATGAAGATGAGAGAAAGTGTCACAATACCGATTTGACCCATTAGATCAATCTGATGACGTGATATGAGACACACTGGTTCTCCTGGCCCGGAATCATCTATACCTGGGTGATACTGTATATTGGAGCCGTTTATTCCCTGTGTGACCTGCAGGAGCGGTGCACTAACTGTCACACTGTTATTGTGCATCGTCTGCAATATAAACTTCACTTCTATAGCACCTTTCATACATTCAAATGCATCAGAAAGTGCTTGATAAATAAAAGGGATGTAAATCTTATGTGAAACAGCACATTATTCTATTATTCAATCAGGTCCATCATGTCATTCCTGCACTTTATTCATGTGTTTGAGGGTTCTTTTTTTTCTTGCTGATTTTTAAATTGTTAATTTTATTTTTTATCTGCTCCCATGAACTCCTCATGACAGAGGGATTATCTGAGAGAATGGGGTAATAATTGTCAGACATGCAACATATTTTCACAGTATGTTGCTTCATGAGATTCATGAGTGTGATCACTGTCAGATATAGCCCATAATAAGTACTTTGAGCATTTTCACAGTCCGCCACGCATTTTAATAATAATACTTTTTACTTCAGGGCGCTTTTCACAAGACTCAAGGTCACCTTACATGAGTCACAAACAAAGAGCACATGAAGTATAAATAAAAGGTGCATTAAAAGCAGGCATAAAAAGCAAGTATAAAAAGAAACTTTGTCTATGACTGACAGCTGCTACGATGTTTCATTTCTCTATTATATAGTTTTTTTATCCTAACATCTTAACATTATCAGACGCTGCTCTTCACATGTAAAATACGGAGCTCTGTCAGTGTGTTCTCCTCTCATGATCATGATTGGTCAGCTGCCTCTGAGCCCTCCCCTCATACGTGCGCATTCACCGCTTTGGATGAAACAATCCTGGATTGAGTTACCGTGTTAATAATCTGCGTCGTGCTATCGATTATCCTGATTGTCATTGTTGTTTGTTACTCAATCCGGGATAGATGTGAGTTATCGGGGATAAGTTGACCGAGCTTCGTGCTATAGGCCTCAGCACAGACTGATGGATAAAACACAAACTGCCTGCATTATACATTGTATACAAGCCCATGGCACGCGTTGCCAGAATTTTCAACTGAAATAAGCAACTGGGTCGATAAAACCAGGCCAAAAAACATGTTTTTCTAACGTGACAAATTACTTTTAATTTAAAGAAGAAATCTACACAGAGCGCTTTCATTTTAGTCTAGATTACATTTCAACTTCACCGTGACATTTTTTCTTATTTGGCTCTTAATTTACTTATTCACATCCTTTTGTTTGGAGGTGGAACATCCTTTTCTCTATACAGAAGTGAAGGGAGGGGCTTCTGTTACTTATAGCCCTATTATCAGTAACAGCCTGTCTAACCTTGACTTTTGTAACCAAACAAACATGGTCAGGCTTTTATCTAAGTGTATGTTGATCCTCTATAGTTATATTATGCTGAAAACAGTCACATCCACATTTGAAATAAATGAAATACTGACTGTAAAGATTTCTTTTTGGGTGGAAACATCATTTTTGCCCCTCTTTTTACAGTCAAAATTACATTTGTGTTTTGATTGGGACAAAATAGTTGGTGTAACTTCTGAATTTAGTTTATATTGATCGCAGAGTGTGCATCAGATTCCTCCTGGATTTAAGGATACACTAAGCCCAAATAAGTAACTGCACTTTTTGAACAACCCCAAAAATGCAACCCACAACTGCTATATTTAAAATCAACTTCAGAGAAAGAAAGTCACCTTTAATAAGCAGACCTGGCAACTAGGCTTAGTCTGTGACTTCACCGTATTTCATGACTTGGGGTGTGGTGTAAGAGCAGTTGAAGACCACTAGTGTACAAAATACTGGCAGCGTATGTCTCACCTATCTGGCATCAGTCCCACCTGATCTAATTTTTCTCTTGATTATGGATGCTGTTTTATCTGTTCTTACCACTAAATTGAATCCTTCTACAGAAATTAGAGTGCTCTTATGTGCTCTCATTACACACATTGTGCACAATCAATTTACAACTTACAAAGCTTCAGCAGTGAGTTTATCTCAGGTTGTACTTTTTCGTTCCTCACAGTGTTGATAGACAGGGGCCAGACTGTAACGTTTGCACATGTAACTGTCTGAAAAAGGAGGTGTATATGTTTGGTGAACATGCTGTATATTTATCCCAAAAACACTGCTCCGGATGGATCTGTCACTAGAAAACTTGAAGGCTTTAGGACCCTTCTGAGGAAATGCAGGAGCATTCAGGTATTGGTAATCCATTGACAGGCTTCTTGGACAGATGTTTTGGCAAATGGAAAGGTGTTATGGTTTCTTTATTTACAGCTATTATTGTTATTGTATTTTTGCTGGTTTGACGGAGTGGTTAGCAACCATGCACATGCTTCTGCCAGCGTGGGTTCAGATCCAGCCCTAGACCAGCTTGCAGAGTGTCTTCCCTTACTTTCTCACCCCCTTTCACAAGCCTATCCACTGTTATTCTCTCCTGTCAAGGCACAAAATGCCCAAAAAATACATTTAAAAAAAGACAAAAGGAAAAAAAGGGGGGATTGAAGGAAAATATGTGTCATTGCACTGTACAAGCATGTATATTTTACAGACTTTTTATTTTTGTGCAAGTATAATATAAGAGTGAAGTGTTTTTCTAATCTTGCTCATTTGCAGGCCATTGGCAGAACAGATCAAGACGGTTAGAAACTTCTGAGAGGTGTTAGATCACTCAGTACAAATGAAGACAAATGTTCACACAATAAAGTATTGCTTAATGCTGATGCCTACGAAACAATAACTGTTTAAATGTTGTGGTCATTAGAGTGGTCAGAAAAGGAGTGTCTGTCACTTATGAAAGTAGCAAATACTGGAACAAGGGGTTAACTAGAGGAGTCAGATGATCGCTTCAGGAAGAGGGATGTGGGCTAACATGTAAGTTTCAGAAGGAGAGACACGCAAGTCCATGTGGTTAGGTCTGCCTGGTGATTGACGTAAGGGAAAGAACAACCAACAAAAAGGACATGATAATCAATAAGAACCAATGAGGATGATTAGCACAGCCTGGAGGCTGGTGCAAACAAGGAATATGAACCAATGAGAAATCGACAACACCCGAAGACTTCACACTTCAATATTAGAAAGCCATTGTTAGCCTATATAAAAGGGTTCAAGGACAGATAGTCAGGGTTTAGACTTTGTGAACTGACTCCAGCAGTGTATGCTTGTCAGGGATGTGTAATTTGAACCCAGAGCCTCTGTACTCTGACTCGAGTTGTAATTAAAGCATTGCATTAACTGAGACCGGTCTGTCTGCTGCCTCTTTGCTTCCATCCAGGAATGCACAGGATGAGTGTTTAAAGGTAAAGGAATTATTAAAAATAATCAAGGTTTTTAGACAACACAATTTCGATAATTTTCTAAGGATGAAATTAACTCATCCACCTACAGTCGTAGAGTGTACATCAGATCCCTTCTGGGTTTAGGGGCACAACAAGCCCAAATAAGCAACTGCGCATTTGGAACAAGCCCAAAAAACACAACCCACAACAGCCAATATTTAAAATCAACTTCAGAGGAAGAAGCCCAAAGTTACCTTTAATAAGCAGAAGCTAGCAACTATACCCTTAGCTGTCTCTGATTCTGTGTCGAGTTAATTTTCACTTTTCCTGGCATCATTACCCACCCCTACTTGCTCGGGGCCTGGCGACCAACAGAGAATGCTGGACACAACTCAGCTTGCTTCATGTTTCCTTTTATTGGTGACAACTTGGTAGAACCAATAATATCAGTTGCAGTTGCAGTTGTAGGTTGATAACCTTAAATAAAAATAGGGAAAGAACAAGCCCAAAAAACACAACCCACAACAGCCAATATTTAAAATCAACTTCAGAGGAAGAAGCCCAAAGTCACCTTTAATAAGCAGAAGCTAACAACTATACCCTTGGCTGTCTCTGATTCTGTGTTATGACATAATTTTGTTTGTCATTGTTGTCTCAACCCTGTCCCTGCTCCCTCTCTGGCTTTGTCCGTGACTACGCTGTGTTTCATGAACTGGGGTGGTGTAAGAACAGTTGGGGACCACTCAGGTACAAAATGCTGACAGCATGTGTCTCATCCTTCTGACATCAGTCCTACTTGTTTGATGTTTCTATTTATTATGAATGGTGTTTTATCAGTTCTGACAACTAAATTGAATCTTTCTACTTCAGGAATTAGAGCGCTCTCATGTGCTCTCATTACACACATCGTGCAGAGTCAATTTATTTCTACGTCCAGATCACAAGTGTGATTTTTCATTTCTCACAGTGTTGACAGACAAGTGCCTGACTCTAAAGTCTGCAGGCAAGTGGCACAGGTGACTATATGAGAACCTCGTCATACTTCTTCAACAACAGCCTGCTGTCTTAGTTATTTCATTAGAATTAATTAGAATTACCACAGTTTGTACACAACAAACTCTTTACATAAACACCTACACTATGGATTAATGATATTAAAATAAATAATTGAAACTAAATTCAATAGCTTTATAAACACCTACGTATGTACCTATGTATTATTTGGCTTTATCTTTTGTGGTAATATTAATTTGGTTTTGCTTTACATTCAATCAATTTTAAGAGTTAATAATAATTACAATCTTAGATATAACTACATTGAAGTTCATTTTTTTCCTGATTTTCTGATTTCAATCTAAAACTTGAAGGTTCTGTTTTTATGATTAAAATTATTTTCTTATTTTAAACAAAAGTTAGTTTAACATGAATGACTTTTTATGTGACAGTTTTTAGATCTGTGTGTGAGTTTGGTTTATTGGTAGTAGTGGAGGAAGAAAAGGAGAGAGGGAGAAGGGAAATACAATATGAGTGTTTGTATTAATGTGTTTACAGGTGATGGACCAAAATGTATGAGAGAAAAATCATCACATGAATTTGACTTTGCTTTTAAAGATGTATATAGTTAGAGTTTCTGGAAAGTGAGGTTCAGAGTGCCTTCTCCTGTCATGAATATGCAGTACTGACATGCTGTGATAGTTTCTTCACAAATTTTTCGAGGTAATCTCTTCCACAGGTTTGTTGATACTGTAGCAGAGTGAGAACAGAGTGGAGGTAAATGTGTTTCAGCAGTTAAACAGAACAATAAAAAGCCTGATCTTTGACAGGAAGAAACATCTGTGAACAACTGTTTATTGCTTTTTATTTACTACTATTGTAAAGCACTTTGGTTCACAAAAAAGGTTGATGTAAAGGGGTGTATAAATAAAGAACATGTATATTTTAGTATCTGTGTAGTACTGAATTTAAAGATGCTATGTGGAGTTTCTAAGTAATTACAAAAAAAGTCTCACTTTTAGATATATGCCTGATCTAAATACACACTTTAAGATGAGTTTTATAGCATCAAAATAGGTTATCTATAAATGCTATTCCTTTCTTAGGTAGTCAGGTCGGACAGGGGCGGACTGGCCTGGATACTCAATTTCTGGAACAAGACAATTAAAACTAGAGCAAAGTTATATTATTCTGACACGTCTTAGAGCACCGGGCTGTAAGTAGAGATATATAGCCAGCTACAAAACCTCGATACTAAGTGTTCCAAAAAATGCTTGTTGTCTCATATCAAAAACTACCGCTACGTACCTTGGGTCACATCTTTTGGTGTGTTAAAGTTGTAGTCAGAATTTCAGGAATTTCTGAGGAATTTCCGAGTTCCGAGTAGGAAACTGCAACTGGAACGCCCCCTGAAGTAGGAATTTCCTACTGGGAACTCGGTGAAACCTCGGCACCCTCGAGTTGACAATCGAAGATGGATACCCCCAGTGTGAACAGCTATTTAGCTCCTGTAATAATCAATTTATTTGCACTCCGTATTCATCGTATTGTTAAACTTATATTTACAAAAATGCTGCCATAGTGACAATCACATTCTTCATACAACAACTCAGGGCGCGTTAACAACAGCTAACAATAGCCTGGTAGATCGGCATGTTTTTTTCCAACTTCAATTGGAGCGCCAATAAGTCGGAGATGATGTCACTCCCCGTTCCGAGGTTACTGGAACGCAGCACTATGACAGTCGCTGCACATGCTCATGGGTAGCAGAGTCTTTATGTTGCCGGAAATACATTCTGTGCCTTCTGAATACAATGGAGTCTGTGATGTGAGGATGTTTAACTCCTTAATTTGTGGTGTAGACAATGAGAAGCTGATATAAGTTTTAGTGGAATAACAGCAGCTATTGCTGTGCTGTACTTTTTTTCCTGTTGCTGGCACTGTATTTGAAAAGGCAAATTAAAACAGAAAAAAACTATAGCAGCTATGGATATTAAAACAAATGGAAGAGTTCAACAAATATGCAGAAAAGCATTGGCTGTAGGTAATAACAGTGCAAAAAACATTAATGATAGTAATAATAAACTCATTTTGATGATATTTGCAAAATATATGAAAATATCTTGGATGGAGTGAGCTACTCTTGTCATGTTGCTGTAACTTCACTTGCTGCTTTTCATCAGGCTGTAGCTTTAGTGTAGTGAATCCAGTTTTTCTCGAGAGTAACTTGTAACTTAGCTCACTACATTGTACAAGTAGCTTGCTCATCACTGCCAAGGGGCATGTGGAAACACAGTTGCACAGAAATGGATTCCCCCATTGGGATCCAGAGGCCACATAGTTAAACATAATCCTTGTGTGTTCAGCTTCTCCCCAGGGTTTTTCTCTAGTGCTTTGAATACCTCGGGGAGACATCCAGGAAGCATGATCAGAGACCCAAACCAGCTCAATCAGGTCCATTTAGTGTGAACCAGCAGTAGGTCTCCAGCCTTTCGTTCTATCCCTGTGGGGCGAGCCCACACAATCTGCAAAAGGAAACTCATTTCAGCCTCTCGTGTTTTCAATTTCGCTCTCATTGTTCCTGCCCAGAGCTGGTGTCCCTGAATGAGGACTGGAATGTAGATTTTGAAAATTGAGACAGAGCTGTCAATTGATAAACACAACCTGGAGCACATACATCACTGTAGACACTATACTGATTTTTTGGAGGAGTAATTTATACAGAGTAAGCTCGTAACAGAGCTAAAACTGATTTTGCAGACTCCAAACTGGGGTAAAAAATTGCCGTAGCTGTGGAATAACTGCTGTTCCAAGTAATATTGTACTCCTTGAATCTAAAAGGGGTCAAAGTCACAAGGTTTAAGTCAAAAATAGGTCAATATCAGACTGGACTTTGTGAATTTCTTCAAGGCAGATTCAGATGATAGTGATTGCAAGCAGTTCCATATGGCAGCAAATAGACTGTACATGTGAAGTGCTTTCCCAGTTTCATGGCCCTTCAGAACACTTTTGCCATAAAAGTCACAACCATCTATTCAAACAGCTTTTGCATGCACTGATAGCAGATTATGTGTACAATACAGACTGATCACATACATATTCACATATTGTTGATCCTGCCATCAGGAGCAGTTTGAAGCTCAGTCTCTCACCAAAGGGCCCTACAACATTTAAAGTGTAGGGCAGGGATCATAAATTAAGCCTATTTAAGGGTCAGATTTTATCACATCAGATGCTGTGGGGGACAGATGTTGAAAATACTTTAAAAGAAATATTTTGGCCAATTACCATATTACTGTTTTTCCGCAATGTACTTCATTCTTAGCCTTGGAAAGTGGGATCAGTCCTTATCACACAACTGCCAGCCACAAGGGGGCCAGTGAGACATGCTTGCTTCTTATGAAAGCGTGCCTATCAAAAAATGAGACTAAATCGGGATACACACATAAGGGTTTTCTAAATCTGAAGATATTTTTTATCTGTTAGAGACCCCACACATGAAGATAAAAAATCAGGCATTGAACAGTTTTGATCGTACTGTGTGTGGTGTGCTCCGATAATCTCAACACAGCACAGCACACTCATAATGATTCTGTCCCACCACCGATCTAGAATCTAGTCCTTCAAGACAGAAATCTCGCGTGATCAAATGTGATCCGGCAAAAACGAAGAAGAAGAAACATAGCAACGACCATAAATGCTGTTTATGGCAACAACTGGAAAACACAACACACACAACATGGGCGTGGACATACGAGAAGAGGGAATGATGGTGGTTTTGGGACTATTTTTGACAGAAAGTTGGAAACTAAATAAAAGAAAAGACTATGGAAAATATCATGGAGACTACATGAAGACATGAGCTGGTCCTTCATTTTTAGGTCCACTGAACTTTATGTTTCTGTTTCAGGTCGGCCATGCTTGTTTTTATACACACCTGCTTCCTTGTTCCTCAGTCAGCTTGCTTCGAGATTGGCTACATTCTGTTTCAAGTCACAAATCTACAGAGTCAGGACTCAGGAGTCGTCCACTTTCCCTGCACACATAAAGACATCTGGTCGTAAATATTGAACTAGTTTAATATTTACTATTGTTGGCCCCAACCCATTTTGGAGCTGATTATTGGGACAAATTCTTTCTTAACACTCCTCAGGCCACAGGATAATCTTATAGGATAATCTTATAAGACAGAAGATAATCAACATTTGCCATCCTTTGTAAGGAAGGGGAAAAGTTGGGACAAAACAGCCCGATAATATTTGGGTGTGTATCCTGCTTAATGCTGCATTACAATTTTACTGAGCATAAAACATTTTCATTGTCTCTTTGAATCTCCTCCCTTCTGCATCAGCACACTGCTACAATCAGGTCTTCAACTGATCAGGGTAGTGCAGCAGGTCTTCTTCAGTGGTCTCTGAGTCTCTGTTGCTCTTTTCATCTTGACACTGACTCAAACATGTTCAAGGAATCCAAATCAGCAATTTTAAAAATAAATCTTTTCCCTCTCGAAATAGTTAGATTGATAATATAACTGTCTCTCTTACATCACCCAGTGTCACTAAGGAAAAAAACACAACTGAAAACATGATTTCATTGTAATTCACATCCTTTAAACCTTTCTCCAAAAGAAGATACAAAAAGAGATGCACCACTGACTGATTCTACCAAACAAAAACGACAGTCATCAGACTCAGAAAAACCCCATACTAACATTTTCTTGATGACAAAAATTATATAAAGTTTTAAACCAAAAAGTTCTTGAAAACGGGTCTATTATTGTTTTATACAGCAGCTTGAACACTTGGTATAGTGTCTTTCCATTTTTGAAAGGACCGAGGAATATCACTTCAGGATGTAAAGGTTAAATACATTTTCTAAATCCTTTTGTTTGTCTTATTACCTGTTAGCCATGTATATTTCTTATAGTTAGCTGGTATTTTTTTTTTAAGCTTAGTCACCCCACTATTAATCTTTTGTTTCCAGTATTTCTGCAAGGCAGAAATCAATTGGTCATTAAAATGAGGAGAACAGATTGGACCATACATTTCAATGAACTGGGTATACACCAGAATTTTCCCATTTACATTTACAATATTGTTTTTAAACAAATCACTCTGATCAAAACAATTTTTCTCAAAATAACAGTTTCCCTTCAATTAATATATTTGAATTTGACCAAATTATTTGCTGCTGGATTTTTACCAAGCTTTCTGTAGGGTAAACTGAAAACATAGCCAGAACTCCTGTTTAAAGAAGCTACCCATCTGTGTTGAAGAGAGCTGCGTCTACTTTACTGATTTATATTACCAATGCCATGCAGGACCTAAAATACAGTTTTCTTCTACAACACTGTTAAGACGTCATAATAAGCTTACTGCTTATTATGTATCAGATACGTCTTATCACTCTGTTGTGCAGCACATTAATCCATGGGGGACTCAAAGGCATGAAGGACAGGGGCTCAAGTGAAAAAGAAGGTATGACAATCACTATAAAACCGTGTCCCAGCAGAATAGAGCATGATACATCACTTTATAATCTGTTATATATATAACTCTGCCTTGTTTTGCCTAAACAGTGAGAGACCTTTTTTCATACAGGCAGAGGAATAGGTGTGTAGTCCTTCATAATGTAGAATGTTTAACTCAAAGTCTCATTCAATCAACATTTCAGTGTGCTGAAAAATGTTTCTACCTTTGTGCTGACAACGAAAGTAAGATATGCCACTAATGGATGTGGATGAATATTTCTTGATCTCCCCCTTTTGACATGTAAACAACCTTTGTCAAGTGAGACAAGCAGAGGAAAGGCAGAAAAATTCAAGAGAATCCTCCTCAGCACTTTGCCAATGTCCTTTAGTCCTCATTCCTCTGCACTGTTGCAAGCGGCAGGGAATAAAATGGAACTGGGCAAAGAGGTATAAAAAAGTCACTTCCCTCAGCTTTTGTGTTGCTCACAGGCAGTCAGGATACTCCAGTGTGGTTCAATGGAATCAAGCCGCTTGTGTCAGTCGATTGCATTGTGTTCAGTTAGGACAAAGTGCAAACCAAAACCAGCCACAAAGCTGAATACACACATACTACAGAGCCAGACAAGGCTCCGGCACAAAAAATGGGATCTGGATCTTGATTCATATCCAAACATAACTGTGGTTTGGCTTGGACATGCACAAAATACACCTGCATGATTTTTTTTCCACAGCATCACTGATATTAACAGCCAAGTTAATAATGAAATGTCACAATATACAATGCAAACAAATTCTTTAAATCATTCCTGGACCCAGATTCTTTACCTTGCAGTGCTGATGGATCTGCCACATTCAATGTCTGTTTTCAATTGGATCCATCTTACCAAGCTCCAAGCTGCAATGACTGTGAGCGTACCAAAGGGCAAGGCCTGAACTCCATTCTTGAAAGCAAAGAAGTAAGGAATGTGAGCGGGACAACATCAGGTGGTAACTGCTCGTACATGTATTAGCATTGATGTTGATTGATTTAGTGGTAGTTTATCAGATCTGGACTGCATTTATTTATAAAATAATAATTAAAAAAAAACACTGGAAGCATTTCCCGCATGTTCTGCCAAGACATTTGTCAACGAGGTGGCTTAGGTTTTGTATTTTTCATATGTGATTGACAGAACAATCATCCAGTCATATGCCGCATATGCTTTGAAAGGTGATGCTGATTCCAAGCGCTCTCCAAAGGCTCTTTCCAAGATGGACTGGTGAAATGTATTGAGAGTTTCCTCGGGGGTGTCAGGTTAAGCCTAAGGATCAGCATCAAAAATGTGATTTGGATCATTCTTAACATTTAAAATTAACTGTAGTTTTGCATGGACCCGCATGACCTATATCTGCATAATTACAGATGAGAGAAATGTCAAAAGCTGCCCTGTCATCAATGCTAACAAATTATAAGATCCAGTCTAACTACATTTTCCATGTTCCAAGACCAACATTCCCAAAATATGTCATAAAAATTAATTCACATTTTTCGTGTTATCTTGCTCAAAAATAGACAACGACCTGCAACAACCTAACCTCCTTATGAGGGGTTTCTGTAGGTGCTCTGGTATTCTCGCACAGACCAAAAACATGCTTGTTAGCTTAGGTGTATAGGTGTACACAAATAGCTGTATGCATTGACATGTGTATCTGTGATCAGGTGGCACACAGTTGAAAGGTGTACCAAGTCCCTCACCAAACATCAGCTGATAAGCTCCAGATCAGCCCACACAACCCCAAAAGGGACAAGTAAGATGGATGGACGATAGCAGGCATCATTACAACAATAAGTCATTTTTAAAGTTCTGGAAAGTGTAGCTTCTTAAAATATTACATCCATATTTTACAGAGTAGTAAAAAAAAATCACTTCTTTTAAGCTGTGGATATGATGCCTATAAACAAGCTGACCAAAGATGGTTTGGTGAAGCAGAGCCAGACTTTATGGGTGAGGTCCCAGTACTTACCTTTATTTCCTTTAAATCTCTTTTGATTTACTTTCCCTGAGCTTTTTCATCATCCCCCTCACACAATACAACTCTGAACCATGTTTTGCAGTGGAGATAGCTGGGATGACTGTAAAGGGAGACACCACATTTGGTTATGTGCATATTTCCTTTTTATTTGCTTCTTTATGACTTAATGTAAAAGCTGTTGAGAAAACTTGAGTAATGTCAAGGGAGGGAAGAATAAAACAAATGTATTAAGATCATGTCACCTTTAAGTTAGTTTTCCAGTTTTTCATAAGCAGAAAATCTGCAACATTTTTGGTTTGTTGGAGTAGAGCAGCATAAAGCAGAGACACTTGTTCTCTTGCTGGAAGTAATATCATTATGCAATTTAAAAATATATATTATGGCCATTTTTAAACAATAACGCCCATACTGCATGTAACTGTTTCAGCATATGAAGAAAATACAATTTGAAAGTTATAATTCAACAAAACCTGGCTTGTTGGTTCCAAAATGATCATTTAGAGGATGGGCTGTTTCAGCCTAAGCCACACCAAATGCATATCCCTGCAAAGAAAACCTTGACAATTTGTATTTGCAGTTACCTGTGATCACGTTTTTGTTTTTGTTTTTGTTTTGTTTGTTTGTTTTGTTTTGGGCCTTATTCAAACAGCTCTTATATGGGAATTATTTATCAGAGGATATATACAAGCTTCTCACCAAAATGATTTATATCACAGTAATTTTTACACAACATGGTGAATACACATTTAATATATATATATATATATATATATATATATAAAGACAATGTAAAATAGTAGAGATTGAAAAAAGAGATAGAACAATAACACAGTGACCTTAAAAGATTTCTATAAAGACATAAAAGTATGACGCAAGATAAAACAATCAGTGATATAATAAAAAGACTTAATGGTCGCATTGATATGCTCAAACATGACTGATTTTCAGGTTTTCAAAATTGCAGAAAATGGTCTGGCTTATTCTGTCAATGGCATAACTGCTAGCTGTGCAGTGTAGATGGACCTGACTCAATGTCTGTATTCAGGCAGACCCATCATACTAAGATCCAACTAACAACTGTAGCGGCCAGAAGCGTCATGACACAATCAGCTTCCAGGAGCTATGGAACATACAGAAGGAAGTGACTGCTCTGACAAAGAATAGCATAGATGCTAACAGTTTCAACAGCAGTTTTATCTGATATAGACCACATTTTTTTCATTAAATGAAAAACAAACAACACTGCAAACTTCTCTATAATACTGATATTTTCAGTACTATATATTTTAAATGATATTTGATATTTCCATCCTGACAAGTTCTGGTGAGTGTTTGTTTTACAAAGTAGCTCACGTTCTGCTCTTTAGACGCTGGAAGTAGCACCTACCAACTGCATTATCTGATTGGCCTGTAATGAATGTGATGAAGTGATGCTGAATGCTGAAACAGTTACATGCAGTATTGCCCTACATTGTTTAAAAAATGGCTATAATATTTTTTTATATTGCATAATGATATTACTTCCAGCAAGAAACAAGTGCCTCTGCTTTATGCAGCTCTACTCCAATAAACCCAAAGATGGTTTGGTGAAGCAGAGCCAGACTTTATGGGTGAGGTCCCAGTACTTACCTTTATTTCCTTTAACTGGTGATTAGATGATTGTTCTGCTCATCAAACTTGTCACAGACCAATCAAGCCAAAGTATGATGTAGCAGCTAGACCCTGTTGTTTGCCATTAGCTTAAATTAAATTTCAGTTCTTAGACTAAAGTTTTACATTAAATTATACCACACAGATGTATCATTAAGCTCACATATGTGATGTGAACCTTGTCAACAGCAATCCTCACCAAGTAAACTTTTGAGGAGAGCAGATTTCACCAGGTACCACTGAGTAACCAAAAGTACCATAACTACCATAAACGAACAGCATCGTCTGCAGAGGATTTACACATTCTCTCCCAGTTTCCCAGCAGTGATCCCCAGCTTCCTGGATTCTCTAATTTTATCGTCCATGAGGGAAACAGCAAAGACACCACACAAAAGGGTTTGGAGTCCTTCCCATCTTTTCACGATCAGAGGAGCCAGTTGGTAGATCAATTCTAACCAAAACCTGTCAGCAGAAGACAAAAAACACAATTTCCTGCAAGAAAAGTTTTAAGTGACATGCTTTGTTCCTCTTTTAAAGAAGAATACAGTCCATTTCTGATAAAACTAGATATTGCAAGTTCCACGAAGACCAAAACCGCCATTGTTTTCCAACACGCAGTCACTTCCTACTGTCGTCACGTCTGCAACTCCCGCCTCTTTCCCATGATAGGGCCGTTCAGCTTTTAGCCAAGTAAAGTTGTAGGGGATTGTAGCTTGGCAAGATGGACCTGGGTGATTCCAGAAGATGAATCAGGCAGGTTCAGCTGCACTGCAAGGTCAGTACACAAGTGACCCTCAAAAAATCCCATTTTTATATGAGAGACCTTTCTCTGTCTTCAGCTCAAGGTGATGTTGTAGTAAAACTGGGGTCACCAGTTTTCAAATATTAAAAACTGAAAAAAACAAGCACTCAATATGTTTCTCTTTTAGGCAAGCATTTGTTTTTGTAATGTTGTTTACTGTTGAGTGAGTTGGTGATGACTATGAGGCTTTCAGGGAGATTTTAGACGAGTTAACTTAAGTGTCTCAATTTTTTAGAACTGGTCTTTCAGAAAAACGTAGACAGCCCTCAAAATGATTAGTTTTGTCTGCGCTAAAGTCAAGTTAATGAAACAGAAAACTGCTGAGAACGTTAAGTGTGCTAAAGATATTCAACACCATGGAAAGATGATGAACATCTTTTGTTAGAAATTCTCTTCTATTGTCAAACTTGTTTTTTTTTGCAGCTGATCTGAACATTTCCAGACCAGGGCATCTCCAGTGCAGCTTTAATAATTGATTATTTACCAATCATATTGTATGAGTGGTATCGGTTGATCTCAGCTTGTGTTAAATAATACAAATGACTGGTCATACTTTATAAAGAGAAAAGTGAAAACTCTGTTCTTACTTGAAGGAGGAAGATGATGGAAGGAGAAACTGAGCCTGTGGCCTGCAGCCAAAGCTGAAGATGAAGGTCACGCTCTCCCTCTGTCTGAGACTCTGATGAAAGAAAGGTTCAGCCTCTGAGAGCTCTACAGGGAGATGCACTGTCTTTAAGCTAACTGTCACGGCTCTCACAGCTGTCAGCTGCTATAATTATCACAGAGGGACTCCACTGATTGCTAGAAGATGATACAAGGTTATCCTTATGACTGGATATTCTAAAGAAACAAGGCGACAGAGGCCTGAGCTTTTATTTCACCACAGATTCATCCAAGTCCTTACTGTCATGGAGCCCAGCAGGGCTAAGTAGTTTGCCAAAATGATGAGCTTTGACCTTAAAGCCAATTTCAAATCCAAAGATTTGCAAATCTCTTTCTGATGATGAAGCTTTGGAAACTGATGCGATAAGTGCAGATGAGCAGCTTTTTTTAGAGATGGAAATCTGATAATTGTGATCTGAAAGTTTTAACAGCAACAGAAGGATAATGTGCCAGAGAGAGTTAAGGGAGTTATTTTTTTCACTCAAACCCACACATTAGTTTAGCCTGCAGCAGGAAGTGTTGGTATCAGTGTGATCACAGTTATCTGAGCCCAGCTGCTGGCCCATTAAATCCACTGTTTAAAAAAGCCTTTTTTTATTTTAGTCATTTTCTGCCATACTCCATACTCTGCCTCAATTGGCATGAACCAGCAGGTTCCATTTTCCCCCCCACGCTGGGCTCCAGTCAGTTACCAGCCAACCTCCAGCCAGTGAGTGTCGAAGGGGCCGTTTACACGAGGCCTAAAACGGTTACATCCAATAAGTTTTCATAGCGCTTTGGCCTCCTGTTTACATGGAAACTCTTTTTTTTGGGGGGGGGGGGGCATTTTGTGCCTTTAGTGCTTGGAGAGACACAGTGGATAGGCTTGTGAAAGAGGGTGAGAGAGTAGGGGAAGACACTCTGCAAACTGATCACAGGTGGGATTCGAACCTGGACCGGCAGAAGCATGTACATGGGGTGCCTGGTTGCTAACCACTCCACCAAACCAGCACCCCTACATGGAAACTCTTTGCAGATTGCCCAATTCCATAAACTTTTGAAACCAGGCTCCAGAGTGGAGAATTTTCAATGTGCTCTCCATGTAGCTCCGTGTAAACCCATATCTAGGGGTGGGCGATATGGCAAAAATATCATATCACGATTTTTAAAAAATAAAATCACGGTAACGATTTTATCCCGATTCTTTTTTACGCTGATTTTTCTAGACTAATTTGCATGTTCGACCATTTTTTCCCTATGTTTAACATATAAAACATGTAAAACCTGAAAGAAAAAAAGTGACAATTTAAGCCAAATAAACGTTCTGAACAGGTTTTAATTGAAATAGTGCAGTTTTTATAAAAATGTGCAATAAATGGAAACATAAAAAGTAATGAACAACAATAAAGCGCACTTTTGTAACATAAAAACTAAACACGGCAAATGGCTTATTGAAAAGGGTCAAATATAAATGCAAACTTAAGTAGCTGGTTATCTCTTAAAGTGTAACAATTCAAAACAAATGTTTTCTAACTGCAATGTCTATAATCTGAGTGAATAATATAGCTGCTTTAGAACAGATTTTTGTTTAGACATCTTCAAGCTTTTATCCCCTTTTCTCTTTTGGCCATCTCTTCACGCTACATAATCAAACAGGAGATCCCACCATGCACTGCGCGTAATGTGGTACGATTGGTTAGTCGGGTGCGCGTCAAAGTCTCCGTGCCCACACAGACGATCTGACAATCTTTCTGCTTTATGAGATCATCCCCACTTTATAATCCTTAACGATTTAATATCATCATATCGCACACCACTACCCATATCAGAGGGTTTCAGGGTGAAACGCTGACGTCACTGCATGTGCAGTACTCTTTCACATGAAGGCTGCACATGCATACCAGGAACAACAACAGCTTTGGCCGTCTACCCAGTAACATGTGTGCCACTTACCGTGCTCAGTTTGTTATCCAGACAAAACTAACCAGACAGATTTGTTGGCCGAACTGATTGGTTGTTCAGAAATGAAACTCCTGTGTCTTTGTGCGTCCACTGGCCAGTGTTGTTTGTGAGAAGTTTTTCTTCTTCGTACGTGTATTATAGCAGTGCTGCCTCTCTGCAAACCTACACCGCCATCTACTGAACCAGCATGCACACTACAGTGGTTTCACTCGTCTCCAGCGTCTCCGTCTGAACGCAGATCAACTTTGAATATGCAAAGGAAAAATCTTTGCGTTTTAAGTCAGAGAGTGTCTGTGTAAACGTAGCCTAAATTTGATTTTTTCTTGGTCTGTTTTTGCTTTCAGTTTCTGTACTAAGTTGAATTTTCCATGGTAATTCAAATTTTAATTTATATATCCAGTAAAATAAAAGTAACAAGGATTACATGTTTATCATATTGTTGTGGGGATCTCAGAGCCGAGGGTGGGCATGTCCAAGCACTTCCCTGTCATGGACCAGCCAAGGCCCTGCTAAGGGAAACTAAGGAATTTTCATGTGGCCAGCATAGCAAGGTGTACAATCTTTCTATTCCATCACATCCCACAGCAATTGGATCAAGCTCTGGTGACAGTTGAGGCCACTGTGGTATAGTGAACTCAAAGTCATGCTTAAGAAACTAGTCTGAGTTTTTTTGTGCTTTGAAACATGATTTGTTTTCCAGGTCGAAGTAGCCATCAGAGGATTTTGCATTTCTATGGATCTGCACGAGTTATTACAAAGGCAGCTGCTCCCGAGTTCCACCCCAATATGTGTTTCTATGTAATGCACATTCGTGTAAACCTCTGACACACAATGACAGCAACATGCATCAATAAGAAATCTACAGTGACATACTTTGCAGATAAACTTTCATTTGGTTACCGTTTTTCATATAGTTTGAAAAACTGTAAATCTAGTCAATACAAGCATAAATGTTCATTACTGGAGGGAGACTCGGCATGATGAAAGCTACAGACTGCAGAGGCAGAAAACTGCTAACTAAGATCCAGAAACATCCTAAAGTGTTTTTTACGGTTACACGTCAGTTGTCAATATGCTGATATTCAGATTGACCTTTAAAGAAGCCTGTAGCTTGATAGTGCTTTACAAGGTTGAGAATTTTACATGATTATCACAAAAAAAAGTCAAGGCAGCTAAAAAAAAGCACAAAAAAAAAAGCATCTTAAAGTTGTGAGGGTTAATGACAGGGTTCACTGTGTGATAATAGCAAGTTGTTCCAATTTACAGCACACCTGCAAAGGCAATTCGCCTTTTTACGCCAGGACAAATTTTCAATGTATTTATCCGAGTGTAAGACGGCAGAGTGAGAATAAAAGAAAGCCAATGCTCATTTCCTTCTCTGTACAGCTAATGTTCTCGTACAGGTCCTGCTTTCTCATGCAGAAATGTTTATGTTGACGGTAATTATATGGTCTGTTCTATTCATATTAGTCTAACTGCAGTGCCCTCTGGATCACCATCCAAACTATAAATAGAAAGATATGTAAGCTGCACACGTGTGAGAAAGCCATATGTATTACCAATGACAACAATATAACAGATGTGGAGTTACAAGACACAAGACTTATTTGTCCTCGCTAATCCAAGTCATGCTAATCCAGGACAAAAGGCAAATGAGGAAAGAAAGGAATAAAGAAAAAAAACACACCTGCCATTAAGCCGTTGATTAAGCATACATATTTTTATTTTAAAGGCGATTATTTTGGAAGCAAAAAAGCGGAGAATATCAAGTATTTCTTTCCATAAGTATGCATTATAAAGGTTTAGGGTGCTGCCACAAATTGTGGGAACCCTTTGAAAAGACATCACATTAGGCCCCATCCCAAATCAGCAGAATCTCTGCAAACAAGTGTCTATAAAGCCAATAAATAAATAAGGAATTATGATTACTTTAAAGCTGAGGTATGTAATTCTACTCCTCCTTCCCTTCCATGGTTGTGCTCCTTCTCTTACAAGCAACCACTCCACTGTGTTTATGTGCCTTTAGCTGCTTTTAGCATGTCAGTGTATTTGTAGCCCCAAAAGAGCTACATGTCCCTTCATGAAATTAACATAACCTGTCCAATATAAATAACAACCTAATTTCATTTAGATAGAACAAGCAAATATACCTGAGCATGACATTCAATGGGAACACCATTGCTGAACTGAGCTGAACTCATGTTTATAATTTCAAATCACACGATGTGATGTGGCCCCATATACAGCACTACATAGAAGTAGCCTCCTTGCCAGTTCTTTCGGTACAGATGTACAGCTGATCTACATCACTGTGGCAAATGTTCAGGCTCATGCCATGTACCTCATATACCCCCCCTCTGAAAAATATTATAAATGCTATAGAAATGTATTAGTTTGTTTTTTGGTTAGTTTTTTTTTTTTTTTTTTTTTTGGCTATGGTACCACTCCTGAAGTCTCATAACAATAGTAGTTTTTCAGCAAATGACTCAAAAAGTAGACACAACTTTCCTCATAATCTATTCACATGAAGCCACAAAACTGTCAAGGTTACAGGTTTTATTCAAGGATCCAGCAGTGGTCAAACATGACCTCAATTATCACTTTTCTGTTCATGTGCTTTTACAGGTCTTGAAACAAAAGGTTCACTTCTGGTTCACTCACTCATAATTCATATCGCTGTGAAGCAGAACTGAGAAATTGAACAGAACACCTACTGAGAAGAAGACATGCCCATGTCTCATTTCAAAGGCTTGTAGAAGAGGAGTCAGGGCTAATTTTTCTCTGACAGGTTCACTCTCTACATTGAAGGGGGGCTGATTTATTCTTTACCCATCAGCAAAAACCAGAAGAAAATGTTCAGTCTGTGGTTTTAGCGTCTGTCTTTTCTGTCGGCCATCACTTGAACAGTCTTGAACCTTGTCATGAGTAGTGCAGTTTCTCTTTTCCCATTTTATAATTCTCTGACAGGTTTCTCATTAGTTGTGTAATCAAGCCAAATCAAACTTTATCTTTGCCCAGGCTGGGCTATGGGCTTCACAGCAGGAAAGTCTATAAAGCTCTCAATCATAATAAATCTGCTATCCGGGGTTGCTGTAAAATGTGCAGATCTGCGTTTAAATATTATAGTTTAGCTGACTCAAGTGCAGGATACGACTCCCACCCACTGCACAGTCACTTTTTACATCTGCCCTCAGGTGGAGGGTTTCAGTCCCAAGTTGTCAAACAAAATCATACCAAAACAAGCTGTAGAATTAATATAAAACTTTACAACTTAAAAAAGGAGTATGGGGGGTTGGGTCTTTCAGGCTTCTTGGAGTACTCCTATGCAGCTCAGCTTTGGCCTCTTACATGCTGGTGTAAGCCTTGTCATGTTGCAAGATGGAAGGTTTTGGAGCTGGTGCTTTCTAATAGTGTCTCACTACAAGCTATGATTTTGGATGTAATATTATTGGACTATGTTTCAGATACCAAAAATCTCTTATTACTCTACCCACAGTCCAAAGTTACAAGTTATTTTTCCTGGAGAGATTTTTGCTGGAAGAGAATGGTTAGATTTTTCATCATCCATCATCAGAAGTGTCATGAGATGAAACTCCAGCTTACACAGAATGCTGGAGTGGTATTGGAAAAACATTCATCACGTTGTTCAGGCAGTAATCAGATCCACTATCCCTTTTAAGATAGTTTACATCTCAGAACAAATACACTTCAATAATGGAACCTTTATCAAGATCCTGTTGGCTGCAGGTAAAAAAAAAAAAATCAACGCAAAAACTTGTAAGTGGCTGAAGCCTCAGGCAGTGGTATCACTTCTTAAACAAAAAAAAGGTTGTACAGTGAGCTACTTTTGTCCTGATGCTGCAACACACCTTGCTACTTTTTACCAGGCTGTAACTTTAGCGTAGTGCCGTTAATCATTCTCATGAGTAGCTAGTAAATTGCCTTACTACGTCTTACAAGTAGCTTGTCCATCACTGCCTAATAGTCTTTCACACATAAATAATTCCTATTTGTGTGGAACAAGCTCAATGGAATGTGTATTTTGATCTTCGGTGGTTTAAAGCATAGGGCATTTTTGTATTCCCAAGATACGAACACGCCAGCTTTGTGCCTGGACAGTCTCACTCATGGCCACCAACAGCAGCCCATATTTATTTGCTGTTTGAAGCGTGTTAGTGCATGGCGTAAATATGACAACTGCGTCAGGTGGAAAATAGGATGGACATCTATGCTGCACGCCAAAACACTTTGTGCCAATCCTACACTAGGGCCACAATCTTGGTCCAAAAAAGGAGACATGCAAAAAGTTGAGCTTTAAAATAGCAGTATGAGAGGATAAATGATCCATTACATGCCTCAAGGCACAAAGACTCTGCTACCCATGAGCACGCGCGGCGACTGTCGTAATGCTGCGTTCCAGTAACTTTGGAACTGGGAGTGACATCATCTCCGACTTATCAGCATTCCAGTTGAAGTCTGAAAAAAACATCCCGATCTACCAGGCTATTGTTAGCTGTTGATAGCATGCCCTGCGTTGTTGTTCACAAATGGCACATGAAGAATGTGATTATCACTATGGCAGCATTTTTGTAAATATAAGTCTAACAATACTATGTATACAGCTGATCTAGAGCGACACACCCCAGTCAGAAGTGCAAATAAATTGATTATTACAGGAACTAAATAACTGTTCAAGCCGGGGGCATTCAACTTTGATTGTCAACTCGGGGGTGGCGAGGTTTCACCGAGTTCCCAGTTGGAAATTCTGACTTCGGGGGGACATTCCAGCAGCAGTTTCCTACTCGGAAGTCGGACATTCTTACTTCTGACTACAACTGGAATGTACAGTTCACTTCTGGGGAAACAAACTCATAATTCATATCATGTGTTTGTTGTGTTGTAGCCCAGACCTTCCTCAGAACTCTGCATTGCTTTACAACTTCTTTTTTCAACAACTTACAGGATGCAAAGCGACGAGGTAATGTATCTCTTTCTAGTTACGTAGCGGTAGTTTTTGATGTGTGACAACAAGCAATTTTTGGAAAACTTATTATCATAGTTTTGTAGCCGGCTATATATCGCTACTTACAGCCTGGTGCTCTAAGACGTGTCCAAATGATATAAATATGCTCTCGTTTTAATTGTCTTGTTCCCGAAGTTGAGTATCCAGGCCAGTCCAGCCCTGTCCAACCCAACCGGAAGGCTAAGGAATAGCATTTATAGGTAACCTATTTTGATGCTATAAAATTCATCTTAAAGTGTGTATTTCGATCCGGCATATATCTAAAAGTGGGATTTTTTTGCAATTACATAGAAACTCCTCAAAGTCCCTTTAAGTTTATGAGAAGAGAAGACAAATTCCAAGCACTTTTTAATGTGGCAACAAAATATTAGAGCTAAACCCAGGGAAAGATGTTGCACATTGAATTGGAGTAAATGGTAAATATCTGTTTTTTGGCGCTTATCTCATTCTCAACTGCTTAGAACACTTCACACTATCTTTGAAGGTCCTGCCATCTTAAATCTGTGAGCCCAGCCAGCTTCTCATTGGCAGTCAGGGCAGCTGTACCGAACTCAGCAATGCAGCACAGATGGCATCAAATATACTGCTTAAAGTCATCATTCACTTTAATGCTGCAGCTGCCTTGCCTGGGGACGGCTGCGGCTCTCCTTCTTTCTGTCTGACTCTGGACGCTAAAAAGTTACCTGCCAACCCCCCCCAAACTTGCGCAAAATCACCTGCTCTGTATTCTCCGTCCACCAAAGGTGAAGGTTGGGAACGCTCACATCCATACTGAACAAAGGAGGGAGCGTTTTCTTCCAGGCAGCGCTGCAAGTTATCCACTCACTGGTCAGCAGAAATAACAATGAATCATCAAGACCTGAGGAGACCCTTTTGAAAACTCTTACAATGAATGTCCTCAGAGGGAAGCCCACCAAACACTTCCTTTTGTCCAAACACAGCACGTCTTCATCTTTTATTCCACAGTCTTGAAAAATTCTGCTTGCATGGAAAGAAATGGCACATCCTCCCAACTGCTTCGTCGAGAATACTGGATGTATCATTGCAAAGTAAAATTCTTCAGTTTGAGTTGACTTCTGTCCTCACTTCACTTCTTTTGTTCAGGAAGAGTCTAGTGTGCACTTTCTTACAAAGCTTTGTGAGCAGTAGGACTAGTTTACTGTATGAGGGTGTAAGATTAGCTGTGTGGTGACTCAGAGAGATAATCCTCACCATGAAGTGATGATTCATCTAGATGTGGGGGCTTATGGAGGAGAGAGGGCCAGAGGGTCCCTGAAGAGTTTTAAATATGTTGTAAGGAAAAGAGTCAAACACAAAAGCAAGAGGACTTCTCTGCTTCCCTAATTACTCACCGTCTACACCTGCAAACTTCTAATGAGAGTAAGCAGCAGCACCAGGAGATTAATCATATATCTATGTGAAATGTCTGTCCCAAACGGCAGACAGGCATAATGGCCTTCATTAATCAAATGTGTGTACGACCAAAAAGTGGGTGCATGGTCATTTCCGCCCACAAATTAACATTTAACAAAACAAGGGTTTAATTCAATTCAATACAGGCTGTAAATGTGGTTTGGCTCAGTACAGTTTGGTAAGGGCTGGCACAGTAAACCCATACCATTTGTACCCTTACTTGGGTGCAGCGATGTAACACTGAAAATGATGGCCACATACCTGAGTGAACTCGCATTGGTGCAACGCAGAAAACATGGCATCAGTGATTCATGTGGCTTACAAGATTATCCTGGGGTCTGAGGTGTGTTAAGAATGAATTTCTCCTGATAATCAGCTTCGAAATGAGTCTTGACCGGCAATAATATATATTAAACTTCACTATGTACGTCCAAAAATCTTCATGTTTGTGGGGAAAGTTGCGATTCCCAAGTCGTGACCCAGTAATAGCAATCAAGAGCGAGCTAAGTGAGGAGCAGGAAGCAGGCTCGAATAAAAACAAGCATGGGTGACCTGAAACATAAACATAAAGTTCGGTGGACGTGTGAACAACCATGTCAGAAAATTACTCTCTCCCTTTTCACAGACGACCTTGATATTATCAGAATAAAACCAGGTAGCCTGCCTGGGTGAGGGGTTTATTTGGTGGGGTAGCATCAGGTGTGACTACAGAAAAAAGGTTAAGTAGAACCTTTAAAAATAGAGCCCTGTTATTAAATGCAAAATGGTCAGCATTTTCTTGGATGAGCCAGGTTATAATTGTCCTAATCGCAATTTGATTACCATTGTCTATTAGAGGAAATATGGTATGAGGGAGCCCCAGACATCTTCTAACCCGATTAGTAAGAAAAAATAACATACACTAGAGGAGAATACAGAAAGATAATCTCTATAACCAACAAGTAACCAGCTGACTTGTCAGAAGCAGGACCCAGAGCCCTTAATCTGGTGAATTATCCTGTCTTTTTGTTTGAGGAAAGCACCAGATTAATAATCCAACATTCATAGTGTACATAACATGTGTGTTGTAACAACTGATGGCATAAGATATGCTGTATCCAAGCTGTATTTGTTTGTAGGTGTTTTCTATCAAGAAGTATGAAAAAAACATATTTTCAATGGCACAATTTTAGATCTATGTGTAAATTTTTTGATGGATAATGAATGGATGAATCGTTGACAGCTCATAACTCGCAATTATGAAGAGCAGGCATCTCAGGAGAATATTGTACATTTTGTGGTTGCCTCCTGTGATTGCTCATCAGTACAGCTCTTCACTAACTGACTGAAAATGAAAAATGTCCTCATACGTACTTGTGACCTCTAAGAAGTGCAACCATGATGAATTTTAACCCCCACGTCTTCTCTGCTTCATGAGTGAGAATATAAGGTTGGTAGAAAGCAGAGGGTCATGTTTGAGAAAGAAATAAGCAAAAGGAGCATGTTGGGATGTCGGATAAGCATCACAGCAGGACTATGGTGAAGTGAATCAACATGGACTTGAGTGTAGGGATTTGTCGATTTGACGCAGCTTGAGTCTTCTTGGTGGGAGAGATGTGACTGGGTGAACAGAAAGTAATCGGAGAAGGAAGGTGGTTGGTTGAGAGAGTCTGAATAATCCCTTATCCTACACAGTGGGTTTGGGAACACGAGTCATGTCCCATTTTTGTCAAAGTATTTTTTTGTTCTTGTCCTGATTGTATTCTTAAGATTCTGCTCTCACATCTGTCCCACATGTAGCGGTCAAATCATGCTTTTTTAAGTTGTATGTGCCACTCTGTGTGTTCAACATGTGTCCTGTGTGTGACAGGATACTTGATGCACAAGAAAGAAAGTCTGCGACATCTGTTCTTCACCCTCTAGACCTGTTTATGACATCAGTCATTTCCTGAAGGCCCCCCCACACACCTCTGAATAGATCTACGAGTGTGAGGTTCAGCCATTGTTTTGTCAGCAACTTTCATTCAGCTGGCATTTCTGTCAAGTCTCCCGTTTTGGCCAGGACACTACAGTATTTTATCCCTCTTTCCAGCCATCTTCCCGTAATAGTATTTTCCTGTAAATTTCCCGTATTATAAAAAAAACAAAAACAAAATAACATTCCCGTCTCTCCAAACTGAACTCTGTCACTAGCCTCGCAAAAACGGGGTGGAAATCCACCAAAATAATGGATGAATATCGCTGTAAAACTGAAGAGGAAGGAGAAGAAGCCTCGCGAGAACTGCCACCTGCAGCAGCCTGAGTGGCAGTATTTGCAAGATTAGGGCCCACTGCAGAACAAACCAAGAAAAGGAAAGTGTTTATTTTAGATTTCTCGTACAACAGTCTTAAAATGTGAGGGATACTAGAGCTTGGTTGGGATGGTGGGGCTGTTCGCTGGGAAATGTCTTTTATCTTTAAATTCAAAACTTGACAGCTGTGAGCTGGTGACTTTTGTTCATTCCTGGATGTCGTTGTTAATACTGTGTTTGGCATTCTTTCACATCAGAGTGGTGCCAAAAAATTGCGGTGCACAGGTTAGTGATTTGGATCTTTGCTTCTAATTTACGTTTTTTATTGTAGTCTCCATGTAAACAGGAATCTCTGTTGTCAGGGACAACAGAAATGTGCAGTGCATGCATAGTACTCACACACTACTAGGAACAACAACAGCTATGGCTGACTACTTAGTGATATGTGTGTTGCTAACTGTGTTAGGTATGTTATCACTCCTCCATTAATATGTTGATTTGGTCACACTGACCAGCAAAGGTGCATTCGTTTATTTGCTAAGGACTTAGAGTTATTTGTGGAAGGTTTGTCTTCTCTGGAAAGCGTCAGTGTGCAGACACGTGTTTTCACCATTTCTATGTGAAAGCAGGGCACTTTTAAATATACAAAGGAAATATCTCTGTGTTTCAGGTGACGTTTTTGTGTAAACAGGCCCTTATAGGCAGTGTGAAACAGAGGCGGATCAGGAGTAGTCAGTATGTGAAAACTAGAATGTTTTCATCTGACATGAGTGAATATACTCTGGCAGTCACAGAAAATGATTACATGAACCAGGGTAAAGGCCAAATATGAACTCCTTAAATATAAACTGTGCTTTGTATAAAGACAAACAGTGCAAATCTGCTGTACTTGATCCCAATATACCTTTTCTTTCACATTTTTGTGTCTTTCTGCTCCTCTTTTCTGGTTTGGTAATTCTGTGAAGCCAAGACTGATAATAAGCTGCAGTCACACTGTTCTGTCTGCTCTCCATTTGGATTCAGACATCCCAGCAAGAAGAGGAAGGGAGAGGAGGGTAAGCTAAGAGGTGGAGAGAGGAAATTTGGGTCACGCTTGAAGCCATAATGATGGTATAATGCACCAGCACAATCTTTGCTGCAGCACCAAATAAATCACAGATGCAACACCCTTCACAGATAATAACTAATGGCTTCTCTCGGCACCTCAAGCCAGTGTACAATATGAATCTGCAGCCAACAAGTTAGATAAATGAATCATACAACTGACATTGAGTAACCCCCCCAACCACATGCATGCACACATGCTCACCCCTCAAACTCCAGCCAATGACATTTCACAAGTACCTTGCAGGCGGCCAAACAAAGATTGATCAGAGCAAACGGTACCAAGCAGGAGATTATGGGACCGAGTTCCCTGGGTTTCCATTACCGGCCTCCTAATCCGTTTATGAGGATATGCTCTTAATGGGTATGAGCAGTGTGTATTGTGTGTGAGCAGGGGAGGTCATCCATCATGGACAGACCTCTGAGGGGACAGCGGGGAAGGTTAATGTCAGCCCCCATCTGACTAAAGCCCACATCTATTCAGGAACCAAATCTCCCATGACAACACCGAGTGATCGAGCTGTTTTCCTCTTCTGCTCCTCTCGACATCTGTGATACATATGTCATGGATTCACAGGTCAGACACTGAACACATTACATCAATTCCCAAACTGTGACTTATATGACCACAAAGACAGTCATAAATGATCATTGTCTTCAGAAACAGAGAAATCTACACCACTCCCAAACACTTCGATGCAGCGATAAGATGTAAGCACAATGAGCAGGCTGTTACGACAGGCCTTGGGCCTCTTCCATCAGGTCACAACTCCACATTTTGTCTGTTAGAATGGTCACTGTGTCACATTTTTCAGTCACAACAAACTTATTTAGTCTTCTCCCTATCTGGATGAAGCCAGGTCCCAAATGAGGGTCCATTTACCAGGTCTCTCATTGGCCCAGTCATTTCTTTTGGCGGGCCTGCCTCCCGCTATAATTGTCACACTATGACAACGGTTGTTTGTCAGGTTTGAAGGTATATAGCATATTATAGAGGGATTTTTTCATTATTTAATCAGTGGGTTTCATATGGATTTAACTGGGTTCTTAAATAGAAAGGGCTCCTATGCAGCCATTGTCCCAATTTGTTTGGAAGACTTCTTTACTCTTCAGTGTAACTTTATCCCCTGCTGAGATAATTAAATGTGAAATTTGTTTAGTATTGACTCTTTACACAGACTAATCATATTATCTTTTAGACTTTGCAATTGGAGAGGATCAATCTCAATTTTCTCCCTCCTATTATTACTGAGACTCTCTAAACAGGCTGCAGAGCTGACCTGGCCCTGCATTTGCCGGTAATGCTCCAGTTTCCCAGCCCACCTCATTAACTACTTATTGGCTTGGTGGACTCGCCGAGACCGTTCCCTCCTCAATAGCTCCGAAGAACTGGACTGGCACTAAGCATTTTCTAGATACACTCTAATTCAGGGGTAGGAAACTTTGATTACCAAGAAAGCAGAATTTATTTCAGCCTTTCTGCTAAAGTGCTTCATTCATTACAAATTGTTGGATACTCTTGACGAATAGAATTATCCAAATTGTTACAAACAGAGAGCTTTTGGTAGACATCATTAAACCAATGTATATATTCACAAACTCGACTGCAAATTGTAAGGCTGAATGTGATGTGTTACACAGAAATAAAGCTTATTTTTTTAACAGAAAAAATGTCAAAAGCTATTAAAACAGATATGAATCACATTTCCATTAAGAAAAAAGAGAGAAAAAAAACAAGGCTATTATTTTTACCACAAAGTTTAAAATGCTCCAACAAATCAGCATGCTCTTTAAATAGAGGCTGATTAAAATAAACACCTCAATGTGTTTTGGTGTCAGAATTCTTTAGGAAGTCACAGAGGAGGTTTGAGGAGAAGCTATTTATACACAGTGGAATCAGCAGGTGTATAGGTTCAGCAATCAGAGTCAATCAGTCTGAATCAGCGTCCAACTAGCCCTTTCACGAAAGTCTGAGCTCTGCAGGGGCAGCATCCTGAGAAGAACAGTCACAAGATCAGCAAAGGGCAGCCTTCTACATTAATTTTATCATTGGTGTTGTGATTAGCAGATTTAAATGTCCTCCTTGTAATGTGTTTTATATTGGAAGAACTAAATTCAGAGTACAAGATAGTCTGTCAGAGCATTAATGTCCCATGAAAGGCTCGAAATGATGAACATCCAAAGGTTTGACATTTCAAAAACAACAGTAACCCATCTTTCCTAAAAGATAAAGGCATAGACCATCCTGGATCGAAACGGGGATGTAACTGAGTCAAAAGACCTCAACAAACTTTAAATGTTTGGTATTTTTGAGGCTAACAGCAACCAATCAATGTGGTTCAATGAAAATCTTGGTGTGTGTCATTTCCTATGTCTATCCACTGTTAGAATGGATTTTGTGGGTTGGCATGGTGGTGCAGCAGGTAGTGCACGTGCCTAGCTGTGACGTAGGCAGATGCAACAATAAGCTTAGCCACAGCTGCAAAAGCTAGCTTGTTATAATAAAAATTTTTAAAATATGGCCAGCAATTTAAAACGTGATTCATATTTCCTTCAAGATTTAATACTTACTTATAATTAGGGGTGTGCAATACGACGATATAAAATCGCTAAGGGTTATAACATGGGGATGATCTCATAAAGCAGAAAGATCGTCAGATCATCTGTGTGGGCGCAGAGACTTTGACCCGCACCCGACTAGCCAATCGTAGCACATTAAGCGCAGTGCATGATAGTATCTCCTGCTTGGTTATTTAGTTGTGGGCGGAGAGAGAAAAGGAGATAAAAGCTTGAAGATGTCTGAACAAAAATCTGTTCTAAAGCAGCTGTATTATTCACTCAGATTATAGACATTGCAGTTGGATAACATTTGTTTTGAGTTGTTGCACTTTAAGAGATAATGTTGATATTGTTGTTCATTACCTTTTATGTTTACATTTATTGCACGTTTTTATAAAAACTGCACTATTTAAATTAAAACCTGTTCAGAAAGTTTCTTTGGCTTTGTCCTTTTTTTCTTTTAGGGTTTTACATGTTTTATATGTTAAACATAGGGAAAAAATGGTCAAACATGCAAATTAGTCCAGAAAATTCAACGTAAAAAAGAATTGTGATAAAATCGTGATCGTGATTTTATTTTTAAAAAATCGTGATATGATATTTTTGCCATATCGCCCACCCCTACTTGTAATTAAGGAATTCTTATGGTCTCCGCCTTTGTGTCAGCAGTCGCGGTGTATTATGGGAAATTCTCACACTCCTTTGTTTCAAGTGAGGTCCTGGTCTGTCTTCATTTCGAGGGCTGTGTAGTCCTTGGTCTTAGCCCTTCCCCTTAGCCCTACAGAAATGGGACACCACTTCACTAGACATGAACACGCAAAACCAAGGGATAAGGGGTAAGACAAGGGCTAAGGGATAGAATTGGGATTCACTATGAGAGTAGAGGTGAATCAGGAGTACTCGGTATGTTAAAATTAGAAGGTTGTTTTGAAGGAGGACTCATTGACCTGCTGTCAATTCCTCCATCCATTCACTATCTTAACTGTTTATCTTTTTCAGGGTCACAGGGGTCTGGAGCCTATCCCATCTGACATTGGGCGAGAGGCCGGGTACACTCTGGACTGGCCGTCAGCCGACTGCAGGACCACATAGAGAGACAGACAGCCATTCAGCCACTAACACTTACGCAAGTCCTGCACAGTCAGTACCCAAAGATGGCTGACAGAAAACGTGTAACAACTGCAACAATAAACTGGGCACAGGTAAAACCAAACAACATGCAGGCTGGCAGCAGGAAATTAAAGAAAAAAGATATCAAAGATGAAGTTGATTTGCAGTATCTGAAACGTTGAAACAAGCTGATGTCTCTATTTTTGAAGCTCTCATAATGCTGTTTGATCCCAGTGTGAAACAGTCCCAGAGGCATGCCTTGTCCACATGCCGAAAGCTGTAAACAGTCTAAGTGCAGTAACAATCTTAAATTAAAGCATGACGCACAAAAAACACTGGTCTACAAGAGAATATCTCTTAAAATCGTGTTTGCATTTTGGATGTGCTGACATCTATCTTGTCTGACATTTGAAAACACCCGTCCTCTCCTCCAGCTCTGCAGGTTGGTAATGCTCATACGTGAAGCTACAGGAATCCATGAAAAATTTAGAGCTGCTGAATCATCATTTACTAAGGAAAATAACATTTCTGTCAGCTGGTGTCTTACTCACTGGCCTGACTACACAATTTCTGCATTATGATAGCCCTGCCGTAGGATTTAGGGTGTTGGTAGCAAACAACCGTAAAAATTACTAGTTTCATCTTAAGTAGTTTGTCATAGTCAACCACCATTGAATACTAGGGTTGGGTACCATTTAGCAATTACCAATTCCAGTTCTGCTTATTGGTTCTGGTTCTTTGCTGTTCCTAACTCTGGATCTACATCACCAAGAGGGTAAATTGTAATAAATATCCCTTAAAGAAAAAGCTTTTGCTTTACACTGTAAAAAAATTGTTTTGCAACAAGATGACTGTAAGTGACTGTAAATGCCTTTACAGTAGCATGACTCTATTTTAATTTACTGCATATTGCTGTATTTTCTGTCATAGTTTTACTTACTTTTTAATGCCCCAGTCACACATTCCCGTTTCTCATGGCGATTGTGCACGATTGTCATAATCCTGATAAAACGTGCTTTGGTCGTGGTACATGCGCTACTTGGTCTGGATCAGCATTGTATAGTCGTGAATGAACGGTGGGGAACGTGGAAGGGTCCCGACAGTTTTGAACTGTTCAAAACTGTCGTGGAGAATCGCCGCTGTCAGTACAGCGGGGTGGAAGCCTAATGCAGTCCTAATGCGAACTGTATTAGCGTGGCATGTACGGAGCTCAGTCGGGCTGATCGTGGCTCAATCCTGAAAGCTTTCTGAGGACGACTGACAAGGATGTATCCATTTGTGCCCCGACTGTGTCCTGTTCAAGACGGCGCAAGCAACGGGGCTCAGTCGGGGCTTACGTGACGCGAACTGAGCTCGAGCGGGGCTGACGTCGTGTCAGCGGGATGAAAATTAAAGGAGTCCTCATTATATCTCTGTGTTAACCTAGCTGGAGTGGGACGAACGCCCCCTGAAGCGCTGTAGAAGTGCTACTGACGGTGTATTTACGGGGTGCGTCCAGGGGGGAGACAGTCATTTCATCCCGTATCATAGCGATCACACCAGCCTCCTCAATCGTGTACAGTCGTGCACAACCGCTATGAGAAACAGGAATGTGTGACTTAGGCATTAAAAGAAATAGAGCATTTCTCTGTGAGCTGAGCGTTTAGTCAAAGGTGCTCCCAAAGCCCCTTCTAATCACATTAAAAGCTGAGAACATTGATTTTGCAGGACATGGGACCCACAAAAGGACTGTGAATGTGATCCCCATAATTTATCAATAGAAAAATCAGATCAGCTCAGCTTAATGACAGTATGGATGTTATTTTAACTGCATTTCCATCAAGGGTCAGAAGGTGTAGGGTTTTAATTAGTTCCTATTTCAACTGGTGACTTTCAGTTGCTGTCAGTCAAGCAGTCTTTATTTGTACAGCACAAGTTCATAGCAAGTGTTGTTTCAAGACACTTTTACAATAGAGCAGGCGGAAGACAAACTTTTTTAGATACACATATGCATTTATACAAATACTATACTGCATATATTTGCAAATAAACATACAAACATCATCAGATGTATCCATCCAGGCAGAGACAAAGGGACTAAAAATAATAATTTATGACAAGGACAAACCCATGGATGCCCAGATCATAAATCTGTCCTTATTTCATTTGTCTCTGTTGAATATAATCTAAATCAATCAATCTTTATGTGTATAGCGCCATATTTGTTGAATATAAATTTTGAATATCAACTACTTGATGGATTTTTTCTACATTTCTGGGAGAGGTCAATAATGGCCCAACTTAGAAATGATTAGATTTTGGTGCTTATCTAGATAACCACCATTAGTGAACAACTATTTTTGCTCAATAACTGTCTAACTAATAAAGATAGCGACATGATTCTTAGTACTAGTTGTGGGTTTTCAGAGTGAAGAAATCAAATTATATGGGAGCTACCTTGGCAGATGTTTGTGCTCTCTGATTGCTTTCTAGTTTTTGTTCAGTTTTGGAGCCTCAATGTAATTCCATTGTGCAACCTGTTGTAAAATGACAAAAAAAAAAACTTCCTCATATCCTTGTCTCCTTGTAAAAAAATACAATAATGACTATCTTTGTTTGATTTTGTTTTGTGATTTTAATGCATTTTTCTTGTTCTGTAAAGCACTTTGAATTACCTTGTGTATGAATTGTACTCTACAAATAAACTTGCCTTGCTTTGCCTTACATTGGCGGAGGTGTCTGCTCTCCAGTTGTCTAGATGGGGTATAAACAAGTCCATGGCTCCCTCTGATTCTGTGTTATGTTACTGCGTCTTATGCTGCGTTCACACCGCACGCTACTTGAACTACCTTGGCAATCAGTCTCCATACAAAGTCAATGTACAACCGCAATGGGGCGGGCTAACCCTCCCGCACTGCCACATAACTTGTCGCGCAATGTCAAAGTAAAAAAAAAGTTGATCTATTTAGACGATGTCGTGTGTGGCTGTGCGGCAACAGCCAATCAGTGGTGTGTGTTTGTGTGACGGTGCCTGTGACAGACAGTTTTTCATCTGGACTACAGAGGAACAATTTATGTCCGTTTGGAAAACATTAGTCAGTGAGGACATTAGTTCCGCTGAGACGGACCGCAGGAAACTCATGGATAATGCTCCTGCAGGGCATCAGCTGCAGTGTTTTGTGGTTGATAAGTGAATGAAAAGGATACAGCTGGAATAATGTCCGCTTATACATCCAATTATATGATATATGATATGATCGCGGTGAAACTTGAGCGGACACGACGTCACTGAGCGACGGCAACGGTGACCAAAATGAGGTATTTATGGACGTGCGACGCTACGTCAGTGGGCGACGCGATTTTGGTAGCTGGGTCGCTTGTGGTGTGAACGCAGCACTATACTCTGAGAAGCAGGTGTGATTGTTAGTCATATTTGTCACTGGTCTGTGACTAAACCTTATTACATAAAACTGGGTTGTGCTGCAATAAAGATTCCTCTCAACAGCCCCATCTCTTCCTCTATGCCAGGCTACGGTTCTGTCAGCTGATAACTGCTTTCTTTGCCAACATCTTCTCTAAAAGCTTCAAATTGTGGGTCAAATGGGTACATGCGCTGAAAAGGATATTCATACCAATGGAGAAATTTTGAATACATAACCAATTCCTGTGAAGTATTTCAATGCTGAATGTCTCCTGCATGTGGAGCCAGTTGCATATTTAATCTGACAAGTTTCTGCTCTCTCTTTCTCACAGCTTGAGAAGAAGTTCATCTCCCTGTTCAGGCGCGGACGAGTACAACTAAGTAAAAAGAAAAGTCCTGAGCGCTGCAGAGAGAATGACCATTAATGTTTTAAAAGTCTTCTTATAGTAGGTCTGCTTGGACACAGCTGTAAGAAAAAAACCCACAAAATTCTGACAGGAAATATGTAACTTCACGCCCCCTAAATGCTCGATCACCTGCTCACATCCAGTGGAGCACGGAGAAGTCGTGATGTATTCATGAGCTCCACATGAATATGAAAATCTGAGGGGAGCATTCTCTGACAGATCTCACCATAAAAAAGCAACCAGCAAGACACCATTTCAGAGCAGGGAGGTGGTGCAATATTTCTAAAGCCTTCTACGCGATATCAGAAGGCGCACTCATTCCTTTGATTCGCCCAAAGACATAAGCTTTATGAAAATAAACGGCGTGTCTTTGAACGCGAAGCAAGGCAGAACCGTCTATTGAGCAGCAGCCTATTTTGGATGCCTTTTCCTGGGGTGAAATAAACATACGTGCACTCTTCATTTGTGTGCTCCCTTGAGATTGTTTGAACACCTACACTGGCACTAAAAGAGATACAAAATGTGCTGCACATGGATTTTGAAAGGGGAAAAAGAAGAGGCAGAACTTCAGCCACAGGCGTTTGCTGCTCCTAATTATGATAAACCAGCTTCCAATTTTAACTATTTTCCCACTTAACCCCACAGTGAGTCACATCAACAGCAGTCGGAGCTGCCTCTCGTCTGGTCTGGTCTCAACTGAATGATCCCTTTAGCTTTTCAATTAGGTGAAGAGGATGGGACCAACTTGGAGAGGATAAATATGCAGAGAAGAGTCCTGTGTCAGACGCACTTTTTAGCGACTATCAATCACTTTCTGATTACATTAATGTACTTTTTATTCAAGTGTTTTCCTTTATAAATTCAGAGAATCTCTTATAATAGATTTTACACAGTTCTCTACTGAGCATGGTAACACTTAAAGGGATAGTTTGTATTTTTTGAAGTGAGGTTGTGTCATGGCATGAGCCTGACTGTGCACCACAGTGTTAAAGCTCACTTCTGTCTCTGTTCAGAAATCTTAGGACAGACACTAATGCTATACATTGCTGTACATGGTGCCAGATTCTCCACTTAATATAAAGAATTGTGGGAAAAAACAAGCCACAAAAACAGCGTGGGGTCATCACATCCTACAAACAGTTTGCCCCTTCTCAATCAGGGATGGCAAACTCCCAATTACCCTTTGTTTTATAAGATTATCCAATAAGATTATCCTGTGGTCTGAGGTGTTTTATATCGGCTCCGAAATGACAGTCGTAAACTTTAAACTTGTTCAATATTTACAACCAAAAATCTTCGTGTGTGTAGGGAAAGCCAACAACTCCTGGGTCATGACTCTGTTACTTGTGACATGGAATGAAATGTAGCTAGTCAGGAAGTGAGCTGACTGAGGAACAAGGAAGCAGGCGTAAATAAAAACAAGCATGGCCAATCTAAATCATTAAAGGAATATTTCACCCAAAGAATGATATGCCTTAATTTCTACTCACCCTCATGCTGAGCAACACTCTGGAGCACTTTTTTGATGTCTCAAATGCAGCCAGAGGTCCGGGGGGATTTTTCGCTGTCAACAAACGTCCATCTAACAGGGGACAACGGAGCCCGAAAGAAAAAGGTCCATAAAAGTCCACAAAAGCGTCGTATTTTCCTTCATACTGCTCGTCGCTGTAATCCAAGTGTCCTGGGTAGATGCGTCCATAATTAATTGAAACGAGGTCATTTAGTACATTTTGAGCCTAAACAGTGCTATATCGTACTTCCGCACTGCGTCTCTCGCTCCCTGCACTCGTAGCCGTCTGGATTGGTCTGCAGCGGCTTCACGTAGTGCAGGGGCAAAAAGAAACAGAGGACCAGCTCATGAGTCCACACAGTCTCCAGGAATTTTTCCACAGGCTTTTATTTTACTTACTTCCTGATTTTCTGTCAAAAATAATCCCAGGACCACCATAATATGTCCTCTCCCATGTTGTGCATCATGTTTTCCAGTTGTTGATATGTTTCTTAGTCTTCCGTTTTGTTTGATTAAATTTGATAATGCAAAATTTCTGTCTTGGAGAACTAGATTCTAGATCAGTGGTGGGACAGAATGGTTGTGGGTGTGGTTAGCTGTGTTGAGATTATCGGAGCACACCACACACTAACAGGTAAACACTAACGGTAAAAACAGTTCAATCCCTGATTTTTTATTTTCATGTGTGGGGTCTCCAACAGATAACACATCTCTTCAAATTAAAAAAAAATCTGTATGTTTGTACTCCACTTTAATTTTCCAAGTTGCTTTTATTAGGCACTATTTTGAGACACAGCACAACCTAAGCCTTAGTCCAGCTCCTCTGTTTTGTCCTTGGAGTTTTAAAAACATTTAATCTGAATTGAAATTCAATTCTATTCAATCTGGTCCATATGATTAAAACTATCCATTGAAGCAAAGAGGCTCTGCTTGATGAGAGCTATTTGGTGCATCTGATGGAGGGACATGAAAGCAGTGCTGTGTCTCAAAATAGTGCCTAATAAAAGTGACTTGGTAGTGGAATACTAAGTGGGTACAAACTGTTTGAGTGCTCAAAAATAAAAGTAATCTGTCAGCTTCAGCTACTGAGTCCTTGAATAGTGAAGTAAATTAGCATCATAGCACCTCCATTACCCTTTTCTCAAAGTTAGTGAGAATTTTTTGAAAAAATTTTGGTTTGGACATAAGATCTGCAGTATACAAAAACTTTAAAGACTTTAGTTTATTGTTCTTCTACACCAAAAAAAAAACTTCTTACTGAGTACAGCTGTTCACAAAGCTGACCAGTTTATCACATGGCAGCAGCTTATTGCACAAAGCTAAGCAAATATGGTCAAGAAGACTTGCTGGGGTTCAAACTGAGCGTCAGAATGGGGAAGACAGGTTATTTCACTGAGTTTTTGCTGTCAGACGGGCTGGTCTAAGAGCCTGAAAAAAGAGGATATGATGAATTTAGGTAGTTTTGACTGCAAAAGGGGGACTGACTCAATGCTAGAAGGATATATTACCTAATGAAGTGGCCACTTAGTGTCAAAGCTCTTGAAACAAGCAGGGTTTTTTGTGTTTTTTTCTACAGAAATTCATGGTGATGCCAGCAGACATGTTTTGTCCACTAGTTTTAGGGTCTGACTGTAAAAACTCCTATTCAAAAGTTGAAATATTGTGTAAAATTGGACTATAATCAACACAGTAACTTGTGTTACTGTCTCCCCCAATCTGAGATTTAATTAAAAAAGCAAAATGTATGTTCATATCCAGCGATGTTGTTAATCATACATCCCTGTCGAATTTACTCATGTTCAGGATTTCTCAACTTTTCCAGTCCTTTTTTTCCAGATTGTTGTGGAAATGTGTGCATACATATTTAAAAATGCAAATAATTAAATCACCTGGTGTCAACAATATATTTTCATTTTGTTGTGCTCTATTAATTAAAGGCTAAAAGGAATTGCAAATCTCTGTTTTCAATTTTATTCTCATTGTAGGTTTTGTCCCATCTTTTATTTTTGTGTTGTATTAATTAAAAACATTCAAGGCTTTTTTTGTGATTTTCTCAATATGTTTTTAAAACTTGAGCTGCAGATTTGAAATGATTGAACCCACTGTTCTTCTCCTTTTGTTTTATCTCTTTAAACTTGCACACAAGCCCTGTTTCCAAATGAATAAACACATATAAACTGTGATATTTCGATTGAAAGCAAGATGCTGATGGTTTGAGTCATTGCTCCTGAGCAAACAAAACACACAGGACTCTGAGAGAGAGTCGGAACTGTTGGCTTAATTTGAATTTCAATCCCTCCTTCTCTGTATTTTCAGGACATTTACATGTATATAGAGAAATGTAGTTGGGTTTGCACTCTTGTGGGAGCCGCTGGGTATTTGCACAACCACAGAGGTATTATATATCAGATATGAAGTGAAACTAGGGTGGAGGCGCATTCGCTTTCAGAGACAATCAAAAGTTTGAAATTGCACCTTATCTTACGGCAGAGTTACACAAGGCCACAGTGCTCTGAAAATAAGAGTCGGCAGCAAATTGAATACTGAACAAATACTCCCAAAAAGTACAGAGGAGGGGGAGCGGAACAGGGCCCGAGAATATCTGATCACCATTGATGTGCTCAATGGAGGTGTTATCAGGAATTATTGATAATAAGTAATAAATATAAACTTTGTAAAGATGACACAGCAAAAACTCCAACCTCTGGGTGGGTGCACACTAGAGGATTTTCAGATCCAAACCAATCTTAAAGACGCAGGAGACCACATACATGAGGACGAGTTGTGATGATTTTTAACACTTTAACACTCCAAGCACACTCTTTATATGTCAGCCACACTGCGGATCCACAAATCTGCTGTTTGTAGCAAACAATATCTCAGCCAAGATTCTAAAAACCAGCTGGAGGTCGCCTGCTGTGACTTCAGATAAAAACTAAAATGCAGAATAATCAGCTGCCTGTTCTCCGTTTTGCAACAAAAACTAGAATAAGGGTTCATTCCTGGCTAAGAAGTAATGCAAACAAGGTTGAGTTCAAATTTGTGAGCAGGAAAAATTAAAACTTTGGATTGGTGATGTGCCCTGTCTTAGGTTGGTGTTAAAATAACAATAAAAGGTTTAACAGGCTCATTTTTTTAAGATAACAGTCAAAAGCTATGGCATTCTGATTTAATTTGTTACTGATGTGATGGAATCTTGATAACTTTTGAGCATCAATAAGCTCATATATTTTTGCGTTGTCTTATTTCTAGATTTGAATAATGCCAAACTGGTTGTGTTTCAATCTGTATTGTGTCTTTATTTCATCAACTAAAACACAGAAGTTTTAGAGAGATTTTAAAGTAACTGAATTTGCTTATTAATGCACAAATCAATAATAATAATAATGCATTTTATTTAAAAGCGCCTTGCAAGATACTCAAGGATGCTGAACAAGATTAAAAAACAATAATATCAACAATAACGATAAAATCAACAATAGCAAAGCACAACAGATAATGACCGGTATGGGGGAGGGGAGATAAGTAATTGTCAAGTGGGGTATGCAGTCCTGAACAGGTGGGTTTTGTCTGGATTTGAAAAGAGACAGGGAGGTCTGGAGGAAGAGAGTTCCAGAGCAGGGGAGCAAAACGACTGAAGGCCCTAAGTCATTAACATTTCTAAAGGAGTAAATTTAGTGTCTGTATTGTATTGATTTAAAAATTTTGGCACTACTACTGTCAGAAAACTAAATTACAGATTATGTGCCTTAATTTGTGTTGCTCATTTAACTTAACACCGGAAAAAACATTCAGTCAACTTGGCTAAAAGTGTAAAAGCATTTAGAAAAAGAAAGCAATAACGCTCAGGATATATTAATGTTACATTTTGCAATTGATGTAATTACCTTATGTTTTTCTTACCTTTAGTTTGTCTATCCATTAATCCACCTATCCACCTGTGAGCAAGATACCTCAAAAAGTCCTCAGCAGATTTGATGATGATTTTTAAGGCTTGTTGGTCGTGGCAATGTCAAACAAAAGTCAGATGTTCTGGCACAACTCACAGTCAAAATGTCTCCAAAAAAAAGAGTCTTAAAGAAATCCAAAGAGCTCTGTCAACACTCCAGTTTCCAACAGTTTCAGCTTGTTGCCTTCATCAGGCTCACCAACGTCTTCTTCTTCTTGAAGATTTCCAGCAGACCAGATACCTCACAGCACATCACTGCCTCCTCAGGTCAAGCTCGGAAGCAATCTGACGACTGTCTAAACTGAGTAATCCTGAGGAGGTTATGAATCTAAAGGCTACCTGCTCAATCAGTGCCTGGTTTGTCTTCATCGAGAAACACATCACAAACTTTACTCAGACAGGGTAGGTATGGACTAATTTAAAAAAGGCTCATTGATAGCATGAAATATTTAAGTCTGACTCAAATCATGAATCGTTATTTGATAATGGACTGATCCAATCAAATATATCTTTTTAGTTTGCTATCCATGCACCCAGATTTAAGTTTCCTGTGTATCCAGCCCACATAAACAATCTGAATATGTTTCCAAGTATGTCTGCAGATAAGACCCACAGACAGAACGTCTGGCACACAGCTCTAAATAAGAACCACTGAAGAAGCTGTACAGGACCTGACCATATTTGAAGTGATCAGTGTATGCTTGTACTAGGGATGTAACGATATGGAAATTTTGTATCATGGTTATTGTGACCGAAATTATCACGGTTATCATTATCGCAGTATTGTTGCAGTTTGCCCAAAATGTTCAAAAAGTACTTTAACACACAATTGAAATCATTTAACTCCTTCTTTTTTGTCAAAGCATGTGTCAAGAAAGCTCTTAGAGTACTTTTTTTTACCCATCTTTCATGGGAAATAAAAAGAAACAATTCTAGCAAGTATTTGTCATGATTATAATTGCTTAAAGTGTGTGATTACAAGAAAAGAAAAAAAAAATTTGTACTTTCAACAGGTTTCTCTCCATAAACAATTGAAAATGAACAACAAATTACCTATTTTACAAACACTCACACACTTTAGTTTGCCTGCAGCATTAGTGTCCGTGTCACAGCTCGGTATTTTAGACCAGGAGTTTTTTGTTGTTTGTTTTACTGACGATAGTCCCAGAAGCAGTAAGCCCCCTTCATGACTCTCCTCTGGTCTCCCCTCTCCCTGGCAGATATCCTTGATATTTCCAAATTACGATCGATTAAATCCATAAAACACAAACTTTGACGGGAAAAGACGATCAATTTCAAAATTATGGCAAATACACGGCAAAAGAACAGCAAGAACACACTCCAGAATGATACTAATGATGTTATTTACAAGATTTATACATTATTTAGACAGAGAATTCTGATAGCCACCTGTTATTCTCTCAGATATGGCTCAGTGAATGTTCTCTCTGTCTCTCTCCCTCTACGGCTCGGTCAGCTTATCGTGCACGTCTTTTTCTTTATCCGCAGCTTCATGTTTAGACAGGGTGATTGTCCTCTATCAGTTTCCTCTCGGCATCCTTGTAAAATCCAACATTCAACCAGACTCCAGAGTCCGTTTTTGAGAAGAAAATCTGGGCGCCTCGCGTGACGTTGCTTCATCGAGGAACAGACTCGTAGTTCAGGCTTTTCCAGTCAAAGAGCAGCATCAGTGAGCGTTATTGACGCAGTGTGGTAGTCAAACACGGTAAAACGGTAACTTTAATGGGACACGGTAATGATAACATGGGAAATTTTACCGTGGTTTACCATCTTACCGGTAACCATTACATCCCTAGCATATACATATCTCTGCTGTCTTAGATTACTTCACTCTTTATTTTTTTGGTCCATCCATGATATTGAGATAATAACGCCAGTTCCTTTAATGTTATCTCGTTTCATCCACCACTATTTGCACATTACATACTGGTTACATTTTGAGTTTATTTAATCTTAGTTAACTGTAAAGAGACTTTGTTCTACTGCTCATGCTGTTGACCCCCTTTGTGAGGGTCTGGTGTTGTTCCGAGTTAAAAGAAGAAAAAAAAGCGAGAAATATATAATATGTATGTATACATTTTCCTGTATACATCATTGAATTTCTGAAAAAAGATCAATAAATGAAAAAAAGAAAACTAGAGCCATATTTGTCCTTACACACATGCCTATATAACTTAAGAAATGACCTGTTTCTTTGTCAGTCTTGCACTGAACCAGCCATAACTAACTACTCTGATAAATCCCCAGTCATGTCTTAGGCATCTTTTATCAATTAAAAAATCTTTATTAGATTTATAGATGCAAACCTCAATGGACCAGCCAACAGAACAGCTGCAGAGGCGGGTTGAGTGAGTGGTCATGAGGATTAGTACTCCACCTACGTAAAGAAAGAGCCCTTTAAAGTACTTTTCTTCACTTTCTGGTGTTTGTAATGTAATAGCAGCACAAACATCCACCTACATGTGTGTTTTTTGTTTGTCACAGGCAGATGCCATGGCTGTTACCTTCCTTTTCCCCACCCTGTCAGGTCAAAGTGTTTCCAAAGGGGAGGGGAAAGAGCTGGATCAGATCCTCTGCAGAGGTTAAATTTTTAATTTGTTTATTCAACTTAAATCAAATACTTGCTCCAGACACCTAAACACAACAGGATATGAGACTTTTAAAGATGTTCTTTTTTGTTTTTAGGCAGTAAAATGTCCTGCTGGACAGATTCTGACTTGTTTTAGTGGTCAACAATGAAGAAAATAATCGAATCAGGAGATTTATGACTAAAGAATAATTTAGAAAAATCAGTCAAGTTAATAAGCCTCATTTTCAGTCTGTGCATCACTACCTTATACACATGTTCATTACAGATTAAAGCAGAGAACAACACTAATACGATGCTAGAGTCCCTCCATTAGCAGAATCACATCTATTCGATGAATCACTGACACAGGGCTGTCTCTAATGTACTGGAGAAGCATGTGACCAGTGTGTTTACATATTCATGAACACAGCTCTCAGGAGCGCAGGGTTACTTCCCTGATCGCTGATCCTCAGGAACAAATCATCATGACCTGGTTACTGGGAAAAGCTGTTTATCTGTAAACCTTTGATCACCAGCTCACATCTTCACAACAACCTGTACCGATGTGCTCAGAGCACCGTGAAGGGTGCAGCTCCCCCCCCCACACCATTTACACAGCAGCATCCTCAGGCTTCACAAACATATTTATCTCTTTTAAGAGGTGCCTCCATCTCAGCTGTCGGACATATTTCAACCCCCTGGAACTCAGGAAACATCTGTGGGCAGCTTGATGTTCTTCTACTCCCTGGTGAGTTCAGTTAAAAGCAAAACAAGAGCAGCCTCCGGTCAGAGTCTGGTCGATCCTCCACTACGATCACTCTCTGCACTTCTGTCAGTCAGAGCTGTGAGTCACTCTTTCTGTGGGGACAAACTCAGACCAGAGACTGGGAAAATATAATAATCCTTGTGGACTTGGGTGAAGAAAACAGATTATTTTTATACTTGTTGAATAACTTGACAAGTAAATACACCAAATGTTACACTAGGTTGTTGCAAACTATAACTGGTATCTATCTTTTATTGCACTGGATGAAGATAAGGACATTTTTTCAGGTAACTAAAGCATTAATGTGTATTAAAGATTAAAACTGCAGTAATATTAATCGGGAACACCCCTACATCTTCCCTCCTTGATGCTTACTTTTCAGTTTTTCTCTTCCATTCCTTTTTTTCCCCTTCAATTGACTTTGTGAAAAGAATTAAGAACTCATCAGTCTCCATACAAACATTAAAAATTAAAGTCTTATGAGTGCTTAATTGTCTCCAATTAAGATGACTGATTAGTCATTTGTGTTTCGAGCAAAACTGATTACAGCCTTGTGAATGTAAGCGTTAGACGTTTTCTATCATTAGTCATTATAAACTTTGGACATTTTTCAGTTTACTTACTTGACTGATAAATCACTTTATAAAGATGTAATCTACAAAGAAGTCAACTGGTGACTCCACCCAGGAGCACCAGTGATTCAGTGTTGTCCTGGCTCACTCTTGGCTTGAAGTCCACATCACAAATCCTGTATTGACCAGACTCATGATATTAGCATAAAATTTAAAAATACGAATTTCTACATCAGGTTACATAGTATTTATTTTCATACATAATGACATTCACCGGATGAGGTTAGACATGTCTGTCCCATAACACAACTTTGTCCATCCTACTTCCTTGACTTGCATTGTTTCCTTGTACCTTAGCTCTGACCAGCATGGGAATGAAAGAGATCCAAGGAGAGAGACAAGGGCTGCTTCCAAAGACAGTTAATTTGAGGAGTGGGTCTTGGATGTGGGTCTTTTCCTTGGTCTTCAACCCCCCCGCCACAGACTCACGGATGAGATACAGGGATTGAGTCAGAGGACGAGGGGCAAGGAAAAATAACTAAAAGGACACAAGAAATCTTTGCTTTTGCTGTGAAATACACCTGTTAAAATGACCATAAATGTATTTTGTGTCTTTTTCTGACCGGGTTATCAATTCCTGAACACAAACAAACCTACAAACCTCTAAAAAATATTATTGTTCATTGCTTCAACATTTACATTGTTGGTTGACAATTCAACTTTTTTTGAGAATCGGATTGTTATTGTGCCTCATATATGGGCCACAATGAAATTTATTAGTTTATATTTGTAAAAAATATCAAAATCAGATCAATAATCGCACAATGCTTTTGGCAGATGATCATCCTTAAAGGAGACATATCATGCTGATGCATGATTTAATACTTACATATAATATAATAAATTTGAAAACAAGACCTTATCCCCCCTTAATTTTCAAAAAATGAGATATTGTATTTTTTCTGATATCCTAGAATGAGATTTGATGCCTCTGAAAATAGGTCATTGCGAGATGTACGCGAGATTTCAAACATCATGACGACACGAGGTACTTTTCTTGTTATTGGAGTAATCTGATAAAACACTTTCTTCTCTGTGATGTCCGTCAGCCCCAAACCCTCACCGAGGAACACATCGACCAGCAGGGGTATAAAACTCCCTCACTCACATTCCCTCATTACCAGCTCTGGCCTGTAGGGGGACTCAATACGCGGTTGCTGCTTTGAGCCTGCCGGAAAATACAGTAGAAGAAGAAGGACAGGCTGGCTCAACCCCCGATAGAACTGACCAATCAGAGCACAAAGGGCTGTGACATTGCGAGGTAACTTTAGGTCATCCTTGAGACCAAGCGTTTCGACAAGCGCTTGATAATGGCCTAAAATGAGGATTTTGAGAACGCTATTGTGGGGCAATGAAGGAACTAAATGACTTGTACTGAGGGCAGAAATGCTTTACAGGCATCCTAGTCTGGCATAGTGAAAAGGAGAAACAAGCATGATATGTCCTCTTTAAAGACTATTTTAATATTAAAGTGTTAAACATGCTTGCCCTTCTCTCAGACTTTATTTTAATCGCATAATTTTTTAAAACAGCGGCTGTCTTGATTAGCGTGAAGAATAAGACGATAAGATCACGAGAGAACAACTTCACAATGTTATTGTGAGATCACAAAATAACAGGAAGAGCAACAGAGCAACTGCCTGCCTAATATTAATATGCTCTTCATGTCAATATTATTCCCACTATCTCTGCTGTATTTTGAAATTCCAGAAATGCTGATTGCTTGATTTCCTGTTATTGTTCCTGTATTGTCCCGAGGTTGAAGAGGCAGCTGCTAAAAATAGACTTCCCACTTACTTCCGGCGAACGAGTGCTGAGCTCCATTACAGCAATTGATTTTAGACATCGAGGACCAGGCTGTGGAAACCAGCTGATTACTGGGGGTGATTTACCATCAAGAGTGTGGTGTGTACGCAGGCAGGCAATGTGGATATGGGGGGGGGGGGTCTGACTTCATAACATGCATGTTGAAATTAAAACATGTAAACCACAGCCATCACACAAATGTTATGTACCCATGGGGAAACTAGTTAAGCTGGGTACACACAAAGATATTCGGGCTGTTTTCGTCCTAACTTTCCCCTTTATGAACAAAGGATGGTAAATGCTAGATTCTCTTGTGTCTTATAAGATTTTCCTGTGGACTGAGGTGCGTTGAGAGTGAATTGGTCTCTATAATCAGTTCCAAAAGCGGGTCAGGGCCTACAATTGTAAATTTTAAACTTGATCAGTATTTACAAACAAAAATCTTCATGTGTGTGAAGAACTACGACGGAGGATTAGGGCCACGTTGAAAACTAAAAAAAGAGTAAGGTTACGAGAATAAAGTTGAAAAGTTACGAGAATAATCTCATAAATTTTCGAGAATAAAGTCAAAAAGTTACGAGAATGATCTCATAAATTATGAGAATAAAGTTGAAAAGTTACGAGAATAATCTCATAAATTTTCGAGAATAAAGACGAAAAAGGTTGGCAGAGTATGGTGTCACTGCAACAAAAAACAGTCAATTTATTACAGTTTTTATCATGATTACCTGTAAATGAGTATCCATCAAAATTTAAGTCTTATAAATTACATTAAGAACAATTTCTCTTAAAATGGAGATGTAGTATAATATTGAAGAGGTGTTTGATCATTCGTGTAGCTTTGGTGTCACTACAGTTACCAACAATAAAATAATTTTAGTTATTATTATCCATGCATATTAATTAACACAATTAAATATACAAAACATCGTTTAAGTCAAATCAAAACGTTCTTGCTGAAGTAAGAGGTGTAGTTCAAAGAGGAGATCATCATTCATGTTTTGTTATGACTTGGTTGGTAGATCTCATTACATTGATGGTATTTGCTTTGTTTTCAATCAGAAAGTCCTGTAAAATATTTTAATTCACAAGTCTAAAAGAAAATATGACCTGTAGTATGAATAACATACGATCCTTTGGATTTGCTGTGATTTTGAAGACTTTACTTCTCATTATTCTCACTATTCCTCCGATATGGTAATTTGCCGATGGTCCCTAAGCCTCCGAGCCATCAGCGGCAGCGTATTGACGGCTTGTTTGGAGGAAAATGAGTTTAGCTCACAGTCTTCAACTATGTTCTTTTGTTGATGAGTTATTGAGCCGCAAAGTCCAAATCTGTGAATATCTTTCTAAATATAGCCAAGTAGATGTTTCCTAGGTTGACCTAAAAGATGACTTAATTCTCGTAACTTTTCGACCTTTTTCTCGTAGTTTATGAGATCATTCTCGTTACTTTACAACTTTAGTCTCGTACTTTATGAGATTATTCTCATAACTTTACGACTTATTCTCGTAACCTTATTTTTTTTTTTGTTTTCAACGTGGCCCTAATCCTCCGTCGTAAAGAAGGCAGACGACTCCAGAGTCATGACTGCATGAGTTGTGACACGGAATGGAATGTAGCCAAACAAGAAGTGAGCAGGCTGAGAAACAAGGGAGCAAGTGTTAATAAAAGATGAGATACTTCTTTATTAGCCCCACAGGAGGAAATTCCAATTCACAGCAGCTGCAGAATAGGCGAAATATAGGAAAAAAACTGACAAATGAAAATATTTTTTGAAAGTTTGCGGCAAACTCCAAGTTTACAGCAGCTGCAGAACAGGCGAAATATCAGAAATGAACTCACAAATGAAAAATAAAATTAAAAAAAAAACATCTAAGAAGTATTTACCGTGGTTATTTACACGTTTGATGCAAACAAGCATGGCTAATCTGACACAAAGTTCAATGACCCAAAGAAACGGAGGACCAGCTTGTGTGTTCACTCTATTTTCAGGATTTCTTCAAGTCTTTTCTTGTTTTTAGTTTGTGATTTTTCTCTCAAAAACAGTCCCCAGACTACCAACAACACCTGTCATAGTACAATCAAAACTGTTCATTGCCTGATTTTTTTATCTTCATTTTTGGGGTCTCTAACAGTTAAAAAATCTCCTTAGAGATAGAAAATCCTCGAGTGTACACTGCTCTAAACAGCTCTTTCTAAATGATCTGCTGAAATCTTGATTCCTTTCAGGTGTGAAGCATCAAAAAGTCTTTGTTGCTTGGATTAGAAAAAAAGGTCAAGAACAATTTGAACACAACTTGAAACTTGAACTAAAAACAAGTGACATTTAGTTTGTGGTAATCCATCAAACTTACTTCCAGATTTATGTGAAACAACATCTGAACACGAGCAGAACAGCAGGTACTGAGGAGAAAAAGTGATGCTAACACATCCAGTTAAAGAGCTGCCATCACATCCTCAAACAGCCAGGGGGAGAACAGGACTGACATAAAGCCGTGAGTGAACAGAACATACATCTTATCATATCACAGCCCAAATTTCAGGCACAGTTCAGGAAGAATCATCTTTGAACTTTCCTTGACATCAAATCCACCCGTCTTCACTCAAACATACAGTATGTTACACAACTCCGGTTTCTATAGTGATGTGAGGCTACAGGCAGATACAGTCGAGTTAGACTGACACAATGGAGCACCGAGCGGCACTAAGACGGTCTGACTGACAGCTCGGCTCATCTTGACAGGTTTTGGTGAAGACTGGATTGACGTTAGCCTGGAATCAAATGCCTGAAATAACTCCCAAGGCGCTCTGGTTTCTCTTAAGTTAATGACAGGACTCGGCAACAAACAGGCGATGGAGGCTTTGAGGAGCTGCTCTGAAAATAAATCTGATGTCAGCTCACAATTAAGCAGATGAATAATTGATGGTGCTCTTGTTCTTACATCAAATGAAGTCACGGAGTGCCCTTCACTGCACTCTTGAATACAAAAAAATGTCTTTGTAGAGTGAGGCACATAGCAGTTTAGATCTGGAGTTCCCAACTCATGGGTTGAGACCCAAAAGTAGGCTTCAAAGCTAGATTTAACTGGGAACGAACGTGCCTGAATAAAATGGCAGCAATTGTTTTCTGCAGGTTCCACTTGACTGCACTCTCTTCTGTTTTGGTACCAGGAACTTTGTTTGAGATTACAGAATACATCAACAGAACCTCCTCAGTGCTTCAGTCATTGTAAAAAAAACAGCAACAGTGGATATGGAGATGACATGCTTTTGTCGAAAAAGCCTATGTTTTTTGCACAGCTGCTTCTTACCATGCTCACATAACCCCTCTGAACAGAACAGCTCGTTTTGAGGGCAGTCGCCTCCATATGCTAATGAGCCAGAACAGCGTACATACGGGAAATTAACGATAGACTTTCAGTGTAACTCGAGCGAAGCGGGTGCTCTTGCCACAGGCCGCTTACAGTCCTGAACACACAAGCTGTTAATTCATGCCTTTAAACAAATAACAGTGATCTCATTTACCCCAAACATCACAGGCTAATACACATTAGTAGTGCATTAGTGGCCCTGCCCCCCCCTCCCCACTAACTGTAGGAGAGCATGATGTGAGGCCTGTGCTCCAAGCAGTGAGGCCCGGGTTCCTGACGGTGTACCTGGAAAGGTACTCCGAGCATGTGCACACCAGCTGTCCGGAGTCTTCTGCAGGATCTTCAACCTCTCCCTGGCCCAAGCAGTCATCCCCACCTGCCTGAAATCCACCACAATCATCCCCAACCCGAAAAAGTCACCTGCATCCAGCGTCAGTGACTATCGCCCTGTTACCCTCACACCCATCATCATAAAGTGCTTCGAGAGACTGGTTCCTCAGCACATAAAGGACTGTCTCCCCCCTGCACTCGACCCCACCAGTTCGCATACCAGGTGAACAGATCCACAGAGGATGCCATCGCCATAACCCTGGATCATAGCCATTAGAGCTGGATCAAGGACTTTTTGACCAACAGACCCCAGACTGTGAGACTTGGTCCCCACCTTTCCTCCACCTCCAGTCTGAGCACCGGATCACCACAGGGCTGCGTGCTGAGCCCCCTCCTGTACTGCCTCTACACCTATGACTGCAGTCTGGCCCATGAAAACAACATCATCGTCAAGTTTGCTGACGACACCACAGTGGTCGGATCAATCTCACAGGGAGACGAGGCAGCCTACAGAGAGGAGGTCCAGAGTAGAGGATGACATTTTTTGGGACTTCCCGTGGGTCACGTGATTCCCGCGGGAATCCCATGGGATGGGAGTCATGTTTTAATTATCCCCATAATCGGGACGGGACGGGGAAAAAAAGCAACCCGTACAGGCAGGAGCAGGAGCGACATTAATAGATGATCATTTTCAGCCGTGTTAAACAACCAGATGAACATATGTGTCCATTTTTGTAGTCATCTCTCAATGAGAGCCAACACTCTTAACCGCGCTAGCAACACAAAAGAACTACAGAAGTGGTTTGACTTCCTGTCACCACCGGAAGTGAAAAGTGACTCCCAGCGGCTGCCGGCGACACACATACAAAACAAGACAACACGGAGGGAGAAGACGGCACGTCGAAAAGAGAGCTCTTTACACAGACTGAATGTCAGGCATGTGAAACTTAAAGGCAAGGCCTTTTATATGCACTGCACTTTGACCTAAAATTTAAAAATGTAACATTTTTTCAACATGTTTGGGTTTATTCAAACGGGAACGGGACAGGAGTGGGAGTTATTTTGAGTGGGAGCGGGGTGGGAGTGGGAGTCATTCAATGGATGTGGGACAGGACAGGATTATTTTTTTTTACTTAAGCACGAGATTGGGACGGGACAGGATTTTTTCTCTGGGAGTGGGATGGGACGGGAGTGAAAATCCGCTCCCATGTCATGCTCTAGTCCAGAGGCTGACGACCTGGTGCTCTAAAAACAACCTGGCACTGAACACACAAAAAACAAAGGAGATCATCGTGGACTTCAGGAGGAACAGGACTGACCCGCCCCCCTCTACATCAACGGCGAGTGTGTGGAAAGAGTCCACACATTCAGGTTCCTGGGAGTCCAGATCCCTTATGACCTCTCCTTGGACAGCCAACATCACAGCTCTCATAAAGAAGGCCCAGCAGCGTGTACACTTCCTGAGAGTCCTCAGGAGGGACAACCTCGACAGGGAGCTGCTGCTGGCCTTCTACCGCTCGTCCATCGAGAGCCTGCTGACCTCCTGCGTCTCCACCTGGTACGGGAGCTGCACTGAGGCGGACAGAGGGAGGCTTCAGAGGAAAGTCAAGGCAGTACAGCGGATCATCGGCTGCCCTCTCCCCTCCCTGATGGACATCTACTCCACCCGGTGCCTCAGCAGAGCTCACAACATCATCAAGGACAGTTTACATCCCAGTGCCCAGCTCTTTGACCTGCTGCCCTCTGGCAGGCGCTACAGGTGCATCAAAGTAAAGACAAATAGACTGAGAAACAGCTTCTTCCCAAGAGCCATCACCACCCTGAACTCGGATACACAACGGCTCCGGTCATTAGCCTAATGCAAAATGTGCAATATTCATATCACTGCCACTGCAGTTGCTGCTACTTTTTAGCACTACCTAGACACTTATATTTAACAACTTCATGTGCAACACAATTCTATGTGACATTTACTCATCTGTATGTACCATCCACCATTTGCACTAAAATTAATACATATTCTACTGTGCAATACAAGTAATACATATTCTAGTGTCCGTGCAATACATATCTACTTCCTGTGCAATACTATGTAAACAACATAGAAATACTGAGAACTAGGAATTGGACTATTTTTCATTCATTAATTTTAGTCATCTACCTCATATTGTACACTGAGCCTCAACTGTGCCGTGCACAAGTCTGCGTCTCATCTTGTATATATCTTGTATACTTAAAACCTCCCTGCAACTTGTTAATTTTTCTTTTTTACTTATACTATTTTTTGTATACTTTTTTAACTTAACTACCTATTGCACTGAAAGGAGAAGCTCTCCAATCTCGTTGTACATTCTGTATAATGACAATAAAGGCCATCCTGATTTATGATTCTGAACATGCTAACCGCAGTGGGACAGCCGCAACTTAGTCCACCTTCCGAGCCAACATCAGCACAAACCATGGTGTAATGTGGTGGGTAAAGGACAGATTATATTCAGTCAACTGTTAAACTTCTCTTCGTGAACATGCACAAACTGTAAATTCATGCTGTGTAACAGATAACAGCGATCACAGGCTAACACACAACACGTTATATTCAGCCAACTGTTAAACTTCTTTCGACAAAAGTAAGAATGCAGTTACCTCTAGTTCACCTAACCCTGCTGTTAGCATTAGCTCAAAGCAATGAGCAAAATAATTGCTACACAGCATTAAAATACTCGCATTTTAAAACAATCTGTCACCATCAGTTTTGGCAAGAGGTTGTTGGTACTGGGCCTGAATTCAGGAAAAGTGTGGTTCCCAGTCCTGTGTTAAACTGACTGTGTTAGCCGACTGCAGCTGGCTCATTTCCTTGAAAAATAAAATTCATCCACTTGGGGTGGGGGGGTTACTCAGGTAGACGACTCAGGTTAGGGTATGTAAATGAAAATAAACTGTTACACTGACTCAAGAGCTCGCCAAATACCATAAGTTAACATTTATGCAGCCTGCTAAGTATAGGTTTTGTTGTCTACTATCACATTTTGTGGGCTGGGTGGATGTGTTCAAAAGCATTAAAAACTGTGTCCCCTTTAAGAGATTAAAAAATGAACAATGCAAGAACCTTTGAAATCTATTCTAAAAGATACAGGTTGTTAACACAAAGACTTTATATGGAATAAATCATTGAGCAAAAAGAGGTTTACCTTTGAGTAAACTCACTTATCAAAGTGGAGTTTTTGCAGAATATAGTTCTCAAATCATAACAAGTAAGCAGCAAAGGTGGGCAGAGCTGACTGTGCATCTCTGCATGTCTCCTTTATTACCTTTATCAAGACCTTTGTGGGGCTGACACTAGAAACTGTGCATTCGAGAGTCACATTGATTTGCAGGAGGGAGGTATGACTGGACAGTTCTACAAAAGAGCAAAGGATTTTTTTGATGTTGTGATAAAAGTGTGTGAAATAAAAGGTTTTAAAACCTTTTGTTCTTTTTATCCCCACTTCAAACACCTGCAACATAAGAGTCACATATTTCATTCCTGTGTTTTTGAACTTCCCTCAAGAGTAGCAGCTTTTATCCAATATCCTGAGAGAATATGCATACAGATCAACCAACATGTGAGCTCGAACATAAAAGTCAGACCTCGGAGGGCGAAGGAAATGATGCAAATATTAAACACTGATACAGGCCTGATCTGCAGTGCATTCTCAATTCACAGGGGAGTCTGTGAAGGCAGAGAAACAACAAAAGAAAATATGCAAGAGCATGTGAAATAAACAGCGTTTCATATGAATGGCATATGTTAATATTTCCTTGTTTAATTTTTAATCACGTATACTGTTTGAGGGAGAGGGAGTTGTACATTGTAGGGCTTATTTTCTGCAGATAATTTAGGAATAACAATGACTTCAATTTCAAGAGAATTAAAAATCCTGACCTTCAGGATACATGTGCAGTGATTAACAGATTTATTAGACCATTACCCAAAGTAGGGTTTACACCACAAATGTCCTAAATTAACAGCATCGGTAATTACCAAGACCAATTATGTTTCTGTACTGGTTAATACACCAGGATAAAACTCAAACTGGAATATTTGTAATGCCGAGGCATAACTATTATTTTTCATGAGTTTTCAAATTTACTGTTTTACAAAAAAATAATAAAGCACATTATTATTTCTTGATTAAAATGTTTAATTGAATTTCTTTACTTGCATCACTGAATGGAAAAATGAGTTTTAATGGTTGAGGTCCCAGTGATGCGGCTCAAATTTGGGCATAAAAGGTGAATTCAGTGTGAAACTCTTCGCTCCTGTATGTGTGCCCAATAAAAACATTTTTAGTTTGAAACAGTTTTTTGAAAGATTTCTCAAATCTAAATATCACTCAACTCCAAAGATTTGCTCCTTACATTAAATTGTTATGCCTTTCATGTTGTTAAATTGATATCAACAAACAACTTAGATGAACAGCGCTGATACACAGCTGTCCTTCAAACCTGTGCAACAGCATGGTTTAATCACAGATGTGAGGTCAAGGATATTCAAATTCATGTATAATTTAAGATATATAGTCAACGGCTACTTTATAGGCTAGATCTGTTTGACAACTTGTTAACACAAACACTAATTACCCAATTAAAAGGCAGGAATTCAGTGCATTTATCCCAAAAACATGATCAAGGTGACCTGCTTAAGTTCAGATAGAGCATCGGAATACAGAAGGTGATTTAAAGGATAAGTTCGGTTTCTACAGCTTTCACATTGTTTATAGAATGAAGTAGAACAATATACTCACCCAGAAGGCTTTCCTGATCCAAACAGTGCTTCGGGAGATATTTAGATCCAAAATCGAGCGGCGGACATCCGTATAATGGTAGCACACGGGGCACGTATAGCGCCGCTTCAAAAACTGCATTAATCGTCCAAAAACTCATTAGTTTCACCAATATTTCATCATGGTCCGCTCGCGCTACTCCTCCACGACAGTCCGTGTTGCTCCAGACATTTCTTTGTGACTGTGCTGACCTTTGAGAAAACTTTGTTTATGTTCGCCTCCGCCCATGCGCAGTACGGCTCGTTTCAGGGGAAGACTGTCAGCTACACAACTACTTTCTTCTTCCAGTTTTGTGCAAAATGGACGAATATCTATCGGATGAAGATGTTGTGGAGGAGAACTTTGAATATGATGGGTGTCCTTACAGTTTCGAGCCAGAGTTTACAGATGAGGAGCTCATCGAAAGGAGGACGAGGAGGCAAAGAGAAGAAGCTGGCCAGAGAGCAGTCTTCAGTTCAGAGATCAGCACAGTCACAAAAAACATGTCTGGAGCGACACAGACAGTAATGGAGGAGTAGTGTAAGCAGACCATGATGAAATATTGGTGAAACTAATGCGTTTTTGGACGATTAATGCAGTTTTAGGAGCGGCACTATACATGCCCCGTGTGCTACCATTATATGGATGTCTGCCACTCGATTTTGTATCTAAATATCTCCTGAAGCACTGTTTGGATCAGGAAAGCCTTCTGGGTGAGTATATTGTTCTACTTCATTCTATAAACAATGTGAAAGCTGTAGAAACTGAACTTATCCTTTAAGTGACTTTTACTGTGGCCTGGTTGTTGGATGTCTTGAGTATTTCAGAGAGAACTGCACACAAGCATCTCGAGGGTTAACAGAGAATTAGTGGAAAAAAACTATCTAGTGAGCGGCAGTTTGGCAGAAGAAAATACCCAAAGAAGAATAGTCGGTGTGGCTCAAGATGACAGAAAGGCAATAGTGAATCAAGTTGATCAGCTACAAGAAAGAAAAAAAGGAGGAAAGAAGGAAGAATGAAAAAAAGAATTAACAAAAGAATGAACAAACTAAAGAAAGACGGAATAAATGACAAATGGAAGAAATAACAGAAAGGAAGAAAGAGGGAAAAAATGAATTAAAGGACAACCTAAAGATCGAATGAAAGGAATAACAGGAAAGAAAGGAAAAAAGGAAAAGAATGAACCACAAAACAGAGAATGAACAAAGGAAAGAACAAAGAGAAAGAAAGAGAGGAAGAGAAAACAAGGAATGAGAGAACATTCAGAACGAAAGAAAGGAAGAATGAAGGACAGAAAGGAAAAAAAGAAAAAGAACAAAAGAATGAATGAAGAAGCAAAAAAAACGAACACAGGAAAGAAAGATGAACAGACAAAAAGAACAAACGAACAAAAGAACAAATAAGGTTATTTCAAACATACAACAAAAGGCGAAATAAAAGTACAGACAGAAAACAAAGAAAATTAGCACTTGGATAAATGTTGCATGTCTGCAAAGGAAGGAGTGAGAAGTAAAACTTATTTAATCCCACCCCTGCTCCATCAATAAGTAACTAATTATTTAGCTTCCCAGTCGATGTTAATACAAAGTTTTTGATTAAGTCTTGCTTTGTCTGACAAAACAAGACTTAATCAAAAATAAACTAAAGTGTAATAGTGTGGAGGGATTTCCTTGGCACACTATTGCCTCCCTTACTACCACCTGAGCATGCTTTACACCCCACATCGCACTCCTGACAACTCTTACCAGCTGGATAATGCACATAGAGCCTCACATCATGGATGTGCAGTTGATTGATCTGACATCATCACATCAGTGTGGAGTAGATCTCTGAGGAGTGCTTCCAGCACTTTGATGAATCTTTGCCACAAGGAATTAAGGCAGTTATGCAAAAGGTTCCAACCCAGTACGAGCAAGGTCAGTCAATGAAATCAAAATTCTGACCGGATTTAAGGAGGGAATTTTAAATTTGACCCGCTGCATTAACCTGCCTGCAGCTTTCCATAATAGCACTCTTTATACATTTTTCTTCCAGAGGCAGTTGGTGTTTGTTGGTGTGGAGGCCTGAGGGGATCATGTGTTCCTATAGCAGAATAAACTCGGTGAAATTTGGTCCTTATGAGGCACCTGTGAGGGACAGCATCAGGCAGCTTACACCTGCTCTCAGGCTGGAGGAACTGATGTGCTACTGCCATCTAGTGGTTGGAAGTCATAACACCTCTGCATGAACCAGGTGGTCTTTCGTTCAGACTACAGCTCTCTTTTCTCTGGTTTTGGGGGCACTGCCTGAGGGAGCAGGAAAACATGACGACATGGCTAGTGGAGCATGTACATCCTCAAAGGTTTTTCAACCTACGACTCTAAAGGGTTCAAACAGGTTACTAAAAATACATCAAAATCTATCATGCCACCATTTGCTCATCAAAACCCACTCTGCCTTCTGCATACTTTTTCCTTTATTAAGCCCCAGGAACCTTGTCGAACTTTGTCAAAAGGTCACTTGCATTGACCGTAGTGATCTTGCCTTCGTTTTCCAAAGTGGTGGCCCCATAAACTCCTTCTCTGTGTGCAGTTAAGACGTCTGCAAACATGGAGGAGTTCACCTGCACAGCCAGAGCCAAACCAAACATGTCTTTGCTGCCTTGTTTCAACAGGCATTGGTTTTTCAAAAGGTTAGTAGGACTTTTTGGAATTACACATTGTTTTGCCTGTGTCTTTTACATCTGTGCCATCTGACTTAAGCGTCCATGTTGTACAGATTTTGGAGGTGTGTAGAATCTGTGCCAAATTGTTACTGTAGAACAATAAATAAAAATGTCTATACTTATTAAAAAGTGGGAACACTTCCTCCACGATACCTGTGCATGTAATTCCACAAACATATGATATAATATGGATATTTACTTATGGTCTATACAGTTAAGTATTTGTGTGTGCATAGGTACATACATGTATGCAAATGCTTATATTGTATATGTATATTGTGTCTATATTGATACTTATATTTTGTGGTGTATATGTGTACAAACATTGACATGGATTATGTAGCTTGTGTGTATGCATTACATAATTGCATGGATGTTAAAGCAGAATTTTTTATATGACCATGAGAAAGTATTGAGTAGGTATTCAAAAAGTAGTAGTCCTTTTCAAACATAAATACTTAATTTTTTTTCTTTGTATATGAATGGTATTTTTGTATTTTGCTTTCTTTGTACATATTTTGAAACAAATTCAAAATCCAAACCATGCTGCTCTTGTGGCTTAAATTGTGGGATCAAGGTGAATCATCCTTGAAAGGTTGCTTCTTTAAAACTTTACAACTACATGTAGCAGGCATAGATCCTGTGCTGTGGCTGTTTTAGCTTGGTTAAATTTATTAAAATGAAACAAAAATGGAAAGTTTTATCTCAGTTATGCTTTGAAGGATTGTTAGGAAGGAAGATTAGAGGCCACAAATTGGGGATAATATGGTTACAGTGTGGGGCATACAATGTTAGTTATGTGGATCATAATCATCATTTGTATGGAAAAGACATTTGTTCATACCCCTGATTATCTACATTAGAACTGGTCAGATCTGACCAACTGGCAGCTTCTTCAGGGATGATGTGCAAACAGTATTTGTTACCTGAAAGTAAAATGTACAAGCTACAGACGACCATGGATGGGAATTTGAAAAACAATTCTAGGTAAGACTCAATCACTCCTACACAGAACCAAAATCAGTTTGTAATGGATAACATTTCCTTATTAAAGAGACTGTGAGGAGTTTCTAAATAATTACAAAAAAGTCTCACTTTTAGATATATACCTGATCGAAATACACACTTTAAGATGAGTTTTATAGCATCTAAATAGGTTATCTATAAATGCTATTCTTTAGCTTCGCAGTCGGGTCGGGTCGGACAGAGCTGGACTGGCCTGGATACTCAACTTCAGGAACAAGACACTTAAAACCAGAGCAAATTTATATTATTCGGACACGTCTTTGAGCACTGGGCTGTAAGTAGCGATATATAGCCGGCTACAAAACTACAATACTGTTTTCCAAAAATTGCTTGTTGTCACACATCAAAAACTACCGCTACATAACTAGAAAGAGATACACCTCGTCACTTTGCATCCTGTAGGTTGCTGAAAAAATACGTTGTAAAGCAATGCAGAGTTCTGAGGAAGGTCCGGTCTGCATCACAACAAACACACGCTTTGGCTTGCACACGTCTTTTGGTGCATTCCAGTTGTAGTCAGAAGTAGGAATTTCTGAGTTCCGAGTAGGAAACTGGAACTGGGACACCCCCCCGAATTTCCTACTGGGAACTCGGTGAAACCTCTCCACCTCCAAGTTGACAATCACACAGTGTGAACAGTTATTTAGCTCCCGTAATAATCCATTTATTTGCACTTCTGACTGGAGTGGGTCACTCTAGATCAGCTGTATACGTAGTATTGTTAGACTTATATTTACAAAAATGCTGCCATAGTGATAATCACATTCTTCATGTGATATTTGTGAACAACGCAGGGCGTGCTAACAGCAGCTAACAATAGCCTGGTAGATCGGCATTTTTATTCCGACTTCAACTGGAACGTCAATAAGTCAGAGATGATGTCACTCCCAGTCCCAAACTTACTGGAACGCAGCTTTACGACAGTCGCCACGCGTGCTCATGGGTAGCAGAGTCTTTATGTCGCTGGTAATAGATCCTCCCCACAGTCCCTTTAATTTCTCCCAGGTTCTTCTCAATGCTTTCAAATTAAGTGATCACACCCTTATCAGAGGCAGTCAGCAGATATCAAAAAAGGAATGAGTAGTTAATTCAGAACTCTATTTTTGGGGTGAGCTGATACTTTGGGAAGTAAACTGCTATACAAAACTTCAAACAGCATTTAAGAACCAAGTAAAATAAAGTAATCAGAACTACATCAACTAGTATCAACATAAAATACAATTTCTAACTTTAATACCAACTCTCACTTAATTATCTGATTCATTTTCACTGAAGAGTAGCAAGAAACAGAAAAATGGTTCTGTCATCTAAATCTAATGAACAAAAAGTCCAAAAGAATCACTCACATTTTTTTATCAAGAGTTTATTAAAATCACCAAGGAACAAACGTTTACAGCAAAGTTTTATTAACTTGTCAGGTCAAAAAGTTCTTTTAAGTGTCTATATCTTTTAATTATTTAGTCATACAGTTCATATTATGCTGTTTGGGTTTTAATGTCTCTTCATCATGATTAGAATACTTCTAAAAGAAAACAAATATTCAGCAGCATAAAGACCACCACCCTCTGTCCTGTTTACAGCAACAGTAGCTGCCTTAGAATGTTCCTTTAATCCAGCAGTTCTCAAATGGGGATACAGGGTACATTGGTGTGCCTTGGGAATTTGTATGACCAAGTTGCAGTACAACTTGATTGTTGGTTGACTCAAACTGTTCAAGTTTTTTTAACATTGATAATTGTTAAAATATTTTATCAAATACAAATAATTCAACTTCACACGTGCACTGGCATCTTTAAAGTCTTATTTCTGAGAAATCACATCGATGGGGGGTTGATTGTTTTTCTGGTTTGACGACATGTTTGGATTGCATGTTGCCATACAAGTATTAAAGAAAATAACTGAGGGTCTGGTTACACAACAACAAAAACGGACAAAAACTGAGCATTTTCGTTACGTCTGTGCCTCCAGTTTACATGAAAACTGCCCAGAGAGCCTGAATCTGCATAACTTTTATAACCAGGATCCAGAATCAAACGTTGTAAAAGTTTGTCACCCTGTCTCAGGAATTGTCGCTCGGTGCATGTGCAGTACTCGTTCAGATAAAGGGAACGAGCACTCAGGAACATGAGCAGCTATGGCCGACTAAAGACCAACATGTGTGCTGCTAACTGTGCTCTGTTTGTTATCGCTCCTCCAACAAAATTAAGACTTGCCGAGTCAATGCTCTGACAAGCAGTCGTATTTGTTGTATTCGCTGGGGACATTACAAACTGACATCGGCAACTATGGGCCTGGTATGCACCCCAGTTTTCAGTTGTTCATATAGATCTGTGTGACTGGCATCGTTGTCAGATCAAGACCTGCTTGATTTGGTGATAACGTTGTCGTGTAAACAGGCTCATAATACCCCTGCTATTGTCTTTTTACTGGACACAGAAAAGTCAACTTGATATAAAACATATCCAGTGCCTTAAGTTTCACTTTCCTCCTGTAGATTCGTACTGCCACTTTGACTTGTCCTGGACAAAAAGGTCATTAAAGTAAGCAGACTTTCACTTAAGTTTAATACTGTTGAACTTCTTCTACCCTGCCATCGCGCTATGAACTTCATATTCCCTTGCTGAAACTTAAACATTATCAGGGCTGAGACACGCTGCCGGCTGATGGGAAAAAAAAGCAGATATTTAAGATGAGCTGTGGCCTCTGATGATGCAAGGTTATCAGAAACACTGTAATCCCCCTGAGGGTCCGCAGACAGAAAGCCTGCCCCAGCCACCTCAGCAGTCAGTTTCAGACGCCTGTGTGATGTACACCAGCGCTCTGATTTCAAGTTTTATTGAACAGAATGATGCTCTGACGACGACTGGTGGGGGAAAAAGTGACAGTTTGTGCACATTTATGACAGCTTGTCCCTGCGTCGTGTCTTTGGTGTCATTTTTTATTTTAATGAACATGTTTTGTGTTTCTCACCAGCAGCAGGTTGTGCTGATGCCTCGCTTTGGTTTAAAACAGCCATCACTTTTCGCACATGGTGGATGCAGCTGCTACATGGACAGTGTTAGCTAGTGCTTGAAGAATTCTGGTCCAATATTTGATCAATCTGAAAAAAGAAAAATGGATAACATGTACATCACATTATATCATTTATTAGTAGCAGTCATTTTTTCAAGCTTAGACTTTAAACAAAAGTCCAACACTGTGGTCCTCTGGCGGGAAGGAGAGAATGATTGAGTACAGTTCCAACTCTGTTTTGGAAAACATTTGTCAAAGACTTTTCCAGGACGATGACAAATATCTCTAGCTAGCTTAACCATATCATACCGAACTTAAAATGTAGTTATTTCTAACTCTCTGGCATGAGCATTGTCTGCTTGCTCTTTCTAGTTTGGTTTTAGTGTCGTGTCTCACTTGTATAAATTTATGGTTTATATATTTTTTATCGTTTTTTCCTTCTTTTTACCTCTGCCGAGGAGGTTTTATTTTGAGGAGAGTTTGTCTCTCTGTCCATCCGTCTGTGAACAAAATAACTCAAAAAGTAAAGGATGGATTTTGATGAAATTTTCAGGAAATGGTCAGCATGGGAAAAGGAAGAATTGATTCGATTTTGGTGTTGATCCGGATCAGCGCAATGTGATTTTTGTGAATAACTACTGAACTAAAATAGATATCATTATGAATCCAATTGCTAATGGTATGTTTTCATGGTCAAGGAATCTAAATATTTCGATGAAATAAAGGTAGGACTAATATTTATGGTCAAAATGACAATATGGCTGAGGACTGTGGCGCTGGCGGAGGTCTGTGCTCTCCGAGTGCTTTTCTAGTTTATGCATATATTCTGTTGATTTCCTGTTTAAATAGCCTAACTCTTATTTTCCTTTTTATTATTTCATTTGGTCACCATTGGTTTGAGCTCTGATCTTCTGCACTAATGTATTACCACTTTATTCCTGTTTTTACACACTTTTTGTACTTTTGGGAGCTGACCTTGTGTCATGAAAGGCGGCCTTTAATAAAATGTATAATTATTATTAGTATTTGATTCCTAAACGTGCATTATTTTATCTCCTCATATTTTATGGCTGAGTGTGCATTATGAAGTACATTTGCTTCATTTCTTACGTTTGTTTTTCACGAACAAGGTAGAAGCAAGACAAATCATTTTCCAGGACAAGTCAAACTTTTCCAAGACATTTGACTTTCCTCTTTCTCAATGACTGAAAAATGGGTCACTCATTTTCCAGGCTACTTTTTTCTCACTGGTTTTATGGTTTTTAGCTTTTATTTCTGTCCTCTTGGTCACAATTTACATTGCAGGACTCTTGTATTGTCTGGGTCTTGACATTCTTATGCCTCTTGTGGTATTTCTGGAACAGTTTTTTTTAAACTGGGCTTTTTGTTTTTATTTCCTTGTGCTGAAGCTCTCGTTATTGATGTCTGTATGTTTTTGACCGTTTGTCTAAGCACTTCGTAAATCTCTGCTTTTAACCCTTTAACTCCGAACTCAAGCACTTGGTAGACCAAACTTGTAGTAACTGTGTCTCGTTCATAAATGCTTCAAACGTCTTAAACCTGATCTATTCTGTGGGGGTTGAACGTAAGAAAATTAGGGCTGTAATCAACCAAAGAAATTGTTGGTCGACTAAAACACAGTAATTGTAACCAAAAATCGACCAATCGAATCAGAATTTTGGTCGACTGAGCACGCATCGACCAATTAGTCGACCAGTCGACTTGGACTTCACAGCCCTAAAGAAAATAGCATTATGTCTTATCAAAGAGGGAAATTTCTCAAATAGGTAAATGTAGTGCTATAAAAAAAAATGCTTAGAAAAAGAAAAAATGGCTCTTATGAATCAGAATATGACATCCATAAAGTTAAACATTTTTCAAAAATGACATTTTACCTGATTTTTGACCTCTTTTCACTTTCCCAACAAAAACACTTCAACTCTAAACTTCCACTTCAACCATTTGGCAGAGGTTAATGGTTTGAAATATTTAGAATGTAAGAAGATGTTGCATTAGTGCCCCAATATGTCAAAAGACGACATCCTTCCTGGCTATTTTATGAAGAAGTTAACGGGTTAAAAGTGCTATACAAATAAAGTTATTATGTTAAGTTATTATTAATCCCTGCTGAGCGAGGCCCTTTTGCAAACCAGTATTGCCCAACCCTGATTAAGTCCTGATATAACAGACTATCCTTCTATTTAAGGTGTTCTTTAAATAGCCTTCAAACAGCTGAAAGAGAGTTCAGGATCATTAATGCTGTCACAGGTTAATGGACATAAAAAGACTAAACACATACTGAGGTCACGCCGCAGCGGTTGTGGGGTGGAGGGCCGAGCAGAAGAACAAAGTCCACACTAAACTTTGGGTCTGATCTGAAATGCACCAGCGGTGGCTACCGCTCTGGGCATGAGGCAGCCTGCAGGGACAAACCAGGGTAGGGAGAAGACAGAAGGAGAGCAGAGGGAATTTTAAAGCAGAGCCAGTGATTTACTTAAGGAAGTAATCAGGACAAATAGGAAGAGAAACCGCTATCGTCTGCAGTTTGTTTTGTACAAAAAAAACCCTCCAAGAGTCCAAACATGAAGTGGGCCACTGATCACAGCCAGAGGAAGTTTTAAGTGGGTCATTAGTGACCAGCAGAGAAAGAGTATGCTGGCAGAGGCTGTGAGATGATAAATAGAAATGCACCAAAGTATTAACGCAGTGTGAGACTAATTAATGTGCTGAGCAGACAGTAAGTCTGCAGTGTCTCAGTAAAAACTCCAACTGTACAATGTCTGGGTTCATATCAGTCTGCAGTCAGGTACTCTGCACAAACACAACTGTAGATGATTTACAGCAGTGAAACAGCCAAATAAAAGCCACCATCATCATCATCAGGCCCAGACTGAGGACCAGTAATCAAGAAAATATGAGTCTCACACTTGGTGGTTCTTCCAGTCGATGTGTATTTAAAGAACAAACCATGATAAAAAGAAACAGTTTGGATTAAAGGAATACTGCCATTTTTTCCCTTGTGCTATAGATACCAAAAATTAACAATACCATAGGACATGTGTGTGCCTTTTGTAAGTGCATTAGTCAAGTTTCAATTGAACAATTACATTCCAATTAGACTAAAATGATTACATTGTTAGATTATTTCCATATATTCATTTAAATGGATTTGAAGTCATTAAGTCACTTCTTTAAAATCTCTAAATCAATGCAGTGACAACAGTTTAAATATGAAAAAGATAATCCACTGAAGGAAGGCAACTTGAAGAAAAATAATTACTGACCAACATAAAAAAAAACATCAAACCTGACAGAAAAAGGCAGTGTACCTTCTACAGCAGGTCCCTCTTTCACAGATTTGAGGTGAACTTTTGGGTCAGATATCGCCGAGTTCATCCTCAGTTTAGTTTGAGGGTGACACATCCTTTTGTTCATCTTTGAGCTTGTAAGAAAATGGGCAGAAAAAAAGGGAAGAAATGTTATACCAGATAAAAATACAGTAAAACATCAGCTGGGAGATTCTGGGGGTGACTCAGATGGCCCCTGTGCACAGTGGGTGTCACCACAGAGCGTCAGGACGGGTCAGCTGTGCAACTGCAACCAGCGTCCCATCAAACAGTGCAACTCATCATCGTCACAGCCCAGAGAGTTAAAGCAAACGACAGGCAACAGGGCAGTGAAGAACTGATGTAGATGGAGAGGGAATATCAGTTTGTTTTCATTTCCACGTCAGTCCTGTTCACCTGTTTATGATGCAACTTTTACAAATGTAAGAAATTTTCCTTAAGATTTCTTGCTAACTACATAAAGTTATAAAGGCATAACGTTAAGCATTTTGAGTCATTTATGAGCTCAAAACAATGCCAACATTCATGAACAGTGCTCCCACTCTTTTCTAGAAATACTTTTCAAGGACTTTTCCAGGATGTTTTCACCCTTTAAAATTACTGGTGTGGGCAATTCTCAGGTTAATTTATTTTACCATATTTCATCATTTCATTTGGTCACCATTGTTTTGAGTTTTTGTATTTTACTCCTTAACCTGCATTATTTCATCTACATTTTTACTTCATTTCTTATGTTTGATTTTTATTCACTTAGAAGGTGGAAAGAAGATGAATAATTTTCCAAGACAATTCAATCTTCCCAGGACATTTTCCCCTAATTTTCCATATGATTCTATGACTGGAATATTGGTCGATCATTTTCCAGGTTTTCCAGGACATGTGTGAACCCTGATAAATGCCCTCATTTGTGTCAAACTTTAGACACAGGGGTGGCAAACAGGGAGACCCTCTGCTTCTAGATTTGGCGTGCTGTGTGTTCAGAGATGGTCTTCTGCTGGGGTTGGTTGGGACAGAGTTTGAGTCACTGTTAACTTTTAATAATCTCAAACCCGCTGGGTCTTTCTCCTCTAACCTGACATCGACAGGGCATGTTCTACCTCAGTAAACCCTGGCCCGTGCATGACAATCCAAATGGACCAGAAGTTTCTGGAAAACTCAGACTAGCCCTGTAAGTGACAATACGCCACCTAAAATTTTGAAATCCCAAGCATAAGAACAATGAGGAGTTTTTGTTTAACAATACAAGGTGTCAAAATATGGAAAAGTCTGAAAGATGATCTGAAGCAGAGCAGAAACATAATTCAGTTAAAAAAGACATTTAAATCAGTCATACTGGAGTAATACAGGAATCGAGGTGGATCAACAAATCTTATGAGTGTAGTAAACAAAGTGCTGTAATATTCAAAAAACCAAACAAACAAACCAAAAAAGCTAAACAAAATAAGATGTCCATGTGTGTGTGTGTGCTAAGTAAAGTATGTATACAGACATGTATGCATACACAATGCTAGGATATGTAAATTTATATATAAATTTAAAGATATCTTCATGTGTATAGGTACACATAAAGGTGTGGTGTTCAAGTATATAGACAGGAAATCAGATCGGAAGAGAGGTATTTATATGTGTATAAAAATAGGTAGGTGAATGTTTAAACAGGGTGACTACAGGTATGAGGAAGTTAAATTTAAGACTTAAGACCTTTTTAATACCACCTTAAAGAAAATTTAAGACTAAACTTGCGATGGAATTATGGCCCAAATATTCTTTTACAATTAAAGGCACTGATGTCTGTTAAAATGTACTTGGCATTTTCCCATTTCCTGCAATCAAAAAGGCCACGTTAGCTTGCAAAAATGCAGCACACTCTTCTTCTTCTGCGGTTCTGCAACGGACTCATTAAATCCGCGTGATCTAAGCAGCGAGGCGAGATTAAGGCCCTCCTCACACGAAGACGGCCCCGTATTGTCTTGGCGTCGGCATCAAAACATGTATCGCTGTTTACACATCGTATTGTACATAGGCTTGTGTATTTACATGACAACGCAAAATCCTGTCGAGTTGCCCGTCTGGTTCTTGTGTTGTCATGCTTGGCTTATAATCAGCAGACGAGGCGTGTACGTTGGTTTAACGTTGCTTGTTTTATTGACAACATTCTATAAACCTCAGTCTCCGGCTACCTGCATGCTATATCTACCAGGACGTACCTATGGGTTCCCACGCATGCTCCCAACCCATATTGCATGCTGGGTAATGTAGTTTGTGGGTTACTACATGTCAAACATCACAGTTCTGCTCTGAGGTGGATTCCACGCCAACAAGTGCTCATGTGTGCGTAACATGCTTCATCTCTGCGTGAGACCTTGTTGTTGTTGTTGCCGTAGCTGGTGTTGTTGGTGTTCTGTGAGCAAATGTTGGTATAAAACTCGTAGCAATATTTGTAGCTGCTGGAACAAGATCAGAATCAGCCTGGCTGCCGCCATTGTTGTTGTTGGTGGTGTGTGTGACAGCGAGGGTTGGGGGGCGGGGAGGAGGGGTGCTATGAGGTCACCGTCTTTTCCGGACTTATCTGTTTATACCAACTACGGCATGAAGACGAATACGCAGATATCCACTCGCAGACCCGTTTTCAACAAAGATGCGGAGTCATGGACAAATACATATCACCGTGAGTCAATATCACCAGATAGGTGCTTTATTTTACCGGAGTCTTACAAATTCGTACTCGTGTAAAGCCCACCTTAGATCAGTCCGTGCTTACCAGAAATTTACGCGAGCACATTTAAGACCTGTCTGATCTGAATTTAAGACAACTTAATACTTTTTAAGGCCTTAAATTTGAAAAAAATTACTTAAGGCTTTAAGGGCCTGCGGTCACCCTGTTCAATGGATTTCATGGCTGTCCATGTAATTTGCTTTCATGATAAGTAGGAGTGGGAGAAAAAAATCGATTCACATAGGTATCGCGATTTTTTGTCTGCTGATTTTTAAATCGACTTTTTTTTGTTAAAAAAAAAAAAAAAAGAAAAAAAAAAAGCCACTTTTAAATGCAGTCCAGGCTTTTGAAGAGTGAGTGTAAACAGCTGGTTAAAATATATTGCTGAATAAGCCCTAAAAACGGACTCACATGTGATGTGTATTTTTCCTGATATAGTCTGTAGGCATTATCATTGTTCATCTTTTTTTACTGGTGTTAAAAAAACTAACTAAAGATTGAAAAAAATTGGCAATATTGTAGAATCGCAATTTAAATTGAATTGGCACCTAAAAAAAATTGCAATTAAAAGTGAAAAGTGAATCGTCCCAGCCCTAACGATAAGTCTATTGGAGTACATATGTGGAACATAAGTCAAATATGTAACAGAGAATAGGGGGTAGGACCAGATATGTTTTACTTCTTCCTATTCCTTTTCGAACATGTACATGGTAACTTCCGATGAATATTATAATTAAGTTACATGCTGTCTTTTTTATTTCCTCTTATTTTTTTGCTTTTGTATATATTTTGTTGTTAATATGTTCGAAATAAACAAATAAAATAAAATCACATTTACTCTTCATGTTAATGCTCGGTTTTGCACTTTTATTAACTCAAAAGTCAAACAGTTGTGCCTCATCAAGCAGGCGGGGAGTATAAATTTATTTGATGAAGTTATCCAGCAACAAGAGCTTTGATAGGCAACTCCCTGATATAAAGGCTACAGTTTATGAATAACTAATCTGGAAACATGGTGGGCATGAAGCCAAATTTCCAATGTGTGTTTGAATTAAAAAGGTAAAAAAAACAATGTTTTGTAATGCAGTCTAGATGAAATATAAAGCCTAACCCCTGACCTCAGCTGAGTAATAGTGTAATTTATTTTCTCTTATGAAATCTGACATATAAGTGAGACTCAAAGAAACGTGCTTGGTAGCATCCAGTTAATTTAAAGACGTTTAACAGTGTAATGACAACAAGTGAAGGTTAATTAACATTTTTAACCAGTGAGGAGATGGCAGTTTGCACCAAGTAAAATGTTTAATCATGATAACAAGGTGAGATAAGTCAAGACATTTGGTAAAATCAAAGGAGAAACCTATATGACCTGAAATAAAGAGTCAGAAATTAAATTCATACCTTCAGGAAACTCGGCTCAACTCAGAGTCCAGCGAGTCAACAGCATCGCATCCTCCCGCTTCCGCAGACCTGGTTAGTAACAGAGAAAAGGCTAGATTAAAAACCTTAAAAACACATAAATGAAAAACCTTTTTCAGAAAAGTAACCTTTTTTTGGAGAGCTGATAAAAGAGGGCTTCAGGTTTGTGTCAGATGGCCCCTGTGCACACTGTGTGTCCTCAGGTCTGATCGGGTCAGGGTGCTTTTGTCACTGCAGAAGACACCCCGACTGATTAGTGCAACTCATCACTCACAACCTTGAACCCTCTTTGTTTTCAGAATTTTGATTTTGATCTGACTGAGGCCTCATTTAATACAACAATGCAAACATACAAAACATTATATTTCCTCTTTTCTTTCTGAACAGAGGCAGAGCTGATCTCTGTCACAGTGGCTAATGTTCAGGCAAAAGCCATGAACCCTCCCTTTACTGGTTATTCAGCAGCAGACGCTAAGTCCACATGAATCTGTCATTGTGTCAAATGTTACTAATCAGATCACGAGTTTTGAATGGAAACAGCTTTTCGGTGCTATGCAACAATTTTGCCTCAACATCAAATCTCTATTTTTCCCTCCATCATGTGAGCTGTAGTAGACCAGGAATGGGGAAAGTGATTTTCTTGGTTTTCTTTTACTTTTCTCACTCAGCAGAGCTTGTTTTATTCAGTTAAGATAGCAAAGAATTCATCTATTTCCATGACTGAAATTATGAGAGAAACTTTTAGTTCATGGAGAGCTTTGAATTTAGGAGCCTTTGAGACCAATTGCATCAGTACAAAGCACTTCATGTCTGTCTCTCCTGGTGTGCAGTTAAAGCGCTTAAAAACATTAACAAGGGGAAAAAAGGAGCGTGTTATGTTTCTGATGAATGCAGCGTTGACAGAAGGGGTGGGATGCTGCGTGATGCAACGTCTGACTCTTGCATTCAATTAGGAAACACAAAGAAAGTCTTTACAAACTATGAACACTTGATGCTATCTGGAAGACAAAATGCTTCAATTTAAACACTGAACAAGTTAAAAATTCCATTTGATATTAAATCATAAGCAACTCTTATGTAAATTTAAGAAGCTTGAAGGTAGTCAAGTTACATTTTTCACCAATGAAGGAGAATGGACACTTAATGTACCACATCTGTCTAGAACAGAGATTGCTTGTTTCATTTATGAAATATTAGGGATACACTCAATCTTAGATACATACCTTAAGGAGGGACGGCTGTCAGCTCAAAGCTCAGACAGTCCTGACTGATAACGGGAGCAAACGTGCAACTGCTGCACAACATCCCTGCACTTCTGAGTATCTGGATATCACAGGGAGAGGGCAGAGACAACACAATATTAAAACAGATTAGAACAGAAATAAGAAACCATTAACTGTAATTTACCGTAACCACATTATTCCAGAATAGCTGTAGACAGATGAGGTGTGAGTCAGATGGCCCCTGTGCACACTGTGTGTCCTCAGGTTGGATCGGATCAGGGCGCTGCTGCAACTGCCGCAGACACCCTGACTGATTAGTGCAACTCATCACTCTCACACCTAAAACCCGCTATCTTCTTAAGTTTAATGCAGATTTTCCTTTTACACTTTACACATGCCCAGACTATGTTAAGTATCATTACTCCTTTTGCCAATCAATTTCCTTCACTTTGTTCTGCGAGCCTTTCAAAAAAACAACGTGCCAGTATTAAAGGTGGCCAACAGAAATTATGACAAAGATGTTCAAAATCATGGCCTGAATTTACGATCAAAAAACAATTCTTAGTCAACGATTTGTGGGTGGAAACCAGCAACTTACAGAAACACTTTATCATGTACACAGCACTGATCACCAGGAGTGTCTCGAGTTTGACACTGGCTGAAAAAAGACTGTAGGCCAGCTTTTCACCAGACAGAAAAGCAGCAGGATCAATAAGGCAATCGTTAAAAATCAGATTAACAGGCACAATCACATGTGGAATTTGACAATGAAGTCTTAAAGGAGTACTCCGACTATTTTGGACCCACGCCCTTTCCCTATCATTGACAGAGTAAGACAAGCTCAAAAATACCTTTTTTGCGTCTCTGCGTCCAGTGGCTGGCTCCCAGCTGTTAGCTCCGTACGTAGCTTAGCTCAATGGCTGGAAGTCAATAGGAGTCAGAGCCGGACTGACAAAAGTGGACAAAATACTCCTTGCAGTGGTCCAGTGGAGAGCGTATTAGCAGGTGAAGTAAATCCAAATGGTTATAAAACATTTTAAAAGACGTGTTTTCTTTCTTAAATCCGTTAAAATAACGTTTTGATAAACACAGAACTGCGCATGCGCCAACTCCGGACCCGGAAGTAGAGCGGACTGAGTACTCATGCGCGGGTCGTATGTGTATCAAAGCGTTATTTTAATGGACTAAAAAACACACTAAACACACATAAACGATCACAAATCCGTTAAAACAACGCTTTTGATAGACACAGACCTGCGCATGCGCAGTGCTCCATGGACGGAAGTAGCAGCGTGATTGGCGAAAGTGGACAAAATACTCCTTACAATGGTCAGAGGATGGCTTATTAGCACCTAAAGTAAATCAGGATGGTTATAAAACATTTTAAAAGATCGTTTTTCTTTTTAATCCGTTAAAATAGCTTGATCAGACCTGCATGCGGCAGTTTCCGCCCAGTAGCAGCCCTCGGCCTGTTACAATTCATTGGCTATGCACACTAAAGTAAACTTATAAAACAAAATTTCTTTCTTTCTGGACCTGCTTGCTCTCAGTGGCTCCTACTTCTGCTTCTCTTCTGGTCTAGCAGTTAGAAAAACTCGTCTGCTCGTCTTCTTCTTGAATTCCCTTTTAAGAGGTTGGTCTACAAAAGGTCACATCACATTGTCTTACTCTGTCAATGATAGGGAAAGGGCGTGGGTCCAAAATAGTCGGAGTACTCCTTTAACAATTGCCATGTCTTGTAGCAACTCATACGCTCATGTCGTGTTTTTTTGTTTACATGCATTTCTTTTTTTTATTTAACTAGTGGACCACAGAGAGAGGGACAGAGGGCCGCAGAAGGCCCCCGGCTGTCCACCCCTGTTAATGTAGCTGCAGAAAATAAAGGGTAAATTAAGAAACACCACTAACAACAGCAGTCAGTGAGTGAAAGAGTAATGGGAGTCAGCTTTTGGATGCACAGTAAGTTAATGTAAAAGACAAAGCTAAAACATGTCTAACACAGACGGACACACAAACACAGTCACCAGATAACACGGTCGACTGGTTAGCCATTACACTGTTAGCAACAGCCATGTGCTCGACCACTGCACTTATCTGGGCAGGACATTAAAGGGTAAAATATTCCGCTTCTACCTCCAGATCATACAGATTCAACAATAGTTTAGTTGAAGATGAACTGAACTGTGGTTTAATAATAATTCAGGTTTCTTCGTTAGCTGAGTTAGCTTGACTGCACGGCAGTTTCCCTCCAACGCCCTCTCCCAGCCTGTTATTCATTTGATACACACATTAACTAAAACAAACACTTACCAAAGACATAAGGATGGTTTGGTATTTTGAGTTTATCTTCTCAAAATGCATATTTCTGGTCTTTTCTTCTCGTCTGCTTCGGCATTGACCCGCTTCCCTTTTGAATCCGTCTTCTTCTTCGTTGCTTTTAAGAGGAGTTGGTCTACACATCACATCATCACCCCCTGCTGGTGTCATTGACTCACTGCAACTCAACCAAATGCAAAGAGCTCTACGGCATGGAAGTGTGGAGCGTCAAGCCAAAAATAATCACAAAATAAATAATAAATACATAAATAACAACAATAATCCAACCAAAAATTGAAAAAAATAGAAGGGAAATAATACATTTAAATGACAACAAATGAAATATTGTGACAATGAATGTTGAAAGAAAGTAAGGATTAAAAAACATCCATGTTTGATTATATTGAAAAAAAAAAAAAAAAAACCAGACTTTGTTTTTTATAGCCTCTTTAGGTCTTGACAAGCTACATTTTGCTTAACTAGTCAGTATAACTGTGTTTGTACAGTATTAGTCATACAAAAAAATGGAGCACAACATGCTTTAAATGCACAAAACAACTACAAACAAAATCCTTCTGTATACTTTCAAAGCCACAAACAAACCTGTTTATACACACACAGACATATACATATACATATATATATATATATATATATATATATATATATATATATATATATATATACACACACACACACACACATATATATACATACATATATATATTTATATATATATAAATATATATATATACATACATACATAGATATACATATATATGTGTGTATATACATATATATATATATAAATATATATATGCAGATATATATTTATATATATATATACACACACACACACATATACATACATAAGAGATCCATGATGCTCTAAGAAGTTGTCATAGATGTTGTTCTTCATGATACCACCAATTTTCACTAAGGAGTTCAAACTTTGACTCATCCGCCCTGAGGACCTTCTGTCAGTGTTTGTCTTCCCTGGCTAATCTGAGGGGTTTCTGGATGTTTGCAAACCTCAATAATGGCTTCTTAGCAGCTGTTCTCCCCTTAAAGCCTTGTTCCATCAGTCATATTATGGTTAATCTGGAGACTTTCTCAAGACTCTGATCTAGAGTGCACAGACTGGAATGTATTGTTAGAAACAGATGAGAACAGTATAGATATTGATAAACAGGTTGATTGTTTTACTGAATACATCAACTTCTGTAAAGACAAAATCATACCACCAAAGACTGTACTCCGTTTCTCCAATAACAAACCCTGGATCACAAGTGACATCAAGGATATCCTCAATCAGAAAATAGAAGCCTTTAGAGATGGTGACAAAGAACGGCTCAAACTGGTGCAAAAAGTGCTAAAGAGGAGATTAAGGGAGGCTAAGGTGAAATATAAAAAGAACATTGAGAGAAAATTACAAAATAATAATATTTGCGAGGTGTGGAGAGGAATCAATACCATCTCTGGATATAACAAAAAGACAAGGCAGCCAATTGTGGGTGATGTTGAACGTGCTAATGAATTCAACCAGTTCTTCAACAAGTTTGACATAGCGACCACTTCCTCTTCCACTGCTGCTCCTTCTTCACATCTGTGTCTCTCCACCACTCCAGCTACATCCCCTATTACACCTGTGCCTCTTCCACCGTCACCGTCTGTCACAGCTTTAGGAGTGAGGTTAGAGTTAGGAAGGCTGTGCTCAGGGAAGGCTGCTGGCCCAGATGGTGTGTGTCCAAGACTGCTTCAGGACTGCGCTGCCCAATTGTGTGAACCCCTTCAGAGGATCTTCAACCTGAGTCTACAGTTGGGGCAGGTCCCTGCTCTGTGGAAAACATCTTGTATTGTGCCGGTACCAAAACTCAAATGCCCAGCAGAACTTAACGACTACAGACCAGTTGCCCTCATCTCACATGTTATGAAAACCTTTGAGAGGCTGCCTCTACATCTGTTGAGACTTGAGGTCAAAGACACACTAGAACCTCTGCAGTTTGCATATAGAAATCATATTGGAGTGGATGATGCAGTTATATACATGCTCCACCGTGCCCTGTGCTATCTCGAAGAACCTGACACCTATGTAAGAATTATGTTCTTTGATTTTTCAAGTGCATTTAACACCATCCAGCCCATGATACTGAGAGATAAGCTCAAAGACATAGGAGTGAACCCCTCTTTTGTCTCCTGGATCACAGACTATCTCACAGATAGGCCACAGTTTGTCAGGTTGGGAAACTGTGTCTCTGGGACAGTCATGAGCAGCACGGGGGCTCCACAAGGAACTGTTCTGGCTCCATTCCTATTCACACTTTATACTGCAGACTTCAAATACAACTCTGAGTCCTGTCACATCCAAAAATACTCCGATGACACTGCTATTGTGGCGTGCATCCAAAATGGACAGGAATCTGAATACAGGGATCTGATAAAAGCTTTCTGTGACTGGAGTCATAGAAATTGTCTCCTACTGAACACCTCAAAAACAAAGGAAATGATTGTTGATTCCCGAAGGTCTGGGCTCTGCCGTCAGCCAGTTAATATCCATGGAGTGGACATGGAGGTGGTGCCAACCTACAAATATCTTGGTGTACATCAGGACAACAAGTTGGACTGGTCCCTTAATACAGATGCACTCTTCAAGAAGGGGCAGAGCCATCTCTTTTTCTTAAGGAGGCTCAGATCAATTGATGTCTGTGGAAAGCTGCTGCAGATGTTTTATCAGTCTGTGGTAGCAAGTGTTTTGTTTTATGGTGCAGTCTGCTGGGGAAATAGTTTAAAGCAGAAGAACAAGAGGCGACTGGAAAAACTGGTGAAGAGAGCTAGCTGTGTGGTTGGATCCTGTTTGGACTCACTGGAGGCTGTGGTGGAAAGATATACACAGAAGAAAGTGGAGGCCATCATTCGTCACACTGATCACCCACTTCACATCATCTTTGACCAGAGAAACAGCAGCAGTGGACGACTCAACTCTCTGCGCTGCAGGACTGAGAGATACAGAAGATCGTTCCTCCCTGCAGCCATCAGAGTTTATAATTCTTTAATCTATGGAAGATGAGCCCACTATTGTTTTTGTACATAGAATTATCAATATTGTATATATAATTAGCATTCTTATTGTTTTACTTTTGTTGCTTGCTTTGTTATTTAATCTTTATTTATTCTTTATTCTTGTTGCCTAACTACATGAATTTCCCTTCGGGGATTAATAAAGTATTTTATCTATCTATCTATCTATCTATCTATCTATCTATCTATCTATCTAGAGGCAATCACCTCTGCCTGAATATCAGCGTTGGTCTTCCTTCTGTCTTTAGTACAGAAGGAAGACCAGATTTCAGAAACTCTTGCGGTTTCTGAAATCTGCTTCTTTTTTTTTTTTTTTTTACAAATCACCAAAACATTAGGACTTTCAAATGGTCAAACTACCTGTATTAATTATATACTCCCAAAAAAAAAATGATGTTAATGTTTGATGATTTGGCTGTATAAATACAATCTTTAACTTTGTATTTGTGATTCAGGTGTAGCACATGTAATCATGAAGCAGCAGGAGATTCAAAGACGACGGAGTCCAAGGTTTCATTGAAATGCAAATGCAATTTTATATTAAAAGATAGCAAAGGGATAATTCACTATATCACACAACACAGCTTGTTAGTACTGCCATGGAAATACATATACAGTCTTTTTCATATTTACACATCAAGTGACAACCAAACAGAAAATCATAAATACCTCTTTTTGTTAACTTTACAACAGCTATAACGCGACCAGTATTTCATAAGATAAAAAGAGCACTATTAAATAACTGGCATCTTCCCTATCATTTACAAGGCTTGGAAACACAGTGGTTAAAATAATCCAGCAAAAAAAAAAGTTCTTCTCCAGTGAGTAAAATTAACACAAGTCTAAAAATGGTCATGAAATCCCTTTGTACAAAAGACTATACAACGAAATATCTTCAATAGAAATGTTTAAATGCTTATATCTGCATGATAAATCTGTACAGTTCTAGCATACCTGCAGCAGAGATGGAGGGACTGTGAGCCAAGGTGATTGGTTACTGTTATTATATAGATGATCTGTAGGCCAACTTTAAACCAATCGTCAGAGACCGTAAGTTATGTAGCTGCCAAGACCCTCGATCATTGGCCTCAGTGCTTTGTCTAGCAGCAAATCAGTTAACTGCTGAGCTTGTAGCAGATACTTCAAAACTCTGTTACGTCTAACTGATACATTTGTCAATATAGTAATATAGTTATTTCCTCGTACCAAATTTCAACAACAAACAGGATGGTACTCTAAACGTTAAAGCAATGCATATTTTTACTTGTACTAAAGTCATTTCAGGCAGGTGATTATTTCCAAACTAGAACCCTCTCCACCAAATTCCACATAGTTTGTCTGTGCAGCATCACGTCTGTGCGGTGGTTCTGCTTCATCTTACGGCACATGCCACCGCCCAATGAGTCCGTTTCTGAATGGAAGCAGATCTGAGAAGATCAGTGGCATCACAACCTACTTGCTATGCCATAAGTGAATGCACCTTTTTATAATGCTGTCAAAGTCATTAAATCTCAAACTGTCTTAAAGGGATACGCCAACTTTGTTTTGTTTTCGTGTCTTGCCTCACTCCAGAGTCCACCACAAGCTGCTAGATCCCATTCTTTTGACTGTACAGCAACAAGGAAGAGATGGACTTAGCTTAGCTCAAATGCTGGCAGTCAATGGGAAGTGTTAGCTTGCCTCTGCCTACATATCTACATGGTCCTGTATCCTTGTTGTGACACTGTTTTTATCGCAGTTATCACTGTGTTATCTTCTTCTATCCCTAAATGTCGTCTGTTTTGTTGACCTACTTCCGTGGTGGTTTGTGCTACAGATGTGGAGTTTGTGAACGAGTCGAGTCTTTTGAACCGCTCTTTTAAGTTAGTGATGAAAACTGAATCGTAGTTGTGGGTGATATGTTCGTTAATGAGGCATTTTTCAATTTGCAGGCAATTCGTGTTTAAGAATGACTCGTAAACCAACAGCTCACACAAAAAGAAAAAAATGCCCTACATGCCTGCGAGCGATGTACCATAGTGCTGCATAATGCGGCAAAACATTTTTGCCTTGATGCATCATTTCTAGTCCCCCCGATCACAGACAAGGAGCAAAGAAAGAGTGATTTTGAAGAGGTACAGGGTGGTTTTCTTCGTCTTTTCTCTCTGCAGAGCTTGTTTATCTGTCTAACATAAAGGAGATAGTGCAGCATTCATTGATTTCAGGAAGAGAAGTAATTTACTTTCACTTTCAACACAGAGGGAGAAACTTTGGCTTACAGACAGCTGAGTACTGACCACTCGTCAGTATCGTCCAAGATAGAATGGGGGAACAAGTGGACCCCCCATTCGCTCTGTATTGAGAAGTAGTCATAGGTGAAATATTGGAGAGAGGGGAGCATACTAAACTCAACCCAAGACAGACCCACTCTGAAGGACACACTATGATTAATCTAAGTACTCTAATGGATATTTTTGCAATGCATTTCCACTAATATTGACGCAAATAAGCTTCCAACTTTGATTTTACACAATATTTTATAAGACTTAAATGTGCAGTGTGACCTGATCAGTATAGTACTTCTTGGTGATGACTACCCCACATGTTGTGACATTCCTTCAAAATATATAAATGGGAATTTTTCAGTATTTTAGGTTTTATAAATAAATGTTCATAATAATCATGCATACCCTGGACCTTATTTTGGGCTGCTATCATAAAAGTCATTTAAGTGATCCCACAGACTTTGAGACAAAAAAAGACTAAAATGCTGACGTGAATTAGCATTTTAGCAAGTCCAATTGCCTCTGAAGTAGAATCTGAATTTATATTGTTTTCTTTGTGTGTCGATGAGTGCACTCTGTGGTCCAATGCGTTGAACTCACCACACAGGAACCAGCGAGTAGGGATTTTCTGACAGAACAAACACGTTACCCCTCCTAAGACTGACTCACAGTTTGTTTGCTCCTGGTCCGACATTATCACTTCATAGAAAAATGATACTATGTGACAATTGTGGCACGTTGTGAGGAGAGCTACAGAACGACTTGTGGATTCATGTTGCTGTAAAGTACACGCACAAACTAGTGCTGCACAGACGGACAACGTGGAAGTTTGTGGTCTTAGTCTAAAGGGGTCAGACATGCACAGTGTTCCTAAGGTACCTATTTCTCATACAGCACTACGGCAGAAACTGCACATACATGTTCGCTTTACAGATTCAGAGTTAATGAGTAAAACTCACATTACAAAAAGTACAAATGATATTATTCACCCCTTTAAGCCTTTAGCCATGCAGAAACTTTTGGTTCTTTGAGCTGTCCATAGCTTTGCCCCTAAATCTGCTGCCGTAACACACTAAAGAGCAACATTAGAGGTCAAGATTATGTTGATTAAAAAATGTTCAACATTTCTAGGGATTAAAAAACAAACCTGATGTGAGAATTTGTTCAATTAAATGAGGATGAAGCCAAACATTATTATATCTTATATCCTTCTAAAATTCTAAAAAAGCAAACTGATTGTGGAGCAAAGAGGTGATAGAAGACATGCAGGGCTAAATGTCTTTAACAATGTTTTATAAAGTGGGGTTAATATTCAAAGTCTACTTTCTTATGAAAGGAGGATTGTTGTTGAACTTTAAAAAGCAATCAAAAAGATTCAATTTCTGTCTTAAGTGCTCTCATAGATCACTCTTTATCTTTAAACAAACACAAGGATCGTAAGATTAATTTACATTTTGAATTAAGAGAGTAGTTCCAAAGACAATTTCAGGCTTTAACTGCAGGACAACAGATCATTTCTGCAGAGGCATCCTGCACTTTCAGGAGAAAATTAAAATGTGTTCTGTTTATCTTGATTAACCTCATGATCATCTCAGAATGCAGGACATATATTTGTTAAAAATTTAATTCTCCTCATTATTTTTGAAATTAATGGAATAATTGTCTGAGAAATACAAGATATACATCAATCCAATAAATAAATAAAGTGAAGTGTTCACAAAAAAATCCCAACTGAACTACTTATGCAGGTAGTTTAATGAAGCTCTTGTGCCATTTTGTTCTGTTTATTCCGTTTGATTCTTGTTTGGGTTGAGATTTAGTAATTAATGATGGTTAATTATCAACAACAAACAGCAGATTAAAAAACAAACACAAAAAGCATAAAATAAAACATCATACTTTATAAAAATACATAATATAATTCTTATTGTTTGGGTAATTGAAAAAACAGAGCCTTCAAGAAGATGTACAGAAAAAACTATTTTGCAACCCTGAGAACACGATCTTTAATTTAGGAAAAGCAGACAAAAAAATGTCATCATATATTTTCTAGATTTAAAGTATTCATATTTTAAAATCAAAATATATCCCATAATTTGAGAAAGGTGTTTCATTAATTTGGAGATAAAAGGCGTAAAACTGTTTTCTTGGGCAAATGTCTTGTTGGTTTAAGGAAACAGACCCCCAAGTACAAAATATGATCGATCATCCTGAGAAAAATTACCTTCATAAATAAAAAAATTAAATAAAATGTGCAAAAAAAGTTACAATACTGAAGTAACTATTAAACAAATATCTTGTTATTTCAGAAAAGGACATTTCATTTATGTTTGTATGTGTTTGGCAAGTCTAAAGAAACTTTTTTGTTGTTATTTTGTTATTATTTTGTTGAATGGAGCAAGATTAAATAATTTTGATTTAAAACTGTCCCATAAATCTGGTATATTTATATTGTCAGCTCACAAAATTGACCATTTTGAAAGGGAAATAACTTATCTTGTAGAATTATGACAATTGAAATAAGACATAGTTGTATCTTGTTAATTCATAAAAAGGATCCTAAAAATGTTGGGAAAAATGATCTCAAAATATTGAGTGTATTATCGGGTCAATTCACAAAAAAAGCAGCAGAAAGAAAATTTCAAATGGTCTTATAATTAAGATGAAACGTTCAAACAGAAAACAGAGCATGTCTTCATTTTCTACATGATTATGTATCTTGTATTTCACGAGGTAATAATCCCATTAATTCAAAAGAGGATCAGATGTTGCAGTTGTTGAATTTCCATTTAAATGATCTGAAGCTTCTGTTCATTTCTTTCACTTAATCCCATCAAACCAAAACTATCTGCATGACTAAACAGCCTTTGTGGTTTACGCCTAACAGAAAAGACCGACATCCTGTGATTTAGACGACCGAACTGAAGACAAGCAAAACAAATGTCATCAACATTTAGAAAAATAAATATTCAGCTGAGGGAGGAAAAAGAGCGAAATGTTTGGCACTTAGGCTGTTACTTCATTCTGACTTTGCTCTCTGCTAAACCAGAGGATCAATGGTTATAACTTAAAAAAGACAAAACAAAAAGGCTCCTTTCAGATGAGTTTTGCAGACAAAGAACAGACTTGCCAGCAGCAGCTACAGAAAGTCCTTGACCTGTTAAAGGCTGTAAAACGAGGAATCATGAGGTCTCCCACTGGTGCTGAGTAAAGTCAAACAAAATAAACATCCTGTAAATCAAAACATATAAATCTATCCATGTTTGAACGCTGAAAGAAGCATGGAGACTCTGTGAAGCCCCACCCTTTGGCACTGTCATAAATACAACTTTTGAAAACCCGGGTCCTGCTGCATCAATGTTCTAACGCAACACTCTCGCCGGCAAAACCCACTCCGTGAGTACAAAAAACGTTCATAAATAGAGTTCATAAAGTCGTGAGTGGCTTCGGAGAGAGCGTCGAGGTTACATCATCCAGGGAGAAGGTTGTTTGAGACTGAAATATTAAGTTAAGGTTAACTGTAGTTTGGGTTTAGTGAAACTCATTCCTTAAAAAGCTCCTGGTAACGCTTGTGATCTCTATGTTCACTTCCTCCCCAGAATCCTTTGCTTTCTTATTCCAGCATGCTCATTAGTTTGTCATGTAGCATCGAGGGTTCTGTTTGAGGACAGGACTGCATGTGTGTGCACGAGTAGGACGGAGCCCCAGGTTCAGAGACAGGCGGTGTGTCTATGTGAGCTTATTTGTATAACCAGACGTTCAGATACTCTAACAGTTCTGTTTGTACCTACAATACTTTATTTGTGTTTGTTCCAGCTATAAATACAGATGTGTGTTTGTATTATGTAATGAAGTTATTGTAAAGCATGGAGGTAAGGGGGTGGGGGTGGGGGTGGGATGGGGGCTCCCTCACACTTCGCTCTCCGTGGAGGGTTTGCGCGATGAGGCCCAGCCGGTGTCGGGGAGGCTGTGCTGAGCGTGACGCTGCGGGGTGATGGCCGAGGGGGTCAGGGTCGTTATGGAGGAGCATTCGGACGCCTCCTCCTGCAGGAGCTGCTCTGTCTCGCCGTCGTCTAGCGAAGCGCTGCTGGCCTGCAGGGACACGGTGTCCGTGCGCATGCAGGTGTGCAGGCCGCCTCGGGACGGCTTGATCTGTTTAAGGTCGTCCCAGTAAAGCTCCTCGTTGGACAGGAGACACACGCCCTCCACGATGCGGATCTTCTCCTTGGTGTAGCCTCCGTCCACTCCCCCCTGGACACCAGCAGATACAGAGTTAGAGAGTTGGTTTGAAAAGGCAAACCAAGTAAGTCTCAGTGTTGGGAATGAAATATTAAGTTAAGGTTAACTGTAGTTTGGGTTTAGTGAACTCATTACATACACGTAAGTTTTTCTTTTTTAGTTTTCAAACCCATTCTTTTTGTTTGGTTTTGTACTGTCTGTCCTGTTTTTTCCTTTAAGGTTTCCCTTTTTCTCTGTCTGTCTATCCATCCATCCATCCATCCATCTATCTATCTTTCGATCTATCTATTTATCTGTCTATCTATCTATCTGTCTGTCTATCCTTCTGACATTCCATCCATCCGTTTATCCATCAATCTCTCTGTCTGTCCAACATCAATCTAACAATTCAGCCATCCATCTATATTTCCTTCCATTTAATCATCCATCTATTCATCCATTCATTTCTCTTTTGGTGCATCCATCGAGCCATTCACCAATCTTTGTTTGTCCATCAGTTCTTTCATCCATCCATCATTCCATCCAACCATATCTATGTTTATCTATTCAGACACCCAGCCGTTCAACCAGTCCATCCATCCCTCTGCCCTTCCATTAGTCTTCACATCCTCCTATCTTGCCATCCAACCATATGAACACCCTTGTGTCTTTGCACCCAAATAGCCATGCATCCATTCATCCATACATCTCTTTTTCAGTCCATTCATCAATCTATCCATCATTTCACACATCTATCCAGCTCTGTGTAGATCTATCCATCCATCCACACATTGTCTATCTATCTATCTATCTATCTATCTATCTATCTATCTATCTATCTATCTATCTATCTATCTATCTTGTTTTTTAGTCTGTCTGTTCTTTGGTTCATTTCCATCCTCTTCTCCTCTCTTACATTACTCTGTTCTTTACCAAATGCACTTCTTGATACATTGAGGATAACTGCTGCTGATTGATATACAGTAGATTCTTCAAATTAGAAATACCTGAATCTATTTAAAAAATGGCACCAACATTGTAAACTTGAATTTGCAGCCCACTGCATAACACTCAAAGACAAGACGTTCAAACAAACACATGCACAGCAGCAGCACTTGACTCTTTAATGCTGTGCTTTCTGCTGAAGCAGAATAATCACCGTGGAAACCTTTTCGCTGTTTGAATGTGGAATCTGAGTTTAACCCACTGTGCTTCTCACCACTACAAACACTACTGCACAAAAAACATACTGTATAACACAGGACATAAAAACGTTTTGTTTATCTCATACATATATTTATATGTGTCTTTACATGAATATGAAGCATTTTCCAGACTAAATTGAGCTATGCCTTTTAGTCTTCTGTTAGACTTTAGTTCAAATTATTCACTGTAGAGGGAATATTTTGAACAGCATGTTGTCGTCTCCAGCATGAAATACTAAACAGCCTGCAACAGCCAAGCAGCAGCATGAGTTTCTAATGATTTTTTACTGTCAATGGGTCATCAGGATTAATTGGTTGAAATGAACAGATATGCCTCTCTCTATTCAACGCTCATAACCTAAAGTATTGACAGATATGATGAAAGAATTAAATTCAGTCTGTCTACAGTACATGCTTTGCTTGATTGGCCTCCTCCATGTGCTGCAGACAGTGCTGAGCTTCACCGAATAATATATAATAAAAACCAGTTATAAAAATTACCTTATCAGCACAAAAATGTTAAATTATCTCCATCCTATTTTGGGTCAATAATATGAGTTGACTGCAAAAGTAGTTACGCTCTCATACGTATATCAACCTAAAAAAAATGATAATATTCTTAATTAAAAAAAAAAAAGTAATCCTGACTTGCTTAAGCATCTGTAAACTCAAATGACAAACTCCAAAACAGAGTCAATATTGTGATAATGTGAATATAAACAGGATATATGGATTTGAAAATCCTACTTCCTAAATTTAGGACGTTGTCAACAGTACTAAGAAACTGCAGAATGACCAATTTACATATACATATTCTAAAACAGAAATACCTACAAGATGTTCCAGAAGCAGTTAAGAAACAACAGCATGAAAAGAAAGCAAATGTTGGGGATGGTAAAAAAAAACAAAAAAACACCTGGACTATCCCACGGGTTACCAGGTTTAATGTCAACAGGTGATCGTGCCATGACTGGGCATAAAAATACCCACAATACAATCAGCAATGGCACAAGGCTCCTTACTTTGTCAAAGACAAAACATACTAGCTTATGAGCAACATCTACACTCCATAAAACTGCCAAAAGATTAAAAAATCATGGAAAATCACTTTGTAAAGCGTAAACCAACACTGATGCCCATGACCTTTGTTCCCTCAGGCAGCATGTTTCTGTAATGGACATCATAGCATGGGCTCAGGAGCACTTTGGGATGGCATGGTTTGTCAGTGTGTTTGATAATGTAGGAGGAGACTATTGTTCAAACCAAAAAGCCAAAAATCAACATCCAGAAGGGCAAATACTTCTCAGGGTCAAAAATAGTCTGAGATAAATTGAAGTGGTCTGATGAGTCCATGTTTCAGAATTGCTCTTTTAAGTCCTTGGGTTAAAGAGAAGATTGCCCAGAATGCTGGCACTTCTAAGTTAAAAAAACAGCATCTGTGTAAATTAGTGCCCATGGCATGGGTAGCCTGGATATCTTTGACAACACCATAAATACCAAGAGGCATTGAAATGTAGGGAAAAATAATTTAGGATATATTATTAAGTGCAAGCCATCATGCAAAAATAAAAACAAATTTCAAATTTGAACATACATCTTCAGTCTCCAGATGCTGTAAGGGTTTGTCTTAACTCAGGTTCAAGAATTCAGTGTTGATGTTCAAAAAAACTTCTACTTTTCTTTAACCGAGTCCTCCTGATCCACCATTATATTCTGTTAAAGCTCTTGACCCTCCACGTAGGCCCAGTCTACTTTGATTCGCTGACCTGTCAACTCTGTGGCAAACTCTGACCAAGCAACCCTAGGACTATTTATGGGGAGAGGAACAGGGGAACTAGCTTTTTCAGGCAGCTACTGGCGCTGTAAACAAGGGGAGAGGGAGAAATTGTGATGCTGCAGACTTGTTGTCTTGCGCACAGAAGTGCATAGAAGCATAAAAACTCAAAAGAAGTACAATACAGGCTCTTTTAGGAGTGTTGATAAAGAAAAGCGATGATGAAAGGTGGAAGACACCCCTGTTTCTACTGTTTTGGAACATACTGCAGGCATCAAATTCAAAAGTATGTACTCAAAACATATAAACAGTTAAAAAAATAAGTTTTATCAGTCTTAAACTTCGCTATTCTGATTGATTAAAAGGGACTTTCAAAACACTATTCTCTGTTTACATTCACATTGTTTGACAACATCCCAATTCTTTTGGAATTTGGATTTGTGGGAAACAAATACTTTAGGTACTGATATGCTAATGATCACAGAGCTCTGTCTAAACACTACAAAGCAAATTTGTTAATTTTGGAAAGCAAATCGACATGCAGTGAAAGACATAAAACAAAAGAAGAGAGAAAAACACAGCAGAAAACTACACAACCCCTCCATGCTGTGTATCTACCTCTCCACGGTACAAGTGGGTCAAAAGATAAAAGGAGAGAGGGAGTTGTAGGGATGAGAGAGCTGCAGTGACGAGAGAGAGAAGGAGAAAAGATGAACCTGCTTTTACATGTTAACAATATTTCAACATCAAACTGTGCAGAGACAAACAGTGACGTCATTTGTCTCTGTGGTTATCCAGAGTACAGCTACATAGTCTGTGATCTGTGAACTCAGGATGGATTGACCTAAAATCCATTCATCTGTTAAACAAAAACTCTGACATTTCAGTGTTCAGGTTGAGTGTTACCTCTTTCTTATATCGAAGTTGGTTGTATATTGGAGGCTTCTGCGACGCCTCGATCTTGACCTCCTGTGTGGACGTCCGATACGAGGGGTTGCTGTATGTTAGGTTGCTCACTCCAGGATCTGCAAACTTTGACTTTTTGTGTCTGTCAGTCAAAAATGAGATAAGAGCAGCAGGTTAACTACTGGACCACCTGTAGTGTTTGGAGTGTGGGCTTTGGACCAGGCTATTCAAGACCGCAGATGTGGACTGACCTGTATATGATCAAAGCAGCGATGAGGATCAGAATTGCCAGGATGGTCAGAACTCCACCAATCACGTAGCTGATATGAAGTCCTTCTCCTTCAAAAAATAACATTAACGTCACATACCCATGCCTGGTTCATCTTTTAAAACAGACTTTACAGAACAGATCTAGCCTCAAATGCTGTAATAGCAGCTGTAAATACAACTATGATAATACTGTTTATGGTGCAGTTCACAATTAAAGTGTAACAGGTGGCAGTCAAAGCCAAACTACACAATGCAGAGCAGCTTCCAACTTTTGAATTACCTCTAAGATCTCTGTTGACCTGAAACTTAATCAGTCAACTAATCGATCAACCTTTGTTAGCATAGCACCAAAAGCATAACAACTGTTATCCTAAAACAGTTGATAATAGAGCAGGCTGAAGCCATACTCCTCAATTTAGAGATGATCATCGCTAAACACAGTGTGTGAGGTTATGTCACAACTGCCCTAAATTAACTGCATTTGTAATTATTAACACTACTTTTATGCTTCTGTAAAGGTGAATGCACCAGAATGTAGAAGCTCTTCAACCAAAACAACATTTTCAGTACTAAAATATAACTATTAACTGTTATTCATGAATTTTAAAATTCCCTTTAAGCCAGAAAAAATAGCAAAGCCCATTATTATTTATTAAGATGTCAAATTATAGTTATATACTTGCATCCCTAAAAAGAAAATAATAGTTTAGGTTTATGTGTTTTAGTTTATAGTTAGGTTATATTAATAACCTAAATAACATGAAACCTCCATGAGCATAGCACAATACCACAACAGGAGACTCACAGCAACAGGGGCAAGACAAAACCTCTGTAAAGCAGGAAATCTTGAGCAGGAGCAGACTGATGTAGAACAACCATTCACCTAAGCAGTGTTGGGGGTGGGAGTCGGCAGGGACAAGTTCCTATAATGATAACTGATGACAGTGACAAACTGATGGACGCCTGGACCATGAATTTGTCCTCATCAGAAATGTCTCTGTTGAACTTAAATTTATTGGAAGTTAGATCCTTATTGTGATGTCCTGTTTTCAAGAGGGTCTTCCTCTCTCAGGTTACAAAGGTATTTATCATGGAGGTATAATAAATAACAACCATGGATAGAGAGGCTAATCTAATATCTATATTATCTATATATCTATATGCAACAGTATCAAGCCAAACTACAATTAATCTTGTTGAATTTTAGTATCTTTAGTGTAATGTGCCTTTAAAATTGGTTCTTGTTCCCTTTTTAAATGAGTAAAGTGAGAAGAATGGAAGTGAAGGACTTCATGATGAGGGTTTATCATTTTGTATTTTGCTAGAGAAATTTCTTCAACTCCCAACCATAGACTGTAAAAAACATGGACACCATGATGCTAGGCTAAAATTGAAGCCGCCACGAAAACTGCTCCCCCTGGTGACTGGCTGCAGTATAGGTCAAATCTCCGTCTCCCCCATTCATCTGAACGGGCCGTAGTGAAACTTCAAAAAATTAATACACCTCGTAGAAAAATTTCTCCCATCTGTATGCTGTGGTGATATGAAAGTATTATTGGGCTGCGTGTTTTCCAAGTCCTCTTTTTTCTGAAAAGTTTCTTTTTTTATTAGTTATTAGAGTTTTAAAATAACCGCGGTTTACGGCAGTTTCACAATGATTGTGTACGGCGTATGCTGCGGAGTGTTGCGACCGTTTATGACAGCTGCTTCCGGATTATGGTCCAGATTCTCTACTGGCTGCACAATGGCGACGTCCTGACGGGGGATATTCTGGCTTCAAATTCATTACATGGTGGTAGGTGGAGCGCTATCCAATTCTTATAATACATCCATGGTCCCAACAGACACACAGGAAGCCATTTTGTAGCACTAAGCAAGGCAAAGAGTGTCCCAAACTTGACCAAACACTCATCTGTCTTTGTGCTGGACCTCGATGTCACACTACTCCTTTAACACTGAATTTACTTTGTCAAACTAAAAGAAAAGATTCGGGCACTTACCGTGAGGAGCTGTCACCACTCTGTTCAAACAGTCTTCATCATTTAGGTTCTTATCAGTGCAGCTGTAAAACACACAGAGAGGAAGCTTGAGTGGGCTATTTTACATTTATACAATTAATCTGATACTTAACATGGTCTCTGAGGAGCAAAATAAGAAGTTCAAATCATTTTTAATGTTTATTTAGACATAAAAGTACACATTAATCATCTTTGGTATGAGAAATCGAGACAAACAGCATCTTCCATTTAAATATGCTGGTATTTCTGGTGATACAGCTCTTTGAAGGAGGTTATGGAAACCAAAAACTAACATCAAAAAACAAAGATACTTCCCGTCGCAGGAGAGCAAGTAAACAGAGATGGAGAGCACTGATGAGTAAGATTTGTGAGTTCAGAGTTAGGAGGTTGACTGTGTTTAAAAATATTTGAGGGGAGTTAACAAATCAATCAACTTCTCTTTTCAGGATTATTCAAATAAACAAAAAGCCATACTTGACCAGTGAGGGTCCTCTGTGTGGAGTGTCTGTGGGACCTCTGGGGATCTTGTTGGGAACAGGGGTGCTGCTGGTTCCTTTGGCAGGTGAGGTGGGGATGTAACCTGAAACTGATAAAGCAGAGCTGATCAGAACCAGAAGTCTGTCTGGATACTTCTGCATGTTGCGTAAGTACCGTACCATCTTAACTTGTTCAGTATATTATTTTAACCTAAATTTAACTGAGTGGTCATGATTTGTGGTAACAGCTACTATCAAATATACCAAAACTCAAACAGTCAGCAGACGGCCTTCAGACAAACACTGTACTGATATATCATATTTTACTCACTGGTGGAGCAGGGCCGTCCGTCTGGTTCATCGGGACAGGCGCACACAAAGCTGTTGGTCTTGGCAAAGCAGAGGTGAGTGCAGCCACCGTTATTCACTCCACAGAGGTTGGTGCCTAAACAGGAAGGGAGTGAACATTTACGCCAAAAAAACAAACAATCAGAATTGGAATGGGAACTGATGTGATTTTAGTAAAATACCAGTGCCTTTCTGCTGATAGAACCAATTCTTAATAAACTCTCTTGTTGATTCCTGTGAGTGTTTTGTGAGAAAACATGTCAGCATACACAAGACTTCAGGGGTCAACGACGTCAAACACATTGCAGTCCTGATATTTAATAAATTTAAAAACGCTTGCCTCCGCGCATGCGCAGTACGGCTCATCGTTTCAGGGGAAGACCGCCAGCTACACAACGACTTTCTTCTTCCAGTTTTGTGCAAAATGGACGAATATCTATCGAATGAAGATGTTGTGGAGAACTTTGAATATGATGGGTGTCCTTACAGTTTTGAGCCAGAGTTTACAGATGAGGAGCTCATCGAAAGGAGGACGCAGAGGCAAAGAGAAGAACAGCTCTCCAGAGAGTACTGCGCATGCGCGGAGGCAAGCGTTCTTCTTCTTCAGTTCAGAGGTCAGCACAGCCACAAAACACGTCTGGAGTGACACAGACTGTAATGGAGGAGTAGCGTGGGCGGACCATGATGAAATATTGGTGAAACGAATGAGTTTTTGGACGATTAATGCAGTTTTAGGAGCGGCGCTATACATGCCCCGTGTGCTACCATTATACGGATGTCCGCCGCTCGATTTTGGATCTAAATATCTTCCGAAGCACTGCTTGGATCAGGAAAGCCTTCTGGGTGAGTATATTGTTCTACTTCATTCGATAAACAATGTGAAAGCTGTAGAAACTGAACTTATCCTTTAAGGGCACCTTTTGAACAATGATTGCCTCACAAACAGTTTGAGATTATATTGTGAGTTGCTGCATCACTATAGATTGAACGTAATTTGAGGCAATCTCCTATTTCTTCCACTTTTTCAGACAGAGAGGTGGTGCAAAAGTTCTTATTTCAAGCCTTCTGAATCTTAGTCTTTACAGGAACATTAACAAACAAAACAACAGTCTGCATACCTGTCTGCCTGTGAGGGGACACCACTATAATGTCCATGAGGCCCTCCACGTTGGCCAGCACGGTTTCCTTATTGCGGCCGGTGTGTTTGTCCACCCGCTGGATGGACTTAGTCTGCCAGTCCGTCCAGTAGATCCAGCGGTCTTGCTGCGAGAGTCGGGAGAAAGGAGTTAGAGGGGAGGACACCGGCTTCAACTGGGGAGACGAGGGAGAAGAAGAAAGGAGAGGAAAACACAGACAAGGAGAAGGGGGATGGGAGGAAGAAAAAGGGGGAGGGAGGGAGGAAGGGAAAGGAGGAAGAAAAATGAGGGTCAGAGTGGAAGGGAAGTAAAGAAATGGTTAAGTCGAATGAGTTCAGTATGAGTTGGAGGACGGAGAAGACGACCACTGAGAGTCAAACGGTGAGCCGATGAGTGAAAGAGAGCAGGTGAGTGGAGGAGGCAGCCAGGAGGAAGGGTCAGGGTTACCTGGGTCAGAGTCAGGGTTACCTGGGTCAGAAGCACACGGACTGACGAGAGGATTTTGGCTGAGCTCTCGATCCTGTCCAAGTGGGCGTCCACCCAGAAGATCCTGCAGACCACAAACAGAATTAATAAAATACACAAATCTAGTTATCCCTTCTCATATGACATATTTTACTGGTTTATTATGTATGTATATTTTGCTTTATTTTTCATCTGTTTTAAGCATTTTCAGTTAATTCATACACTTGTACTGCCTCGCTAAATTTTCATTTATTACCACCACTAAGGAGGTTATTTTTCTGGCATCTGTTAGTTTGTTTTTTGAGAGCAAGATAACTCAGAACCTAATGAACAGATTTGTATGAAATTCCATGGTTATCGAGGCCATGGCATTAGAAATACGCAGCTAGTTTTTGGTGTCCAGATGTGGATCTAAGTACCTTCTAAAGGAATTTTCACCACTGCAAGACAGAGAAGTTTTCTACACATTCCATAATAACTAAAGAAGCTCTCATTAGATTCACATTACAATATACCTGAACATTGTAATATTTCATGTGCTAACAGTTATTTAAGTTCTGAAACTAATTTGGGGGAGACCTGCATCAAGTGAGGAGACCCATAGACCACCACTTGCCCACCCCAATTCTACAGCCTTTGATTATATACTCAAGAAAAAGGATGTTGGTGTTGCCATAAGGGAGAACTAAAAGGATTTTAGTGGTGTTTTTGCTAATACTGCAAGATAGGGCAGTTTCCACATCTTTTTACTGTAACTCAAGAATGCTGGAAGTTCCTTGGTGGAGGCTTGTGTGCTTAAAAGCAATGAATCAGCTTGCCTTGATAAACTTAATGGCACATTAATAATCTGATTCCCCACAAGGGTAATAAAACATCTTATCTCCCTTATTAACATGGCTGCTGTTTAATCAAGAAGTCGTTTATGTAGCTCCTTCCACTGCACGCTTCTTTATCTGACCTCCTTGTATCGTAGTCCAGCGTGAGACCGTTTGGCCAGCCCAGGTCAGTGTTGATCAGGACCTTTCTGTCCGAGCCGTCCAGGTGAGAGCGCTCAATCTTTGCGATGTGGCCCCAGTCAGTCCAGAATAGGAAGCTGCAGAGAGGGCAGAGCTGGTGAGAAGGCTTCTAACTTTTTAATTTAAAACAAAACAAAACTACAAACTAGATAAAATCAACTGTTTGTCCTGCTGCACAGGTAATCCACTTAACATAAAAACACCTTCACGGGTTCAAAAAGAGGCTAAAAGTTTGACTTGGTGGCTTTTTAAGATTATGCTTGAGTCTCTGGACGAAATCGTAATGCTTTAGAGCCAAACTGAAATTTAGGTTTGAAGCTGAAGCCCAGTTCTCCTCCCTCTCTTACCCTTTACTGGGAAACACTGCGATGGCTCTGGGTTCATCCAAACTGTTATTGACCAGGACTTTGCGGCTCGTTCCATCCAAGCGGGCGACCTCAATGGTGTTCCTGCCTGTGTCTGTCCAGTACATGTTTCTGGCCACCCAGTCCACAGCCAGCCCGTCTGTGGTCTTTAAGCCTTGACTGATCACCGTCTCCATGCCAGAACCATCCAGGTTTGCTCGTCTAAAACACAGAATAAGCATGAACAACTTACCAAAGTGCAAACTGAATGACCCTGATAACACAGTGAGTCGTGTGTTCATGTGAATGTTGTTGGACTTTTTACCTTATAACATCTAGAGTGACATCAGTGTAGTACAGTTTTCCATCCACGCTGTCGTAGTCCAGTGAGATGACATTATGCAGCTCAGGCACCGGGACGTGCACGTCTGTGTGGTCATTGGTGTCCAGCGAGATCCGGCGCACGCTGACGCGGTTAGAGAAGAGTAGGTACGTCTCAGGTGAGTCATCACAGGACCTGCCGTCTCCCTTTAAGAGGATACCGGTGGGACAGGCACAGGAGGTGCCGTTGGGTCGGGGCAGGCAGAGGTGGGTACAGCCCCCGTTTCTCTTTCCACACTTGTTGAAACCTTAAATAGTCAGAGGCAAAAGGATTCAGAGAAATGAATGAAGAAAGTGCTGTTTTGTTCAGAGATAATATTGAAAATGTGGAACACGTCTTTCTTGTTAAGACTGGCAGTCCTAGAAAATTTCAACAAAATTTGTAGAGATCTTATTCAGTTACCTTGCTCACAGCAAACAAACAAACGCCAGCAAAGACAGAACCTCCTACGTAGAGGCTCTAACACAAAGATTGATTTATTGAAATGAATTGTTTTTAAAGGCATGATATTGTGGTTTGTTCATACTAATAGCCAAATTATTTCCAGTTAAGACTCCTAACAAGAGGAAATGTAGAATACTACACCCTACAGGCAGTGTTTCATGGGAGATGTAGACAAAATAAATATTGCACTATCAAGTAGATCACTATGTTTTGTGTTCTCTACCAAATATGTTGGAAAATAGCAACTTTTTAAAGGAATTAAAAAAACAGCTTTTTCTTTTCTCATGTCTTGCCTCAGTTCAAAGGCTAAGACAAGCAGACAGACATTCTTTCGACTGTGCGTGCATCACATTATCCTCTTCTACTTGAAAAACAGGCTTTGTTTGGTGAGCTACCTACAAGCTCATCTGTGGTGGTTTGAGCTAGAGGTGTAACATTTGTGAACAAGTGGAGTCTTTTGAACAGCTCTATTTTGTGAATGATGAGAACCATTTGGCAGCTGTGAGTGAGCCGTTTGTTTGCGAGCCATTCTAAGATGCAAACTGCTGCAAATTTAAGAATGACTCGCAAAACCAAGGCTCACTCACAACTGCAAATCAGTTTTCATCATTCACTTAAAAGAGCTGTTCAAAACACTCGACTTGTTCACGGACGTCACATCTATCATGCAAATCACTGCAGCAGTAGGTCAACAAACAAAGCCTTGGTTTATGAGTAGAAGATAATTTGATGATAGTAGAAGACATCGTAACATACAGTGGTAAAAAAAACGAGTCAGAACAAGCACACAGGATAATTTAGAATTGCTGCATTTACCTGATGTCTTTATGCAGAGACAGGCTAAAAATTCCCATTGACTCCCTGCATTTGAGCTAAGCTAATTAGCAGTGGGTGAGCTTGTCCGTCTGTAACTTGCTATTGCTCACAAAGTCAAAAGAATGGTATCTATCTGCTTGTCATGGACCTGAGAGTGAGGCAAGACAAGAAAAAAAAGTTGCTGTAACCCTTTAACTTCTAAAAATATTTTTCATTTTTTTAAAGTCTTACATAAACACAAAAAATGTTAAATGTAATGTAACTGTTTTCAAAGCTGTGTATAATTACCTTACAGCTCCCTGAAGAGTTTAACATAATACTTTTTTTTTTTTGTTAATGTATTTTTTGGGCATTTTGTACCTTTATTGATAGGAGAGAGACAGTGAATAGGCTTGTGAAAGGGGGTGAGAGAGTAGGGGAAGACACTCTGCAAACTGGTCACAGGCAGGATTCGAACCTGGACCAGCAGAAGCATGTACATGGGGTGCCTGGTTGCTAACCACTCTGCCAAATCAGCACCCCATTAACATAATACTTTTGAAGAAGAGGCTATAATTGTGTGAATAGATTAATCAGAAAAATAGCCAAAGCAGGATCACTATGGTGTGCATGGAGTTGCAGGAAACAAACTATAAGACGGAGCTAAATGATTCCCAAGTTAAAAAAAGACAATCATAAAGCAGCAGCGTAGAGACCCCTTGGCCTCAGGTTCCCAACACAGAATTTCACTTGAGCCACTACAGATGAAATTCTTTTTTAACAGGCAGGGTCCTCGACAACGAAGCTACCTCTGACATGTTAGTCCCTTTTGGCAGCAAATGAGGACAAACTCACCGAGGGGCTTCTCCCTATCCACGGCCTGAATGTCCATCAGGCCCGGCAGGTTGGCTCTAACAGTGATGATGTTGGTCCCTGTGTTCTTGTCTGCTCTCTGGATGCTGCGGCTCTGCCAGTCAGTCCAGTAGATGTGGGACCCCAGCAGGGTTAAGCCGTACGGGTGCTGGACAGGGGTGATGAGGGTTCGGCGATTCTGCCCATTCAGGTCTGATGACTCAATGCGCTGCAGAGGGATATAGAATTGAGGATCATTATTATATAGATGTTTTCCTTTCTGTAAAAGTTTTTATGTTCTAGCATGACTTTTTCAACTTTAAAAAACCCAAAATCATGAACACTGAAGTCAGTAAAAAGTGGTAAAATGAACAACAGTTCTGTGAAATGTTGAGGGCTATCCTCCCTGAGTTTGACAAAAGTAGCCATATTTCTCCAAAGAAGAGGCTGAGATTATGGAGGGAAAGCTTCACCAGCAACAGCACAGTTTAAAGGGATATGCTTACAATTTTTTGTTTTCATGTCTTGCCTCACTCCCGAGTCCAATGCAAGCAGATTGACACCATTCTTTTGACTGTGCGTGCAGTAACAAGGAAGATGGCTGAAGCTTGCTCACCGCTAATGAGCTTAGCTCAAACACTGGGAGTCAATGGGTAGAACTACAATCACACCTCTGCCTACAGTCATCAGAGAAACTCTTCAGCAACTCTTATCAGTCCTGTGTGCCTGTTATGACTCATTTTTCTCTTTGTTAATTTATGTTATCAATTTTTAGACCACTCTATTTAATTTTCAAAAGAAATACATATGAAAGTAAACCCCAGGGCTCATGTGCAAACCACTGTGGACATGCTTATAAGTAAGTCAGCAAACACTTCTGCGGTGGATAAAATGGTGTCTATCTACTTGTCATGGACTTGGCAATGAGGTAAGACACAAAAAGAGAAAAAAATGGCTGATCCATTGATGTGATCATCTTCTAAACAGAAACTAATGAAAAGAAGATGTGACTGCCCTGCTACGAGAGCAGGCTGGCATTATTTTCAATTAGCTATCAGCTAATAGGGGGAATGCAGGGGTTGCATTTTTTAGTTAACAACCTGAAAGAAAGCAACAAGCTGGTTCTCTTAGCAAACTCCTCTGGGATTACTCAATGTGTTCTTGGATAACTGCTGACAATAAAACAATAAAATAACAATAACAATAAAAACTTGAGCATTTTGTTCACCATGATAATCTTCACAAACAAGTTTTAACTTTCACATTTTCATGTGAATTTTTCTGATCATGTTGGTGTTCATGGCTGTGGTTATCATGTATGTATTACTGTTTGTTACATTTATCAATGAAACAATCAATTCTGATATGAATGTCACCATCATAGACCTTGTTTCAGGCATTAAACCGGATTAGCTATTCAAAATAAGCTTTGTGATGTCTCAATGAGAAGATCTGAATGACTAAAAGCATTTTAGGACTCATTTCTGCATCACACCACTGGACAGGTGGAGCATATAACTCCACTGCACAAACAAACAAACAAACAAACAAACCTACAACCTCGAAAATAATGTTGCAGGGCTCCAGGCTAACTTTTTGCATTGGTTGGAATGGTGCACCCAAAATTTTTTTAGGGTGCATCAGCACAAAAATTAGGTGCAACATTTTTTCATAGTGTCATCTTTAACACCATCAGTCACGATTTTATCACTCTCCATAACTTATATACATAATGTAGATAAGTAAAGAAATACTTGCATTTATTTACTTTGTTTTACTTGTTTTTGTTGGTGTTCATTAATTGTCTGACAGTCACTTAGCTTCTTCAGAGCTACTGCTCCGTGCTGAAACCTGACACCACAGTCAGGCTCCACCTGGGCTCATTTGCATACTAACAGCTGATTGGTTGATTACTGAGGGCTGTGTGTGTGCATGTGTTTGGGTGGGTCTACAGCCTGCAGCCTGTGAAGATGCAACGCAGAGAGGAGCAGGTGCTGTGTCTTTTTCGCTACTGCAGCTACTTTTGTCAACCGAAATTTTTAAGAGTGCGCCTAACATTTTTTCTTGGTGCACCAGTGCACCCAAGAAAAAATGTTAGGTGCACTCTCACAACTTTTGGGTGCATGTGCGCCCAAAATGGTTGCATTCTGGAGCCCCGTATTGAGATGAAATAATCCAGTGATTCTAACAAATCTCTATTTTAATGAAGTGGTGACAATGGGTAAAATTCACATAAAACAGAACCAAAAGAATTTTAAACTTGTTGATTTTCCAACATAAGCCCTAAAAGAGTAAGAAACTGTACTTCTGTGTAAAAAGCATTTGTGATATGTGAAGGTTGATGAGAGCGTCAGTACTGACCTCTGTGTGAGCATCAGCCCACAGTAACTGTGAGCCAGCCTTGTCGATGGCCAGGCCGTTTGGCCAGCCCAGGCTGTTGCTGATGAGGACAACACGGTCTGATCCATCCATGGCTGAGCGCTCCAGCTTAGCATGCTCTCCCCAGTCCGTCCAGTATAAATAACTGAAGAAGAAGAAAAAGGAGAGTGAGAAAGAGCGAGGTTACAAATCAGACTGTAGAAAAGATTCAAAGTAAGATAGGAAGAGGATGATGAGGACACGAGAAGCTGTAAAAACAATCAGCCTCATAATTTCATTTACAGAAGAGGCATGCACCACATATTTTTTTTTTTTTTTTTAAATGTATTTTTTGGCATTTTGTGCCTTTATTGATAGGAGAGAGACAGTGGATAGGCTTGTGAAAGGGGGTGAGAGAGTAGGGGAAGACACTCTGCAAACTGGTCACAGGCGGGATTCGAACCTGGACCGGCAGAAGCAAATACATGGGGTGCCTGGTTGCTAACCACTCTGCCAAACCAGCAGCAGGTGTAAGTTAATGAGACCATTAGAAGAAACATCCATCATTAGTTGTTTATTTAGCAGAAAAACAAGAGCACATTTTTCACAGAGAAGAGAGTATTTGTTATATGTTTTATCTTTTTTGTCACTTTGATCAGCAGCCTTACCCCATCTCGTGGTAGAGGGCGATAGCTCGGGGGCTATCCAGGGTCTGCCAAACCAGAACTTTCCTCATTGAGCCGTCCAGGTTGGCCACCTCTATGCGGTTTGTTCCCGTATCCGTCCAGTAGATCTTTCTGCCGACAGAATCCACTGCAAGCCCGTCAGTTGTCATCAAGCCTACAAAGAGAAAGTGAGATGGAGTATTGACATGTGACACAGTGGGGTTAAAAAGCACCGTGCATCTTTGTGCTCGCCCTCACCTGTAGATATGATGTCCTCCTGTGCTTTCCCGTCAATGTTGGCTCTGCTGATTTTCTTCAACGTGCTGTCAGACCAATAGACTTTTCCTGTGAGGGGCAAATACAAAATCAATTTCTGAATCAGTCTTTCCGTCAACCAAATATTTATGTTACTTTAATTTTTATTGAAGTTTCATGTGGTATCCTAATGACGACAGTTTACATTCGGGTTATGTATTAACACAACAAGTGGTTGTGTTAAACAAAAGACAAATAAAACAAAAAAACAACAGTCATGGTTACCAACATCCACAGTCAGAGCAATTTACATAGCAGTCATTCTTTAGGTATCTTTTATTATGTCATAAATAGCTAATTTTCCCAATTTTTCAAGGAAACATCCCCCTTCAGACGAAACTGATAGGCCATTCTTTCCATAATTTAGATCTCTTATGATTTCAAGCCACTGGTTTACAGCAGGGGGTTCAGTCTTGTACCAGTTTTGTGTTACTGTCTTCTTGCATGTGATCAATAATATTTTAGTTAAGAATCTATCCCTGTCTAAGACACAACCATTTATGTTTCCCAGGTACATGACTTTACATTCCCAAAAGATGTGTGCATGATGTGCTTCCCTGTTTCCACACAGCTGCAGTCACATGCATTTTTGATCTTCAAGGGGACATACAGACCTTCTTTGGGGTCGACCCCAATGGCGATGGTGTTCTTCATGGAGCTGTTAACGGCCAGAACCACATCAGCGAAGTACGGGATGTCCAAAGAAACCATCCTGATGTCCGTCCTCCTCGCAAAGATCAGGAAACTGCTCATACCTACACACACAGGGGACACGTTAGCATCTGTCTCAGCGAAAGGGCTCCAATCCTTCATACTTATTTCTTCATACACTGCGCTGTTTCCTCTGAATAAAGCCGTGATATTTTGTGTGTATTTTTCCTAAATTATGGTTCTAATTTTTGTGTTTTACTGAAAAATAATGTTTCCAGAGTTTTGACTAAAGGTTAATTGTAATACCTTTTTTATAGGTATGCATTTAATATCATTTTTCATTAATCGTTTGTTTTCTAGCTTCTTATTTTGCTTAATATCATATTCATTCACATGCCAAGAATGAATGTTCTGTTTGTAATGTTCTGCTGTTTGCTAAGTAAAGCACTCTGAATGCCCTACACAAGAACATTGCATTGTAAATAGACAAGTAATTAACTGAACAAATACCCAAGATGTTGGATTTCACACTTTGTTTTATATTTTGGTTAAGAAGAGACATTCAAAATTACACTGCATTTGCCAAAGGAAATGACAGCGGGTACTAAAATCAAAATGCAGAGCAAGAAATAAATAAATCAGTGGTTCTCAACAGGTGGGTCAGGGTGTCGAAGGGTGATTATTTGGGGGTTACAAGTGTGCTCCTGGAAAAAGAAAACCATGGCAAACAGTTCTCAAAGTCTAAAAACCATAAATGGACATTCATCCTGTAATCATTTATTCAATTTGGCTGTGGTTAAAACTAAATGTTGTTTGCTTGAGCTCTCATTTAAAAGCTGAAACTCCAAAAATAGATTGAAATCTCTAAAAACAATCTAAAAATACACACTATTAAGGTACAAAGAAGAAAATAAAAATCACAGGGCTTCTGTAATGTTGTGCTAATTGAACATTAGTTTTGTCTTTTTTCTTAGTGTTCAGTTTTGTTTAACCTAATTTCCAAATTTAACATTTCCATTACAATAATTTAAATGGTTAAAAAAATGTTTGAAATTAGGTTGGTGAGCTGAAGTGAACTTGGTCCACAATAAAAAAAGTCAAGATTTTATTCTCTGTATCTATCAGAGGTGTTTATGAGAGTGTAAATCACATACCTGGGGTGCAGGTCCTGCCGTCACTCTGTAGGTTGATTCCAGTGGGACAGGCACAGCTCGAGGTTTTGGGAGCAGGAGCCAGCAGGCAGAGGTGGCTGCAGCCTCCATTATTCACAGCACACGGGTTACGCACTACAGGAGCAGACAGAGAAAACAAACTTAGGACAGAATATTTGTGCGGTAAGTCAGAGGTAAGGCTTAAAAATGGACAGAACATTTCAGGGAGCAAACCAAACCCAAACCAAAACATCTATTAGATAAATTAGGTTCTGATTTTTTTATTTTCTAGGTTTTAGTTTGCATGCCCTGATCTAAATTAACAACCTGAAATCTTTAGAGTGTCAGATCTGAGGACTGGAAAATTACAGCTAAGGTTCTTTTGATAGAGAAATCATTAACTCAAGCTGATTTGCGAGTTTTCTGTAAACACTGTCCATCAGTGTAGCAGAAAAATGATCAGAATCATGTCTGCAGACTGTTTGGAATGACAGGAAAGGTTAAGGCTCCCCTCCTTTTCATTCTGTTGTCTAGTTTACTGTTTCTCATCTTGAAAACAAAGCATGGGGTAAAGCGTGGGGCTCACTGGATTGTCCGAGTGTGCTGGTTTTGGTGGACTTTTTATGCCTTTGTTTTGTCTGTTAAAGCAATTTGTAAAAATATGTTTTTAAGTGCCATATAAATGATGTTGCTATCATATCCTTAGGCTGCTGTGGGTTTGATTCCCGCCTCAGGCCTGTTTGCTAAGTGCTCTCCCTGCTCTCTCTTACCCTCCTTCTCAAGCCTTTCCACTGTCTAATTCTTTACTATCCAATAAAGGCGAGAAAAGCCTAAAAAATACAAAATACTTAAACCCCATTCCCTCTAAAAAGAAAAGAAAAACAAAACTGCATTGTCCAAAAGACTTATCATTCCTGAGGTCCCACATTTCAACGACTTCAGAGAAAATGAGGAAAAAGAGGCTCCAGCTGTAAAATCAGACTCAACACGCCACTGTTCAATGTTCAGTTTGAATGAGACCAGTTTTAATTTTGTTTGAACCCAATCAAAACAAAACAACTGATGGAGGAATGCTGGCCTGGGCTAACCTTCCTGGAGTGCCCAGCAGACTGACATTCAGGTGAATTAAACTTTGGTTTCCAGTTGTGAAAACCTTATTTCCCAGGTCTGCCTTTTTCCTTGAATTCACACTTCTGGCTGAGCCGTGGTGGGACACCGCCAAAGCTTGGATATAAACAGTGTTGATGTAACAATAGGGCTGGGATGTGTACACAAACTAAAATAACTCCGAGAGTCTTTAATGAAACCCTCATTAAGTCTTTATTCAGCATCCTTCAAATGTGCAACAGTACAGAGAAACACTGAAAAGGAGCCGCCGCCTTGCTGTCTTAACAAGAGCCTCCAAAGTTTCTTCTTTTTCGTGGATAAACACAAACCTGTCTCACGAAGTCGGTGGAACATGTGAATGTCCATGAGATTCTCCAGGTTTTCTGCCAGTGTGTGTCGACCCAGACCGGTGAGCTTGTCAGCGCTCTGGATGCTTTTTGACTGCCAGTCAGTCCAGTACAGCTTGTCCTGGTGCACAGTCAAGCCGAAGGGGTGAGGGAGCTGGCTGCCAATCAAGACCTACATGGAAAGACCATAACGGAGTTTTGATGAAAGTACAATTAAAAGGTTATGAGAACTCTGGCAAATGAATACTAGCATTTTTAAATAGCTGTAGTTTTCCTTTTATTATGTTTATCACCCGTGTTTGTTTATTAGCAACATGTTTTTGGAATGTTCCTGTAAATATTGTGCACTTGATATATCACATAAAGAACATGTTAAAAACTGGATTCACTGTTTAAATCATCTTTGCTCAGACAACACATGGTGACACAAGGTTATGGTCTTCCTTAAGAGTCAAACTATAAAATACAACACCAAGTGGCAATGTTCAGTTAATAAAATTCTTTAATTGTTCCCTCTGGGAGTTAATCATTGGCAAAACATCAAAAAAGATATATCTGTAAGGTTAACTAAAAGAAATTATAGGTGCTGCTCCATGACTTTTAATCCTGTGTCAGTATATTTTCTAGTTAGTTGTAAATCCAAGAAAACAATCTCAACCATATGACATGTAGACAAAGTAAATAAGCAGTAATCATGTACATTAACACAATGTTATTTCACTAAATGACACAACAAAGGCTAAAAAATGAAAGACTTTACCTGTCTGTCAGAACCATCAAAGTTGCCAAATTCAATGGTCTTCATGCCAGCGTCAGCCCAGTACAGGCGTTTGGTCTCATAGTCGATAGCCAGCCCATTGGGCCACGTCAGATTGGATGAGATGATGACCATGCGGCTGGATGCATCCATTCCTGCTCGCTCGATCTTTGGGTTGGCACCCCAGTCAGTCCAGTACATGAAACTACAGAGAGGGGACATTATCAATTAAATATTTTTACTGGAAAAAAAACAAAGAATTACTTTTCCTGTAACATCCTGAGGAAATCGTCTTGTCTTTAATAACATATTTTACTCTGATACATGCCTGCCTTTAAAATAGTGAATAATATCGTCCTCCACTCCCCTGAGAGCAGGAGTGGGTAACTGGCAGCCTGGGGGCCACATGCAGCCCGCCCACTACCTCAATGTGGCCTCAAAATAGAAAAATAATGTTCACACATGAAGAAATCTGACAAAATCTGCCAGGACATTATCAAAAACAGCAATATTTCCAAGAACATAGAGCTGTTGTCAGCGGTGATTGTTCGTTTTGAACACCCTTCCATGCATTTCTTAATATAAAACAAAAGTGTCTGTAAAAAAAACACTAAACACTTGAAAATGCTAATTAAAGAAGGGGCTGAAATTGGCTGTGATTCAGTTTAGCTCTTTAGACTACATTTTGCTGCTTGTATTTGAGTTTTAATTTATATGCATGAAAATGATGTTTGAATTGCCTCTCATGATGGCTATACATATTGTCCTTTTTATTAATTTGGGTAATTCTGATTGTCATATTGCAATAATTTGGCCCTCTGATGAAGATCATTTTAAAGAGGCCCTCTTGATAACCAAAGTCGCTGGACAACTTAAATTACAATTTCACACACTCTTTTCTTTTATATAATGTATCTCCTGCTATGTATAACTTCTCCACCTGCCCTGGGACAACAGATGCAAATCTGCTAAAAACTATGACATTACATTTAACTGTGGGTTTCCCTGTAAAAAGAAAAGAAAAAAAACAAGTCTAGCAGAAACAGGTTAACAGGGATCATTTGTCAGCACAGAGCTTACCCTCCAACAGGGTCAACAACGATGTCTCTGGGCCGGTCCAGGTTCTCCCAGATCAGGACAGTGCGCATGCTCCCATCAGCATTAGACACTTCTATGCGATCAGTGCCTGGAAAAACAAAGCAAGATTGTCTATAATCTGAGAACACAGACGGCATGCAGGTCGTTTAACATCACATACTGGAATCATAACTTTAATAAACAATGTGTGACTTACCAGCATCAGTCCAGTACAGCTTGCTGGTCACCCAGTCAATGGCTAAACCTGCAGGGCTCTCCAGACTGGTGTCCACAACCACCTAGAGGTAACACAAAGAGACAAAGAAGCCAGCATCATGTTAGAGTCTTGTTTTGTTATTCAGATTAGATTAGATTAAACTTTATTAACCCATTGGGACCCTCCTACAGTGAAATTAAGATTTCAGTAGCATTGTAAAAAAAAAAGTGCACAAGGTAAAAAAGAACACCTGATATTAAAAAGTGAGGCATAGACATATTAACTGAAAAATGCTTCCTCATGTGCTGTACAGTTTAAATAAAGAGCCCTTTCTATTAAAAGCATATGAATGACAGTTCTAAAAGTACTTAATTATGTACAGCAATCAGATTTTATTTAATTCTGATGACTGTTCGTATCACTTTGACTTTGTGTGAGTCCTTGGGGATAACATTTGTTTGTGCTCAGAGTAAAGAGAGGTTGGAAACCCTTAATCATGGAGGTATGAGCTGCTCTTGTACTTTCAACTCCTGACCAGTAGATGGCAGTGTTATAAAATCCTAAATTCTTCTCTCCTCACTGCTGCAGGTCTGTCTTCTATCCCGCTCAGATGAGAGGACTGTCATTGTCACTGACCTCCTGCTTGCTGCCGTTCCACAGGGCTCTGTTGATGGAGTCTGTGGTGACGTCCGTCCAGTAGATGTAGCCGTCTTTGGCGTCCCAGTCCAGGGCCACGGCATTGCGCACGTCAGCCAGAGGGATGACGTCATCTGACATGTCCTCTGTGTCGAAGCTGATTCGTCGGATGTCCGTCCTTCGGGCAAAAAGCAGGAACTTGTCAAGACCTGATTAAAGACCAAAGGTCTTCTGTCAGTTTTCTAGTCTTAACAGTGGGGTCAAAAGTGAAAACAGCAAACACAGCACTGACACACACACACTTGCAGCTCTTACAGGACAAATATATCCAAAACAACAATTATAGATCAAAACCCATGACAATCATGGTAAAACGATTAATGTAAAATGTTGAAACTGTCATTAAAAAGTGACAAACGTTTCTAACAAATAATTAAACATCAAATAGTTGTCTTCTGTAGGGCCTTCACTAAACCATCACTAATCAGCTTGTCTTGTAATTTTCTAAGGTTTGGAAGTTAAACCATGCTTCATCTTGAAAACCTAAACTTTACTGGCAACTTATATTCACTTCCTTAACTTATAGTTACTTATAGACTGTTAATATCAATAATCAAACTGAATTGCTCATTGATTACTGCTGTAAAGTCATCACTTTTTAATTATAAAGCCTTCTTTTTAATTCTTTTCTTTTTAACATAACCTTTTGTTGGTTGTTATCTCTGCTTTTTAAAACTATTCCAGGTTATCTGGAATTGTAAGGAGTACCTTGTAGTGACAAATCAATACTGTTGAAATATTTTAATGTTGTATAATGCATTCACAAACTTTTCTAATAATTATAAAAGACAAATTTACGATACATCTACTAATATCTTACATGAATCAAATAATGTAGTAGAGGAACTGACCGTCTGCACAGCTGTAAGTGTCCACCTTCTTGAATCCGGTGGGACAGGCACAGGTGAACGTCTTGTTGCTGGGGAGACACAGATGGCTGCACCCGCCATTGTTGGCACCACAGCGGTTCCTGCCACCTACAGAAAAGGAAGAGACAAAAAAAGTCAATGAAAAACAGGTCATATGGCAACAAAATAATTTCAGAAGCATTAGTATAAGTTTTTATTTTTTTATTTTGCAGCTCCTACTTGCTTTTTGAATTTTGGCTCTCTGGTTTTAAGATGATTTTTCAACAAAATATTTTTCCATTGTTTTTGATCAGGTTATGATATCATAACTTACTCATAAAAAGCAGTATTATAATTTAAACCACTCGGTCACTGGAAAACCCCTGAGTTCAATCATACATCTAGGTAAAGTTCAATCTATAAGAATGCTAATTTTTGTCAGCATGCATATAGGATTTTCCATTATGTGTTAGCATTAAGCTCACAAACTGGCTTGGTTGAGCTTTGTTGAAGAGTAGATCACACCATTTGATGACACTTAATCTGATGTTGCAGCTCTGTAGAAAGACAAGTCATGTTTTGTTTTTACCGAGTCTTCATGCATAAGGTCTCAAAGAGCACCAAAGCTTAGAAGAAGCGCTTTCTGATGTCACATGGACCAGAGGCTTGATCCCATCTCTGGACACCCACACCATACAGGAGACCCTCAGATCAATCATATTTCCAGATAAATTACCTTCAATACCGATGCCATTTTTTGTTAACATGCATATAGGATATTCCACTATGTGTTAGCCAAGCTGTACATCTTTAATCTCAAGAAACCTCTTCTCCTCTTCTCATCTTCAAACACAGAAGTTAGACAGGTTTGATGGACTCATCTGAACCTTTGAAAGAAGGCAAACCCTGGTATTTCAAGAAGATAACATGAAGTCAAAGTAACAAACCAACAAAACACACATCACACTCAGAGAGCCCTTCTTCTTTCTTTTTACATGTTTCAGTGAGTAGTCTTACTTCTTTACTTTGTTCCTCTGAGTCCGAGATCAGCAGGATCAACTCAAACCTGAACCTTAATGTCTCTCTGAACGCCTTTCTCAATCTCAACTTAAACCAAAAGAAAATTGCCTGACCTTTCTCCGCCAACACAGAGGCAGCTCAAAGTTGCAGCTACTAGCAGAATTTTATCAGCATGACACCCAAAACATTCTTTGGGCCAGAACTCTATTTCAGCAGTGAGAACACAAGTCTTTGCTGCCAGCAGATAAAAAGCACCTCCACTGTCCAGTCATGATATGATTTAACACTGATATAACAAATTACTCCACCACCTCTGCCTCTGACGCTGGATTAGAAAATCTTTCAAGTACTCCTTCAATGACAGCCTATACCAGTGATAATCAACTGGCAGCCCGAGGGGCCACATCAGGCCCATCACATCATCCCATCTGGCCTAAAGAGTAGGGCTGGGTGAATCAGGCGAAAAACATAAAATCACACAATTTTCTGCCACTCATTTAATTTAAGTGTTTTTTCCCACAACACTCAAATTGAGAATTTGATTGACTTTTTTCCCTCTCTGAATTAAAAAAAAATTACAAGTGACACAGAAATGACATGAATAAAGTGTTGCCTCTATGTTGTCGAAAAAGATTCTCAACCAAACAAAATTTCCCTCTTAAAAGTTGAAGTGTGTGTCATAACATGATGATTATGTAGTTCAAAGACAGGCAGGTTTGTCTACATAAACAATGAAGGCTGAGCTATTTCCCTATTTTCACAGCATATTGACATGAAACTCTCTGATTAAAATTTAGCCTAATTAAAAAAACAAAAACCAATGCAAGCCTATTTCAGTGTTTATATTCAAACACTGCAACAACTTCCAACTGGCGTTAGTAACATACATATATATATATATATATATACATACGTATATATATATATTTATATATATAATATACATACATATATATACATATATATATACTAGGGATGTAACGGTTACCGGTAAAATGATAAACCGCGGTAAAATTTCCCACGGTAATCATTACCGTGTCCTATTAAAATTACCGTTATACCGTGTTTGATCACCACACTGTGTCAATAACTCACGGATGAGAGTCATTAAGGGGGCTAATTACTTCAGAGACTATCATTAGTAAAGCAAAAAATAAACAAAGGCCTGAACATGGTCTAATACAACGAGCTGTAACATGGATTCTAATGCTGCAGGCAAACTAAATGTGTGAGAGTATGTAAAATAGGTTAAATTTATCTTTGGTCGTCTCAAAACTTTGAACATGTTCATTTACAATTGTTTATAAAAGGAATCCTGTTCAAAGTTAAAATCCCTCTTTTTCTTTTCTTGTAATTACAAACTGTTTAAGCATTTATAACAAATAGTGACAAATACTTGCCAGAATTGTTTACTTTTATTTCTAATGAAAAATTTACACAAATTTCCTTATTGGACATTTCTTGACACAATTATTGACAAAAGAGGCAAAAGAACTGTTGAGCACACTACAACAATACCGCGATAATAATGATAACCGTGATAATTTTGGTCACAATAACCGTGATATGAAATTTTCATACCGTTACATCCCTAATATATACATACATATACATACACATACATATATATATACATACATACATATACATATATATATATGCATACATATATAATATATGCATACATATATAATATATACATACATATATATACATACATATATAATATATACATACATATATATACATACATATATATATATACATACATATATGTATGTATATATATGTATATATATGTGTATATATATATATATATATATATATATATATATATATATATATATATATATATATATATATATATATATATACATATATATATACATATATATATGTATATATATATATATATATATATATACATATATATATATATATATATATATATATATATATATATATATATATATATATATATATATATATATATATATATATATATATATATATATATATATATATATACATATATATATATATATATATATATATATATATATATATATATATATATATATTTAGACTTTACCTACTTAATCGATACATTGTCCAGCCCCATGTCAGAATTATCAATTTATGGAAATGTGAAAGGTAAACTTTGTTGTGTTTTTAAGGGCAATCTTGTTGTCATTAAATGCTCACAATTACTAATGCAACCAAATAAAAAAAGCTGGCACTGTACACTGACAAAGATGCTTACTCATACTGGGACCTTTGTACTGTGGTAATTAAAACTCACAAAACCCTGGCATGTATAACACAGTAGGATAGTACTTAACTTTGCAGGTTTTTGTATGGACATGGTAGCACCGATGAGGCCAATTTATGTGGCTTTTTAGGGGCCCATACATGGCTATGAGTGGGTTTTGTCGCTCAGAAGTCAAAATTAAAACATTATCAGCCCTGCAGGCGGACTTATTCACCAACATAGTATACTTCAATGTTTTTTTTTTAATGAGAAATCATGTTTTATATAACAAAATGCTCTTAGAGTCCTGTGTTGTAAAGCATGGGATTCCACAGGGGGCAGTCCTGGGGCCATTGCTTTTTTCACTCTACCTAGTGCAACCGGGTTAGATTTTGCATTTGGTATTTTTACAAAAGTTGTGTAATTGATTCATAGTTGTACATGCAAGTACTAGTCATTGGATTTGATAAGGCTAAACTTGCGGCCTGCCTGGCTACATTGCAGTGATGGTTTTCAATATGTTTCTAGCAATTAAGCCCGGCCAAGACAGAAATGATGGTTTTTGAATTAGCAAGACTGTAAAAAACCTTTTACTTTGTCTTTAGATGAAGGTGTATTTTATGGTGAACTCAACACAGTCCAGTTGCCTTGTTTTTGAAACTTCAAGATAACCATGACTTGGATGAATGAGAATCTACACAGACAATTTATGGTGCAGATATCAATCTTAGTTTTACTTTTGTTTTTTGAAAAAAAAAATCTCTTAAAATCAGTCTAAAAACTCTTATTGACAGTGCTTTAAAGAATAAACAAGTAGACGTATAATCAGTAAGAGGCTGTCCATACTGAGACTAATCTAATAGTATCTGCACAAGTTTTCATTCATATAGACATTTCTCCTCCACAAATATGAAATTTTGGGTGCCTGAAAATGCACAACTTTCAATACGGGTCAGAGAGTTGGTAAATCTGAAGATGCTGGCCTTGTATTTTTGACTGTACAACAAATACAGACATCTTCAGAAAGGAGGGCATAAATTCCCCACCTCTCCCTTAAACCACATGGGTGAACTCCAGCTTGTTATGGCTTTAACAGAAAAATCTTCTGTTACGATCACCGTGAGCAACAAGAGGACATGGAGGACCAGCGTATGTTTACATTTCATGTGACGTATGTGCATGCTCCATGTCTTCTTCTCTTGTTATGGTGTATATCTGCAGCCGTGTTACAGTGCCACTCTCAGGCCTGGCATATAAACTACAGTGTTTTCAGTGTTCTTCTTTGGCCAGACACATGCCGTCTTTAGAGGGAAAATTTAAAAAACAAAAACGGCTTGGTCTCTGTGTGGACAGGGTCTACATTTTATTAAATGTTCTGTTATATACCGACCTGCGGGCTGTCTTTGGGGGTGCAGGGTGTGGATGTCCATGGGGAAGTGCAGCTTGTTGCGAATTATCTCCTGATTCTTTCCCGTGAATTTATTAGCGCTGTTGATGCTCTTAGTGTGCCAGTCAGTCCAGTAGAGGCTGTCTTCAAACACAGTGATGGCAAACGGGTGAGGCAAGCCTACAAAGAAAGAGAAACAATAATAAAAAGAGGGCTGAAAAATGAGGGGTACAGAGAAAACAGTCCCAGAGCTTTCACATTTTTCACGCAAGAATGAGCAGCTTTAAAAAAGGGAGTGATTATCAAAGTAAACAAGCATGGGCGTGAAGTTCGACACCTCCCAAATGAGTATGGAAAAATCATTCTTCATGACTCAGTTCAGCTCTCAAATCTGTAAACATGAAAAAACAAATGCTGCATTTGGCCTGTTCCAACAAACCTCTCCAAACATCCTCCGCATTCAGGGTTGTGGGCTCGGCTGATGTCATATTGTCTCCATTTAGAGCTGCTTTCAATTACCCTGCCTCTCATTGGCCTGGAGCTGGTTAAGTTTGTGGCCAGAGCGCCCCCAAAAACAGAAACACTCCATCAGCTTCCTCAAAGTAATTTAATTTTTCCTTTCAGAATCTGAAGGAAAGATCAAGAGCAGCCCTCAAACTGGGTCAGAATGATTAGAAAGAGACTCATACTTGACAAATACTGGCCAGTATTCCTCTTGGTATCCAGCAAAGTATTACTTAATTTGAAGATTGGAATCTTGTAAGTGGAAGATTTTTTTTCCAAAGGTCAGCTCTATACCTTAGATGCCCTTCTCTTAGTTATATAAAAGAGTTTGGTGTCTGTAGAGGATCTAAATGCTTTCTAAGGGTTTTAAGGGAACACTGTGGGGTTTTGTTGTTAGCCTATAAAAAAATTGAATGTTGTGTACTTGTAAAAACACAAATACTGAGGGTGTCTAAAATGGTGAAACATCTTTAACATAACCCCTTGTCAAAATAGGAAAACAAACCCCTTTAATCTAAAAAAAAAACTAAATATTTATCACTGTGAGAATTCAAAGGTATATAGCTAGCATGCACTCTTTTCAAAAAGTTTGAGGCCCAAAAATAAAGTGTCAAAATCTTGTCTTTCCTTGGAAGAAAGCCTACAGTTCCTCAGTGAAGCAAATAAGAGGAACTTGTCTTATTGAAGTGTTGTCTTTCTGGGCCACCCACTTTACAGTCCACTTTTGACTTCACCAGTCCCACAAAAGTTGGTAAAATGTTTGGGAAATGGTACCAGGACTGACACCAATAATACTGCCACTCTGCCGAGACACCAGCTTTTTTAGTCGCAGGTGAATTTAGCTCTTATGTGTTGCACTTTTAGCTATGCTTCCCCTTCCATGACTGCACAGTTCTTACAAGTTTTACCTTTACCCCTTTCACACTAAAACTAGCAGGTCAACACAAGTTTTTTCAAAGTGGGCTAACCCACCAACAACCAGCAAGTGACTCTTTCCAGTAGACGAGCTGTGTGGCTGTTGTTTTTTCCTCTGACACATCAAAGTGATGTCATCACACTGATGACATTATCAGCACGACGAAACACAGTCATGTAAACAATGGAAAGGAGCAGGGAAGACGTGGGCATGGTTTTCTGCACTTTGTACTTTTGTCCCTCTTTAAAAATGACACTAATAATACGAAGGCAGATGAATTTGTTGCTGGGATGGCAAAGAGTCACGTAAGTTATGGACGGAGCATGATATTATGCTGTGGTGATGTTACGCCAACGTCATCAATAATTTAGCAGGTCGACTCAGGTGTGATGTTCCCACTGAAGCCTATTGGAGCGGAGCCGATAAAAACCTGTGTCACTTGCAGGGTCAGTCGACCCAGGTCAAAATGCCGATTAAAACCTTTCCAATTGCTGACAAGAGCTGATTGTTACCGGATTTAAAAAGGTTTTTTGGCCAGTCTAATAGGATTACTTGTTGGAGAGGTGACTAATCGGGGTGTCCAACAATATCAAGTTCAATACAAATCTGTATTTTTGAAGAAGAGAAATAATCAACCAAAGTAATGTTTCCAAACTTTTTTTGAGTATGTGTATATATATATATATATATATATATATATATATATATATATATATATATGTATATATATATGTACATACATATTTAGAATTTTTTTTAATTGAGAAACATGCTCTCTGAGTCCTGCACTGTTAAGCATGGAGCTCCACAGGGGTCTGTACTGGGTCCACTGCTGCTGTCATTGCGTATCTACAAAAAAGAAATGTAAAGCACAGGCTTTTAATATGTGCTTTTGTCAGATCACAAGTATCCAGTGCCTCTTCTCTTGTGTTTTTATGAGCTGTCATGAAGCAAGGATATGTCAGGAGAACAGTGTTGTCAAGAAAAAAACAAAAAGGATATATATATTTAATATATAAATGCTTCGAAAGTACTCATAATTCAAAAAGTTATGTTGACTGCTTTCAGCCAAAAAGATCAGTACATATTACTGAGATAATTCATTTTACACCAATATATAAAAAAATAAAGTGAGATCAACAGATCTCCCATTAACAGACATAAATTTCCATTTGTGGTTGTACCTTTTACTTACACTGTGCACTGTGTCCAATTTAAAGAAAATGCTAAAAGCCAAACATAGTTGCCAAGATTTACCCCCCAAAGTCGGCTACATAAAAATATTGAATAGTATATTTGATTCTCCAACTACTTTTATCTCAGTACAATTTGTTTGCTTTTACTGAGAGCAGTTTGCACCAGCGTTTACAGCCAATAACAGTGGGACTGTCGCCTGAACACATGAGTCGCAGGAAACTCCTCACAGATTTGTCTCCATTGGGAACATCTGTTTAGGGTGACTCCACCACACACTCCCAAATTAACGTCCTCTTTTTAAATCCAGCCTAATCCCACTCCAGTGAAGTATCTGCACAGCCAGAGAGACGAGAGTGCCAAATGGATGGAAAAAGTGATTTCTGCAGCTACACAGAGCCGTGGTGGTGGTGGTGGTGGTAGGGGGGTGCAGCAGCAGCAGCAGCGGGGGTTGCTGGCGCAGGGCTTTTAAAACAGTGCTGCTCATTTAATGATAGTGTTTTATAGCTGGCATAAATGTCAAGTGGTAAATGGCTAAAACTGGAGAGAGACCAGAATAATAATGAGCCATGAGGATTTAGAGTGATGGTGTGTGCTTGTGTCTGAGTCAAACACAACAGAGAAAAGTTTTCTAGTCTATGCACATGTTTTTGTGTATAAATCCATTTACAGAAAGCCCTATTGTCTGGATTAACTCACAGGCATCAGTGTAAATGCGCGGAAAAGTGTTTTTATTTAAGTTTTTTGACAGCCCCGATTTCCTGCTACATCTCAGCATTAAAACAGATCAGAAGCAGACTGTCGTATCACTCGTCTATACGATCAGACTGTAGCAAACAACTGTACAAGTACATCAGAATGTGAAAAAAAAATTAAAGGTTGACATGCTTTAATCAAGAATTGGAATTCTGAGACTGATTCATATTTCTGAGAATAGAGTCAGAGTTGAGATGAGAGTCAGAATATTAAAAAAGAAAACATTAATAGATAAAAGTCCAAATTCTGAGGAAATATAACAAAATTCAGAAAAAAAACAGAGATCAAAGTCAAATTTGAACATTTTGTCTTAATTCTGCAATTAAAGTCAGAATTCTGTTTTTTTTTTTTTTTTTCTTTTTTACCAAAATGCTATTTATTTTTTCTTAAAATTCTGACTCCAACTTCAAAGTTCTGTTTTTAAGCTCAGAAGACTGACTTTAAGTGTTTAGTTTCTGGCTTTTAATTTTCTGAATCTGACTTTTTTCAGAATTGTGTCTTCAATCTCAGAAAACTGGCTCAATGTTTTTCTATAGTATGAAAAACAACAGTGCAGATGAGAACTCCAGCCAAAGACAAAGAGCTTTCCTACTCTGGGATAAAGTAAGAACTCATGCATGCTGAGACAAAAAGGCACGTTATTGGTAATAAAGTCAGAATTTAACTGAAACAAAACACTGAACTGTAAAAAAAATGTAAAATAACAAAGATTAAATTCAGAATTTGAGGAAAATAAGAATTCTTGGATTATGTTGACTGTGGGAGGCGTGGGCAGGGGGGATTTGCAGAAAAGATAACTTTAGAAAAAAGGGAAAAAATGTAGAATTTAGACTCCAATCTCAGGCTCCTGATTTTTCCCCTAAGTTCTGACTGTGCAGGAGAGTATAAGGGCCAGTCTGTGAAAAAAGAGGGAATTCTGAAAACCACGTCAGCATACTGAAGAAAATGTGAGGACTGTGGGATTTGAATTCTGGTTAAAGACAGTGTTCTAAGAATAAAACCGTTATTCTGATACTGAAGTCGGAATATAAATCAAAATTCTGAGTTTGAAATAAGCATTTTGAAAGAAAACTAGAATCTTAAGAAAGAAGGTCAAAATTCAAAGACTGAAGTGAGGATTTTAGGGATAAGGTCAGAATGCTAGCAAGAAAAGCAAAAAAAAGAAAAAGGATTCTGACTTCAACCCCAGAATTCTCTGAAAAAAGAGACCTAATTTTCAGATTTCTTACTTTTTTTCACAGACTTAAAACTAAATTTCAAACTCATTTTTCAGAAGCCCTAATCCCCTTTGTTTTGCTAATAGGATACTGCAGTCAGTAAACAAAAAACAAAGAAGAAATCTAAAGACGGTGTACTGAGGAAAGGTCTCTTCTTTAGCTTTCATCCCTTCTCATCGGGCTCCAGGTGCGTGTAAAGTGAAACTGGCTTTCCGTGAGTGTGTGCACTGATCTTATCCTCACATGAGGGACACAACAGTGCGCCCTCTTCTCTCCTCTGAGTCATCTGAAGCTGTGAGGCGCCTGCTTTTGATACGGTCACCTTCTCCCTTGTCGCCGCTGCTCCCCAGCCCCTCACTGCACCCCCACTCCTGCTCCTTGTTTTCCGGGACAGCTGGGGGAGCAGCTGCAGGCCGACAAGGCATCAAACATCCCACCCAGCCTTCGCGGTAATGTCCGCTTTAATCTGCATGTGGCACCTCCCTGTCCTTTCACGCCTCGGCTGAATCTGTCACACTCTGAGTCTGCAGGTCATCAGCTACATCACGTCATAACGGAGAGCTGCTCTGCTAACACTGAGATGGACTGCAGTGTCTCCTCGAGGATGCTTCCTCTAGTTTGAAATACATTCCTCTCTAAAATCAGAGGAAAAGTTTATGCTTCTTTCTCAACTGAATATGAACAAAGTAGCCAAAGCTGTAGGTGCGATGACCCCCTCAGTGACCAAAGCTTAGTACAGAGATGGGTGGTCACAAAAAGAGCACAGACCCTGCCTCGCTGTGACACCTAACAGGTAGACAAAAAGCTCCACTAAGTATGTAGCTCCCTAAGTATGGCTGTAGGAGAGGGATGCTATCCCACACTAGGCCTGTGCTCAAAATATCGCACTCTTTTGGGATACGTGTATCGATACGGATTCTACAGAATCGATACGACCTAAATATTTTGACAGTTGTTGTAAATACACTTTGGGTAATGTTAAGAGTGGCACAGGTCAAGGTAGAAGACGAGCTACATAATGAAGCATATGTTCAAAATTTGAACTGAGGTCTACCATCTTTGAGGATCTGATTTTATGTTATTTTTAAGAGAAGTGCTTTGGCAATAATGCCCTACAGCATTCATGCCGATAAATCTCTGAATTGAACTGAAGACTAAATGATACTTTTGATTTTGACCTGTCTATGTGTTAGAGGCGCCTTTTGACAAATAGTCTCTCCCTGCTTCCTTTAAAATGTAAAACACATCCCTAACCAGTAATCTTTTACTCAAAAAAGGTTAACCGAAGCTGTTTATACAACGCGCAACTTGCTTTGTCTGCCAGTGACGTGATAGTAAGAGTATAATTACAGTATAAATCCATAATCATAATGACAGTGTGAGTCGCAGCACTCTGCAATCATCATATAATATTGTGACACTGAGGTCGGTTTGTGTTGACTTTCTTTATCAACTAAACAAGTGGCAATCTCCAGCAGAAAAAAAAATAGGCTTTTCTGGAGGAACAAAAAACTGCAGATCCTCTCGTGTTTACTCAAGGCTCTCTGCAGAGGCACAGGAGGTCACAAACACTCCATTTTTCACAACATGAATAAACATGGCCACAGCTTGCACCAACATTTCATTTTTTCACATTTTTATGTTTGTATGTATTATGGGGAGGTAATTTCTCCTTTTTTAATGCTTTCATGGTAGGACAAGTTGAGATTGACAAAACAAGGCAAGAAAAAGAAGGGGAAACAGATAAGAAAGTGTTTGAACAATTAAATGGGGGGAAAAAATGATAAAGACAATGTACACTAACACCCGACATCCAGCTTAACAAAGGATCCAATACTTTAAATCACCAAGATGAGACACTGACTAGTGGCAATAGAATTACTAATGGATAAGAAAAAGGTAGACCAAAAGCATATTAAACTAGAAAGCACTTGGAGACTGCAAACATCTGCTAACATCATCATATGACCGTTTGATCCTGAAAAGTCACACCTAGCACTCAGAATCATGTTGATGTCATTATTAGTTAGACAGTTATTGAGCAAAAATGGCTGTTCACCAATGGCTGTTATCTGGATCACCACCAAATTCTAATCATTTTTAATTTGGGCCATTACCAACATTTCCTGAAAATTGTAGTAAACTTTGTCCAGTAGTTTTTTTGTTATCTTGCTAACAAACAAACAAACATATAAACAAAAATATAACCTCCTTGGTGGGGGTCATAAGCTCATTAAATGGATGAGTAAAGATAAATTTATATACATAAATGATCATGAATTAAACAGTCAATATAGGAAGTTATGAGGGGGGTAATTTTTCTATTAAAAAGGATCAAGCAATGCATGCTTGGTTACATAGCTGATACTACTGCAAGCCCACAATGTATTACTGTTGGTCAGGGGTCTGAAGATTGCCCAGAACTACCCCTCCTCTTTTCTAAAAGTTAGCTTGATACGCTTTCAATATCGCAGAAACAGCTGATTGGACTCAAAACCAAGAAAAAAAACACTTAAGTCCCATGTATGATCAACAGAGTGGTGATGAATCATAAAACTGTAAAAGTGAGATTGATTCTCCTGGGTTTGAAAACAGTTCAAAATGTAATTTAGGCTGCAAACTTAAAAACTGGAGAATAAAGTTAAGAACTATTTCATTAATTTAGACATTACCATGCAGAACTCTACATGTTGTATCCATACTGTATGTCTTCTGGTGGGACCTGTCATTACAGCTGTTGTCCACAAGAGGGCATCATTTTCTTGATCTCTGATCTTCACCTGCGGTGGGACTGACTGAATGTACCCCTGTGTTGTCATACAGCAGAGCAGTGCGATTGAATTCCCAGACGCACCGCTGGTCCTTAGGCAGATCTACTTTACGACCCTGTCCATACTTAGAGAAACACACACACAAACAGAGCCTCTTCTCTCCCTGCTCCCTGCCTCAGGTGCACAGGTGTGCAGAAAGGATCGCGGTGTAATCCTAAACACCCACTGCCGTCCAGCTCCAGAGACAAAAGAGCTGGCACACACCCAGAGAACATACAGACACACTGAAAACTATAGGTGAGGGGAGACAGATAGACACTCGTTAACATTCCTGGGCACAGGGGCTGGAAGTGTAGCCCTCAAACACACACGCCCTCGCACACACACGTCCCATTTGTCCTGCGTGTTGTCTGAGCAAACAGAGGCTGTGGAGGAAGGACAGGGCCAATTACGGCCTTTTATCCCGAGAGCACACATTATTAAGGAGCGCTCACAGGGCCGATGGCACACACATCACACATCCCGCTCTCTCCTCTCACTCTTAAAATACTCTTCACAGTCACTGATGTGTTTCAACACTTATTTTTCACTTCATCTGAAAAAAATAACACCTAAAATGAATGGTTCTGTCGGGAGAAACATTCACTCAAACAGCTCTTATTCGATTCTATTAAAACATAGCAGCTCTGAAGGAGAGCTTGACCTTGAAATCATTCATTTATGATTTGGAAAACTCCACGCCTGTTAGTTTCCTGACTTACGGTCACAGCCTTGAGGATATCACAAAGATACAACATTTCCTGGCTGAACTTCATTCTATTCAAGTATTCAAAAGATACTTTTCAAGCCAACAGTACGCTTACAGACTGGCAGAAAACCACAACTCTGCATTAAGTCTGAAGGGAAATGGATGTTTCAATGTAAATCCTTCAGCCAGTAAAAGGTAACACAGATACACTGCAAGATGTAGATCTTAAGTCACCCCAAAAAGCTTTATGGAGGGACAATTTAAAAGCATAAGAGCTGCGGGAAAGCCTGAATGAGCTGCAAATTCAGTTCCATTAGCTAGTAAAGTCACATAACCGTCTACTTTAAGGTCCTTCATCCTCTCTTTAGCTTCGGTGTTTCAAGACTTTTGCAACTTCTAAGAGTTTCAAGACCTGCAGAATGAGATAAAATGATCCAATGCAGGATTTAAAGCTGTGGTTACATGATGGAAGACAGAGGCGTAGAATTGGGTAGGGACAGTACGGACATGTCCATGTCAATATTATGCCACTACCGCATGGTCCCCAACACAAAACCCCAGCATTTTAACACAAATCACTCTTTATATAATATTTCCCATCAGACATTGCAGCCATCTACAGCACCTTGTTCCCCCGAGCAGCAGCCACATTATGTTACCTAAAGTCCCGCCTCTAACCTAATATCACTCACTGATTGGCTTTACCGTTTCTTGCTAACGTGTGATTGGTCGTTTCTGCTGACCCTCCATCAGGCACCAGTAGATATGAGAGGAGGCCGCAAGCTAGTAAAATGAGCTGGACTCACCCGTTGTTGTGCAGAAGTACCAAAATAATGCGACTTGGTAGTGGAAAAGTACCTCTTAAATTTGTTTAATAGTGTGCAGTCAACCTTTGCTCTAGCTGTGGCTGATTTTCACCTGAAACTATTAAAATTGTACAAAGAGGTCCTGGTCTCATATACGCAGCGATTATATGGCTCTAGCTTCTGTGGCAGCTTCTTCTGTACAGATGCAGAGCTGATCTCCTACATTGTGGCTATTTTTCAGTCCAGTGCCATGTACCCAACCTCAAACTCGTCCCATCTGAGGCTTCAAGTCAAAAAAGATCAACCACCAGCCTCATTTCTCATCCTGGCATCCACAGCTGTCTCATAATGAGACAGCTTTCAGTGCTTTCAGAGAACCTTAGTTATCCTAGTTCCCAAAGTTAATTTACATCTCATGATATGAAAACCAAAAAGGTAAACTTAAACTTAATTCTATAGAAATGAACAAATCAAAGACTAACCATGGCTGATGACAGCCTTACGGTTGCGTCCATCCAGGTCAGACCTCTCTATCACATGATGTTTAGCATCCACCCAGTAGATCCTGCGGCCCGCGTAGTCAATGGTAAGTCCATTAGGCCAGAACAGGTGAGTGTCCGCAATCACTCTCCGGTTGGAGCCGTCCATGTTTGCGTACTCGATGCGGGGTGTGTTACCCCAGTCCGTCCAGTAGATCTTCCTGCATTGGGACAGTCATAGTTAAGTGAACTTGTTCCTAAAGGTAAACAGATTGATGTCAGTATGCATGACACACCAGATGCCTGATAAAACAAACTGTGTCCTCTGTACCCGACATGCACGTCTCCCATATCATCACTCATCTGCTCCAAGGGAGGGAAGAGCTACTTTTTCTGATATTTTTCAATTATCCCATGCAAATGAGCTTCATAATAAGCTGAATGAGTTCGCAGCTTTCAATTTCTCTGGGGCTTCATCCAAAGCTGGCCTGCCTCTGCTGCCGACTATGAAACAAACTGCTGCCCCTTTCATGAAACGCTTGTTCCACACAGATGCTCGCCTGTGGGTTCTGCTGTACTGCCAAACTTTAATCCCTGCTCGGATGCTACACTACAACTGGGACACATCCAGGGGGGATATGTATATATGAGAGTGTGGAAGTTTGAAGCAATCTGTCTTGGATGAGGCAGTTAGTGCGGGCACATATGTGTGTTTGGATCTTTACCCCTCTATGGGATGCAAGGCGATGGCTCTCGGCTTCTCCATGTTTTGCCATAGCAGCACTTTGCGTTGAGTCCCGTCCAGGTTGGCCACTTCAATACGGGATGTCCCGGAGTCCGTCCAGTACAGTTTGTCATGGATCCAGTCTATGGCCAGTCCACCTTAAGAGAGAAGAATCAATGAATTCTTATTTATTTTACAGTCAATTTTGTTAGAAATGAGCTTCATGGAAATGTTTGAGCAGTGCAACATTCCTTCTCCTGCTACCAAAGGAAGTTTTAAACTGAGTAACAGATATAGGTTCAAAAATCATTTAATATAAATTAATAGTTTTCTTGAAAGGCTTGGAAATATGGAGTAATAAAAGCCCTACAGCTTTACAGTGTGAGTGAAAAAAGAAGGGAACCCAGATTCAATCTAAAATCTCTCAATCCAAAAGATTTTAAAAGTCAATATAAGGTAATGATACCATCGTCATTTTGCTTTCATTCAATCCACTCATCCTTCGAATTCTGCCAGAGATGCCAGCACACTAAACACTTTTGTAAAACATGTCAGAAGGGCTGTCATCCAAATTTGGAGTTTGTCCACAAAGATTGTGCTCAATCTTTTTGATCAGTTAATTGTGCTTGAGATGCGCTGCAGGGTACAAATGGGGCAGTGAATGCATTCAGAGGCATGTTGAAAGACATGGTCTATGAAACAAAAGTCAATCTAAAATAATCAACCTTTGTCTTCGAAAATCCTTTAACAATATTCACAATGCAGAGGGCTTTTTGTTGTTTTTTATTTGTTTGTTTGTTTTGTTTTATTTTCATTTATTGGTTGTCAATGCTCTGGTCAAAGAATATCATGCAAAAACTATTCACACAAACTCAAAGCTTGGACAAAAGCAATTTTGACACATTTAACAAAATCGATTGTCGTCATCTGTGAGGAAATAAGAATGACCTTGGTACTGTATAAGAGTTAAATAACTATGCTATCATAACACGATGTCAGTTCAATGATATCTCCTCTATCTTTATAAGATTAAGTCTGGGTTTCCTTTTTCGACTCACACTGCACAGATTGATTCAGCGTTCAGAGACGGTTGTCTTCAACTCTGTCTGATTTCAAACTCTGCCTCAGGTCTCCATTCCTGTACGTCACTCAGCTTTTCCTAAATCTGCTCACTGTTCTACTCTCTCAAGTGACAGCAAGATCTTGACTGAAAGGAGGAATGGAAAGGCAAAAGGAGGAAGAAAAAAAACTAGAGAGTTTGCATTTCCATGAAGGAAATGCGTTGAAATGCTGAGTGTGACTGCTGAAACTGTGAAATGAAATTGCTAAAAGTAATGCAAAGAAAGTTGAAAATGTGAATAGTTGTAAGCAGTAAATCATGGCTGAAAATGTGTGAAATGTGCAACAAAAATGTTTGCAGAACATTATAGATACTGGAGCTCAGGTGTGCAGGTAGTGTGACCACGCTCTATCTTCAAAGAAATGTGCAAAAGTTGATGCAGCTTCAACAGTCATATCTCAGAAACTGTAGCAGATAGTGAAAAGTGCATTAAAACTGTTTGCAGTTGTGAAAGAAAGCAGAAAATGAATGACTGTTTTGTACCATGGTTAAATGTGTTGATATTTGTAGATGTACCTAATAAAGTGGCCAGTCAGTGTATATGTCCAAAGTAAGGGTGAGAGCGTAAAGACAAGCATGATTACGCTATTGTAAGGAAGAATCTGTGCTAGATGGAAAGAAAAGTACATCTGTCTCAGCCTGGATTTGAACCACAGTCTCCCCTTTCGCAGCCCGCAGCGTGATCTATTCAGCCACGGGGCTAAATATGCTGAGTCATGGAAAGCACAGTATTTCTCCTTGTAACAGCACTGATAACGCTCGGTACTTCCGGGTAGTCGAACACTCGCTGTGTCCAAACCGGAATAGATATCAGGAAAGGAATTTCACTGTGAGCATGCCAAGAACCTGCTGAAACGTTTAATAAAATTCTCATGTCTGTACTGCTAAAAATGTTAACACAGTGGCGAGTTAAAAACGCGCTTCAAAGTGAAGCACTCGGCTGACCAGAGTGTCGGTCTAACGTCACGTGACGTGCTCTAACAAACAGAGCAATCCTCAAAAGTTGGTGTTGCTTAAAAAATCATATTAAAAAAACTGTAGAAGCCAACAAAAAGCTGAAGATATGTAAAAATAGTTGAGAAGTCAGTGCAGCTTTTAAAGCATGAATGAAGTCTGTAGGTGGAAGCATGCCCAGTCTGTGGAGCTTCAAAGTTGCTGAAGTTTTCAGCAGAGCTGCAGAAATGTCCCATTGATTTCAATGTAAAAATACATGCAGAAATTATTTTTTACTGTAAAAAGTATAACTGTTAAAGCTGTGAAAAATACAAGCGCACTTCTCCTGAACATGTTGCATATGTCAATTTTTTTTTTGTGAAAATCTGTGCAAATTTGAAGCCTGTGAAAGGTGCCAAAATCTTGAGGAATAAGAAGAAGAAGAAGAAGAAGAAGAAGAAAAAGAAGAAGAAATTTTAGAAAGAACAATATGTTGAAATGCTGACTCAGCATTTCAACATAATAAAGGGAACTACATGAAAGTAGAACTATGGCTTGGCTTTTTTCCCATTATGTTTCAAATGAACATTTTTTTAGAGATTCCCTCTAGGTATTCCAATGCATTTAAAGATCTCATGTTCATAAGCAAACTAGGATGATGAGTCCAAAGAACCTTTGTCCCACGATCCACTGATATCTTGTTAGTTCATCCATGAGTCACAGGGAACATCGAACAGAAAATAAAGCAGAATAACCTTTACTGTCATTGCATGTGGAACTCTAGGGCTGGACAATTAATCGAAAAACTAATCGAAGCAACATTTAGACCCTCTTATTGAAGTCATTTTACTCGTGTCGATTATTTTCCCATGTAAGTCACGTGACTGCGCTCCCACCATACAGTCTGTGTTCACTTTTGTGGCGCTGCCAAGATGGAGGAAACAAGTGCCAATCTATCAGAAGACCTTGTAGCCAAGAAAAAAGTCTCTGTTGTTTGGGCACCTTTCGGATTCTGTGCAGAAGACATTCAGCTTAAAGAAGTGAAGTGTGAATACTGCAAGAAGACTGTTTCAAGAAACATGGATAACTCCACCAATTTGTACCAGCATAGCATAAAGTAAACATTCATTAATCGTAACTGACGAAAGAGTTTCAGTTAATCGTGACACTGAGATTACATCCAGCCCTACGGCACACAACAAAAATGTTTCAGAGCAGTCAACCATCAGTGCAGAACAAATAAAAGAAACATTAAAAACACATCCAGAAAGAACGCATTGCACAATCATCCAACTATTGAAAACTATAAATATAAATTTATGCTGTAAAATTACCAGCAGGTACAAATAAAGTAACCTGAACGTATTACACTATTAGCCACAGTATTGATTTCACATTTGTAGCTACTCTCAAGTATTTAAAAGTCTGATGGCCCATGGATAAAAATGTTTCTTTTTTGTCTGTTAGTACTGCTTTTCATGCTCTTGTATCTCCTGCCAGTGGGCATGAGGTTGAAAAGACATTGCCCAGGGAGAGAGATGTCAGACAGGCTTTGCAGAGACATTGGGAGGAAGCAATGTCATCCAGGGAGGGTAAGGAGCAGCTGGTGGTTTTTTGTGCCATCTTGACACACACACAGAAATTAAAAAGAATAAAAAAGTCAGCAGCTGCACCTAACTTAACGTTTTCGTTAAGTAAGACATAAATTCCTCAAAGCAACCTTGTAAGAAATGTTCAAAACCAAATATGACCATGAGATCATTTAAACCAAAACCTTCATACAGACTCAATTTATCCTTGAGTCGTGGAGGACATTTTGTTCCAGAGTAAACAGGAATCCTTGTCATGTTGGACATACTGCAGTCCAAGCAAAATAAGATCATGAGGCAAGATTATACTGAATCATAACCTTAAAATTGTATCCGTTTATCCTCGAGGCACATCAATCAAGTTTGACAGAAATCTCTCAAAGCCCTCTAATCGAACAGTCATTTAAATAACCTTGAACAAAGTTTAAAGGAAACTCCTCAAAGAGTGATTTCAATTTTGTGTTTATAAGAACAGAACAGATGAATGGATAAAGTGACAAAAATGAAATAATATGTCTGCCACTTTTGCTGTCAAAGCATATAAATATAGAAAAGCCTAGTCAAAGGGTGACTCAGGGAAATATTCAGCATCTAAGAGTGCTGGTATACAGGGTGGAGCTGGTCAAAAAGGGTAAGAATAGTTTCAAAACAGCAGGAGAGGCTGAGTAGAGACAGAGAGAAAGAGGGGGCCACTGCAGAGCTAATAAAAACCCTGAAAACAAGAGAAAAAAAGTCAGAGTAAAGAAAAGTCTGAGCATTAGGGGCACTGATGTCATGCTGCTGAACTTCTATATGACCAAGCTGATGGATGAAGTGGGTGAGAGCTGAGCAGAAAGTGGCCAGCTTTAATGAATTAGATGAAAGATGAATGGCTCCGCTGTCCCACGTTTGAACCCCAGCTGCTATACCAACCTGGGCTCTCCAGACCGGTGGAGACGACCTCCTCCACGTTGGAGCCATTGAGGTTGGCCTTCATGATGCGGTCCAGAGTCACGTCGGACCAGAATACCAGCTCGCGGCTGTGGTGGAAGTCCAGGGCGATGGCGTTCTCCAGGTTGTTTAGCAGCAGGGTGTATTCAGAGCGATGTGGCAAAACTTGGCGGATATCGATGCGGTTTGCAAACAGCAGCACCGGCTCCGGACCTACAGAGAGGTGGCAAGGGGAGCAAAGGGTTAAGACGGTGGGAATTCACAGCTGATGATGTAAAAGAATGTGTTGCCTAATCTTGCAACCACTCCAACAGCTGGCAAAGATCGACTTCACTGGTTGCAAAAAAGAGTGAGAATGTTTCAAAACAGATGTGAAAAAACACCCACTTCTTGCTATTGTGCCCATTTTGTAAACACTGGTCACATTTAGACCAAAGCCTTTCTCCGAGTCATGACTCCCTGTTATGAAGAAGTTGCTGTCATGGTGGCCTGCCCTGCCAACCACGAGGATGTAGCAGTGCAGTGTTTGTTCTGACCAAAACTGTGCTTCTATAGATAGTTTCGGCTTCTTCCCTCCGTAAAGGTACAAAACAAAGTGGCACAAGCACAGTTTTGTGCCTGTAGCTGAGCAAACAATACCAGTATCTAAAAAATACTGTATATATTTACTGTATGTGTTCCATTTGTTTTTCCTCTGATTTAATTCAACAGGTAAATTATTTGTGAACTTTTTTGATTTTTTCTAGTCAAAATTGTTGATTTGTGGAATCATGAGCATTTATTTCATTTGTTTAAATATTTTTCTGATATTCTTAAAAGGATTATTTTTTCACTCTGTCTTAAAGCTTTCCTCAGACCTTATGTTTTGATATTACATTAGCTTTGTATATCTGTATCATAATGGTAGTCCCTTAACCTGATAAACCAGATGGATTGTTTAATATATTCCACAAATCCATCTGGGAAAGAGCCTCTAGAAAGAGCTTGAGGGGGGAAGAACCTTTTAAAAACATGGTGATGGAGGATCTATCCATCAGTCATATTCGTTATGGGCTAATCAGATAATTTAGTAGGCAGGCGCTACCAATGCGCTATAAAGGACAGAACGTGTGCCGCTTGATAAACCAAACTCTGGGCAAAACATGTCAGAAGTGGAGCAAAACTATCATTCCTATCGAGAAGTTTGCTATGCTTTTATTAGTCTTTCATTTAATAAAGAAATGTATTCTAGATCTGATAGATCTGATATAAGCATCTATGATAATCAGTCACTTCCTGCTGTCATCTCTCTCACAGCTTCCTCCTCTTCCTGCTCTAAAAAGCTCTGATTGGACGTTGCTGCTTTGAGCTGTTCACAGTCATTGCAGACTGGGGCTTGGCAAGATGGATCTGCCTGATTAAAGACATTCAATCTGCACCGCAAGGTTACTTGTCCCTGTCAATTTCCAGAGAAAGACAAATTTAGAAATGCTCCAAGAGCATAAACCTCTGGCAAGGCATTTCTGACATTCTTAGCCAATTATTAGCAAAATGTAGAAAACTGCCTGACTGCGCAATCACCACCAAAATCTAATCTTCTCTCTATGCCATTAAAATCTATTTATGTTTTTATTATTGTCTGGAACACGTTCAATCATTTAACTCTGTTTTCAAGCAGCCAGCCATAAATGGACACTTTCAGAACTGCAGTTTTGAGCACTTCCACATTGGCTTCATATTTTAATACCAGAAGTTGCTGCTTGTTGAAATAAGAAAGACTGAAAACCAAAAGAAAAGTTTCAGTAATGACCTTCATTAAAGATGTTTATCAACCAGTGGGCTACACAAGGGTTGCTTTCTTCACTTTTCTATTTCTGTTTGCTAAAAAGGGGTGAAAGTTGAGTAGTTACAGCAGAGAAACTAAAGTTTCATAACAGTCTGAGCCAGGTTGGATGGTCACTTTAAATAACTGCATGCATTCATCTCTGTGGAGTTAAAGGTCTAGTGGCAGCCTGACAGATGGACCTGACCTGACTTTAACTCTACTCTGCAGCAGATTGATGGACCAATGTACCAGACCTGCTCTCTACCCAGCCTGCATATCTAAATCTAGTCCAGACGCTCCAATTGAGCCTTCCTCATACAGAGTCGGAGACCCCGGGGCACAGGGATGGATACAGTTACTGCTGAAGCAAATACAAACACTATGCAACCGTGTTTTCATTGAAGGTCAAACCCCGGCGACTCTCCACGGTCACATGTCAGGGTTGAAATACAGTACAGAGGTTTTTACCCAGAGCTTTGCAGCTGCGTTTATCGGGTCGAAGCTCGTAACCCTGGACACACCAACACTGGAACCCCCCCTCTGCGTTGGTACAGCCCTGGCTGCAGTAGCCCTCTTCAGCACACTCGTCCACATCTGGAATAGACCACAGAGAGGGAAATGAGGAGGGGGACAAAGGGGTGTTGATACCTTGTAAACATATCGAGAGTCAGGAGAGGTGGGAGGATGCTGGAGAGGTCATGTTCATATGTGGCATCTTGTTTCACTCCTTCAATTTCAAGGGATTTCATGACATTGCAAACAAACAAAACCTTTTAGAAAAATATCAAGTATCAGGACGGTTTTGGGGATACAACTTTCCACCCTTGATCAGAGTCCTGGAATCAAGTCCACACCAAATTCTATCAGTCACGCAGCATTTTTTCCACCGTCGGTCAAACTTACCGTAAAATCATTTAGAAATTCAGACTTTCAAGAAATACCAAGCTCAACAGCCTCCAGGACTGAAAAAGATCACCTGAAAAGTATTTGGTTTATTTTTTCAAAGAGCTAACATATTTTTAGTTCCCTTTCCACATCTTTTTTAAACATTATATTCCATAATTGCTTCATGCTTAGTATTAGTAAAACATTTCATGTATTCCTTTTCCTGGCCCTTGCAAGAATCAGGTTTGATGAAAGGCCCTTCTGAGTAAAAGCTTGCAGATACTCCTGAACTCATTTCAGTGTGGTCAGCTCCATAATTTGGGTTCTTTTCTACACTTGCCACTATTACCTCATGAAAATAAGAAGGGAGTGAGAGGTAGAGCAACAACCTTGTCTATGAGGGGTGATGTGGGTGTCTCACCAGGCTCTGCTTCTCCCATCCTCTTAAAAAGCTCTCTTTTAATCTTTCCTTTGTCTTTATTCTATATTCTGTGTTCTCTCTGCAGATCTTGTACGATGTTTGAACCAGGAACAGTTACTTTGCATGTGAAGCCAAAGGATGGGTAGTATCAGCATTGTCACTCCCTGAGGCATGCATGTACAGAGCCTGGGTGGGTACAGGTGGCAGTGCTGTGGCAGCTGAGGATCATGTGGCAAGTAATGAAACTCACGAGTAGTAAATAAGAGCACAGTTAAGATAAGGGTCTCTTCCCTGAGCGTTTATTCTTTTCATTACAGAAGGATCTTGTGTTTGTTTCAAACCCATAAAATTTGATTATTTCCTTCCAGACAGAAATGTTTCCAAGTTTACCATTAACCAGCTTTTGGTCATAAAACAGTGAACACATAATCCACTAAGTAGCAGAAAAGGACCTCTCTACAGCTCAGGAGCATTCAAAAGTAAATGAAGCTCCTGCGTGATCAACAGAAGAAACCAGCTGCCAAATAGTGAAACTCTTAGGAGGTCATCAATATTTACACCCTCTGCTTGCTCACTTGCGGTGCGCACGCAGACGTCTGATGGGTTGTACACACATCAACACACACTAACACACACACACGCAGTTGTACCCTGGCAGGCTTTGCCGTCGTCCATCAGCCGGTATCCAGTGTGACAGGTGCACTGGACCAGCCCTCTGACCATCTGACACTTCTGGGAGCAGCCTCCATTATTCTGGTTACAGTTGCCCTCACTGGAACGTGGACCTGCACGCCGTACAGAAGCAAGACGGGAACATAAACACGGCATGCTGAATCAGTGAAAATACAGACACACGCTAAGAAATATCTGAGTCATCTGGAGTTGAAGCTGGACATATATTTATTTAACCAGAAACGAGCTATGAGGTCAAAATCCTTACACTTATATTTATCTTACATCCAGAGATGTATCCATCAAGGCAGAGACAAAGGGACTAAAAATAAGAATTTATGACAGCAACAAACCCATGGACGCCCAGATCATAAATCTGTCCTCATCACATTTAATTCATTTTGATATGGAATTATTACTGATCATAACCCCTCTAAGACTAAGCCACTATCAAATATCAGTTAATATGTTGGTTACGGGCCTATGGTGGACTATCAGGTTATAAGGGAGTCCAAGAGACCCATTCGGTGCCCATTTAATTCCTTCTTTAATAAAGTAATTCATTCTGTCAGGGACATGTCAGTTTGAGAACTACTGTCCCAAAGCAAGTTCTTTTTTCAGATTTTGTGTAGTTCAAGAGAGATAACAACCAAATCTAAGTCCAAATATTCAAACTAAAGTTCAGGTACTAAAACATCAAACTTACGGCAGTCATGATGTGGGTGTTCATCAGTCCAATCTCCGCAGTCATTGACCTCATTACACACTTTTCTCTGGCCGATACAGCGTCCGTTGCCACACTGGAACTGATCAGGAGCACACGGAGGACTCTCTGTGGAGAGATGGATGATTAACAACAAGCAATTTATCACTGGAAGACTAAGAGGAAGAAAAAATATGTGTATGAGCTAAAGTAACAGAGAGTGGATCGGCTATTTCCAGGGAAGTTCAAAAGAGGAAAAACAACCACTGTCCACACACTAATTTGACGATACTTCCAGGGATTATGACCGCCATTTATTATTATTATTTTTTTGATACACAAGGTGACTTGAATGAACATGGAGCACCCACAGCAAAAACCTCTTGACTGATAGAAACCCTAATGGGACCTGGTGGATGGGATTGCATCAAGGTTAAATGTAAATGCAGGTGTATAATTTTTGGGCTTATGTTGTCAAATTCAGCAAAATCACAGTGAAACTTGACGAAAATACTTGAGGATATTTCAGGATAAGAAGTTAAATCTGCAGTCTGTGGCTCTTGTCATGCAGATCCTCTCTGCTGTAATGAACATTCCTACTTGTCCTACTTGTACAGCCTCAAATTAAACTTGTCAAACTCAAAGACGATCCAGGACAGTCTAATGAAAGTTTATCTTCAAAGTAATTACTCATCTTACACTGATTATTTATTGGATAAAGACAGCCATGTTTTCATTGACAAGTTTACTTGACGGCTGCTACCATTAGCTCACAGATGACTTCTGCTGCATATGATATTGTAAGCTTTATAAAAATACTTACTGACCTTTGAAGCCTCATGAGAATGATCCTTTTTGTAACAGTAGATAACTATGGTTGCATATGTAGGTATAAGTTCAACACAGGGACATTTCTATTTATTTATCGTAAGAGTCTATTAAGCCACATGTTGAGCGACACTGTTTTTGCCACCCAGCCAAAATGGAATGGAGAGTTTCATGGCATGTAAATGGTAAACACACCTTGAACAGCAATTTTGCCTTAAGGGCACTATATTGATGAAGCTTTACCTAATTCTGTGTATGAGTGTTCTGTAATAAAGCCACAATGACTACATGGTTTCTCCATTAGTTTCACTACAGGGACCACTCCTCATTTATCACGAGCTCTTGATTTTAACAAACCCTGCTCACTAAAACATGAGGAAGCAGGTTTAAGCTCTAAGTACGCTGACAACTTGTAATACAAGTCCAACAAGTGTTTTTAAAGTCTACTGTATGGTAAATGCTCCAGTTAAATTCAGCCCATCAGATGACTCCATCTCTACATGTGAAAGTTATTCTAATGATCTGAAGGTTTTTAGTTGAGACTGAAAAACATACAAAGCTAGAAGAAAGTGGAGAAATGATGAAAAAGGCAATTCAGTGAAAGCGTACTTCTGTAGGCAAGTAGCATTTGAATGTTTCATTAATTCACTCATTAAGTGCTGCAGCATGAAATTCAAGAACGAATACAAGACTGCTGTCTGTCGTCTATTCAAATGCTGTGACTTTATAGGCAAATGCTTTATAGACATTTGGTGGTTCAAGAAGTTCATGCACATAGTCTTACTTCATCCCATCACCCAGGATATGAGAAAAAACTCTCTTTCATACACGCCTGCTTGTGTGGTTTCTCTAAAGGTTGGTTTTCAATAAGCCACTGAACTCACAGACTAATTTGTGAATAGTTTAAAGTAACCGTGGTTCTCAGAAACAAAGACAAAGAAAAAAAACAGAGAAAAAAAAGATTTTGTCAGCAGAGGACAGCTCTTCTGAGCTGTTGTCATGACTACAACTCAAGCTGATGTTATATTTAGCCTCTAAAATCAAGAAACTAAGCAGTGTCTTACCGGTTTTCTCACAGCCCTCTTCATCGCTGCGGTCAGAGCAGTCGTCCTCGCCATCACATCGCCATGACAAACGCACACAGCGTCCAGTGCCACAGCGGAACTGGTCAGCTGTGCACATGGACGTGGCTGCATGGAACACACAGACATTTTATTATTTCATTGAGAAATCAGATCTTTCAAGAAAGTATCATCTTTAAAGCTGTGACAAACTAACAATCACGGGGAGAAGATTTAAAGGAAAACACTTGAGCTGTCCAGCTTTACTCTCTCATCTTCCTACACTTGTTTTAATTCCTTAGAAAAAAAGCCTGACACTTCAGTCTCGCAGCCTCTAATAAATTAAACAATAATTGACTGTCTCTGCATCGATGCATCTTCATTTACGTCTGCATCACGAAACATCCATTAAGGAATTATTTTAGACATTCTTAGTAATCACATAAGTATGAAGATGTAAAACCCACAAAGAAGCACAGTAATGAAGTGTGTTCAACATTTTCAATACAAAGAGCTACTCACTGCAGTTCTTCTCGTCTGATTGGTCGTCACAGTCGTACTCGCCGTCACACCTCCAGCCAGCATTGATGCACATGCCACTGCTGCACATGAACTCTACCGATCTGCATGGCTGATGAGAAGCTGCACACACAGAGAAACAGAGTGAGATAAGAAATGCCCAGAAGAAAAATAAAAACACATTGCAGATTTAATTCAACCATGTTTAAACTTAAAGGTCAACGTCCTGCAAAATCAGTTTCCTTTGCTTTTAATGTTGTGAGGAGGGGCCTGGGGAGCAGAAGGACATGACACCTTTCACCTAACTCTCAGTTCACAGAGAAATGCGCCCTGATACTCTGTCCTTTACTTCCTGGGGTTAATGATGTCATAGCTATACAGACTCCACCCACATGCCTGCTTTCTGCTGGTCACAGGCAGACAGCATGTCGGTTCTGAAAGGCCACTCTGACCATGACACCTCCTCTCTCCTCATATGAGACACAATTTAGGCAGCCAATCAGTGAAAAGCTTATTATCATAGCCTCCTTTAGCCTTCCTGCCCCCTTAGATCCAAGCATTTCCAAATAGGGGGAAAGAAGAGCTGCACCTGATCCTCTACAGAGATGAAATGTTTCTTTTTTTATTCAACTCTATTCAAATTTTTGTCTGCCAGACACCCAAGGCATGTTGTAAACAGTCAACAAACAGAACTAATTGTGAGAGAGAGACTTAGAAAGTTATTATAATTTAAAAAGAATTTGACATATTTAAAAAACAAGATTAAAAAACTAAACTGAAAGAGCGCTGTTCTACAGTTAGAGGAATCTGTTTATGGAACAACCTGAACAAATAAACAAAAAAAAGCCAAATCAAATTTTGTCTTGAAAAAGGACCACAGCAAGTATGTTGAGCAAGTACAACTACACATGTTAATCTGAGTCTTATTATGTTTGTTTTTTGGGGTAAAATGTGAATTAACATGTGGTCTTTTTTTCTTTGTTTTGTCACATTTTTTAGATTTTTTTTGTTTGTTTTGAAAGCTTTATTTAATAACAGAGAGAAATAAAGACAGTCAAACAAACCAGTACATTTCTTTTTTTAAACTTGTGGTGCTCTTTATTGCTTCAGGACCTGGAATCAGAGCCAGGACAAAAAAAAAAAATCACACATTCATTTAAAAGGATGAGAAATATTAGTTTACTTGCATGCAAATTTTACAAACATGTCACTAACCACCAAGATCTACCCTAGCATGTGCGATCTCAAAGAACAACAACTGACATTAACATGGAGCCTGATATTAAGAAAAGAACAACTGTCCAAAGAAGACCTGCTGCACTGATCTGATCAGAGGAAGACGATGTGAAAGGGGAGGAGACCGAAGGAGAAAGACATGGAAATATATCATATTACAGCATTAGTCTAATGATCTGTGCTCAGAGGAACCTGTCTGAGTCTGTGTCAAAGGTTCAGAAAAGAACAACTGTCCAAAGAAGACCTGCTGCACTGATCTGATCAGAGGAAGACGATGTGAAAGGGGAGGAGACCGAAGGAGAAAGACATGGAAAAATATCATATTACAGCATTAGTCCAATTTTTTTGTACCCATACCTTGCAAATGATCTTTGTTCTATAATAAATTGTGATTATTGAGTTCCTCGCGTGATTCCTGAGAACTAAACATCTTTTTATATTTGTTCTTTTAAACCTCAGCTGCTTACAAATTGTTGGAGCGATTCTGCTGCCAATGTCTGTCTCCTCTCCCTGGTTGGGTCTGTTCAGGGTCAAACACATTTTGGATCTTGTCCATTATCCTCAGGGTCTTTTCACATTCCGTCTGTATCTTATCTTTCTTTGCAAAATAATTTATGCACATGGGTGAGCAGGCGTTACGAAATCTTCTCTTTGCTATCCTCTCTGAACCCGGTCCAAAAACAGTCTTAAAACAGGACGTGTGTTACACATTTCCTCAAAACATGAAATGATTCTGTTTTTTTGGTGGCCTTATGATCATCTTTGACTCAAGACCAAAGCTGTCCCACCTTAACTCTCCCACCACATCCCAGCGGGAGATCACAACAAAGTGAGGCTCAAACTGGCAGCAGATGAGGACGGAGGTGGACGAGAAGATTAAAGCCTGAATCGAGCGTAAGCATCTTAAATCCAGAGTAGAGTGTGTGCGTCAAAGTGCATGTGTGTCTTTCTTTGACAGCACGAGTCAGCTCCCATCAAAGCTACAGTGGGCGTGAGATAAGGGATGACTAAAATGACAAGCGAGGGGATGCAAAAAGAGAGGATAAGAAAGAGAGAGAGGGATGTTTGGAGCTTCAAGCATCCCCGCTCGGTCTTATCAGCTCAGATAGAGAAGAGAGAGATGATCAAAACAGCAGGTGGCTCTCCCACTGAGCGAAAGAAAGAGTGAGAGAGAGAGAAAGAGAGTGAGAGATCAGCGTGGGATGCCGTCGACATACACACAGACACCCACGCACACACTCGTATGAATCGCACACACTAACCACTCTTTCATCTGTTCTGCTATGAAGCCCAAAGCAGTATCAGTGTAAGCGAGCGGTAACAAGGCATGCACATTTGAGTGTTCTGGATGTGTGTGTGTTCATATCAGGAAGAGAGATAGAGGGAGAGAGAGAGAGAGAGAGAAAGAGAGAGAGAGAAGTGCAGCGGCTTCTTCTCGAACAAAGCTCCCTTCATGTGTCTGGAGAGTCCATGCCAAGGAATGCTGTCTGAGGATGGGCCGTCTTACGCCTCTGAGGAATGCCTCCTCTGCGTGTGTGAGTGTGTTGTGGTGTGTGTGTGTCAACAAACTTTGTTTGTTTCAGGATGCCAGAACACCCTCAAACTTAAACACTACACCATTATACTAGGCACGTACTATAGAGTGGTGCTGTAATGAGGGCTAAAACATAAAAATCAATTAGCATTTTGGCACTTCCAGTTGTCATTTCAAAGTCTGAGGGGGTTTCGGTTAAATGCCTGAAATAAGGTCCATAGGGCACACAAGCTAAAGAGGTTTTGACTTTTACACCTTCAAGGTTCAAGGTTCAAAGTGTCTTTATTAGAACCAAACGGTAAATTTGTCTTAAACATCTCAGCAATCTCTACATTAAAAAAAAAAACAACCACTCAACAGGCACGTAATGAAAAACAAATCACAGCATTAGAAAATGACAAGATCATTTTAAATTGTTTAAATAATACATATTACAATCATAGAAAAGTGCTTAAAAGTGCTTAAAAGTGGCCTTAAGATTCAGGGTACCAACTGCTGTTGTTACAAAACTGCTTCTGTACCTTTTTGTCCACCCTTCAAGAACCACAACACTACAGCCATAAAACAGAACTACATATATGTTGCATCTAAAGCAATGTTACTCTAAGGTAGAAGGAGCCAAAATCTTCACGCCAATATGTGACCCTCACCTGATGTTCTCTGACAGTCTGAATGAAACAAATCTGATTACTTCATATCAGACTCAGGTCACTTTCATATGTGGTTCTGTCTGATATTTCTCAAAGCCAAATCACTCTGAACAGTCATGTCACTTTTCAGTTGCCTTTTTATCTTTTGAAGTGAGACTGCTGTCACAAATCTGTGCCAGAGGAGGCAGGAAGCAGCAAGGTCCAATGGATGAAACAATCATGACGAAGTCTCACGTCACCAGAAATGGAAAGATTTTTCCTTTGCATTTTCAAAAGTGCTCTGTATTCACACAAAAACAATGTGCGCTCACATGGATCCGCGAAAACGACTGAAAACGCTGAAGCATGCATGCCAGTTCAGTAGTTGGTGATGTAGGTTTGTAGTGAAACAGCAGTGTTAGAACACGCGTACGCTTTCCAGTGAAGACAAACTCTTCAGCAACAACAAACAGCAATGGCGAGTGGATACACAAAGACGCAGGAGTTTCTTGTCTGGACAACAAATCTGCCTCGACCTTTTTGACTGGATAACAACCGAGCACAGTAAGCAGCACACAGGCTGCTCGGTAGACAGTAGACGCTGTTGTTGCTATTAGGTGTGCGTGCAATCTTCATCTAAGAGAATATTGCACATGAGCCTTAATTAGCATCAAGACCTCCACCTTTCTAACTTCTGGCTTACAGTTGCTAACAGATTCCTGGTAAGGACTACAGAGTTTGTTAGGGACAATGATGTCATCTTTGTGAATGGCCTTTAAAGCAAACAATGTAAAACATGTAGTTAGCACAGACATGATTATCACTTTGATCAGGCTATACTATAATAACCTGACATACCAGATTGGCTCTCCAATATATTCCACTGGTCCATCTGGGATAAAGCCCACAAAAAGTGTTTGAGAATGAGCAGAACCTTTCTTAAGCATATCTGGCAGGTGAATGGATGACCATTCGTCAATAATGTTGTAAATGGGAGCTACTGCTGCAGTGAAAAGTACAAAACGTAAGAAGAACAAACTGTCGGTAAAACATGTTGGAAGTGAAGCAAAAATATCCTTTCCATTGAGAAGAGCGTTCTTCATTTAATAAAGAACAACAACCCAGGTATGATCAAACTGTCATTGAAGCTGTTGGCATTTTGTCCCTGAAGTTGTCTTGGTCATAGCTTCTAGCTATTTCTAGAAAGGACACTGATTGTGTCACTTTGAGCCGCTCAAAACCATTGTAGACAGGTTCTAGGCAAGATGAATCCGCCTGATTACAGACTCTGAATCAAGCAAATCCAACCTCACTGTGCGGTTATTGATTTACTGCATTATTTTAAAAAAGGATAGTCCGAAATGCAAATTTCAAGTCAAGTCTCATTTAATATCACAATGTTTAAAAGCTGCTTCTCTACTTGAATATCATTTGCACACATGAATGCCACCCTGTTGTAAGCAGAGTTCAGTTCTCTTGGCTATTCTTACCATTTCTGCTATTTTTGACCCTTTCGCTAAATTTCTTTTTGTATGTTTTTACTGTACAATGTTTAGTAATCAGATCTCCCAGAATTTCATTGTACTAGTATGGAATGACAATAATGGCTTCTTCTTCTTCTATTCATCTTCCCATAAAGCAAAACAAAGGCTTTTAAAAGATTATAGATGAGCAACATATTAAACATTGAGGCAGAGCTTGACTTTAGATGTCCAAATGTACTCACTTATGGTTCTAAAATAGTAAAGTGATCATGAAAAATATGCAAAACTGTGAGCACTGTTACACCAGTTATGTGAACTTCTAATGTAGATGCTATGTTTTCGGTAAAACTTAAATCCGTATCCTCTAAAACTTTCAAAGACTTTTTTAGACCTTTATGTGTGGGCATGTGTTAACTTGGATTTGATATTTTCTGCCATGTTTTCGCTCATGTTCTCAACGCTCAGGGTCTACCTCCTGGCTCTTTCTCTACTTTTTTAAGAGCTTTGATGCCAGCTAAACTTTTCTCCCAAAAAGTCATGCTTAACACCTCAAAAGCAGGCCAGCAATTAAAAAACCTGTCTGTGGGAGGAGATGAGAGAAAGAGGGAGCAGATCAGTCGACTAACATGACCAAAAGATGTTAGAAAAACCTTGAAGCAGTGCCTGACTGTCCCACGGATAAACACATCAAAGAGGAAACCGCTGAGCGTGCACGGGTGAGTATGAAAACGTGTGTGGGACAGAGACAGAGAGAGAAGGAGGGAGATGAGGTGGGCTGCTATAGACAATGAGCGAACTGAACATGTGAGAAATCAGAGACGAAGGGGAACGAGGAGGGAGATGCTGAGAGATTTGTCAGCAGCGTGCAGCATCTCTGGAGTGAAGAGAGTGAAACACGATCCGCTCTGTTAATCAGAACCACGGCGTCCCTCTATCCATGTGCGTGTAAATGATACAGTGAGAGTAAAAACCTAACAGACACTGTGTTTCCAGCTCTGACAGATGCTGTGAAGCAGGGGTCTGCAAACAGCAGCTGTTTCTGAGCTCAACCGGACGACCACTGACAGCCAAAACGTGGAGGCGAGACAAAACTGTGGGATGAGGGAGATAAAAAGAGCACAGAAATATCGCACAAAGCTTTCCGTCTGACAGTCAGAGAATATAAAGGAGCTATTTAGAGTAAAACAATGTTTCGATCAGGTTGTCATCGTTCTTATTTTTGCTCGGGTGACCACATTCTGAAAACCCACAAAGAGGACCCTCAGTAGCATGTGTTGCATCACGCACTCTCAATACCTGAACAGATAGTACACTGAAATAATGCCAGTGGTCCAGAGCAGTGCTTTATTTTAAATATTAACTCTATTACCACTGTGAATATAAATGGCCACCAGGTCTTTTTTGTCTTATTTTCAATAAATTAGTCAGAAAATGCCCTTTGAGCTAATCATTTTGCACCTTTTTTCAGGTAAAAATAAAACTTTCTAGTGAATATTTGTCATAACTAAGTTGTAAATTCTTGAAACAGTGTAATTACAAGAAAAACAGATTCCTCTTTAAAAACAATTCTAAATGAACACGCGCAAAACAGTTGAGAAGACAAAACAAAAAACAATTTTAAATTATTCATTTTTACTATTTTTCATCAATTATATTATACAACTATTTACAAAATCCATTAAACATAAACTATAACTAAAAAGATGATTATGAAAGATGAACTAGGTGAAAAAACGGCAACAGAGCTAAAATACCACAAAAGAAAGGCAACAAAACACTCCTGTATGATACTAATGCTATTATTTACAATATGTGTTACATTATTTACACAGAAATAACAGATAAATACTAATAAATGACTCAAATGTTTGTCTCTGAATCTTCTCTCTGCTCTCGTCAGCTCACTTCCTGTACCTCCCCCTCAGGCAATCCAGCCTTTACCATAAAGCACCTTATATCTGGAGAGCTCTGCTTCTCAGCTTTCAGAATCCACTGGAATCATTTGTATTGCGTGGATACTCAAGAAGTCACAATAGTTGCATGCTCATCTTTTTCTGTCACTCTCGACAGTTTTGTCTGTAGAACCAACTGAGTAAAGCCCATTTTAGAGGATTTTATAAAATCCTCAATGACATAATTTTACGACTAAAAAGGAGGATATGTCCAAGCACAAGAGGACATATGGTTACCCTAATTTAAGCTCTCAAAACTGGTTTTTTAACATAGAGTGTGTATTTGAGTTTAAGTACCTCAGCAGTAAGCCCCAAGTGGACATTTAAAGATGCTACGAGGAGTTCCTAAGTAACTACAAAAAAGTCTCACTTTTAGATATATGCCTGATTGAAATACACACTTTAAGATGAGTTTTATAGCATCAAAATAGGTTATCTATAAATGCTATTCCTTAGCTAAGTGGTTGGGTTGGACAGCCGGCTACAAAACTACGATAAGTTTTCCAAAAATTGCTTGTTGTCACACATCAAAAACTACCGCTATGTAACTAGAAACAGATACATAACTTTGCTGCTTTGCATTCTGTAAGTTGTTGAAAAAGAAATTGTAAAGCAATGCAGAGTTCTGAGGAAGACCCAAGCTGCATTTATTGGCATCACAACAAACACACGCTTTGGTTTGGGTCACATCTTTTGGTCGTTCCAGTTGTAGTCAGAAGTAGGAATTTCCGGGTACCAAGTAGGAAACTGCAACTGGAACATCCCCCGAAGTCGGAATTTCCTACTGGAAACTCGGTGAAACCTCGCCACCCCTGAGTTGACAATGGAAGATGGATGCCCCCAGTGTGAACAGTTATTTAGCTCCTGTAATAATCAATTTATTTGCACTTCTGACTGGGGTGTGTCACTCTAGATCAGCTGTATACATAGTATTGTTAGACTTATATTTACAAAAATGCTGCCATAGTGATAATCACATTCTTCATGTGATATTTGTGAACAACAATGCAGGGCGTGCTAACAACAGCTAACCATAGCCTGGTAGATCGGCATGTTTTTTTCCGACTTCAACTGGAACGCCGATACGTTGGAGATGATGTCACTCCCAGTTCTGAGGTTACTGGAACACAGCATTACGACAGTCGCCGCACATGCTCATGGGTAGCAGAGTCTTTGTGTCTACGGAAAAAAGATTGTCCTCATAGCACCTTTAAGGAACTGCATATTTTTGCACTTCCTCACTGGCTTTAGTTTTCAACATCCCAGGTTTCCACTTGTTTGTAGCATGGCCTTTCTCCCAAAAATAAGATTTAAATCACAAGAGCCTGAGCTGGTTTATCTGTTTTTTTGGAAAAGAATCAGATTTTTTTGGAGTCTGAAAAAAACGATGCAGGCTTAACAAAGACCTCCTCATCAGATCGTCTCATACTGTACTTCTAAACTCTGGCTGAACTGCAGCAGCATGCTTCAGGACATGAGGATGACTCACTATTTTGGGACACATGTACAACAATGCCATCGCGGGTTCATGGAGAGTTAGAGAAGGAGAAAGAGGAGGGGTGGAAAAGGGTCTGCCAGAGGGGGGGAAGACACTGAACTCTAAGTGAAGACTGAGCCCACGAGGGAAACTCATCTTCTTCGACTGCACAAGATGTTTTAGTTTGAGCCAGAAGGGCGAGCATGGATCGAAAGAAATGGTTCCATGTATAGCTAGAGTAGATAACAAGAAATGCACCAGGAAGTTACACTGGCAGGAGAGGTTGTTACATTAGACCTTTCACTAAAGAATTCAGCTCTGTTTTTCTCAAGATTCCCTCTTACTTTAAATTAAACATATGTTCTTTGTTAAAGAGGAAACTGAGACAGAATAGTGCCCCTGATCTACCTCTATTCTCACTCCATCTCACTCTGTTGGAGCTCCAGTCAAGCCAAGGACCCATTTCCATGTGGGCCCAGTATGTTCTGATTGGTTGGCCTACTGCATGGTGACTGGTAAGTTCAGAGCCATTTTGAAAGGATCAACGCTCTCTCCAGTGTAAGCTCTGTTTTGGGCTTTCCACCCCTCAAACTGCTGACAAAGCAGGCATTCACTGATAACAAGGTAAGGTTTATTGGTAAGTACATGGCAAATATGTGCAGCAAACTTTGACAGTTCTTCATGTGTGCGGAAATAAATCTACACCTGGTTAGTGACAAACTTGATCAAACTTCTTAGCAATGATTCTGAATGCTTTATAGCATGTGTAGAAGCACAATGGCTTCATTATACTTCTTATCTTTTCTCTCTGTTTTATATGGCTCTATGTGATCTGCTTTCAGTGAGGTACATGCTGTATTTGTCTTGTTTGCATTTGATCCTTTTCTAAACTCCTCTCACAACGACTACTGTGCAATTCTACGTTAGCAACCATAACCATACATGAAAGGTCTGTCAAGTCTTTGGCAGAAAACAATATGCTAATGCGGTGTGCATAAGGGACTAGCAAATACAACAGTCGATATCCGAGAAGTTAGGAGGGTGGTGTTGAATTTTTTGCCTTCCCCAAGCCCAAGATTCAATAATAAAAAGACGCTAGTTGTGGATAAAGGACAAGAATATGTGTGTTAGTTCTAACTGTTAGCTAACCATAGTCCTGTCTGTTAGGTAAGATAACATTAGCAAACAAAGGTGTCTCAACAGTAGGTTACTTCTGTTAAACCTTGAGCCACTGGGTAATACGCATTGGGTGCTTGATGCTTGCATTGAGATCTATGTACTTTCTCCTCTATTTTACTGTCCTCTTCATTTGAACTCTGACAGCATTTGATTTAGTGAATATATCTCTCAAAAGCATACTGGAGACCTTCTATCTTTCTCTATTTCTGATATCTCTGAAGAATTTGCCCAGAAATTTGCCAGTATTTTTCCTAAGGAATATCACTCATGGGTATCACTAATACTCCATATTTGTTATTCTAGGAGTGTAAGTTAGACAGGTGTAAAAACAGTAACCAAGGAGGGGCGGGACTTAGCGAAGGGTCAGTTGACAGGTGCTTCTGCTTTGCCTCTAAGCAAGGAGGTAGCTGGTTTAAAGCCAGCATCCCGGTGTGCATGTGGGTTCCCTCCAAGTACTTCAGCTTGTTCGACTCCTCTTAGGTTAATTGGTGACACCAAATTGCCATTAAGTGCAGGTGAATGTGTGAAAGGTTGTCCATCTCTCTACATGGCTTTACGTTTAGCTAGCAACCAGTCCAGGGTGTACCCATCTCTCGCCCAATTTCAGCTGGGATAGGCTCCAGCACTCCATGACCCCAAGTGCTGGAGCCCCCTGGATTCAATTGTAAGAGCATAGAGATGTGCGTACTACTCCAAGTCCATGAAAAATTCTCACAATCATATCATCATTTAATCCCAATAGAGAGGGTAAGATTGTGCATGATCTGCATTTTCATGGCATATTTAAGGTCAATAAGCCCCCTGTGTAAATGCTAGATCTTTCTCATGTCTGATGTGTGTATATATACAAATAATTGTAAGCTTACAGCAGTCAGACTCGTCCGACCAGTCTCCACAGTCGTCGTCTCCGTCACAGTGGTAGATGTCCAGAATACAGCGGCCGTATGCACACTGGAACTCCTCCACGCTGCAGGTGGCTGCCATCACATCTGAGGCTGCAGAGACACACAAACACAAACCCTCAGACTTGTAAAGCAGATGCTGGAGAGGACGGTGCGGCTGTCTGGGGCTCTGTCTTCTCTCTGACGAGACTGTCAGAAAGTACACGTGAATGAATCAGATCAGCTGTCCAACAAGACAGCAGTCATGCTTCCATACTGAGGCATAAACCCATTACTGCGTCTAAGACAAGATGCAGCTGGTCAGTAACAAGATTCTATGTCCTCTTGTTGACATACATTAGGGTCCTGGTTCTGCATCATGAAGAGAAGAGTCATTTTAGTAGCAGAGCTGCTTATACCCTTTGAAATGTACAAATAACAGGTTGTTCAAAACTCTGTAACCCATGTTTGGAAACGCTTATTTGGGTTTTAAAGGTTTTTTGGCTTTGAATTATTGAGCATATCAGTACTAAGAGTAGTTATGAGGGAGGACTTTTGAATAGCTCTTTAGCAAAGTAATCAGCTGTGACAGAGACCCCTTCACTACCCAGGGTTGAGTCTTTGTACACCTTCTACTTTTAACCCTTTCAGAAAATCCAGTTTAGTTATAAAATCAATTTATATAGTTACTGACAACAAAATGGAGAAATCTGTTGAGCAGGAGCAACATTTACCAAGATGCATTGTGTTTTATTGTATTTTTATTCTGTTTTATTTAATTTTATCTGTACTTGTTAGTTATTTGGAGCACTTTGGTATTGTTTTTGAAAATGCTGAACAGAAATAAAGTGGATTGAGTATTTTCCCTGATTTTTGCTAACAGCCAGGTACCACATGCAGCGGCTGATGGCTCCCTTGAAATTCAACATAGCAAAATGAAAAAGGAGCAATCCTCTGGCATTTATTGCCGAGAATCATATTACTTATGACAGCAACACACTTGTCAACATCAGGAAAGGAAGTGCGGGGATTGGATTAAGTGCAGCAGTAACTTACGACAGTTTTCCTCGTCCGACCCGTCCTTGCAGTCCGTGTCTCCGTCACAGTACCAGTGTTCAGCGATGCAGCTGCCATCTGTGCACCGGAACTCTTTGTCTGAGCACTTACGCATGTCTGAGAAGATTCAAATAAAAACAAGAGTAGAGTTTAGAAGTTGGAGTTAGAGCCGGGTAATAAATGGATTCAATCCATTAATTCAAATTATTTTCTGCAGAAGATTTAAAAAATTAAAAATCGAGCTTTTTTTCTTGCCTCAGTCCAATTGTAAGTAGTTACAATTTTTGAAAGAAAATTACAATTTTCATGATAGTCAGCTTTGTAGGGTTTGCACAAGCACTTTTATAGGCTTGTATTTGTTATTTAAGTAGATTAAATATTGTGTTTCATGCTAATACTGTAAAAATACCTCAGCCTTTTAGTGTTTATGTAGACAAACCTGCCTACGTTTTTACTACATAATCAACCTTTTATGACCCAGACTTTAAGAAGGAAACATTTAGACAAAATGAAGGTAAAACTTGATTTTTTTCATTTTTATGTTACTGGGAGTTATGTTTCTTTTAGGGAGGGAAAGATCGATTAAAATTGTAAATCAAATGTTGTGGAAAAAATCTGGGATTTTATTTCTAGGCCATATCGTCCAGCCCTAGTTGGAGTTAATAGTAAGTGCTAATAATCTGAGTTTTATGTCTATATACCCACCACATTGTTCATCACTGTTGTCCCCACAGTCATTGTCGCCATCACAGTGCCACAGGCTGCGGATACAGTAACCATTCTGGCAATGAAACTCGTCCTCCTCACACTCTCTGGGGGCTGCAGAGAGAAGAAAAAGACAGATGTATTTAATTCTTCAGTTCAAAAACATAAAAACAGAGAATCTGCACATTGACTGACTCCAAAGTGAACTTATCTGATTAATGCAACATAATTTTAATAAACCGTTTTCTTTCAACATTTTTTTTCATTGCATCAATTATATCCACAATCGTATTCTTCTAAATTAATAATACTTATAATAACTTTCAGAGCTTTAATAATTTACATGATGATCTGATGTCTCCAAAGAAAAAAAAAGTCAGATAAATGATGCATTGTCCATTAATTCATTATTTAACACGAGTCTCCACATTTTGCATCTTAAAATACCAACACAACAGAAATGAGTCATATAGTTATTATGTTGTTGCTGTTGGCACATAAAGTCTAATCTTTAAAACTGCAGCTTGTCAGGAAGTAAGAGAAAAACAAACTTTATCACTGGGTAAGTAAATATGTTGTTTGCCAAAAACAATTGCGATGCCCTGAGGAACTGAAATATGTGGGTCACCTATGATGTTGGATGCATGTTGTTTCAATTTTTCTGAGATCCAATATACCAACATTTTAAAGTTATTCTTTCCAATACAGATATTAATACAAATATATTTTGTCAGAGACACAAAGTGTCCATTTTACCAAAGTTGGCCTGTTCCTTTCATGATGGCAGTCTATTTGTGTTAAAAACAGATGTGAAGCAAGAAAAACAACATTTTATTCCTTTATTAATAATGCTTTTGTTTTATAAACGTGGATCTCCAGTAACAGTGAAGTTAACCGTTATGGAACATTTGTACATTCAACAATATCACAGCAAGTGTATGGAATATCTCTGGCCAATTTATACCTGCAAAACACTGGCTGTGAAAATTGGCGAAAAATGTAATATCTGCTGAATATAATGATTAACGTTTAAGGCAATTATCTGCCAATTCTGATACTGCTCTGATAATATCTTGTACTCCTAGTCTGCTCACCAAAAGTACATCCAAATACTTTTTTGTTTGTTTTCATACTGTAAGGGCCACATGATCACATATCATGGTTATCATGGGCTGTTTTGGGCCTTAACGTGCTAAGTGTGATTATATCAAGTACACAGAGCACTACTGACTGATGTTGACAGATGGAATGGAAACAATGGAAATAATTAAAAATAAGAACCTTACCAAAAAAAGAGGAACGCTAAATAAGGGTTAAAGAGAACAAATAATGAGGATACAAAAAGAGCAAAGACTTCAGACTAAGATCAGAGCCAGTCATCTGTGTGCAGGACTGACATGATAAATCCACAACTGCAGTGACACAAGGGAACAGTGACCTTTCATGTCAGGCTCAGAGCAAAGAGCTGAGGAGAGGAAACTGACTTTTCTCTCAGTAAACAAGCTGAACTCTCCCAAGGGCGAAGCTCTAAGGCTCAAAGACTCACGCTGAATATCCTGTGGTTCAGTCCCAAAACAAAAATCATCACACCGACTCCTTCTCCAGCCAAGTGAAGGGAAAGGGTGACCAAATCACTGAGATAGTGCCTGTGTGGCTGTCACGCACGCTGATCTTTGTGAAAACATGCTCTAATAACACTTTCATTTCATACCGCACTTTCGAAGGAACAGAACTTTTCCAAAAACAAATGGATCCAGACCGCTGTAGTTAGTGGTTTTAAAACTGTGGTGTATTGTCCTCCAGGAAACAAAGGCTGTGGCCAGTTTAAATTAATGTTGGTAAAACACAAAACAGAACAGTAACAAGTTTCCAACGTGGAGAATAGAAATAAAAAAATCCCCACAAAGACTTCCGACCACAGCCTAAGTATAATTCTCATTTCGTTTGTCCGCCTAAGAGCTTACTACATCCCAAAGATTCTTACACCAGACAGAACAGTGGAAACAACACCCATTTCCATCCTTGACCCTTTTGACCATGATGTCTGTTTTTCCTCTCAGTCAGGAGGTGTTTATGGTTCATAAAAGTCTGTAAAATTCAGCTTAAGTGCTTGTTTAACAGTGTCTAAAATACATATTCCTGGTTAGAAACAAAATGTTCGATATTCTTCAACATTTTCACGACATGGTTTCAAAGTTTTGCCAAGTTTGTTATTTCACTGACTGGTGTTACACCATTTGAAAACAAGCTTAACTCTGGCTCATATATTCCATTACGCCCCCTTCTCAAGTAGGCCCAGTCTGTTCTGATTGGTTGGCCAGTCTGCTCTGTGGTCAGTTCAACCCTGCTCAACACCATGTTGTCAATGCCTCTGCATTCATTCTACCTTCTCTATCCTGCGCTGGGCTTTTCAAACAAAACAATGGCAGGATATCACTCTGGTAGGTGGATCAATTTTATCTGACTGACAGCAGTGGTGCATGCATGTGTTCTTTTCTGCAAGCATGTTATTAGGGCAGATCTTTCAGACTGAACATGAGCCTTGTGTATTTCATATATCTCACATGCTGAATATCTTGAGAAAAAGAAGGTTGCCTATTTTTACTGCAAGTCGTGCATATTTCTCAGCCAAAATAGGCAGGAAAATGAAAATGAAAAACAATGATTGCCCTGTTTTAGAAGGTATGTGTGTCTACAGCAGTGGAATATGTCAAAGTCAAGATAGAGACATATCATCACCCTTCTCTTTTGGGATTTTCAAAGTAGTGTTGTGTTACTCAAGACCGGACTCCAGAGCATATTACTCGGTCTTTTCTCGGTCTTGGACTGGCTGGACTTGGGTTTTTCTGTCAAGACCAGCACTGATCTGCTGTTCTTCAACATCATTAATGTTAAGGAGGAGGAGCACTTGATAAAACAACAAAAAACTTCAGTTCATGTGTTATTTCCCTCTGTAATGACTGCAACCTTCCCGATGTTGTGACTGAGTGACACCCCCTTAACTGTTCAACCTTGTCATGGTTTTGAAAATAGATTTTGATGGCCTTGGTCTTGTCCCGGTGTCTGCTCATCTCGGTCTTGGTCTCAACTCTCAAAAGTCTTGGTCTTGTCTTGGTCTCGGTGCATTGGTCTCTGTATAGAGTGGTCTTGAGCACAACAGTATTTCAAAGTAAAAGCTCAGTTCTTCAATTGTCGAGGAGAAACTCTCCTTGCTTGTACAAAATGCTTTAAGTCTCACAAAAAAATAAAAAAAAACAAATAATACATGAAAATTTAAAACAGAATTTGGAAAAAAATAAGATTTTATTGGGCCCCACATCCACATTGCCCAACGTTATTTAGCTTTGCATGGCCTGACGTGGCTCAACACAGCTTGATGGTTCCCTCTACACCAGCAAAGTTGCCCTAAACATTGGTTTCATGAAGCACTACAGGACACACTATACTAAACATTTACATGACAGTGATTCAGCCATCTTTCTTTAGCAGTTTTCTTACTCATGGGCCTACTGACAAAGGTTGACAGAAGCTGTGAAACAAACCTCTGATCTTCCACACAATACAAATTCATTATTAAGGAGTGCCTGATCCAGAGTTTTGATCTGGGCTGCTGGTTGCTTCACAGCGAGAAGGTTGCTGGATCAACCCCTTGGCTATCCAGGCCTGTCTTTGTAGAGTTTGCATGTTCTCCCCATGCATGCCTTGGTTTCTTTCACAGTACAAAAACATGCTTGTTAGCATAATCAGTGACTCTTATGGGATGCCTACAGGTTTGAGTATATGAGGAAATGGTTCTGTCTCTATAGTTCAGCCCTGGGATTTGCCCTGACCCACACCCCAACAACCTTGGAAGGGATAAAGCTGTATAGATAATGGATGGACACATCAGGTCAATCCATCAAAAGCTTGTAATCAGCTGCCTATCCTGTGTCTAAATCAAATATACTGGCTGCTCCTTGTGAGAAAATGTTGTTTCAGGAGACAGTTAACCTTGAGACTGCAGATAAAAGACACATTTGTCATTCATCCCATCAGCCCCGAGGACACAGTCAGACAAAAGTCACTCCCTCCAGTGAACTTTCAGCTCGGTGACATTGACTTTATTCCACCGTCAAACCCTCTTATTTATCCAAACAGCTCCTGCACCATGCTTCTTCAATCACACCTCCATTGACAGAACGCTGAATAGATTTTCAAAACACAGCGCCCCCTCTGCTGTTACCAACACAATCAATGGCAGAGCCCGGCCACGCACGCCTGGGGCCGGAGAACACGGGTTTGTCAAGGAGAGCCAATGATGGATGGCCCCTGGCAGGAGGGAATCTATAATTTATCACCACGGTGTGTGAGTGTTAGACGGCTGAGACAAACAGAGAGAGATAACGGGACACGGGAACAGGAGGAGGCTCACAGAAGAGAGAAGATGCCGTTTTTCTTTATCTAAGGGAAAGTCTTCTTCTCTGCTCAGGTGTGTTGGAGCATCACAAAGAGACACAGCAGCTGGAGGAAAACTCCACTTCATGGATTAGAGACATTTTTAAGTGTGTGGCTGGAAGTGTGTGTGATACTCACAGATGCATGAGCAGAGAATAAAGCCTCTTTAATGAGAGCTGCAAACCTGCTATACTGTAATTGGCCAGAACAGGATTGCCCCACTACTTGTATATTCTTTGTTTATGTATCTTATCTATTAACCAACTAAATAAACATTGTCTAATGATTTTCAGTAATGTTGCACTCACTACAATGGTGAATCCAGGTGACAAAATCTTTTTGATTGTAATGACAGTCACTGAGACAGAAATGAAGACCTCTGATCCGTCCACTATTTTACAGCGATTACCAGTAACTATTAAGAAATACACAACATGATGGACCAATATTGGTATTGGCAGATAGTTTCCTTCAAATCTGATTATAGATATTGGCAGATAGGAACATTGTTGCTGTCGTGAAGCATCATATTGGATTTTTGCTGATAACGGTGAACTCATTACTGTGAACTTTGCTGGTGTTACTGCTGATATATGACTGGAATGTATGGCTGATGTATCTATCTGCTGTTCATAGTGGCAAAAGTTTCAATATCATCAGATACCAGCATCCAACTTTTTAGGCCTATATCTGATGATACTGATATCATAGGGGTGTGGGATATGACAATATTAAATCGTTAAGGATTATAACGTGGGGATGATCTCATAAAGCAGAAAGATCGTCAGATCGTCTGTGTAGGTGCAGAGACTTTGACGCGCACCAGACTAACCAATCGTAGCACATTACACGTAGTGCATGGTGGGATCTCCTGTTTGGTTATGTAGCGTGAAGCCATGGTGGAAAGAGAAAAGGAGATAAAAGCTTGAAGATGGCTAATCAAAAATCTGTTCTAAAGCAGCTGTATTATTCACTCAGATTATAGACATTGCAGTTAGATAACATTTGTTCTAAATTGTTCCACTTTAAGAGATAACCAGGTACTTAAGTTTGCTTTTATATTTTTTAATAAGCTATTTGGTGTGTTTAGTTTTTATGTTACAAAAGTGCACTTTATTGTTGTTCACATTACCTTTTATGTTTACATTTATTGCACATTTTTATAAAAAACTGCACTATTTAAATTAAAACCTGTTCAGAAAGTTTCTTTGGCTTAAATTGCTTATTTTTTTCTTTTAGGGTTTTACATGTTTTATATGTTAAGCATAGGGAAAAAATGGTCAAACATGCAAATTAGTCTAGAAAAATCAACGCAAAAAAGAATCATGATAAAATTGTGATCGTTATTTTATTTTTTAAAACTCGTGATCTAATATTTTTTCCATATCGCCCATCCCTATGATATCATACAGATACTATTGTTCAATGCTTATTCACAGCAATTTGACCATTACTATTTGCCATTAATATCCCATTTATTGATTAGATTAGATTAGATTAGACTGAACTTTGTTAATCCCTTGGGAAGACTCCTTTAGGGAAATTAAAAATTGGAACTTTACTGTTTAACGTTTATATATTGGAAGTGATATTGGCAAAATGTGCATGATGGTTTACCAAAGCATTACTCAATATCCACTTTTATAAATCAAAAGTTTGATACAAAGAATAAAATGCTGTTTTTCTTGTCTCACATCTGTTTCTAACACAACTGGATCATAACCACGAAAGGAACTAGTCAATTTGAATAAAGTAGCATAAATAATTTCTTTATTGATGTATTTACGGATTGAAAGACAATAAATCACTGGTTATCACAATGAGCAACTGACTAAGGGTTTCTTTGCCTTCCAACATTGTACCTGGCGTATCAAATGGAAAGATAAGTTAGTTTTCCTGGTTGTTAATAACTGTTTGATTGAATCAACTGAATTGATTGGGTTAAAGAGGCACTTTGCCACAAAAAACACAAGGAGCAAAGTCAGTTTTGGCCCTGGTGAGCTGTAGTCTGTTTTCAATATGTGTTGGTGTTTCATTATGTAAATCAAAAGCGGTATTTTAATCAAAACGAGTTTGGATGCTTACCTGTAGTTAAAAACATACATTTTTGTGCAAATTTATAATCTTCTCAGTTCAGGTCAAAGTACATTTGGGTTAAATTGGGACAGTTTTATTTGGGGATGCATGATATTATTGGAACAATATCCAAATTGGCAGATATTAGTCTGAGAACTCAACATCAGAATTGGCCAATATTGAGATCCCTTGTACTTTATTTTCATCAAATGCACGCAATTAAAAGAAAAAAATAGAACAAACCAATTCAAGGCAAATGTCAGGGCTTGCCTCTTTTTGTGGCCAGGCTCCATTAAGGGTAAGAGCAAATGTGTGTTTTCAGTAAAACGGGGGCACCAACCCTTCAAGCCAGCATCTAAAATTTAGTTTCCTCCAGCTGGTCAATTTATCAACCTCACTGACCTCACTTCACCCTGAATGCCCTCCCCCTTTCCCTGAAAATGAATAAGCACAAAAGCCCTGCAGAGTGTCCAAATGAAAATTTCATTCCATCTGTATTATTGACAAAGACCGCTCATTAACCCGTTATTCCACTTGTAAGAAATAATTGATTTTCTCCTTTGCTCTCTTTCCCATTTCCCCCTCTTCCCTCACATCAGCGGGGTAAACAGAAAAAGGTCGCGGGTCAACAAGCCCTGAAGATGGTCATCACTCACGCAGCAGCCAAACGTCAAAGGGCAAAGGGCAGACAGAGTCATTACCAGGATCCCAGCACTGGTGTGTATGTGCGTGCAGAGATGCAGTCCTGGTTTTTCCTTTTTTCTGCAGAATATTCAGAAAACTTTGAGAGCCCACAAAGTTCAAACACACACCCCCACACAAAGACACACCTCATTCTCTGTTTGTCGGAGAATCTTGACAACTTCGGTTTCAGCCGAGCGTGGAGGATTGTCTCCCCTGTCTCTAAATAATGAAATAAAACTTCAGCATTGCAGCAAGAAACAAAATATATTGGGGGGGTGAAAACAGGCCGAGGTAGAAGAAATAAGAGAAAGAGAGAAAGAGAGAAGCATGAAATAATAAGTAGTTTGGGGAACAGGGGAGGAGGAGAAATTTACTGGGCATGAAGATGAAAAATTCATAGGAGGCTGCAGCAGACAGACCCCCCATCAGGATGTGATTCAATGTCTGGGTGCCGATACAGAATGTGGGTCATCAGATGAGGAGAAAACTCCAGATAATGGACAGATAGGGAAAATCGTGCAGAGGAGAGGGCTGCTGCGCACATGCTCAGCATGGGAGTGAAATCTATAGCCACATATGTCAAGGCTGGGCAGTTTTAGCAATGAGATGTTTCACTATAGGTGATTGAAAAAAACTGAAACCTACTGGTTTAACGACTTTAAGTCGACAGATTTCTACTGTACATGAGATTTTATGAGCTACGTTAAGACTTCAAGACGTGACAGAGAAAAGCACACACTTTTATCTTTAATTAAGCAAGATCACAAGTACCTGTTTGTTTGTGATACAGTTTAGACCAAACAGGGCCATAACCATTACCTTATCTAAGATCAGAAATAATGACTTTGCATTACTAAGCTGTATTAATGCTGTCTCCTGGTGGTAGGTCGTGGTTTCTGATCACACTGGTGTAGCAGTGCTGTCCTCACTTAACCCTTTATAAATCAATCAATCAAACTTTATTTAAAAAGCACTTTACATAAAATGTAGCGCAAAGTGTTGAACGTTTAAGTTCACAAGCAGATAAGAGTCAGGGCAAAAATAATACTTAAAATATGACAATAAAGTGAAATAAGATAATGAAAAATACAAAACCCCACCCACCTTTCCGGCCCACATTTAACTCAGACAGCTCCTCAGGTGCACACACATGTATCCAAGCATAAACATGCTACCAAGCACACACACACACACAGGGACATTAGTCAAGAGTATTCAGCAAAAGAGGGCTGAGAATGGCTATCACAAATGAAAAATGAGGAAACACAGGACAGGAGCTAAGACTGAATGGATAAAGCCATGATAGGATATATCAAAGGTAATAAAGTGCTTGAAGTTGATCAAAAGAAATAAAAATAACATAAATTAAACTGTATAAGAACCCAATACTTTAAGGAAAAAAATAAAAAGGGGTTAAACATAAGAAAGCCTTTAAAGCCCCAAAACACAAGTTATAGTCAGAAAGTTCTAATTTTTGGAGCTGAAATGTTTATTTGTAGTTGTATCTCATTTGATTAGGTGTTTATAGCAACTGATGATTCCCCTGATGACATTTTTTTAGAATTTATTTAACTGCATTCAGATGCTGTTTTAGTTATTTGTGGATCATGTTGGTTACATAGAGGTATCATGAAAGTATGTATCAAATATGAATCTGCAAGCTTTAGAGGTTCAGTCATAAATCTATAGATGGTGATGGACTGGATGTATGTTGGAAACTGACTTTATATCTACAAAGCTAATTCTCACTGGCTAAACCGAACAAGCTCATGTTTTACTGGACACAAACATTCATATAGGGAAGTGATTCTCAACATCTGTCAAAAGTGAGTCACAACCCTCTTTTCAGTGGGTTGTGAGCCTATGCCTGGGTTAAAAAAAAAGTTTGGGAAAAAGTCCTGAGTTTTTCATTTGAAGGGGACTTTTTTTATGCAGTGGAATGCCGTCTTCTAACAACAGGTAGTGATGAAACCCTGCAATGCTGATTCATGCAAAGCTCATGAACTCAGCATGGACTCAGCTTAAGTGACATATTTGAACAACTTTTAAAATGACTTCTTAGAAGTTGGACTTTTATAATCCACGTTTGTCCATTGAAGAACTGTGAAGTCTCTTAAAAATGTTTTGTGTGACAGTCCTATAAGCAATGGCTTACGCAGTTCTACTGATTAAACATTATTACTTAAGACTGCCCTAGGATTCCCTGTTTTGTATCAATTACAATGCAGCAAATTGAGTCGAAAGGGAATATTTCTCTCTCTGGAATATCCATCTGCAGATCATTTTGGTTTCTCACTAAAGTTTACTAAAGTGTGCTGACATACTGTGATGTTCAGGTTTTAAGTGCAGCATATTTTTATTAAATAAACCTGAGAAGTTGAAAATTTTCCTCGATTTGGGTCGCAGCTCGAAAATTAGGAGTGATGGTGGGTCCTGAAGCCAGACCAGTTGAGATAAAGGGAGTGCATTAGCAAAATTCTGGCAATAAAAGACAAAGACAGCCTCAGTCTGTTGCTCTTTGTGATAACTCATGAATCATTTTCTTCCCATCAGTAAATTCAGAAAAGAAGGAACTGATGCTGCTTGAAAATAAGAAACTAGATAACATTAAAACTGGAACTGCCAAATTAATGACGTCAAAGCTCAGCTCTCTGTTTTTGCACTTTAGGGCAGCCAACACTAGAAGAAGAAAAAAAAGGTTGATTATAGATGTGTAGGTGTTCAAATGAGCAAGTGATTGACAGCCCTTTAAACCTGAGTTATTTTTGAGACAGGTCAGTGAGGGGGAAAAACTGACCCAGTATTGATCTTCAGATAAAAGGGTAACTGCCTGACTCTTTCCACCATGTGTTCTCTCCATCAGGAACATGTCACACCCTGAAACTATTCCTGTCGTGCACACAGAGCGTTAAGTGTGATTAAACTGAGTCACCGATCTGACAGCGGCACTGTGATGAAACGGCCGGCTTAAATAGTACTACAATACAGATCAGACCTCACTTATGGGGCTCTCTGAGTCATCAGGAGTAAACACTGGGACTCTAAGTGGACGATTTGTCTACACAATCCACTATAATACCACGCTGAATTATTGAAACACTCGTATATTTGCAGTTCTTTGCTTGCTGGAGCCTTGTCACGTACAGGACAGCCTGAATACAGAGAGCTCAAACGCCATTCCTTACCTTAAACTGACCTTTACTCTAATTTCAGCTGTAATGGACTGTTATGGATTCACATTTTCAGTTAGAATTTTGTCCTGAGCCTCCCTGTCTGATTAATGCAAATCCTCTCTGTTGTTCCGCTAAGTTGGACTTGGATGTATATTGTGCTATTCTCTATCACTGATATATATATGCTACATACATATATATATATATCTATATATATATAGATATATATAGATATATATATATATATATATGCTACAATTCTCTTGGTCACGCATTTTGTCTCGTTGTCTTCTCTGGATTGCTGGTGTGGACAGTCACATCTCTCTGAGTAAACAAACTTAAGATCTGAACCATCTGCTGCTACTGTCGGTGTTCCCCAAGGCTTTGTCCCAAGTCCACTTTCCTACATCATCTATCTCTTTCAACTTGGTCACATTTTCTGTAAATTTGCTGCTGTAGACTTGCATAGCTTCAACTACCACAACAGCTGATATTTAACCTATAATCTGTTTCTTCTCCATTATCATTACAGTTCCCATTAACACCAAAATAATCAGTCTATCAAACCACACAGCGGCTTTTGCAAATACCAGACATAGGTTATTGTAACCATGGGTACCAACATGAACGACCTGTTGATGTGGACATTCCTGACACCAGCAATTAGTCTCCTATATTGACATGCATACTAAACTCGTTCAAATTTCATCTCTCTGGGTTAAGAAATTAAAGAACTGATTCATTCCTATTACTGCTGGTGTTCCCCAAGACTCTGTTTTATGTGCACTTTCATTCACTATCTATCTCTTTCAACTTCGTCAAATTTTCTGGAAATTTAGCATTTAACTCCAGCAGGAGTGCTGGTTTTTGTGGAGCGGGAAAACCATGCACATACCATATAAGGGCCTTGCCCACCATAGGCCCAGATACCAAATGTCTTTCCTTGCTCTCTTTCTGAATCCATCTACTGTGTCTTCGCTATCAATGGAGGACAAAGTGCCCCAAAAATACCTTTACTTTCTCATACGCAGGAGACATGCAGCTGTTCTCCATGCCTTACTCCACTCTTCCTTATTTTTACAGCGGAAACCTGGTTTTCTGGCCACTTGATCAAATGTAACAGAAAAAAAAAACAAAGATTCTTCTTTTTGGTTTAAAATCAACTGTTGCCAAGTCAAAGAGTTTATCACTGAGCCTTGGAGGTTCAGAACCCCATTGCCAAATCTGGGGGTCTCTGACATCATGCTCCCTGTAGAAGCAAGTGGTCATCTATACTATAATCTGGGCACATATTTTCAATTATGCGATGTATAGTAATGGGTGATAATGTCACTGCAAATGGCAATGTCCAGTAGCTTTATGGTATTGTTGTCGTTTCGGAGTCAAACAACTCTTCAGAAGCTTTGTTCATTTATTGATCAGCAGTGTGGTAGAGTCCTGTTAAGCAACATTTTTTTTTTTTTTTTAATGTATTTTTTGGGCATTTTGTGCCTTTATTGATAGGAGAGAGACAGTGGATAGGCTTGTGAAAGGGGGTAAGAGAGTAGGGGAAGACACTCTGCAAACTGGTCACAGGCGGGATTCGAACCCGGACCGGCAGAAGCAAGTACATGGGGTGCCTGGTTGCTAACCACTCCGCCAAACCAGCACCCCTGGTAAGCAACATTTACTAAAGAGGGAGAGCAGTAGTGTACAGTACAGCAGCAGCAGCAGAGTGCTGTGTCACAGTCTGGTATAAAGTAGGTCTAACAAATCTAATTAATTTTCTAGTGTAGTATCAAAGTTTAAAATTCTGGTACCGTGACAACTCTAAACCCTTAAGACCACCTTTGGCAGAAGATGTCTCTGCATTTCCTCCTGACAGTGAAGCAGTTTGATCCAAAAAGCCTTCATCGGTGCAGCTGCTGAACTTGCAAACAGACCATCAGAATTGCACATACCTGTCACACCAAACATTTCCTGTATTTCTGTCAATGCTGTAGATACATTCAGTGCTGATTACTGAAACAATCCCCTCTCTAAACATTCTGGAAAGTTTATCTTAAACTGATCCAGAAATCTAGTGCTCACATCACCATTAATCCACACACAAACCCTTTCCTAAACTTCAACACCAACCTCAATGGCTGCCAGTAAAAATACCACATTATAAGATTGTCTGTCTCACATTCAAGGCACTCCATAAGCACCTCCACACCTCTAATCTCTTGAATACTTAAATCCTTATCTATAGGCTCTTCTGTCTCTAGTATCCTCACTGCACCTCCTGTCCACTTAACCTCTGTGGAGCTTGGAGCTTTTAGTCGTGCAGCCCCCTTGTCTCTAGAACTCCATCCCACAGACCATCTGTGATTCTGACTCTACACACTGTCATATCCATCCTTGCCATTTCAGTTGAACTGTAGCTTTTTAGACAAACTTCTCTAGCAAATTATTTCTATATCTTACTGCTGTTATTTTACAGAGTTTTGAATTTTCAACGTCTATTGTATTAATGGGAAAACCCTAAGAGTTTTGAAAGACACCTTTAAATAAGAAGCTTTATAATATTATCATCTTGGTCTAGATCATTTTAAGTTTCAATCCTATTACTAAGCATGCAAGATTCATCCACTATCCATCTATTTTACCGCTTATCCCTTTTGGGGTCACAGGGGGCTGGGGCTTATGCCAGCTGACATGAGGTAAGAAGCAGGGTATGTCTTAGACTGGTTGACAGTTGACTTCAGGGCCACCAGACAGAATGTTTTGGTCTGTGGGAGGACGCCGGATGTTCAGAAAGAATCATGTGAACTCCACATAGAAAGGCCTTGACCAACAGGGGGTTTGATCCAGCAACCTTCTTGCTTAGGCGTGCTGTGCCACCATGGATGGATGGATGGCAACATGTCTTCAAGGCTAAAGAGGTAAAGGATCATCCAAACTGTCCATCCATCCATCCTTCCATCCATTGTCGATGTCACTTATCTGTTTTGGGGTCACGAGGGGGCTGGAGCCCATCCCAGCTGGCACTGGGGCAGGAGGTGGCATATGCCCTGAACCGTTTCCCAGCCAAAAATGGTTCAGGTGTGGTTTGGAGCAACTAATCAACCTAACGAACATATTTGTTGATCTGTGGGAGGAAGCTGGAGGGCCTAGAGAGAACCCACACATGCACGGTAAGAACACGCAAACTCCACACCAAAAGGCTCTGACTGATCTAGGGATTGAGTCAGAGACCTTGCTGTGAGATATGTGCACTACCAGCTGTGCCACTATACCGCCCTTAACCAAACTGATGCACTTTTAGGACTCTAGATCAGGGGTGGGCAGCTTTGGTTACCAAGAGGGTCACGTTATTTCAATCCTCAGTGACAGGGGGCCACATTGTTAAAATTGGAATAACAAACTTGTGACTTTCAGATTATTTACTTGTTTATGTTTATTTTTACTTTTACAAACATTTAAGAAATACACAAAGGGGAATTTAAAGAGATAATTGCAGCTTCATTTTCTTGGAAATAATGTTTCCATTGTAGATTGTGGAATGTTTCCTTCACTACAATGCATTTTTGATTTTTCAAATTGACTGGTCGGCCATATTAAGAGAGTAGAGGGGCCACATGTGGGCCCCAGGCCACCAGCTGCCCAGCTTTGCTCTAGATTGTATTATTGCTGTTTTATTGTTTTAATGGTAACTGTATCTGTTATTGTTTGTGGTATTGCATCTTTGGTTTTATGTTTCTCTTTTATGTTTGGGACTACGGATGAAAACTAGCATTGTGCTAAATCCGGCATTTTGCAATCTGTTTACTTAAATTGTAATGCTCTTGTCTATTTTAAAGTCTTTATTTGATATTCCTAATGGTTTACTGTATAGGATGTGTATAATAGCAACTGAAACAAGCCAAGGGGATTAATAAAGTATTTCTAAATCTGATTCTGATTATGCAGTTCAGACATGTCTTCCATTGAACTGTTTGGTCCAATAATTCAGCGGTGTTTTTTCGTAGATCCCCGTGTTGACACCCGGCTCACTGAAACACTGTCCTGCTCACACACATAAACACACACTCCCAGCTGTAAGCAGTTGGTCGACGCATAAACACACCAACAGAAATAAACTCTAACACGTACGTTCTTCCCCCTCTGCAGGCCACGCTCTCCCTCTCCGGCAGCTGAGGGGTATTTTGAGTTGACATGAACACACAAACGCACCCACACCAACCCTGAGAAGAACAGGATGAACTAAAGTCAGAGGTCAGAGAATGTGTTGTGTGCTGACCGTGGGAGTGCTGACCCCTCATCAATGTGAGCGTGTGTATGTTTTTGAGTTTGACAGCAAGTCTACTCCTCCAGACTCAAAAACAAACACCTCACTGCACACAGCTGCCTCAACATCTGTCCGCTTTAATAACTTGGCCCCCCCGAGTCTGGCAGAGCAGGTCTAGACTAAGTGTCCATGTGCGACTGTGCGAATCGGCGTGACTGCCACTGTTGTGTTTGTGTGTATGTTGGTCTTGATAAAAGAGAGAAAGTGTACTCACGACAGTCCTGTTCGTCTGAGTCGTCCTCGCAGTCGTTGTCTCCGTCGCACACCCAGGAGCGGCGGATACATTTGCCGTTGTCGCAGTGGAAGTCCAGCGGAGAGCAGGTGGGAAGCACTGCAAACAAACAACAGGACAACAAGGCAGTCAGCAAGGACAAACAAACTAATAAAACAACTCAAACAGTGAATCTGAGGAGGAAAAGTAAAGGAAAGTGTGCAGTTCTTTCAAGACCTGTTGCACCTTTGAAACCGTTGCAGACAGCATCTCTGAAAGTGTTACAGACGGTGTAATGTGAAGACGTGTCCTTGAGACAAATTCCACAGAGAAGACGGTCCCGCACACTGTATTGAGCACCGAGTCAGTGCAGTAGCATTGCTCAAAATAGACTTTGTGTGTAAACAGAAAGTAAAAAGTCTGTCGTTTGGTTTCTAATTAGGTACACTAAGTGTATTTTTAAGTGCCATCATTCATACATTTAAAAAAGTAGAAAAGCATTGAGAGAGTGCAGACCTTCTCCAGGTAGCTCAGTTCCAGCAGTGGCTTTGCCACAACCCTGTAAGAGATACAATTCTGAATCACCAGATCAAGAATGGGGCCAGGATCCAGACCAAACTCAGTGCATTGAGCACCGAGTCAGTGCAGTAGCATTGCTCAAAATAGACTTTGTGTGTAAACAGAAAGTTATATGAATTATTGAATTTCGGCAATAGGATTTCCATTTATAAAGTTCAACGTTATTTTGTGACATCAATCTGGAATGGATCCAGTTTAAATTTACCTTGATGATAGAGACGTAGACCCCATATTATCCTGTAAAACTGAAAAGGAAACCATCAAAAAATAACCTGGATAGGATTTTTTAAACTGCCAGTGCCTCCCAATGTTAACTTACAGGATTTTTTAAATTATGGGGAGTGTTTTTTTTTTTTTTTGCATCCAGACAAAGTATCACCACCTAAATCTAATCATTTCCAAGATGATTCATGACCAACATCTCCTGAAAATTCAGCAAAATCCTCCAGTAACTTACAGGATTTTTTTTAAATTATGGGGAGTGTTTTTTTTTTTTGCATCCAGACAAAGTAAGTATCAACAAAAAAAAAACATACACTGCCAAAAACATAACCTAGGCAGAGGTAATGAGCTACATAAACGACAGAAGCGCTCTATAGCTTCCTCAAGTAACAAAGCCAGTCTGTGTCCAAATGCAGTCCCGGCCCCTGTTTTTGTCAAAAGATAAGAGAAAATAACTAGCTACATCAAACATGTGCTACAGATTGAATCCCATTAAAACTTCAAAATGTTACAATGGCTACAAATTAACTACATGCTCTTCATACCAAAGGATAAATGGTTGATATGCCAAAACAACAACTCCAGTCTAAATGTGTCTGCATTCTTTCCAAAGGAATTTGGAAATAGCATGAAAAGTCAACAACAGAAAGAGTCCTGATTTCAAAAGGAGCAGAAACGGTGCAAGTTAATGATCAAAACTGATGAGAGCAGAGAAATAAAGAATAATTGTAAATATATCTGAGTCTGCAGGATGTGTGTAACTTAAAGACACAGTGATAAACAGCGTTGTGTACCCAAAGACATTTGGTCAAGGCACCTCAGTACAGCTCAGACCTCTTACAAGTTTATGTCCCGCCAAAGGACATGGAGGTCTGCTAATTAGCTGCATCATGCCGTCCCAAAAACCAGGCTGAAAACTCTGGGTGACTGTGATTTTTCCAGCAGTAGCCCCAAAATTGCTGAATGAGCTACCCCTCAGGTCAAAACGGACCCCACCTCAGAAATGTAAAATCTCATCTCAAAATCAATTTTTAATCTTTGGCTTTGAAAACTGCATGAGTGTTGTGTGGTCCATTTTGTTGTATTTATTTTGCTGTATTTATTTTATTTACTATTGCGCAATACTTTGGCAACCTTGTGTTTTTAATTGTGGATTGGATTGTGAATATCACCACAGTAAATCAATGACAATAAAGTCTGGGTAATGGGAAAATATGAATTCTCAACCGCACTCACACACCTTTATTAAGAAATTTCCTCTGCTGTTTTTCCACCTTAAGTCATTCTGACTCATCAAAAGTTTAATTTAGCAGCCAAATATTTGATGAAAATCAGCTTTATCTGCTAACCTTTTATTAAGGCAGCTGTGACCTGCTTTTATTAAAACAGAGCGAAGAAAAAGTCCAACACAGAGACGATAGACGAATACATTCTTGAGTCGATGCTGCTGTCTGACCGCTGCAGCAGCAAAGGTCACAGTTTGATGGACAGAGTTTAACCACTGGAGAGGGTTTTTTTTTCTTTGTTTGGTGACAGCTGATCCGTAGCAGGGGCCTGATGTGGACCCGTGTGTCCTCCTGTCTCCCACCTTCTCACCCTGAGACCCAGAGAGCAGCACCGAGCCGGGCTCAGCGCATTCCTCCTTAACTTCATATCCGCTCTAAGTGCAGCGACTTGCTATCTAAGCAGAGGCCGAATGACTGGCCCTTTGTCATCGGCAGACAGAGCTAATTTAATTACAGGCCGTAGAGGGACCGAGGGAGGAGGAGACGCAGGGGGGAGGTGGAGGGAGCCGAACTCCTCATAGTGGACTCTCACTGGCCTGTCAATAGCACATATGAAATATTGACGGAGCATCACAGACTTTATGAAAAATGGATGACGTCACGCTGCGAGTTAAGCAGCCAGGCAGACAGGCGGGCGAGCCGGGGCTCAGTGAGTGAATTAAGTAAGAGTGTACAAGCGCGAGTGTGTGTTTGGGTGTGGCTCTGGTCTCGAGGGATGTAAAGCCCCACTGACCCACATACCCCAGCATGGATACTACATTATTCAGGGAGAAACACAAAGATACAGAGACATGAAAAAAGCAGGAATCCTCTCACATCTCCTTCTTTGTCACCCCTTTATTCTCCTCACCTCCCCTTGAACCCTCGTTTTTGTCTGTGTTTAAAGACCACACTGGTGGCTTGAAATAATTTGCATGCATAATACATTTCTGCAAACAATTATCTGTATCAGAGTATCTATTTACAGTTCTCTTTTTCCCAGGAGGCTGTTGGTTTTAGTTCAATGTGTATATAGAGAAATTCATTCAAGCTACAGAAAAACAAAAGCTTGGGTGGTAGTGAAAAAAACTACTTTTATTAATTTCTTATCCAAATGAAGTTTTATAAACTTCAACTTCAACAAACATTGTTCAACTTTTATAAATCACATTGCCATTATTCTTTCTTTCTTAATTCATCTCAAACTTCAAGAAAACCCTACCAAAACAACAAAGTCAAAATAATACATTTATACACCCAGCAACTGTACATGTCCAGCAAATAATTTTACAGATATAAGTACATAAATATGTATGTCAACACAACAACCAGTTTGAGAAGGGACAGAATGAAACAAAGGGCTTTTCTTATCTAACCTAGTCCTGCCCCTTCCGTACAAATCAGATCCAATAACAGATCAAAAATCATAATTCATTACCAGCTGTCATAATTCATGGAAACAATATGAATGTATGGCTAATATCCTCATTATAAAACTGTTTAAAGAACAATTCTTTACCAATTCCTTCATGAAATCTTGTGATTTTTGTTTGGAAATGTGCTCTGTGTCTGCAATGTCAAACACATGTCACTCCTGATATTTAAAATCATGCCCTACCATCAAATATTTCAGCATGTTTTTGGTGTTACCATTGTCTCATTCATCCACAAGCACTACATTCTGCACTTTATGTATGAAACATTTTAGTGCATTTAGTTTTGAATGGATGGATGGACAGACAGACAGTCAACCTGAGATAAACTTGCTGTTAAACCTTTTGCTTGTGCACTCGTCCACCGATTCTCCGGACATAGATGTAAATATAACTGACTCTGCATAATGTGTGTAACTGGAGGACATTTGAGGCACATGAGAGCACTCAAATTCCTTCCAAATCATACAGCAATCACTAAAAAAATTTGGATAATCTCTGTCAATTTTACTGGTGACTTTTGGCTGACTCTGTTCCTAAATGTCATGTCATGTTAAGCAGCTGATAAAAACACATTGAGTCCTATGACTGACTTTTAATTGGGGTTTAAACAAGTACAAGTGCTGTGTTATGGTGACTTATACTGTAAACAGTGTGTGTGTTCACTTGCCCCAACCTGAAAGGCCAACATTTTTGGCACAATTTATGATTGAGTTGTTTGGTCACTTTGTGCTATTGTACATATTTAAATTGAATGATAAATTAATTTACTGAAAGCATAAAACTGGAAATATTAAAGCTATATCATTCAGCACGACTCCTATTGAGGAAAGAGGGGTGCACAGGACTGCAGCAGATAGAATGAACTATACAGACGATTCTACAACCTCTCTACAATGACAGATCGCCAATATATTCTACCTATTTACAATCTAAAAATGTCATTTTTTACCATGCCGTGGTTAAGAAAGGTTAAGGACCACTGCTCTAAAGGGCATCTTATTCATTGTAAATGTTATTGTGTTGTGATTTAACAGAACAGATGCTGCCAAATTGTTATTTTCTATTGCAATACAAACAAGCAGAAGCCACAGGGAGCCTTCTTTTTGGGGGATGAAAAGCAAAGAAAGCTGTTTCTTATGGCAAAAGGTTAGGGTTTTTGTTTGGCCCCCTCCTTGCCAACTTCTCTCCCCATATGGTGCCTCTGCTAATAAACTCAAACATAAAACATCCAAATAAATTCACTTTTACTAGACAAATCCAAGCAAAAAAAGGGTGGAAAACATTAAAAAAAAACATATTTGCTCGAGCTGCTGCATGAAGCTGTCAGCAGGCTCTTCACACCGTCTTGACTTTTCCTCTCCGTCAAACTGAAACAGTTTGAAGAATCTCTGACCGGGCGTCAGCAGATTTACGGCCTCGACCGACAGCAGGGGAAAAATGCTGCTTCTCAACATTTCAATAAATAATTCAGCTTATCAGAAGAGGGAGTGAGACCAGTGTTAACATGCACACACACTCTTGTCTACACACACGCAGACATAAGCAAACCCGACACAGGCCGCGCGGGCTAAACAAACACCCGCTCGTCCACCGTGCAGAATTATTTAGGGACACAAATTGGAAGAGGCGGAAAATGTATGCAAATAAATACTTTTCTCCCCCCTTCTTAAACACATACACACACACACTCGGGGACAGACAGTATGTGGGGCCAGTATGCTGGTATCAGGTGGATCAGCAGGGAGCATGCTGGGTAGGTTGATGAGGTCTCTGGGCGCTTTGATCCCTCTTATCACACAGATTCTGCTCCACTCTGCTCTACTTGCTACCGCTGCATTCCTCTGAGGCTAATGCACACACTCGAGCACACACACATAGAAACACACATTGATTTACAGGAGCCATCCTGCTCTTCACAATGTTCACTGCTTCCTGTTTGTTGCTTTTCAGGAATCAGTTCAAGATGTACATTCAGCATGTCACAAGGGTCAAATTGAAGCAGTTTTTAATCACTTTGTTCACATGTTGGGGACCATGATGAAACAATGTGATGGAGAAAAGTAGAGAGAAATATTAATTTCACTTAATAAACTCTGGAGTTATTTTCTTACACTTGCTTTACTTCTGCATTCAAAACTAGCTAGGGACACTATGAGAGAGATCATTGCCGAGCTTCTAAAATTATTAAATGAGGATTTTAGTAAGCATCTTCCAATCCAATCCAATCCACTGCATTCAACAGAAATGAAGTTTACCAAAGTGCTGTACTGTGGTTACAATCAGAAATCAAATCAAATCAAATAAAGCTTGGATAATACTAGAAAGCAGTGGGAGAGTGTAAACTTCTGCCAAGGTAGCTCACATATTACTGTTACATCTATAAGCAATAGTTCTGTGATCAAGTTACCATCACATAATATGATTCCTTAATCCTAACAACCCCTATCACTCATAATTTTGTTGATATTGATATTAGTTTAACTGTTACTGAGCACAAGCAATCATTTGCTAATGTCAGTTATCTGGATCACAACCAAAATCAAATCATTTTTAAGTTGAACCATTACCAACATCTCCTGAAAATGTCCATTTTGTACCATTTTGTTTTTTTTTTGGTTTTTTTTGTAATTTTGTTTTGTATTTTTCGCGTAACCTTGCTAGCAAACCACAGGTAACCAGAGAATAAAAGACAACCACAAAAGACGCATAGAACACAAAATATTATTTAAAAATAAATTATAATAATTCAGGGGCCATAACAGGAAATGCTTGATCACCTCGAGTTTTAAGCCCGGCCTTTGGGATGGTAAGAAGTCGTCGTTCAGACCTAAAAGACTTCGATGGAGTGTAGGCAAAAGATTAAAAAACAAACAATAAAAGTTAAAAATGTGAGGAGAAAGCCAATGGAGAGAGGCCGGGACGGGGCTGATGTGTTCCTGTTTTCTTTAGTTCCTGCTAAAAAAATGAGCTGCAGATTTTAGGACTAACTGAGATGAATGCCTGATTTAGTCCAGTATCAAGTGATGAAATTAAAGCATGAATCGATTGCTCCAACAAAAAGTTCATCCTGTCTGACCACAACAAAACTGTAAGGGCAGACTTAATAGGATAGATGAAAGAGTTGCTGCTGTGGAAGACTTTTATTTGATTAAACCTAACCTTAATGAATGTTACAAAATTCAGCGCGCATCTGGACGGTCAACACAATGTTTCCAGTGCACATCATCAAAGCTCTGTGAAACATCTGCTCTGAAATGATCAGGTCTCTTGTGCATACAGACTTTTTGGGCTGCTGTTGGATATGGAGCTGAAACACTGCAGTTTTCCTTTCCCCATGTTATCATTGTGCCTCACACACATTCTGCTAAAACAATGCTCCTGTCAACTCTTCATCAAAGCTGCTGTGCTGATACGTCTTGAACATCTCAGGAAGTTGTCTCCTGCACTTCAGTCACTCCACAGAAGGAGGTTGGTCCTGTCAAAACAGGACCTAAGCCCATGAAAAATTCACTCAAATGGATTTGTCCCAAAAAGGCAATCCCATAGAAACAACTGGAGCTTTATTGGAGCTGTCTTGTTGTGTATGTTAAGAGATTTCATTAACAGGTAGCAAACAATGCTTTTGACCCACCTTTCCAACAGTTAAAATGCGAATGCAAGAATGTTATAGTATATCAAACTCTCAAAAACCTGCTACTCTGCAGTGATTAAGTCAGGAGTCAGAGGACACAATCTCCTTTAGTGACGTACAATGACAATATATCTCAATGAAAATAGCATTTTTAGCAACCTTGTCTAAAAATGGGTGATTTTTTTTATCAGAATGTTTGTTTTTTCTTTTGAAAACCAATATAAGTTCATAAATTCAAGTAATAAATGATAACAGACAAGGTTTTGTGTTAAAGTGAAAAGAAACTGAACCTGTAATCTGTTTCTAAAAGTGTTTCCAAGATTTTCTAGTACCTCATAGTTGAAGTATGTTAAGATATATAAATAAAGATTAAAAAAAATCTTATTTTGGGGTGCTGGTTTGGTGGAGTGGTTAGCAACCAGGCACTCCATGCACTGGCTTCTGCCGGTCCAGGTTCGAATCCCGCCTGTGACCAGTTTGCAGAGTGTCTTCCCCTACTCTCTCTCCCCCTTTCACAAGCCTATCCACTGTCTCTCCCCTATCAATAAAGGCACAAAATGCCCAAAAAATACATTTAAAAAAGTCTCATTTCCCTTTGATAAGAGATGACAAAATGCTATGAACAGTCAAAAATAAGTTTTAGAATAAGTCAAAGAGGGATAACAAAAAAGAAAACTAATCAAAGTCTTTTAAAGAATTTTAAGTGCAAAAGAAACCTCCTCCCATCATGCTTTATAACATCAGAAGATACAGGGGGTCCCTTTGTGCTCTCTGTTTTTAGCCTGAAAACAATATTAATGATGTATATATTCTGACTAACAGTGCTGACAGAAGTATGCCACAGCAAAACCACATCAAAGTTAGCCTTACATTACACAACCTGCTGCAGTCGTATGCATCCCACATTGCATCCTGGACCATTTCCTGCTTCTGTGCTGTTCTGTTAATTATGTAAGACTGCCACATCCTCTTGGGCATATTCAGAAAACAGCTGCAGCTAATAAATGAACCTCTAAATTAAAAATGTTCTTGAAAAAAGCAAAAAAAAAAAAAAAAAAGCTTAAGTGATCACAAACTGACTAATGACTTGACTTGTTAGCCTAAAGCCCAATGATGCAATAACAGATAATTTCTACATGACTTTACATTTTGGTTTTACTCTAATGATACACATCCACACAGACGGATGATTAAAGCCTGTGTCTGCCTCCTGGAATTGAGCTCTGCTTATTTCAAACATGAGCACACCAAAAAAAAATGATAAAAAGACACATGCAAGATGAGGAGCTGCAATGATGAAATGAAGAGAGATAATTCTGATGTTGTGGATCTTTGATTAGACAAAACTCACATCCATTTTGTTTATTCTAATTATTCAAAAAGTTCATACAGAAAACATTAAATTGTAACCACTTGTCAAAAGTCAACTAAACGACTGATTGCTCTCATCCTAAAGGATAAACACTAGCAGCAGATAGGTACATTGGTTAGAAGGTTGGCAGGTATGCAGTTATAAAGGTAGGTAAGTAGGCAGGTAGGTAGATTGGTAAGTAGGTACACAGGTGGGTGGGTAAGTAGGTAGGCAGTTGGGTTATTAAGCTGAAGTCTATGCAAACAGGTCTGTAGGCAAATAGGTAGGCAGGTTGCTGGGTTGGAAGGTAAATAGCTATGTGGGTATTCGGATAGGTAGGTAGGTTGGTAAATAAGTAGGCACGTAGGTAGGAGGTTAGGCAGAAACATATATAGGTAGGTATGTAATAAGGTAGGTAGACTGATAGGTATAGCTTGCCCCCATATACTACAATTACTACCAAGTTAATGTGATAAATCTAGATTGCATGTGAGCTTTATGCGTGACTGTTCATTTACATCAATAATCCGTGTTGGTTGTGAATTTGCATTGACGGTAACTCGACCTAACAGTATGCATGTCTCACAAACTAATGCTGGTATGTGTGTGTAATAAGACTTATGTGTGGGTCTGTAAGTGGCCTTGAGCAGCAGAGTTAATGGCCTCTCCTTCCACAGAGCAGCTGAACGAAGTGGCTCTAATGGGACCGATATATCTGCCTAAACTCAGCTCATCACACAGGCCCAGCGGATGGAAGGACGAACACACAAGAGAGAGGGTGAAAGAAGGAAAGAGAAGGGTCGCTGTGCTCGACTGAAAAACAGATGTGGACTTCAGGGAGGAGAGTCACAAAGTGTCATGAAAAGACCAAGCCGAGGTGCTGTAGTAAGGTTTTCTTTTCAGGCCACAACAGGTGGGCTCACCTTCAGATTACTGCTTTCTCTTTACTGGGAGCATTTATTCACATTTGGGATCTGTATCTCGTATATGGCTTCATTGTTTTGACACTAAGCAGCAGAACAGGCTTCTCATGTTTCCATCTCCTTGAGCTGATATGTGTTATCATAGAGTAGAACAGATGTGGACAGATATATCATCACAGACTCTTAGCTGAAAAGTGTATTAATATGGATTTTACAGAATCAATGAACTCTGGATATGAAATGCATCTTTGGTAATAAAAAACATGGTGCAGTTCACAGAGCATCCACAGTTGGCAGTAGAACATAGACTACATGATGCGTTTCGAATTTCAAACTTTGATGAACTTCTCTGAAGAACTGAAATGTAAGTGCCATTAGCCCTAACACACAAGATGAGATTTTTTTTCATGTGAATAGACCTATGAACACTTTTTAAGTTTCAGGTTCCATAAGCCTCAATGTACTTGGCCTGTCAGTCAGTCAAGAAATCAATATGGAGCTCCAGCTTTTATTTGACCAACTCTCCATTATACAGGATTACAGGGAGATATATGAATTCCTATAAAATAAAGAGACCCACTCTATTTTTATCAGCTGCTTAGCAATGCCATTTAGGAACATAGCTGGCTGAAATCAGCCTTTTAGGCTGCGTTTACATGGCACCAAAAATGGTCAAATGGGATAAGTTTTCATTGCATTTTGGCCTTGCGTCTACATGGAAACTTGTTGAAAACGGAAACTTTTGAAAACGGGCTCCAGGGTGGAACGTTTCCAAAAGGCTCTCCATGCAGCTCTGTGTAAACCCGCATTGAAGCGTTTCAGGGTGAAAAACTGACGTCACCGCATGCAAAGTACTCTTTCAGATGAAGTTGCACACGCATACCAGGAAAAACAACAGCTTCAGCTATCTGCTGAGTAACGTGTGAGCCTCTTACCGTGCTCAGTTTATTATCCAGTCAAAACCATCCAGACAGATTTGATGTCCGAACTGATTTGTTGTCCAGAAAAGAAACTCCTGCATCTCTGTGCGTCTATTCACCATTGTTGTTTGTGAAAAGTTTTTCTTCTTCGTACGTGTATTGTAGCAGCGCTGCCTCTCTGCAGACCTACACCGCCATCTACTGAACCAGCATGCACACTACAGTGGATTAACTCGTTTCCGAGCGTCGTCGTCTGAACGCAGAAGAATTCTAAAACGTAAAGGACAAATCTTTGCGTCTTTAAGTCAGGAGTTTCCATGTAAAAGTAGCCTTAGAGTGGTAACTATTTAAACCACTACAGGGACAGCCAGTGGCAGTGAAGCTAATGTCAAGCTAATGCTAAGCTAAAGCAACTGATAAACCAGCCCACACTTTATGTGCAAGGTTTCCCCATGCTGAGGGAAAGAAAGGCTATGGTTACAGACTAGCTGCCTTCTCTTAAATATTACTTCAACAACAACAGCACTAAAGCTCTTCAGAGCAGTGAAGCTAAACTCTGAAGAGAGGCTGACCTTGGCAGAGCAGCTACTTGTGGACATCAGGCTGAGTTTTTCTCCTGTTAATAATGAAGTGACATAAATAAACTGAAACATGTTTCTTATTCATTTTTTTTTTTTAAATGGTCATTGTTTCTCTTTGTGGAAGTAAATTCATACAAAGAGGGTTAAAATCGCAATATGTCATGATGTTAAGAATCACAATTCTTAGAATATCGTAAAATATTAAGTATCGCAATAAAATAAAATTGGTACTTAAGTACCATGCCAATGTCATTTTGTGGGGTCACTGGTGATTTCCACCTCCATCAGCAAAATATATTATTATCTATCAAAATAAATTAGTCCATTTTTACTCTTCAGGTGGAACCAGTCATTGGTCAGTTGGCTTCAAAAGATCAAGTTTTTCTGGAAATTCTGTAGAAGGTGTAGACAATTTCAACAATATATGAACATTTCAATATTTTCGGATTGCTGCCTTTGTTCTGGGAATTGTATGGTATTGTGAGGTTGATGGAAATACAAGAGGCTCTTTAACTGACCCCTTCTGGAAAAAGGCAGTAAAAAATAGTTGATTTCTTGCTCTTCTGACCAACTGAAAAATGAGGTTTGTAACTCTCATAATCTAGCCACCTCACTGTGGTCATCCCTTGTAACAAACTTTTCCTACTTTGCATGTGACTTTCCATTTTTGCATGTCTCAGTTAGTTATTGTCCTGCAAATCTAAAAAGACTAAGTTTCTTATTTTTTATTCGAAAACCGAAGTGATCAAAAAGAAACAAAAACTCTCCACAAGAAGTTTAAAGTACAAAACAAAGAACTGAAGTGGATTAGTGGTTGTCTGATCGAGCCAAAAGAAAGACTTTGTGAATCATCAAAACAGTTTCCAGCCACAATACAGTAAAACAACTGCAGGATTTTTAATAATTCAAAAGGACTTAAAGTCAATATTCTTCAGATTTAAGAAGTGTCTCCCCTGTCCTGCTTCGACATTATTCTACTTCATCTAATCCCCTCTGCCCCTCTCATCCATATCAGCCTCTCCTCTTCTCCTCACTCTTTATTTTCCTCACATACCCGGTCCCGACAGAGGCTACTTATCTGATTCAAGGCAGCCCTGGTCGGTAGCCAGCGAATATTTTAGCCCGTCGGAGCAGAGTAGTAATGCCAGCAGAGTTTTTCTTGGCAGCTTGTATGGCGGCGGCCTGTATGATGGGCTCCCTCAGTCCTCCTCCACCTCTGCAGTAAACAGACCTCCCGCCTCTCACAGACCACAACGCCGCCCTGCATTCGGAGACCCATCAAAAACTCTCTGCAGAATTATGTTAATGTAATAGTAGCTTTCAGAGGCTGGCATCAATCTAAATTATATAGTATTAATGCAACAGTGCTCTTGTGTGAGACAGGGGTTCTCAGCTGGCCCAGCCTCAGGGCCCACCATCACCTCAGTGTGAGGAATTGAACTAAATTCAGAAAAATGTTCAACCGAATGAATTTATCATTGCGGTTCAGGTTTTAGAACAAAAAAATGAAGGCACACAAAAAGAAAACCTATTTAAAAAGAATTATGTGCAGCCCCTTCACAGCAAAACAGATCTGATTTCAAATCCTGTGGATCAGGTCTATGTTGAAAAGGGCCTTTGCAGTGAGAGAAGTCAACACATAAGAAGCAGAATCTAATAACTTACGTACTTTTGCTGAATGAGTGTAAAATTTGTCATAACATCAACGCCTCAAGACTTTTAACTGTCCATCCAGGCAGATTAATCCAGAAATGTTTCCTTGTTGCTATGACAAATCCACAGAGTGTTTGACACTCATACACTCAGACCCCGTCATCCAGAGAACCCACACGTTCTCTCCTTAAGAGGCTTAACGACAGGAAATACTCCAATGTAGTTTGATAATGACATTTAGAGACTATAATGATTATCTGACACAGGCTGAATGTAGTAATAATTTCTCTCGTGTTACCTAATGGGCCAGTTCTTTGGACACCCACATGCAGAGGGTCGTGTTCAGCTCTTCACTCTGCTTTTGCTCAGGCTATTCAGCAGCTCATGATTTGGATGATAATAATTGCATAGACAGAAGAATGAAGAGGATAATAAGCTGAAAACTGCTTAAAATACCAAAAATCAAAAGGTAACACATTGAGCAGAACTTAAAATCAGCCTTGAGTCGAAATGGTGTTAAGACGTGAGCTATACCCCCCAAAAATACTAATTATCCATCAACAAAACACATCTTTTATTACTACCCTTATATAACTGCTCTATTATTATCTAACCTCAGCATCATGAAAGTTGTTAATTATCTTTGAGGATTTGAATAAAAGTTTTCATAAAATGTCAAATTATAATTTACCTTTTTTCTTTAAATGAAGGATAGAATCAGCATTAAATTCCCCATCAGACAGATTAGAGCAAAGTAAAAGTTAAGGCCTTATCATCGGCTTTACTGAATAAGTGGGCACACTACGGAGCAAATCGCAGCCTCCCTTCCCAATCTCTGGGTTTCCAGGGTCCGGCATAGGGATGGACAACAGCACATGCCAGAACCACCACTCAGCTCTGCTACACTCCAGATCGAGACTATTTTCAGCAAAGCCAGAAAATGTCAAAATAAAGCACCGGATGCAGACTGCTTCTGATTTATCCCATCACTGAATCAACATTACGTCAAACCAGGAGGCTAAAGAGCAGTAATTCAACATCTGACATTTCAAGGAAGCGTTTGGTAATGTTGAGATTTAGCTTTTATTGTGTTGGTCCAAACCAGTCGAGTGCTGGTATTAACAGTTACTTCTGCTGAAGCAGCTATGCATGAGAAGATTTTGACCAATCACTGCCCAGAGACCCTGTTGAACTCACACAGATGTCCCATGGCACACAAATTACACAATTACACCTTCATACAGACCTTCCACTTTTAAAAGAAAATGGGTGAAGAACTACAAGTAATCCATTCACCGGAAGTTGAAAGGCAGCACTACAAGTGCCCGTGAGTGAGGAACATGTATTTAAGGGATCCTAAAGGTAAGGGGGTGGGCTTTGATTGAGCATTCATTATCAACTCTGCATTCAATGGAATGCACTGGGGGAATCAAGTTAAAAAAATACAATAATTTTGCATGGAAGTATAAGAGAAGACAGCAGTTTAACTTAAGTGAATGTTGTTTTAGATAAGCCCTGTTAATTTCATAAAAGAAAGGGCTTGGGTGTGGACACAGAGCTACTGTGGGACGCCATAGAAAACAACATCTGGATCTGCCCATGCTTGTTGAACCAAAGCACTTGCTGTTTGTGACGCTTTGTTCGGAAGCACGACAGATTGTTCAGTTAATGGGATAAAGGGGTTGGAACAAGGACAGGAACTCAATATTCACCCAGGTAAGAATCAGACAACTTCTTACCTAGTACCACTCTTTCCTTCGTTAGCTCAGGAAGACAATGCAGCATGTGCTCACTCTCTCTTTCTCTCTCTCTGAAGACTATGAAGTTCACCTTTTCATGATCCTTATACGATTACATGCCGCGGATGCAGCAGGAAGACCAACTTGTGGTAAGGCATCTTTCCCAAGGACACATTGATATGTGACAGCAGGAGCTGAATTGTTGTCAGCGTATGAACAGACTGAGACACTGTCTCTCCACTGCAATGGGCTGCCTCCATCAATGAATACTTGGGAATATTGGATTCTAAAAGCCCAGTTATACCCAAAATTAGACATTAAATCAAGTAGCAAATGTTTAAACCAAGACACAGACACACAGCAACATGGGTACAGTCTGTTGCTAAGACACAGGGACTTTTTAAGCTCCAACAGCGCCTGGTTATGATGGCTAAAAGCTGAATTAGTGTACTTTAAACCATACATTGACTAACCTCAAATTGGCTGCCTTCACTTCTCATTGGGAGTGTACTGAACTGATAGTGGTGCTAGATTAAAGATTAGAAGGACCATCAACACTGTCGGGGGGATTAGCAACATTCATATCAGATTATTTGATAATCTCCCCGGCAGTGCCAAGATATCCGTCTCTGGATCAAAGCAAGCCTCTCTGAGCCACCAGCAAGACAAAATAACAAGACGGTGTTTCACTGCAGTTTCATTCTAAACAACAGAACAAAGTGAAAGAGTTGAAGCAGGTAAAAACTTGCTCACACACACAAATTCTCGCACTTTGACATACAAAAAGTGATTCAACCAAAACAAACGCAGCTGCGGTTGTCTGTCTGGTTATGTGACATTATGTGTGTCTGATTCAGATATTTGCAAAGTCAACACAAAACCTACGCTTTTATTGTGAAGGGGATGATCAGCAAGTCATCCATTTGACCTTCCTTTGATTTAGAGCAGAAATAACAATGCCAAATAAAAATAATAGGGCTGGGACGATTCACTTTTCTCTCAGTTGATTTATTGAGATTTTTTTAGGTGCCGATTCGATTTAAATTGCGATTCTAAGATATTGCCGATTTTTGCAATCTTTAGTTAGCTTTTTTAACACCAGTGAAATAGATGAACAATGATGATGCCTCCAGACTATATCAGGAAAAATACACATCACATGTGAGTCAGTTTTTTAAGACTTATCCAACAACATATATATATATATATATATATATATATATATATATATATATATATATTATTTTTTAAGTTATTTTTTGGGGCTTTTATGGCCTTTATTGTATAGGACAGCTGAAGATAGACAGGAAAGCGGGTGAAGAGAGAGGGGATGACATGCAGCAAAGGGCTGAGGCCGGGATTCGAACCAGCAGCCGCTGCTGGGGGTTGACAGCCCTCATACATGGGGCGGACGCTCTACCAACTGAGCTAGCAATATATTTTAACAGCTGTTTATACTCTCTTTTTTCAAAGGCCTGGATTGCATATAAAAGTGGCTTATTAATTCGATTTTTGAACAAAAAAATAGATTTAAAAATCGGTAGACAAAAGATCGCAATACTTATGTGAATTGATTTTTTCTCCCACTCCTAAAAAATATCAGTCAAAAGTCAATCCAGAACCTTGACAACCACCCTGACTCAGTTTGTTCTTTAATTAGCCGTGTTAATTGACAGGAGGTTAATTGTTTGTGTCTTTTTAGAAGGGTGGTGTCATTTCTATGGCTGCAGCTGACAAACTATTAAATCATTATTTCGTAGGTCAATTAAATGTAGAGTCTCTAAATGAAATGTCAAACACTGACAAGCATACCACAACTTTATTGGAGCCTGAGGCGATGGCTGCAAACTGTTTATTTTGTCTGCCTATCAAGAAACTTCAAGGAAAACCTTGTAGGTACACAGGGCTGTAAACTGTAGGGATTTAAGTGAAAAGAAAAACAACACAAATGCATGAATCTCCAGGTCATTTAGAAAGTGACTGATCATCAACAGGGAAAGTATTTTCCCCTGTTGCCAACTTCTGGTTGTGAATCAGGGTAGATTATCAGTTTTCTGCTTTCTTTATCTCAATGTTAGGCCCTTACCCAAAACACTACAGCTGCTTCAGTTCAGCTGTCAGACACATTTGTTTTCAAAACCCTCACAGGATGAAGTGATAAATAATAAGACATCCTTGTTTATCTCTTCCTTGTACAGTCTTAGAATATTTAAAATAAAATATCAATTTCATGACTAATGAGGAACATAGATCTGTTGAATTTCTTTAAAAAAAAAAAGTAGACAAACCTTTCATTTTATTTCTTTTAAAGGTTCCATGTCCGGAAAATTCAATTTTCTGTGCATTTAATGTTGTTAGAAGGGGGTTGAGGAAAATAACACATTTTATTAAAGCTTCAGTTCACACAGAAATGCTTTGTAAATCTTTATAAAAAATTACCCTTAAAGCACTCTTTTTTTTTAACTTCCTGGACTTTGCTATCAAAGCAATAAAACCTCCACTGATGTGTTTCCTGCTTATCACAGGCAGACGCCATGACAGTTCTGGAAGTGAGTCCATGCCCTGCAACCCTTCCTCTGCTCTCTCATCAGGCATCATTTGGGCACCCAATCAGCACACCTCATTGTTGCAGCCTCCCCACTCCCATAGATCCTAGCGTTTCCAAAGGGGGGAGAAACAGAGCTGCATGTGATCATCTACAGAGATTTTTTTTTTGCGACTTAAAATAAAATACTTGAATAATACACACCTAAGACAAGATGTAACCCGTCAAACACCATGACATGGGACTGTTCAACACATTTTTTGGAGAATGTAGGAGGATAAAATATATAGAGAAATGTTAAATTCATATCTGACATGTGATGATAATATAGCTTTGTAAAGATTCAGCTTCCTCGTCCAGAAATCACTACAAGAGTTCAAAAGTTATGAGTAAAAGAAAAATTCTATATCAATCACTGCATCAAGATCAGGGCAATTTCAACAGAAGCGAACTAAGACTGGCTAATCTCTTATTCATCACCGAAAAATTGCAAAGAACCCTTGTGGACTGTCTGAAATCTGAACATATAACTTTTCTAGACAGTTTGGACAGCGTGTGGCAGAGTCCTTCAGTGGGTCAAGATTGATGCATGCAAAGGACATGCGCAGGCTGGTAGAATTTAACTACTGACATTTACATTACTTCACTCCATGCCTAATGCTTCCCTCTTGTAAACAGTACATCAAGCACTTCTGTTGCAAGTGGAGAAACAAAGGTGTATTGCATTTTAATTACAAGTTGTCCAGTTAAAGGCTTGTACGCCTCTCTCTGAGCCCAAGTTTTTTCCTCTTTCCTGAAAGTGAAAGCAAAATATTTAATTCTTGCAAATGGATGAGTGCGCCACGATCCACGCTTTGTAAAACACGTTAAGCTTTTCTGAGTGAGAAAAGCCCAAGAAAACATAGAATATCACTCCAGCACCATTTCAATCTTTCTCTTTCCTTGTTCCTTGTCAGCATTGATGCCAAATCACAGAGAGAAATACAGAGTGGGTGTCAAGGAAATAACACTGCGCCACATTGCCAGCTTGCAGATCAGACACTCACATATGATTGAATGTAATCAGCCAGACATTGTTGCTGATTGTCAGGACACAACTTTAACCTTTGCTTAAAAAGCGACTGCCAATGACTCACTGCCTAATCTGGTTACTTTTTGTGTTTGTCTCAGGGATTCATTTTTTAAAAAAGGAAAAGTTTGAAATCTTTATTCCTTCAGTTTTGAGCCCATATAATGTTTTTTATTTAGCTTTGTATACTTTTCAGTGGGTTTAATGTGTCTCTTCTTCCAAACAGAGTGCTTCTATACACAAAACAAGGGACTCTCTCCCTGTTTACAGTGCCAGTAGCTGCCTGAAATGGCTCTGCACTCCCCCAATGCTAAGTCATTGGAAACCAACTGGGTTCAACTGGGGAAAAAGGTCTTAAAGTGACAAGAGCTCAACAGAATGTCACAGAGAGAGAGTACAGGTGGATCAGGTGTACTCAGAATGTATGAAACAGAACGTCTTCTGAACATTAGCGACTGTGAACACACAAATCTGTGTGAACCTGATGTTGTATTCTACTAACATCTGAACTGGGAAGAGGGAAGTGGGAATGACGTCATATCCGAGTTATCAGCATTCCAGTTATAAAGTTGGAAAAACTTGCTGATCTACCAGGTTATTGTTAGCATGACCTGCGTTGTAAAGTTTGGACAGACCACATGAAGAATGCAAATCACACTCAAGCAGCTTTTCGATATATATACATCGAATAACACTACGTATAAGGCTGATTTAGTCCGACAAACACTAGGCAGAAGTGCTAATAAACAGAATATTACAGGAGATTAATAAAGGTTTACACTGGGGGCAGCCATCTTCCATTGTCAATTTGGGGTTGGTGAAGATCCCCAGTCTTCCCAGTGGGAAATACCAACAATTACAACAATTACATCAGGGGTTTTAATCAAGGTCTCTGAATTGAAGGTTTTGCAACATACAAAATAAAGAGTGTGTAGAAAAACCTATATACAAACAGTCAAAGAAAGCCCCACCCACTGAACAGATAATAAGCTGCATTAACCAGGATCCCACATTACTATTAGTCAACACAGAAAAAAGTATATAATAATTCTGGGATTACACTCTCTGCTCTCATCAAACATCAAGAAAGGCTTCCAGGTTTCATAAAATCCTAATGAAGGTCCTTCAGGACAGTATCTTATCTTCTCAAGCTTGACATATTGAATAATCTCTTTAATCCAGTGAGAGTATTTAGGAGGAAGAGGATCTTTCCACCTGAACAGTATAAGGCACCTGGCCAACATAGTACAGAAGGCTCGCATATCATCTTAGAGTTATTTAGACGTACACCCTGTGGCATGATATCAAATAAAGCAGTGAGAGGGATGAATCTACTGGCACTTCTAATATCTTGGAAAGAGTATCAAAAATGGATTCCCAAACTGTGTGTAGTAATTACTTTTACTACACACATTTTGGCTTTTATCAATTCAGATACACATAAATGGAGCCCCTGATAAAGGATTTCAAATTGTTTATAGTTAGTGTCCTCGAGGACAATACATCTTCTGCTTTTTTAGAAATATAAAGCTGAAGAGATACATTGTAGAAGAGAAACAAATGCATCTGTTTGATGACAACTACACCCACTGTCTATTTTTCACTGAACAATGGTAAAATGTATGTACCTAAATGCTACCAGTGCATTTATGCAATTTAACAATGTTTAAAAGTTTACTTGTCAGGAGGTTCACATTTTAGGATACCTTATACAGCCCTTTAAAACTGTATTTTCATAATTTGATCATTACTTTGTGTCTTTTAAAGCTTAAGCTTCTGGTGTCATGACAACCTGTCTCCCATCACCACAAAACAAGACAGAGTTGCCTTAGCAATGCAAAGATTTGCTAGGAGACACTTTAAAGAAAGAGTACTTTGTGTTGTGAACAAAGCACTGAGTAAATTCCTCTGTTTATCTTGAAGCTGTCAAAACAGGGAAGCAAACGACTGCTGCCTTAATAAGGTCAGCAAAGTCCTGCCACAAAGGAGTATAAACCACAGCGCTGTGTCTCCATGGCCTCGTTCTTTCAAGTAAATGCTGACAGCAGATAATGGTAGGGGTGAAAAATGGTGGTAGGATGAAGAGTGAAAAAATAACTTCCAAGATGTGCACTGTACAAATTCCCTGTTAGGCCTGTTTAATACTTTCAGGTTAAAATGCCCTTTTCTGTATTTTTCTTATTAAGTTTATCTCAGGGTTTGGCATAGAAATAGCTGAAACAGTTGCTCTGACATCTTCATATACATGTATAAAAAATTGTAAAAAAATAAACCTCAGTAACAAGTCCCATAACATCTCATCCAGAAGATTCAGGGATTTGTTTTTTAACAAATACACACAAAAAAAGAAAAGACAGGTGTGCAACTATATTAAACCTGCTAGAAAAAACAAAAGTCATAATTTTTGTTTTTAGTTGTCTGTCAATCCCTGCCTGTGTGTTCAATTGCTATGCATGACACATCTCAAAAATAAGGTAGGTGTTTTCTCCACACTTTGCACAAAAAAGTCTCACTTTTAGATATATGCCTGATCGAAATACACACTTTAAGATCAGTTTTATAGCATTAAAATAGATTACCTATTAATGCTATTCCTTAGCTTCGCGGTCGGGTCAGACAGGGCTGGACTAGCCTGGATACTCAACTTCAGGAACAAGACAATTAAAACTTGAGCAAATTTATATTATTCGCACACGTCTCAGAGCACTGGGCTGTAAGTAGTGATATGTAGCCGGCTACAAAACTACAATACTAAGTTTTCCAAAAACTGTTTGTTGTCACACATCAAAAACTACCACTACGTAACTAGAAAGAGATACATTACCTCATCGTTTTGCTTCCTGTAAGTTGTTGAAAAAAGAAGTTGTAAAGCAATGCAGAGTTCCAAAGAAGATCCGACCTTCATTAATTATAGCATCACAACCAACACACGCTTTGGCTTGGGTCACGTCTTTTGGTGCATTCCAGTTGTAGTCAGAAGTAGGAATTTCTGGGTTCCGAGTCGGAAACTACAACTTGAATGTTCCCCGAAGTCTGAATTTTCTACTGAGAACTCAGTGAAACCTCGCCACCCCCGAGCTGACAATAGAGGATGGATGCCCCCAGTGTAAATTTTTAGCTTCTGTAAAAATCAATTAATTTGCACTTCTGACTGGGGTGTGTCGCTCGAGATCAGCTGTATACATAGTATTGTTAGACTTATATTTACAAAAATGCTGCCATAGTGATAACCACATTCTTCATGTGATATTTGTGAACAACAAAAACGCAGGGCATGCTAACAACAGCTAACAATAGCCTGGTAGATCGGCATGTTTTTTTCCTACTTCAACTGGAACGCCGATAAGTCGGAGATCATGTCACTCCCAGTTCCGATGTTACTGGAACGCAGCATTACGACAGTCGCCGCTCGTGCTCATGGGCAGCAGAGTCCTAATGTAGCCGCAAATAGATTCTCCTCATAGCACCTTTAACATCTCAAAATATTTGGGAGATTTTTTTTGCAATCTTTCACTCTGATTTAAAAATGAAGTGGTGAAATAAGTTTCAGTCAAACATTTTCGTCTTGTTTTTTTATGCTGATGAAATTGTCAGTTACTTTAGTTTAAGTTTTGTCCATGTGCACTTGTTTTTAGTACTTACTGTCTAGATTTCATCAGGTGAAAAAAGGTTGTTAATGAATGCTACGACAAAAATAATTATTCAACAAAATTAACATTGTTTCCACAGTCTCAAGTCAAATCGATAGTCATAGGGCTCTGTTGTTGGGGCTTCATCCCTTGCTTGTTGAACAGATGGTTGAGTACCGCTTTAGATATTTAATAGTCTATACACAGTTGTCCACTGTGAGTAAAGGATGGATTTTGAGGGTCATATGTTGAGGGAAAGGTCAGCTGGCCTTATGTGTGGCCTTTGCTTGTGAAGGTGAAAGTGAGTTCTTGTGAATGTCTTTTATCAGAGATTGCAGAGCTTTTATATCACTCCAAATCAATCAAACTATCCAAAAAACTGGGAGAATTTGTTTGGTCCAGAGCAAGCTCGCAAGGTGTGAAAGCAGCCTCAGATGCTTAAATTGTGTCTTTTGTATCTGTAGTCATGTCATAAGGCTTAAACATGTTTGAGATCCACTTTTTGACATTACATACACAAAGCACATTCTTAAAACCTGCTCAAACAAGCTTATTAGTAAGTAAAGCCAGGCTCGAGACCAGCCTGCTCTTTGTCTGCGACTTATTCCTGTCTCTTTCTTTGCCCTCAATCAGCCTCTCATCATGTCCTCTTCTGTGTGAACAAGTGCGCTCGCCTCATTTACTGAGCAGGGAGTAAATATTTAGGAAGGAGGCGGACGGGAGCACAGAGGGAGCATTGGTCTGAAGGAGAATGGGGAAAGAGAAGAGGAGGATTATGTTAATGTGCCCAAACAACCCGGGTCATATCCTGAGACTGAAGGAGGGTAAAAAAGAAATGGAACAAGATGAGAGGAAAGAGACGGGAAGACTGACAAACCAAGTCAGGGAACAAACTCTGCCACATAGTGAGAAATAAATGAGAAAGTCTTGTGTAAAAAGAAATGGGAGTTGGGGTTTGTGGGTCTCCTGCAGTCAGAGGGCAGAGAGGAGAAGGATGCAGGAGCAGAGGGGGGTATGGAGAGAGGCAAAGATGAAGGGATAGAGAGAGAAATTGACACATAGGGAAGGAGGGGATGGGGTCCTAATCTTCACCGCTCCTGCTTTTGGATCAGCTGAGCTCCTGCAGGCTGAGCTGCTTTCTGATTGGCTCAAAGTCCAAAGGGTGGTGGATTAAAGTACAGAGGGGGTATTTCTTATTTTTTGGTGGTTGCTATGTGTGTGAGTTTGTTTGAATGACCTTGTAAGAACTAGTTTGAGTTTTTTGGACAGTTTGAGTAAGGGCGTGATAAACATTCCAAACTCAATACAGTCTGAGGAATAGTTTCAAGGATGGACCGAGTTAAAGGTCCATATTAAACTTAAATATCAAACTGTAAATAATTAAAGGCTCAAAAGAGACCCATCTATGCTGTAAACAAACAACTTGAAGGTTGTAACATGGGCTAAGTTCATAAAAGGTAACTCTACTTCAGAAAAAAAAAACATATTCTAAGACTCTTCGAAAATAAATACAGGTCTTCTAACATTTACAGCATTTCAAAGTCTAGAAAACTGAAGTTTATACTCATAAGCCCACTAGTCTTAACTTAGAAACAGCAATGGCCACAATAGCAGTCACAAACTGAGCACTTTCATTTGAAAGGCTAACTGAACCAAGGCCCGATCAATATCAGATACGTATATCTATATCAGATTCAGGACATCAGCACTGGCCTACGATGTCACAGAAGTCATACATGGCAAATCGGTGCTGCATGATAGCCATGTCTCTCAATTCTAAATGTTTTCCCAAGGCTTTTGCGGTACAACCAAAAAAAAGGTGTAGCTGTACTGGGTTTATCTTGGCTGTGGCATAATCTTATGACATTGATCTTTACAAATACAAGACACATATGGCTAATTCCTAATAAAGCAGGCAAGCCTCATGCTGGCAATCTAAACTCTGACTTATTGACATGGATGCGAAAATGAAAACAAAATACCATTGCTGTAACAGCCAACAAACATCAAGTCTGAACCAACATTGCATCAGCAAGGCTGGTTAGCACTGCTGTTAGCTTAATTTCTGTAATGTTTGGTTGATATGCTAATTTAGCCAAACAATTTGCTTGTTTACATCTGAGCAGTAAAGCAAGACAAGAGGGCCCATCATCTAAGGCTACAGTTCCAAATAACGGATGTTGAATGAGTAAATAATGAGAAAAATCAGAAAAAAAATGAAAGTGTGAAATTGAAATTGATGTAGATGAAAAGTAAAATGTGCTTTATTTATATTTACTTAATAAAAAAGGAATATATCACATAAAAACATAGCTGTAGATCCCTTGTTTTGGGCTTGTTCTATTCACCTGGTTGCTTTTTTCAGTAGAAAAATCTGGCAACACTGGTCAGAAGTGCTAAAATACAGAATATTACAGGGACTTAATCACTGTTAATACTCAGGGCAGCCATCTTTGATTAACAACTCAGGGGTGGTGAGGATCCACCGACTTTCCAATAGGAAATTCAGACCTCAGGGAGCGTTCCAGTTGAAATTTCCCATTCGGAACTCGAAAATCCCAATTTCCAGTACAACTGGAACACAGCATTGAACCTCAAACTCCCACATTTGAAAATTTCCACCCTCAATATGTTGGCAGCCAACTGTCATGACGTCAAACACTGGATATTAAGTGCTTAACATTAAGATGCATCGACACAGCAATTTTAAAAAGCAAGCTCTGTCCCGACTGCTTTTGTGTTGAATCTGAATATCAAGAAGGTATCGATAGTTTTGTATGAAGCACCTTCTACAGGCCTAAATTGTAAAAATATATATATATATATACAGGTATGGGTGAGAACTCATGAGCCACATTTCAAATGGATTCTTCTCATAAATATGGTAAACATAAAAGCACAGGGAGGTCCTGCAATTCCTGACAGAAATCCTGAAATGCATCCAAAGGAGGGTCCTCACATGAGTGCAAGTGTGCGTGTACCTGTGAGTGTGTGTTCAGATCTTAAGCACACACTCTGCTCCCAAAGCTCACAGACTCCTGTGAGCCATCCGCAGAGGAAACCAAACATCATACAGCGCATTCAATCACGCACAACGGAGATTTTCCCCTTTCATCTCACATACGCCCCAACAGCAAACACACACACACTATCACACAATCTCACAAACACGCACACACACCATCACATCTATCTCCTCCGCAGCACCGTCTCCAAACTCTGGCCGAGAGCATTTACTCTTTCACAACCTCAGCCGCTTTCAACTCAGCGGGACTCCAGCAGTGTGCCCCTGCATCTGTGAGTGTGTGTGTGTGTGTGTGTGTCATGTCATGCTCACTTCAATGTAAGTGAAATGCAGAGAGAGAAATAACTCCAAGGATTACCCAAAACTGGCAGGGAGGAGGAGAGGGAGTGAGGAGCCGGATGGTGAAATAAGTGAAGATGAAGAAGTCTTCCAAGGTTGTCTTGTCTTATCTCGAGTGTGTTTCTGTGCTTGTGAGTTTCTGTGTGGGTTGTTATGAACACTGCCTCAGTGTTGCTATCATAAATTTTATTGCCTTGAACTGGGAGGAGAGATCAGGAAATTGGGAGCAAGATAAGATACAGAGGAAGACAAAAACATAAGTCAAGCTCAATTAGAGAGTTGGCTTTGTCTGCTCGGGGGGGCAGAGTTCAGGAGGCCATGATCGAAGAAAAATACTGCTCTTGATGCATTGTGGGTCGGGTAAATCCCAGAACAACAGCTTATCTGGGTGTTTGTTTGATTTCAGAACTTTCTAGCCTTTGAGAGAAGAAAAAACCTTGAAGTAAATTATTGCTGCACTGGATACCCGCCAGAAGATTAAATTTAGCCTGTGCAGCTGAACCTTAATAACAACCAACAATACATCAATTTATCACACACATATACGTTCATGCTAAGGGTGTTCCCAGGCTGATAGTTGCAAATAAAAGGAAATCAAATTTTGTTCAGCCAACTCCTCATAAATGCTCATGAAAGAGTCAAAATTGCACACTTTTATCTAAACACTGGATCACAGCATCAGAGAGTCAGTGATGTCAATCAGGGATGTCAAGAGACTCCCTACTGGCAATTTATCATCCACATAGTGGAGCTAAAAGTGGTTACTCGCTCAATCTGTTGAGTGGACACATGCACTCATAACCAGACACAGCTAACATACAAAAGTATCACTACTTTCTTCATTAAAATACTTCATTATATCACAGGTAGTTCTGGTTGAGTTTAGTAGGGCTAAAAAAATGTAAGTTATTTCTTCCATTTTTTTTGATGGTTTGTTTCTCCATTATTATTATTACTTTGCATAAATGCAACCCTGAAACAGTGTATAGAATAATGAAATATAATTGCTCTTCAGGTGGTCCTTACATGTGTCTTTATGTGTCCAGTCAACAGTATGTTGACAAAATTTGCAGAACCTTAAATCACCAGTCACACGCTGAGAAAGTAGTCTGCCCTGTGCTTTGGAGTTAGCCGGGAGTTTCGTAGTTTCTTTGCCAACAGCTGATGTCTCAGGCAAGCACTTCGACATTGTTGCGTTGTTAATGAGGGGAGGATGAGGGGAAGTGAAGGGTGCACTTTCCCTAGCCTTAGTGACCCCCTCAGAGCATTTTCCAGAGAGATGCATTTAATTATGTCAAAAAAAGCTTTGATGTCAAATATTGGCCATTTCCATTATTCTGTGTGTATACTGACTTCTGCTTTAATGTCCACTTCTGTGTTTCCTTCTGCGATCTCGTTATTGTAAATAACGGCCCTGGTTTAGGTGTAGCTCTTCTGGCCTGCAATTTCAAAAAGTCAAGAATTTGTTAATCTGAGTTGTGAATCTAGGGCTGGCTACTACGCCATCTCTAGAACTGCTTAGCTCATCAACAGAGCACATCCCTAATTTAAGCACATTTGAGCAGCAGGCCATAACTCACCATGACAACAGTGATGAGGGCTTGTTCAATAGTCACATAGCAGGAGGTACAATGCCAGAGGCTGTCCACAGGGAGACAAATTCAGGAACAAGTCTTTGTCAACACGGCGTACATCATTTTGGGTGCACGTTTTTTGAAAACGGGACCGACAGTGGAAAATCTGAAAACACCAGCCCTTCTTTTCCATGTTTATAACAAATACAGCTAGTTTCATAAAAAGTTCTTCACTTAAACTGCATGCATGAACCTGTAGCTTGTTGTGGCTTGAACAGCCACCCAAGTCATCTAACAAACCACCATGAGCAACAGGAAGACACGGAGAACAACATACGCCAGCATTTGTTGGCATTTCTCATGACATATGCTCCATGTCTTTTTCTCCAGTACCGGCGTCTGTGTGGCAGCGTTACAGTGCTGCTTACAAGCCTGGCATATGTCCTACAGTATTTTCAGTGATTTCATGTGGACACAATTCTTGAATCAATGTCGTCTCTACTGGAAACATTAAAAAACATTGTTGCCTTAGTCATATATTCCTGCCACGTCAGTTGATGGACACCAAAACTTACTTTGCCTGGCTAATCCGAATTAGAAGTCATCATAAGTTAGAGACCTCAAAGCAGGCTATTGCCATCACTAATAGACATTCATAAATATGAATACATTGATTTGATGTTTCCACGTCAGCAGTGGTTGTTGGCTGATTATTGAAGCATCTGAATCCCTAAACTCTTCTGGAGTGCAAATCACTGACAAATATTGTTGGGTTGTTAAACCACAAAAAGGATTTCCTAGTTGACATGAAATATGTAATGGTGTTAAAAGTTCAGCTGTTTAAAGTGCTGTAAGAATGGAAAACTGTGTTCAGTGTGGCGAGCTGACTAACAGATAAACAGCCTGACATAATGGAAAGCGTTGAAACAGCTACTAAATGGAAGTTGTTTGTTTCTCAAGTGTTGCTTAAGAGATCGAAAAACAACTTAGGAGCATGTCATAGAAGCAACCCTAATTAACACGAAGATGAAAAGTGATCTGAACCCAGTTCCGTTAATCAAAACCAAGAAATTATAAACACTTGAGTCTATACAGCTATTCGGTCTCAAAAGTTCTGTATGTGGCTATAGATGTTCTGTCAAGTTGTGTCATATTATTTAGTAGTACATAAATTATCAAGATCTTTAATAGAACTAAAGTCTGTTTGGTAATGTTAACATGATGCTGCCCAGACTACATCTTGAGGCCCACATAGTGGCTTTTGGCAGTACCCTGAGACCCCATATTAATTAACTTGAGCTTAGGCAAGTAAACAACTACAAGACACGGAGGTTCAAGTGATGAATGAATTATTTGTCCTAGTTTAACAAGCTGGATTACATTTGAAGGACTCAACAAGTTTTTGGGGTAGTTGATATTGTCCGGTTCTCATGATGACCAGCTAACAAGTTGGAGCAATGTTAGCCAAACACTTTCATGTATATTAGCGTCTGTGCGCCAAAGGCAGGGCAAAGACCCCACTGGATTGCAAATAACGCTTGCTAAACTTCAATGTTTTACTACCAACAGTAATCAAAGATGACTGGTTGTAATTGTACAATCACAACTTCAACTTCAACTGCTGCTGCTTATAGCCTTGAGCAATGGGAAGAATGAAGCCATTCGCCTCTTTGTTCCAGTTTCTCGGTTGATTGTTTTCTCATGGATGGAACATGATACCACCTCTTCAAGGCAATCTCAACTCATCTCATTTTCCCTCCAAAAGAGGTTCATTGTGGTATTCATACATTCCCAAACGTGGCCAAAATGGGGGAATGCTAAGCTCTTTCTGAGCAACTCTTTAAAATGATCCAGGTGTGAAAGCCCCATTATAAAACACCATTTCTCTTGAGAGACTCTGAGGAAAACCTGACTCTCATCCAACACATCTTTTGATTGGAGAGCCTGCGTGAGTTGTGAAGAGAGCGGTGAGAGGGTTAGATAAAACTGACATCCACAACTCGAAGTATGCGCCCTCCTTTTCATCACATTCCCCATCTTTCTCCCTCATTCATCCCTCTCTTCCTCTGACAGCGCAGCCCTCATCACATAGAGCACTTGCTGCCATTTCCATAGGAACCAGCTCCACAAAGGGAGTGAGTAACCTTCTTTCTCCTTATGAGGCTTAATGGATGAAGAGCTAGCAGCCAAGAACATAAACATGTACGATACATTGCTCTAATTGAGCAGCTCCCCATGCCTTTCAGAGCTCACGTGGTTGGCTTGTAATCAAACACAGTAAAGTCTGTTACTGTGGGTGTGTTCAGGCTGCAGCCATGACAGCTGTATTCATAAAAAAGGTTGCGGTGTTAATTCAATGAAAATCTGTGTCTTTGTAAAATTTCATTGAGCTGATAAACTGACCTGTCCTGACCTCGTAGCATGCTCATCTGCACCTTATAGACTGGTGTAAAAGATGTTTTCTGTGATAAAAATATGACAAATTCTTTTCCCCGGCGTAAAAATGAAATATCCTTGTACAGAGTAAGTCATGGTAAAATGAAGTGTGAGATTGACAGAGCGATAAGAGCGGCATTAACACATGATTTGAGTGTCTGCATGTGGGTGCCTCGACGAGGAGAAACTAAGCCTGAGGGCGAGCTCTTGATTTACGAGCTGATCTCCAAGCCCCTGATGTAGTCTGGATAATGGAACAGAATGAGATGCATGTACACCTGCAGCCAAAAGGAGTTTAATTCATGGTTCATCTGGGCTCGCTGCGAGGCTGCTTTCAGATGAACTGTGGTTTCTGTGGGAAGAAATACAGCCTCAGTTTGTTGGTGCCAGCACAGAGGCGAGAATTTAAGGCAGGGTCAAAGCTTTAGACCATCTTTCTGGCTCTAAAACATTTATACTCATCTTCCCACTCTTGCGGGATTGGAGATGTAAGGCCAATTTATCTATCTAGCTTGGTCTTGAAAGGCACTGTCACAGTGCTTAGCTCTGGTGTATCAATATTTCTTTTCATCTCTGATAAATAGTGTGACAATTTCTTTCCTTCATTGACTAAAAGGGTAAAAGAACTTAAGGTCAAAAAGCACTTTTCTTGACACCACAGGTCCATGTTGCTCATATGAGGTGTTTTTTTTTTTTTTTTTCTGGTCTCATGCTGTGTTATATAGGGCATAGTGTGAAGACCAGCCTTTTTTTCTCCTCCTCTCTCCCGGATGTCTTCCTTTTCCTATCTAAAAAAGTCAGTCTGGAAGGACTGGGCACTGCTGAAATGCCCTTGAGCAAGGCACCAAACCCCAAAATTGCAAGGTAGCACTTCTTCAGGAGCAACAACCCACCAATCTGACATCTCTTCATTATCGTACGATTGTACGACCTGTTTGTGTGTTATTTAGCATGATTCAAACATAGAGTGTAAAGAACTGATTTCCTCCTCTTCTTCTTTTGATGGAATGTGGACCAAATTTAATGAAACAGCATCTAAAGCTGATAGCATCTATGCTCATCCTTGTACTGTAAGAAGTTCCCACCTCTTCCCAAATTAAAGGACACTGATTGGGCCGTGCTACTTTGAGTCAAACATAGTCGTTGTAGTTTGGAACCTGGTAAGATGGATCTGCTTGATTACAGACATAGAATCAGGTGGGTCTATCTGCACAGAATGGTTCCAACAGTCCATCCATATTAGGACTGGGTATTTCCAGCACCTCACGATGCAATACGTGTCCTGATATAAGCCTATGATATGACACATATCTCAATAAGCACAAGTTATGGATATTTATTATCAGAATTCCCAACAACTTCATTTTTGTTTTTATCATTGCAAAAATGCAGGGATTGTTTTACAACTCAAGACACTTAAATCAGGGTTCTTAAAGATTTTAGAACTAAGTTAAAATTTTGCATATGTGCTTCATCATGTAGTTTGGCATCGACTTTGAACTGTGCTATTGTTAACATCACCCAAAGTGTATTGACAACAGCTGTCACAGTACCTGAGTCTGAATCAGCTCTGTAGAATCTGAATCAATACACGTTTCAGCAGGAGGTGCACGATAATATTTTGCTGTATTGATATTTTAAGCACAGGTCTGATTAATAATGGAAGAAAACCAACAATAAGGCTTTGCACAGGGGTCTGTATGTGCTCAGGCCTGAAAGCACCCCAAGAACTGCACCATCATCATCATCCAGATGGACTTTACATCTTTATCTTCCACTTCAAAAGGTTTCTGTTTAAATAGTTGGATTTATTGTCAACCTGTGAGATCATTTAACCCCCTTCCCCCTCCCTCTTTTACCTTTACACAGTGTGGTCCACTATAAACAGACAGATGTTACATGTGGGGTGAGGAGGAGAGCCGCCGGCTGTAAAGACCATTTCCTCCTCACCTCCAACCATCAGCAACTCCCTCTGAGCGAGATGGAGTCCCAATACTGACATTCACAACACCCCGTATTTCATCTTCTACCCAAACACACACTCTCAGCTTCACAAAGATAAGTCATGCGTGTTCCTCTCCTCTCCCTCTTTGGTCTCAGTGCAGCAATGAAACTTTATACGGGGGAACACAAGCACGAGACGCGAGGACACACACTTCCTCACTCGCACAGAACGGCCGCATCTGCACTAAGCGGTCTCCGAGTGATTCCCACATCCTAATTGGAGGAGAAGTTTACAGATTGCTTCATGGACTCAGCCGGCCACTGTGCCTCTGCTGTGATTCTCTTGAGTTTCACACACAAACACACACACATTCCTCCACAGTTATCCAGAACAATTGCACTTTCTCTTGGAAATGGATAAATTGGAAAAAATGATAACTTCATTACAGTTCAAAAAAAGTTGGGATGCCTCAGACAACACGATTCTGTGCAGTCAAAAGGAAGTATTGTGTCTGAATCTGAGCGCGATCATACTGGTTTTACATTCTCACGCTTCTGCAGTCGCTCCTGAATTGTGAAAACCTCTTCCTCTCTCTCTCTCTCTCTCCCTCTCTGCAGCACTGTGGCATTGAAACCTCCATAAATTCAATTCCTTGCTGCGTTTAGAAGCCCGTCGTCCACAGCCATAAAATTTCACTCCTCTGTTTTTACGATCGGACTCACTTAATTCAATCAGCGTAATAGAAAACCTGTCACGTGGTTTTCTTCTCTCCTCTGTGAACCACAAACATGACTCTCAATATGAGATTTGCACTGAAGGACTCTGAGCCTACACCCAAAGAGAAACGTTTTATCTTACATTGCAAACATATTACTTTTTGTCCATTACCTGTGAAATACAGTCGCCCAGACAGCTGTAAAATATTTAGATTTGTCTGATAGAACATTTTGCTCTTTCTTTTGGCACCAATACTGCTTCACTACAGGAAAATCTGTTGGTGTTTTTACAGTCAAATGAGAAATAATAAAAAAAATGAATAATTTAAACAACAGAAGATTTTAGATGGCATGAGAATGCTCCACATTTAGAAGTAGTTATCATGATCTAAACCCCCTTCACACTTGCAAAATAAAAAAAAAATTAAAACTGAAAATATCCAGACTTCAAAGGGGTGGCCTGTACACGTGAACACAAAAAGTTTTTCTCTTGGACTTTACCCGGGTCATTTTCTTGCACGCCCCTTGTATTTTACCAGCGAATCTGAGTGACCTTATGTGTGAACATAGTAGTGAACAGCCAAGGTATTTCCCGAAGATGAGTGGGAAGGGCTGATACCATTATCCTGTTCAACCGTATGAGACTGAAAAAGGGAGACTTGACAGGATGGATGTATCAAATGTGTGCTTGGACATTTTAAGTGTTGTTTCTGGTGCACATCATCAAAGTACTGTGGATCATTTGCTCAAAAACGATCAACACAAAGGTCTATCCCCCATCCAAAGAGCCTTCTTCGGCTGCTGTTGGATATGGAGCTGAAACACTGCAGCGTTCTGTCTCTAGTGTTGTCATCGTGCCCTTATTACACTGATTATATTCACTCCTGCTAGAAACAGGCCTGCTCTCAACTCTTTCAGTGAAAGAGACACTTTACAACATGTCACTGGAGTTAGGATAGAAATTGTGATATTGTTCATCTGCTATCATGTTATGAACACTGACTTTCAGAGTGTATGTTTGACGTCCTGTGCTGTCTAACGGTAACCTCTCTGCCCCCTCCAACACTTCAACCCCATCCAGCAGGGCATACTCCCCACTGAAAGGAACAAGAGCGAACAACCATGTCAGGGAATAACCCAAGTGTCTTGAATATATATCGAGATTGTATGTGTGAAAAGGATTAATGTGCAGAGAAGATCCTGTATAAGAGCACGGATGCCGATCATATGGTGTGATGGTGTTGATGAAATCACCAAAATTTCTGTAGATTTATGTTTTTTGGGCGAGGTCTTTTTTCATCATGTTTCTGGTGTTCCTATACTTGCATAAAATCAAACAGCGATAAACTTCACAAACATGTGTGTTGTTGACATCACATTGTGTAAAATTTAGACACTATTATCTTTTGTGCACCATGATTACCTCTTCAAATCTACAAAAACATTCAAAAAGGTCATATTTTGCCTTAAACAAGGTTCATATGTAACTTTTAGATTACTACTAGGACATGTCCACCATCACTAATGTTACAGAGAGCATCCCTGTTATCTGTTGTCACTTTAAGGGCTCCCTTCACCATGTGGATCAAGTTCTTTCTGCACTGTATTGTCAACAAATCTGTATTTATTCGGACATCTTCACTCTGCAGGTCACTTGCTACCAAGTTCCAGTGGCTCAAACTGATGACAAAACAGTAGCAGGGTGTCACACTGGTAGAGTTATTGGTGGTGGTGTTGGTGGACTGAGCCATATTAGGGAGGTGCCAGTACAAAAAAAATAAAAAAGGGGAAGAGGGAGAAGTCCTGATGCTGCAGGCGTGCTGTCTCATTTATGGAAATCATCTATCATGCAAAGAAGAATCACACTTAAAGGCATATAAATCTCAAAAACTACAGGCCCTTTATAGGGAGGCGTAGATAAGGGAATCCTGTATGAAGTATGAAGGAAATTATTTCCCTTATTTTGTCTTCAACTTTAACTCACAGAACCGCACTTAAATATCACAATCTTATTTGCAAAGATGGAACCAGAAAACGTGAATATCATTTTGTTTGGCTTGTTAATGAAGCAGATTACGAGGATGAAAATCTGAAACTTATTGAAACCCAAGGATTTCAGCATTTTCCTTCCCCCATGATTGAATGAGGAGATGATCTAGTCGTTTTTGACGTGAGCTGGGATGGTGTATCAGGACATTTTATTTTTGTTAGGAGGGACAGCGAAGGGTTAAGCAGCACCATCAATGACTGACCGCTACAACAGCTCAAATGTCTGTAATATAGGCTTTGTGATTACAAAATTAAGTGAGGAGAGAGTTAAAGAGGGAGAGAGGATCGATCAGACAGTACTAATGGATTAGAAAGGTCTAGCTAAGATGCCCTGATATCTGTCAGCTGCCTCCGTGTGTCTCCTTAAATAAGTGACGTACCACAGATCGATGCACGGCGATCAGACTCGCTGAACATTCAACCGGCCTGAAATCAATACCACTTAGCATCCCGTCTTCCAACCTTCAACTAGCGTGATGTGACAGAGGAAGACTGATGGGGAAAGAATTTCAACAAACACATGAACGTGTGCACACAGCTTTCAAAGAGGCTCAGTATGTGTCAAACAAAAGGGCATCTGCTTCTCCACCCCGTGAGCGAGCAGGAAGAAGGGAGAAAGTCGACATTCGCATCGACATTTTGCATCAATAGACAGAAGTGCAAAAGAGGAGCGCTGAAGATCTCCTCCACTTGACAAACTGACATGCTCTGCAGGAAAATACTCCTGTCTGACTCTCCTGCCAAGACTTCCCTCCAGCCAAACGCCGCTGGTTGCCAAAAGTCACTGAAGCATTTTTGTGTGCAGGGCTCGGGGCGCGCACCACGCGGAGCGCCCCGTTCTGCTCCTGCATCAGTAATACTACCCCGCCTGGACCAGTGACCCATTCACTGTTTCACTGGGTGATGATGGGATCCATATGGGCCCAATTATATTTTTTTCCTTCTTGCTATTGCACATTGTTTGTGCAGGAGAAACTCTGGCTGTGCACACTTGTAGGGTTCTAGTAAAACCCAGGAGTCGTGCTCTTACACAAATTTGCATCAGGCTGCTGCCAAACACAGCCAGAGACTTGTTTGAGGAGGATGGAGCTGTAAACCTCGCTCAAAGGGTGGAAGAAAAAAGAAAGTTGCTGATTTCCTCTTTAGGAAAAAACAATTTAATGCAACAATAGCAACAGAACTATAGAGCAGTACAGGAATGAGTTCAAAAGAGGGGAGGGAGATAGCATTCAGCACTTCCTGGCACCCAACCCCTCTATGAACACGGGGTTTAGATAAGTGTGTTTTGGATGAATGTTTGAAATAAGGTTGCGGTGAACACGTGCACATGGATTTCAGTGTTTAATGCGAGATCTGATGTTGCCTGCTTTTGACTGTTGTGTGTTTATAATGATGGTTGCCAACTAACTGATAACAAGAACTTCAAAAACGAAAGAGGACCGAGTGTCAAGCATTTCTAATGCTGCGTTCCAGTTGTACTGGGACTGAGTGTGTTCCTACTGTTGAGTGGGAAATTTCAACTGGCCCACAAGAACAGAATTTCCTACTGGGGAGTCAGCGTATCCTCACCAGCCCTCAAGTTGACGATGGAATATAGTTGCCCCGGATGTAAACAGTTATTCAGCTCCTGTAATATTCTGCTTATTAGCACTTGGAATATTGTTTGTTGCACCAAATTAGCCATATGCATAGAATTGTTTGACATATTTATATATATATGAAAATGCTGCTATTGTGTTATTTACATTCTTCATGTGGTATTTGTATTACAACACAGGGCATGCTAACACTAGCCTGGTAGATTGGCAAGATTTATCCAACTTTGTAACTGGACTGATAATAACTCGGATATGACGTCATTCCCACTCCCCTCTTCCCAGTTCTGATGCAAAGGGAACACAGGATAATTGATTTTTAATAATCAACAATTTATACACTACTGCCACAGCCATGAGAACCATCTTCATTAGGTCATGTAAATAAGGAAATTCTGAACAAAAGGGCAGATCAAGATGTTATACACTGGAAACATTGCAGCTGTTTCTAAGTCAAACCGCCATGTTGTGGCTCCACAGTAAAACTGTTCTTCACTCTTAAGCTCAAAACTTTGTGAAAAGTAGGTTTGTTTGTTAAGATTATCACAAAACACAGATCATCTAAGTGCCATAATGTTTGTTCTTCACAGAGCTTATTAGCAGCAATGATCCAAAACACAGTGAAATATACCAAAGGCTTTCATACCAGGGAACTACAGCAGCACACTGGTCTACAAAAATATGTCACCTCTGCACCACTCCATTAAATTTCTGGGTAATAGCTGGCCCCACCAATCAGAGAGTCTTGTTTGAAACTCTAGACTTGTGGCTAGAAAAGATCCATCATTAGAGATCTTGAATAAACCTTGTTTTTCTTCAAATTAGGTAATTTTGTGGCTAATGAAGAGGAATGAAAAGAGTGAGAAGGGATGTCTTTTTTCTTTCCAGATTCCAGGGTAGATACACCTCTGCCAAAACCCTGTGGTTTAGTTACTCTAAAGGCTCATTTCAAACTTATGTTGAGTCTTTATAACAAAAATTCAGTTAGCAAGAAAAATTTCATAACGTCCAACCCAAAATACAATCTGGGTAAAATTAAATTCAACTTGAAATGTCCCAAACACAATAGTTACGCAAGTCTTGGTCTGCTCTGTGGTAGACACACACTGCAGGAGCACACAAAGGATCAAGAAATGAAAAATATCCAGCGTCTGAGCAGATTTGCCAACTTTCTAGTCATTGTTCAATCAGATTGTTTTGGTTAGATCTAAGCCTATTTGACTTGGACCAAAATCCCATAAAGCTGCCTGTGTTGATACAAGATCACCTTCAGTATTTCAGAAATGTGACTACTGCAAAGGAGTTTACTTCTCTCCCAATATGACAAAGCCTCCTGATGAAAATCACGTTTTGGTTAATCAAGGACAGCTTCAACAAAACTCACCAAACTAAAGCATGGCATATGACATGTCCTCTCTTTTACAGAGTTACAACCAATGTTTGAAATCATTGATATAGCTCTAAACTTATCTTAAAGTGATCAGACACACAGAACTGTCTGTCAAAAGGTTACTTTTCAATAATAAGGCAAGCGCCATTTCAACTGAACCCAACAGACAAATGAAACCAAAGCTATGATCCACAAAAAAAACCCAAATATCTCAAAAGTTATGGTTTGGAGAAAGTTCAAGAGAACCAAGAACGTTCCTGGACTATTTTCAGAGACGCATAAACATAAATCCAAATTCAGTACAAAAGACTACTCTAAACTTCAGAAAACTCTTGGAAAAACTGTCAAAATTGACATTTCATACTGCTCAGATAACTCATGCTTGTATCTATCAAAGCTTTTTTGCAGCTGCAGAATCTCTGATCTACTCCAGACTCTGACCTCATCACTCATGTAGATTTATTTCACATGTAAAATTTGAGGAGTGATTAGTATGTTTTTCAGTTCCCACAGCAGAGCCAACAGATGGATGCTGGGGTGGTCTGGGGTTTAAAATAGGGACGATATTATTGGAACAATATCCGTATCAGCAGATCAGTGCCTAAAAGAGTTGATCTGTTTTGGCTGATGTGAAATTTCTGCCAATAGTTCAGCTGATATGTTGGTCATATACACATATTGGTCATAAATGTATCCCATACATAGGCTGCCATATTGGCAGAGTACCCAAATGTACCAGAACGGTTTGCTTCATCATCACTGAAAGTCAACTTTTACAAACCAAAAGCCTCTTTTATTAAAAAATCAAGTACTGTTTTTCTTGTTCCACATCTGTTTCTAACATACATGCAGAGTCACCTTCACAGGAAAATAGCAACTTTGGTAAAGTGAGGGCTCTGAGCACAATTAGGATAGTAAATATGAACAATCACATCCCACAAAGTAAACTTTTAACAAAATGATCCACAGTTGCTTGTTGAATTGATAAAATAATTTAAAAAAAAACTACCAAACCTATGTTTTTTTTAATTTCATGTTTAAATTTAGCCGTACATACTGGCCTTACATACTGTATGTCCCGTATATGGGCTCTAATACTGGCAGAAAACGCAAATGTAACAAAACAGTTTACTCCATTGTCACTCAGTATCACTTTAACAAATGAAAAGAATTATGAATTAAATAATAAAACATTGCTTTTCTTGTTCTACAGCTGTTTCTAACCTAAAAGACAGACTCGTCTTCACAGGAACAGGTCAATTTTGGAAAAAAAATGTAATAATAAATACAGAAACATCAGTATTTTGTCAAAGATGTGGTATTGTGCATCCTGAGTTTAAAGCAAAAGCCTTGTACTGATGCAGGGCAGAGATGGCAAAGCTGGAACAGAGGGCAAGAGCTCAAATCTAAAAGCTTAAGTTTCCAGCTGAACAGCAGGATGTCTGTCAGGCAATTGACTTATCAAATATGTTACTGTCTGCCCAAATTATAATGGCTTACAGGTACCAAGTACCAAGTGTGTTTTGATATGCCAAAGATCCAGAAGACTTCATGGATCTTGGGAATGCTGAGCACAGTAAGGACAATACATGATATGATATCCATGAAGAATCATTTCTCATATAGTAAATTTTAAACCAAATTATCCATAGTTGGTTGCTGAACTGATAAAATAAAAAAATAAAAACGACCAAACTCTTGCTTTTTTATTTCATGTTTATGTTCATTGGAAGCCGTACAATGCTGCCCCTAGATTAAAATGGCCAGACCTAATTTGCAATGTAGATCCCTGTATGGACCTTCATTCAATGCCAGTAATGTAATGCTTGAAAAAATCACCCATTCCCTCTGTTCCTTTCTGCATTCACATCAGCAAGATTGTTCTGTGCCTGAACACACTTGCATTTGTACACACTGCATTATAGTAGGTGGCAGTACGCACATGGTTGATACAAGTAGCAGCAACCATGACAACCACCTGTTGATGTTCCATGCGGACTACGCTGCTGGTTGGGATTTTTCAATGATTGTGAGACATCATTAAACACACTGCTTCTACATTTGCACTGAATGTGCTGCTCAAGAGGAAGTAATGAGCCCCTGCAGCTTGGAAACAACAGAATGAGAGATGGGAGATGTTAGATCTGCCTCTTCAGCTCCTCTCACTGATAAATTCTCCATACTTCAGCACCATTCGCTTTCCCAGCTAATGAATACCATGCAGCAGCATTCATGAATTGTGTCTTAGACCACCCCAACAAGCACACAGTACACTTGTGTTTGCAATCGTAAAATAAATCAGACTCTGACATGAAGTATAGTCAGACTCATGCCTGGAGAGAGGGAGAATACCACCCATATTGTCAATACATGTGCCAAACAGTCATCAATTTTTCATAGCCGCATCTTGTTTGTATTTGGCATCATACACCTGGAACATCTGGAGACTGAGAATTTAGGAATTTTAACCGAGGAATTGAAAATCTGAACTGTTTTAACTGGAACGCAGCATAAGAATGAAACACTGATTGAACAACAGAGTACTTTGGAAGCTTAACAGTTCATTTACAAATCTAGCTAGAATAAGAATTTATTTTATCAGTTTGCTTAAGATTGTCCTTTGGAACCAACTTTATTTTCCCAAAGGGGTCATTTATTGTCAGAAAATCTAATAGGAAATAAAAACAAAGAAGAGAGAGAGAAAGAGCGAAGAGGGTGGTATAAAACAGGATATCAAACTCACTGCATCCGTCCTCGTCGCTGTGGTCCCCACAGTCGTTGTCCCCGTCACACTGCCACTGTGCCGGGATGCAGGTACACTCCCCGAATGCGCTGACGGCACACGTAAAGTGGTTCTTCCCACACGAACACTCGGCACTGCCCTGGACTCCTGCAGAGATGAAAGAAAAGAGATCATTAGGCATTTGAAATTTACCAAAACAAAGTCCATCGCTGCAATTTCTCCTGTTTCATCACCAAATCAACACTGACTTCTAGTTATAGCCTCACACATTTGCAAAAAAAAAAAGAAAGAAAGAAAGAAAGAAAGAAAAGGCAACCTGCCAGAGAACATTCAGCAGATAGATGAGGATTAGGCAACTTATAGTGCAGACAAGATTGTGGTCTTGTGGTCTTCATATCATGAGATTTACTGCTTAACAATCTACCCTAACCTTCCAGATGAGAGGCAAAATTGTATAAAACTGTATCTATATTCAAAGAAATCCCCACAGTAATTGAAGCACTCTTATGAAATAGTGGGTGACCTTCTGTGCTTTATGTCCATACAGTAAAAAAAAAAAGGCACTTCATTCCTCTTGTCCAAGATTCTCTCAATGAACCTTTTATTAAGGTCACTCTTTACTCCTACAGCCTCGTTCTGTTAAACTCTATCTGGTCATTTTTTGCCTCTCGAACAATACATCACTGAAAAAAACAATTTTAGACCAGTCAAAAAGAAGTGATCAAAACTGAGACTTCACCTAGAAGTTAAAAACTTCTCATGGGAGTTTGTACCAGCTCAACCAAAGAAAGAATTTAAGAGGTTCTATCGTCCTATTACGAATCAGTGTACCGTCAAAATGATTTTAAGGTAAAACAGTTGTACAACGTTGCATTAAAGTGGTTGTCTTTTTGATTTATGCTGCAGTAACATTTTCCTGTAAGGGACTGAGTGCAGAGTAAAAGTGACTATGCTTGAATTTTTTTAATCGCTCACAACTTTTCAGAGTTTGCCAAGGGTTAGAAAGAGATCATTGCCCAGCAGGAGGGTGTCAAGGCTTTGGCACATGGGGAGTTAAGAGAAGCGCTACCGAGAAATTCCTCGATTTTAGTAATGCTCAAGTGTTTCATTTAGTGTCACATAATTGTAAGTGAAGCGTTAACAGTCTTCTCTTATCAAAAACTTTATTACAGCACGAAAAAATGTGTTTGGTCCAACTCTAAGTTTCTCCCAAAAGTCCCGGGTTAAGCCACAATATAATGAATTTCCATGATCTAAAATCTTTGGATGGCATTTGAAAGTCATGGCATGTCTTCCAAGTCGCAATGCTAAAATCTAATTGCAAGAACATTTAAGCTTTCCTCCTCATATGGTGTAATTACACAAAAGCCTCAGGTTTTTACAAACAAGCCATATGAAAGAGTGTTAAAGAACTTAAGAGTTCACTGAAGACTGGCTGCAGGCGCACAGAAAGTCACACTCACTTCATGTTAAAAGGTTGATTTTTTACTGTGGATATAAACAAGTGTAAAAGACTCCAAACCCTGATTGGGACATTTCATGACACACTGTATAGGGAGGGATTATGGACAGTAACGAATTTAGCATGATTTTGTTTAAGATTCAACAAGTTATACATAATCTATAGCGTGGCTGATACCAATGCAAGCAAAGTGCAGGCATTTTAAGACAAATACGAACAAAGTTAGTTTGAGACATCTGTAATAGCGTCATTCACAGATTGGCTCCTTGTAAGAAAGAAATGCCCCAGACCAGCCTTCTTCCAGTTTTAAAAAAAAACTATGAGTGGAAAAATGTGTTTAAACTACTACCAGCAAGCAAATACTTTTTCTGAGCTGTTTTAACTTAAAAAGTCTGTACATTTTGCCAATTCTGAAACACTAAGAGATCCAACAGACGACAACATTGTAATGTGTGTGGCAGTGTTAATTTTGTTAATTATGTTGACATATTATTATCAACAACTTTTTTTATCCTGACAAAAACTAGACAGTAACTAATAAAAACAACTGCATTCACTAAAGGGTTATTACATGTTTTCTTTTATCCAAATGTAAAACATCACTTCAGAAATTCAAGGAAATGTTAAAACATCTTACACTTCATATTTGAATCGACTAATTTCACAATAGATTTGTTCGACTGAAATGCTGTGAAATTTCATCAACTTAAACTAAAACAAAACAAAAACAATTTAGATGACTAAATTATGACTTAAACTAAAAGATATTTTAAGCAAAAGATTATAACTAAAACTAAATTAAAAGTGTTGTCAAAATTAACACTGTTATGTGGTGATGATCATCACAGCACATCTCACACTAGAAGACTCACTCACCAACAACCGGGGTGTTCGCTCTTCCAGATTTAAATCACAACCTGACAAACATGACTTTAGTGGAAACAAAGATGGCAAGTGATAAGCTGTTGTTGACGAAAAGTGAAATCTGGCTAGCTGTTAGCCTCCTAGAACAATCATAAGCCCAATTCACAGAGGTGTGGAGGCTTTGCGTGTTTGTGGGAACCAGTGCCTTGTCGCATATATCCAAGCTATAATCCAGCGTGAATCAGCACAGATGTTAAAACCTCTAAATGTAAATAACATGGAGCACTTTTGCATAAAGGCACTGTAACAGGGCTCATTAATAGCATTTCAGTCCAGCCCATCTCCTTGTCGGTTTAGGTGTAGTATGCTTCACAGGCCAAATTGAATAAACACTTGTATTTTTACCGTTTTATTAAGATGGTCCACTATTTTGAAAGTCTAAGTCCAATCTACCATGGCTACATGTGTTGTGCTTCCTGCTTTTTGATTTGCCATTGTTCTGTCCAATGGGACAAATGAAGAAGACATACTGTGCTGTCTTCAGTGCTCCACACAACAGATTTCCCATGTTCAGTATTGAACGTATCAAAATGTATGTTTTCATATCAGACTCAAATCCTGTTCTGAGACAATCAAGGGGATAAAATAATTTTGAATGCACCTCATACAACAGGATAATCAGGAACAACATCCATTGGACCTCCTGGCTTTGCTGACTTTGGTCAAAAGGGGAGATTTACGCTAAAATCAGGGTGATTATCTTGTGGTGTGTGCTCCACTTGAGACTTGCTTTACTCTTTTTTTATTTTCTTAAAAAAGTATATAGTCTTCTTTTTCCAGTCAAATGTCTTGAAAGTTAAGGTTTAGAGAAAGAGATACTCAGGTATGTGATTCAGGACCCTGGTCTTCAGCTGCTGGACCACGTGCATAATGTCTTCAATGTTAGCAGTACTCAGATGTTGCTGTGGTCAGAGACAGTGTGAAAGCCACAGGATTTACTCAGCCTTATTCATGAACTGTTTTCTTTGTTGAGGAAGGTTAAATTCATTGGCGGCATTCTTTAGTTTCCTTCTGCCATGCAGATCCTCTGTCAGTGCTCCAATGAGCTTTGTTCTGTAAACTCCAGTCTAATTTACTCCATACTGCCACACATTGTGTCATCATTTACAACTCAGACTCCTCAACCCGCCTGCCCTGTGGTTATACTGCTGTGTTATTGTGTTTGTGATTAATTTGGTTCAACTGGACATGTTTTGCCCTTCAAAGTGAGCAATAAACATGTCTGAGCTCAATATGAATGTCTCTCATTAAAAGGATATTCGCTGTCAGGACATAAAAATGTGTGTAGTTCATGTAAATGAGAGACAGGATTATGACCATGAGTACACAGCTGAATGGCCTTGAGTCGATTTAACTTGTCAGAGTGAGCAGGTTTATGAATCTGTATAAATTTGTTTTCCAACGAGGTCATTCTGATTGCAAGGAAACTTTTAAACCCGCACAAAGTGGTTTATTTAGTGGATTTTCACCCCTTTCCATCTGAAAAATATGCCAAGCTGCTCCTGTTGGCCTGCACTGTGTGAAAGCTAATGGTTGTTATGTGTTGTTATACGTGATGAGACATGAGCATAGTCTTTTGCTAAAACTGAAAGACAGATGATTGCTGCTCTAATGTGAAAGAGTGTCTCTCTACTAGCAGAGGGCTTTGACAAATTAGCTTAAGGAACTGACGTTACAAATTGGGACTGTAGTTTTTCCGACTCATCATTGCCAGGCACTACACACAGCACTACGCCACAGCTTAGAGAATCCTTAAGCACGTCTGCAAATTATATTGGTAGGTTATTTTCAACTACAACTAGTTCGCAATTCCAGCACAATGACGCAAGTACATTTCTGTCAAACTGAGTGATGTGGTTGATGTGCTGGTTTGGCTGAGTATGTAGCAACCATTATGTAATAATCTTTCTCTATGTTTTGAGTCTAAACACTGTCTCTATTATCATTCAATGTCTAAACATTCATAAACATCTTTAAAAGTTATCTATCTGGTCAAATCAAGTTCCAAAGCATAAGGTTCTCTCGTGCAAGAGCAACTGACGTCGTAACATGCAAAACATAAATACAAAAGAACTAGGAAACAGCAGAAAAGTTGACTCTCTAATTTCCTTGAGCTGCTTGTAGTTCCAGAGGTTCTTGGATCTGAGAGTGTGTTAATTACCCAAGAGCTAGGCAATATATTAAGTTTCAAAGACATAACTCATTTATTAGATAAGATAGGGTAAGACAGAATTAATAATGATTTGAGACTCTGTATAGATAACAGGATTGCTCATGCCAAAGCAATTTTATTTCATGATATAAAAGGGTTTTAACACTCCTAAATAATATCCCTGATCATATTTAGTATCATCCACTGCCCAATGTTCATTTTTTCCAATGGGACTGTAAATGTGTCAACTGGTTATCATTTCACTGATAAGGCCAAAATTATATACCGTAAATTCCGGACTATAAGCCGCTACTTTTTTTCTACACTTCAAACACTGCGGCTTATACTACGGTGCGGCTTGTTTATGTTTTTTTTTTTGCCTAGCAACAGCAGACCAATAAAATTCTTCTGTTTTAATCTCTTGGACATGTTTGCCCTTCTCTCTGTGACTTGTTCTCTGTGGAATGGGAATATAAAAATTAATATGAGCTAAAACACAAAGCACGCGTCATAAAAAAAAAAAGTTTATGAGTTTATGTTTTATTCAGTTGGGCATATTTGACAAACAACTCGGAAAAAATAGGTGAGGTCCGGACCTCGCTGACCTCATACCTGGCTACGGCCACGTGGATAAGTCGTGTGCAGCCGCAGGTGCAGCGTTAATGCGAGTAAACTTCAATGGGGCGGGGGCGGGGAGAGTGAGCCAACATCAGAGAAGGGGTATTTACGCGCCCGCCAATCGTCACAGCGGGCTTTACGCGCCACTACGCTGCAAAGAACCGGCACCCGCAGGCTCGTACCGTAAGCACGCATAATAAAAAATGAAGACAACGTGGCGCTCCCTCCACTACATCACTGGCATGGAGTGACACCGAGCTAAAGAGCCGCATCCGGCTCTGGAACCGCGGGCTGCAGGGAGTCAAGAATAAGTAGCCGCATGCGGTTCGAGTTTAGACAGTCTAATATCACAAAAATGACAGCTCCCCCGCCACACACACTAATTTCTAAATAAAATTAATGAAAGAATGAATGAGTGTTTGAGCTAATTTTTCATATTACTACGTGGGATACTGCGGCTTAAAATCCGGTGCGGCTTGTACAAGTACAATATTGATTTTTTTTCTAAAATTAGACTGTGCGGCTTTTAATCAGGTGCGCTCTGTAGTCCGGAATTTACGGTAATTTATTGGTCACGTTATTAGCAGGACAGTTAAAAGGTCAGTTCTGTTTTTTTAAGCAGGGTTGCTCGAGGCCCATGGCAACAGTAAATATGACTGCCAATAAAGGACCTTGGTGTTTTCAAGTACATTTTTGTTAAACTGAGTGATGTGGTTGATGTGCTGGTTTGGCTGAGTATGTAGCAACCATGCTCGTACCATATATGAGGGCTCTTGCCTTGTTTGGCCAGCCTGAGGTCCATTTGCTGCGTCCTCCCCTGATCTTTCTCTATGTTTTGAGTCTAAACACTGTCTCTATTATCATTCAATGTCTAAAATGCTTCATAAACATCTTTAAAAAAGTTATCTATCTGGTGAAATCAAGTTCTAAAGCATAAGGTTCTCTCGTGCAAGAGCAACTGACGTAGTAACATGCAAAACATAAATACAAAAGAACTAGGAAACAGCAGAAAAGCATCAAAACAGCATTAGCCAAACACCAGCACGGAAAGAAACCAAACATGAAGGATAAAATGTTTTATTAGAAACAGTAGAAGCAAAAGAGAGGCAAGAGCATACAATAATAGGTAACCAAATAACAGCTTTTGTGATCATGGGTAATCATATTTGGCAAATGTATTCCGTATTTCAGGTGATATTATTTTTTATTGGCTCTTTAAAAGAAACATACTTGTCATTTTTGACCTAATGCAGTACCCTGTCAAATTTGGTTTACTGTCGCACAAGTGCTGTCAATATTATATTCATATTGTAAACAGTTTTAATGTTAATAACATAAAATTCCATGGCCTTGTTCATCGTTTCACTTTACTAATCTTACTTATTTTTCCTTCATACGGAAGATGATATAGCTTAAAGATTCTGCATGAAAAATGAATTTTTACTTATTTTCTATGCTTTATTTTTCTTTCTCTGGTCTATTTAAGTTCTTTTCTTAATATTCCTACAGCTATAATATGTGTAAGAGCATCTGAAACAACCAAATTTCCCCTCAAGGGATAATAAAGTATTTCTGATTCTGATCTTATTTTCTCTTTGTTAAAGAAATGACCGACCCCGTGTTGCCATGCCAGCATGATACATTCATCAGAAACCCAGAAAAACTTTAATGATATCACAGAGGAAGCTAGAACTGCAACAGGAGGCGGACATTTTGTTACAAAATGTCACAAATGTTCTGTCACCTATACTTCTCATTTATTTGTCTTTACTACAGTTCCCAATAGATTGTTTTATCCCAAAGTGGCAGCTGAATTAGCAGGTTATCACTCTTATAAATCCCCTAATTTATGTGATCTTGTGGTGTATTTTTGATTTTCAGCCCCTGGCGGCAGGATTTCAAAGTGAGGCCCATTAACTTCTGGCATGTGTGCACAGAAAAACATCCCCAAAAATAGCAAGTCAAATACACAAACACTGTTCCATACATCTATGCAGCTCTGATTTACGACAAGGGCCTGTTAAAAAATACAAAGTCACCACATTTTTAGACACATCACAGAAAATCACATCCAGGAGAGGAAATAAATAAAGGCCTCCCATTTAGCTCTCACTTTGAAGCCCATTAATGACCATCTGTGTGTGTGTGTAACTATTTTGCTGAAACTAGCCTGCCGCAACAAACCCAGAGTTTCTTGGATCGGGGCATGTGTGTATGTGGGCATGTATGTGAGTGTGTGTTTGTGTGTGTGTGTGTGTGTGTGTGTGTGTGGTTCCTGGCCTCCTCACAAAGGCATCAGTCAACCCAGGAGGGCCTGGCAGAGAGCGCTCAGTAACCTTCAGATCCCTCCCACAGCACTAAATTAATGGCCTCTTTCTTTTCATTCCCCTCTCTTTTCTCCTCATTCTTGTCTTTTCCACCATCCCTCCTTCACGCACTTCCCCCTGAAGCTGCCTCCCTTCTTTTCTCCTCTTCCCTGCGTTTTCCTCCCCCCTTCCATCGTTTCCAGAACTTTCTTTTGATGGCGGGAAATGGGGATGTCGTCATCCATGTCTCCCTGTCTTTAAAGTTGACTCTCTAATTTCCTTGAGCTGCTTGTAGTTCCAGAGGTTCTTGGACCTGAGAGTGTGTTAATTACCCAAGAGCTGGGCAATATATTAAGTTTCAAAGACATAACTCATTTATTAGATAAGATAGTGTAAGACAGAATTAATAATGATTGGAGACTCTGTATAGATAACAGGATTGCTCATGCCAAAGCAATTTTATTTCATGATATAAAAAGGTTTTAACACTCCTGAATAATATCCCTGATCATATTTAGTATCATCCACTGCCCAATGGTCATTTTTTCCAATGGGACTGTAAATGTGTCAACTGGTTATCATTTCACTGATAAGGCCAAAATTACATAATTTATTGGTCACGTTATTAGCAGGACAGTTAAAAGGTCAGTTCTGTTTTTTTTAAGCTGGGTTGCTCGAGGCCCATGGCAACAGTAAATATGACTGCCAATAAAGGACCTTGGTGTTTCTACTAAAGAGATATTTTGTAATAATAATGATGATGTTCCATATCAGTCAGCTAATGAACCTCCAGGGAGACAAGCAGAACAATCACAGTCAAACAGGTAAAGACAAAGGCCTTAAAATCCCTCACTAAGTCGAACTCCTCCTTTGTTCAACACACACAGCAAACACTGCCATGTCGTGAGCTGTGCTGGATCTGTAACTTCAAGCATATGTGCATTTTATCCAGTTATTTGCGTATGCGGGTTTGCTCTGTGCTAAATTAGAGTCTGTGAGCTGGAGCACAAGTTGTGTCAACACAAAGCCACATCAGAGGCCGTGCGTTTGTCAAACAAGCTTTAAAAAGACGAAGCCACAGACTCTGACCAGAGGAAAAGACATTTACAGAGTTTGGAGGGAAACCACCATACATCATACTGTACAGCACATCCATGGACCAGAGACATGGTGATATTTTACCTCCGCCAGGGAGTTCATGTTTTTGCAGGCATTTGTTTGTTAACAGGATAACTCTAAAACTTATGAAGAGAAATGTGATTAAATTTTCTGCCAATGTTGGTCATGTCCCAAGGGAGAAGTGGTTAGATTTTGGTGGCTCTCCAAATCCACAAGCAGATCCAGGAATTTTTTACAGGACTAGCTAACATTGCGGGATAGGACAGTTTTCCACATGTTGCTAATAACTCCAAAAATTCACGATGGATTGTGACGTTAAAATTCAGTGAATGTGGGTCATTGCATTAGGAAGAACTGATGGGCTAACATTACGAAATAGGTCACTTTTCCACTCTTTAGCTATCAACTTGGGTAACAATGTCAGAAATGCCTTGGTTGATATTTTTGCTCTTGAAACACATCTCGTTAGATTCATGTGAAGGTAAGAATCGATGGTAAAAATGTAGAGAGGGCTTTTGATGTTGTGCTTCTTTCTGTTAAGTATCTCAGTTAGGGGTTAGGCTGATAGCTGCATACCAATAAGAAAGGCTGTTAATTATTCTAGTAAATCAGGTATTTCAAAATGTACTTATGAATTTCAGTGTGCCAGTTACACTGAAAAAAAAAATAAATGAGAGCTTGTCTGGTAAAGCAGTGGGCGCAGCAGGTAACGCAAAAAAGTTGCTTGTTCGAACCCCATGTTGGTCAAGGCCTTTCAATGTGGAGTTTGCATTAAAGGGTTTTCTCCGAGCACCCGTCACCAGTTGCCAGCCAATCGTAGGGCCTCTAAGAGATTAAGACAGCCATTCATACTCACACTCACATCTATGAGCAATGCAGAGTCACCTAAGGGCAGGGCAATTCATTGAAAAATAATTGAAATCGACATTTAGACCCTATAATTAAAGTATTTTTACTCATGACGATTATTTTGATTACTTTCCCTGATTGCAGCCCCTCTATATAGTCTACGTTCACTTTCGTCAAGAGCAAAGGACGAGCCACCAACGTGGAGCAGACAAGCAGCTATCTATCAGAGGTCCTAGTTGCCAAGAAAAATACCATCTCAGTTGTTGGGTTACATTTTGGATTCTGTGCAGAAGGAAGTTAAGTCACAGAAGACTGTGTCGATGACCATTGGTATCACCACTAATTTGTTCCAGCATAGCAAAAAATAATCCTTCATTAATCGTAATCGAGGTAAGAGCTTTAATTAATCGTGATTTTGAGATGAGGTAATATCGCTCAGCCCCAGTCACCAATGAGCGTGTTTTTGGTCTGTGGGAAAAAGCTCGAGAGCCCAGAGAGAAGAACATGCAAACTTCAAACAGAAAGGCCCTGACCAACACAGGGATCACAACCTTCTTGCTGTGAGGCATGTACACAACCTTCTGCACCAACATGTCGCCGGAATGTAAACTTTGCTCCGATAAATAGTCATAAAGAGGGGTGACTAAAAACAAACTCTCAAGGTCATTTGAAACATAACATAACAGAAACGGTTATAGTGTCATGAGCACTCCTATTTGTACTACAAGTGGTGAGCAACTAAGTATAAGTACTCTTATTTAATATTGGTCTAAAAAAAGAACTATTGGTGCAAGAACTTCAGCTAAGCGCTAGCACCAATAGCAGAGTTAGTGCACCCCTTTCAAACCTTTACATATAACAGTAAACAGTAACATGATCACTGTGTGAAAGTGTCAAGGTCAGGCTAGAAACCTGAGTAACAAGGAAGCAAAAAAAGTAGATGAAGTATGAAGGAAGAAGAAGGGAGAACCTTTTTTTTCAGTAAAGAAACTGAAAATATTCCCAAACTTCTGCTGTTATTGTGTCACATATATATATGGCAGTCATAGGCCTTGCTAAAACAAAAGCTTAACATTTCAGAAGAAACTAGAGGGCAAGAACCATGACCATAATCTATCATCAAAAGTCTTCACAACCACATAGCCTGGAGAGAGGAAGTAAAAGATCGAGATGCTAGCCGATGACACTAATAAAGACGAGTGAAGGAGCAAAATGAACATTGAAGAAACACGGATTAATCTGAAGGATGAGCACACAAACCAAGATCTCCTTCAAACTGAGAGCTTTAACCTACTTAAGAAGAAGAGACAATCAACCCCACTCACTCCATTGTTATGTAAGACTGCACACAAACACACTCGCTCACAAAAAAACAAACCCACACACACCATGCGGCCACAGCCGGGCATGGCGGTCCGGCTCTTTCATGAGCGCCAGCGTGACAAACTTCTGATGCATCACACAGATAGCAGATCACATGCTGGGCTTTTTTGAAGACGCTGTGGGTCTCTTTGAGCTGGAATTGCAAGTTTTGCAACAAAACGTCTTTCAGTTTGTGTTAGAGTGGAGCGGTGCAGCAGAATCGCCTGAGCTGTTCATTTTCTTTAAATGCCTCCAGAGCTGAGTTGGGTGAAAAAGTGAACACAAGCATCTAAGGGACAAAATTCTGCCTGAGTACAAAATAACTATTCTCAACTTCTCTGATGTTATCGAGCCGTTTCCTGCTGACTTTGAAAACCAAAATCTTTTAAAGGTTTGTGTATTGTTTTGCTGTTAATGTGCCCCAGGAAACATCATCTGCTCAGGTTTGATCAAAGCGATCAGGTTTAAAGTCTGCCTGTGGGCACCGTGAAGGGACTATATCATTAATACATCAGACTGACTTTTTAAAAACAGTCAAATTCAGTTCATAAGTGGCACTAGTGTATACATTCCAGCTCTATGATTGGCCCATTAGCTAATAGCTTTTGTAACCGTTAATCATTTGTATTTCCAGCAGCTTCAGTCCAACTATCAAGCCAGGATTGCTCATGCTAACAGGCTAGCATGTCCTCTTTTTGAGGTATTTGAAAACCAACAATAACAAATCCATTCTCAATCACCTTGTTTCATCCACTACACTGCTATATCCTTTTGCGGTTACAGGGTGCTGCAACTGATACTAGCTGTCATCGGGTGAGGATGGGTAAAACTCTTGACTGGTTGTCAGCCAGTCACAGGGCTGACACATAGAGACGGATAACCACTCACGCACAAGGTATCAATTACTTTATCAATCCCTGTGGATTTTCAGAGTGAATCAAAGTTAGCCGACGCAAGTTTTCTGTGGCAACAATGTCAAACACATGGCACTCTCAATATACTGTCTACCACAATCTTGTCTTTGACTTCATTGTTGTTCCTGCTGACTGCCTCTGATCAGGGTGTGTTGTCCTTTTTTGCAGGGCAGGCAGAGCATATGTGGAAGGATTTGATAAGTGAATTGTTGAGCATTAAGACCAATGCTATTTGTTCCTGTTGGCTCTTTTCTCTTAAAGAGAATCAATTTCAAAGCACCATTATAAATCCCTGTATACTGTGGCTATGGTACATTAAACGTAAAATCTTAAAAAGATTTTTAAAAGTTGTTCTGTGTATGAGAATTATACTTTCACAAAAGCTGGGTAATTTGAATTTTAGTTATCATTGCTACCTCTCTCAATTATGAAAACTGAGAAATCAAGAATAAATGGGTACCAACAGAACACGCTAGACTTCATGTTGTCTATTTTCCATCATTATCATCATCATTATTTCTGGATTTTTGTGTTTCTTCACATTTAGTGCTGAACACAGTTATTACATCACCACCCAGCATAAGGTTTATGCCACAGCCAAATTACCCTAAATGAACAGCATGGGTAATTACCAACATCATATTTTATGTGATGTTGGTAATTACTGCTGCGATAGAAATACACCAGAATGTAGAAGCTCTTTAACCAAAATGATCATTTTAATGCTAAAATAAAAATTTTGTTACCCATAATGACCCATAACACTTTTATGATGTTCACAGACTATTTGACCAAAACTCAATCTAGACGGCTGGTACTAACGGACTGTCCAAGTCAAAGTCTGGATTTGAATCATGTTGAACAAATTTGGGAATTAGTGGAGTCAAAGACCGTTCACACAAAAGTTTTGTCAAACCATGTCTATGGAAAGAGCTAAAAACTAGTTGGAACTCAAAATGAAGAGAGATTGTCGAGAAAGAACATCAAAATGATGCCAGCACAAATGCAAACTGCTTCAAGGCCAAATGAGGCTGAACAAAAAGCTTTTGGTTATTATGTGTGAAAAGGGACTTTCAGTTGTTTCAGTTTGTTACTTGCCAAATTATAAGCACAATTTTTAGTTTTAAACACATATTTGAAGTCTCATATATATATATATATATACATATTCGTTTGTTTTCTTAAACATATACTAGAATTTGTTATGTGTCCAACTTTAAATAAATTATATAGTTTAAAGCATATAATTTCAATGAGAGCTTGTGCTGCATTTTTAAAAACCTGTTGTATAAGCCTGATCTCAATATCCACCCAATTCACCGGCATTGTGATTTGGCCATCGTAGAGCAACCCCAGCTTATACCATCACTTGAGGTGCTCAGACTTCCAGTTTGCTTGCAGATTTGTCAGGATGAAGGTTGATCTTCTGGTTTTGGCAGGCAAATCATTGAAGTCACCACATCAATCTAAAAGTCGAGCCAAGCGATTAACTGAGTTTACTTAGAGGGCTCCTGTCTCTTTCATTCCACAAGTGGTGCGGGCTGACGTGTTGAACCTCCGCTCAAGGCCAACAATCTAAACCATTCCTCCACCTGCTGCTGCCAGATGCTGCTGATGTGTGTGCTGTGAGTCAGAAAGACGATAAAAAAAAAACAACGATGCACGAGAAAGAAAATAAAGACCACCAAAGAGTCTGAAATCCTCTACGCAGGCCTGGTGTTGAACAAGACAGGTGGTCCTCCAAAAGGTACACAGAGATGATGCCACAAACCCACTATGACATCACATGTACACCCCACCAACCTACACATCAAGAAACCAGGGTTCAGAGACCAAATTAGACCAGAAGCTTCCATGTTTAGATCTAACCAGGTGGCATTCAGCCTCCTTTTCACCATCTTTCTGTTGTTAAATGGTTAAATGACGAGCGTGAGGAGGTGAGGAGAGGGCCAAAACACACAATGGTAACCCAGCCTGGCGAGCGGGTGGCCACACGCTTTGAGCGGTGTCAAAAGGCTGCCAGTTAATTAGGCGTGGACCTCCCTGGAGACTACCTGGAGGGTCGGAGCAGCTTCCTCCTCCAGCCGGAGAGTTTAACCGCCATAAAGAAGTGATAAGTGGGGGAGAAAAATGTGCCATCTGACAATACAAGGGTGAAGCGCAGAGGGAGTGAGTCAGGCCTTTTGTCAGTCCCCTGCCTTCCTGCCACCCTTTCCGCCGCTGGTCGAGCTGTAAAAGCGTCGCCTTAGGGAGACAGCTGCGACCCAGCATGTCGGTAACTGTTCAGCTTGAGCTGTCCCGAGCCAGCTGCGTTTAGCTGGGCAGCGTGACGTCGCCGGGTGCTGCTCTGGGAGAATGCGTCCCACCTGGCTGTCAGACAACAGCGTTCATCCTCTGTCACTTCTCGCCATGTTGGCCCGCTGACAGGATGAGAAGCCTGAATGATCACGTTTACAGACGCCATTCACCTGTAATAACTGTCATTCAGAGTCACACAGAAGAATCTACAGTGTAGGACAAGTACCATTCTGACAGGGGTGTTTGAAGCCAGCCATCAGGGACAACAAACAGTTTGTACGCATTCAAAAAGTCATTTGAATAGACATAAAAATGCCTACAAATCTCATGTTAAAAAAATGACTTTCAGATTCAACTGTTTAACTGTTGGTTAATACAGATAGCCAATCACATGGCAGCAATTCAATACATTCAGGCATGATCAAGATGAAGGTTTAAAGTGAGAATCAGCATGGAGCATTATAGGAAAACACTAAGGCTGCCATGGCCTCCAGGGGACGCCATAAAATCTGGAAAAAAAAATCACCCTCAATATAATCATATTAAAACTATTTTTCACTAGTGCTGCAAGATATTGGATTTTTGCTGATATCCAATATGCCAGTATTAGTAGGGATATTCCTGGTCAAGAGCACAAGCTCTGTACTTAACAAAATTTGACTTGTTTCTTTCAGTGTTACAGTATATTTTTGCGAGGAACAGATGCAAAACAAGAAAAAATAGAATTTAACTCTTGCAAAAGTGGAACCCTTGATTTTCAAATGTGCCCATGCAGTGATGAGAAGATACATCAATATTGTACATTTGTGTGCAATATATGGCTGATATAGGGGCTGTAAATATCTGCAAAATCTCAATACCAGCCGATACTGAAAGCAAACTGATAACATTGTGCATCCCTTGTTATTACTATTAACTCTAAAAAGGAAAAAGCTCACACTGATTGAAATGTAAAGCAATATCCAATAAATATCATTAGAAATGATGCTACCAAATAAGTTATTATAATTCATTCACTTTTTTACCTGATTTTATTTTGTGGTAAGGGTATGTATTTGTATTGTATTTCAGATTTATCTGTATTTATTTGTCATTTGTTAAGTATGTAAACTGTTTGACATTTTATCTTATTAATTCAAAATGTCTTCTTGATCTATTTTGTAAGTGCATGTCTTTCACACATTGAAGAGGGGGCGCCATATAAAATATAGCCTTGGGTGTCCCATTGGGTAGGGCCGGCTCTGGGCATGTTTGTTAGTGTCAGAAAGGCTTGTCCGAGAGTTTCGTAAACTGATCATCTAATGGGATTTATGACTTGTAACCATATCTACGGTTTACAGAGAATGGCCAACAAAAGAGAAAATATCCAGTTAGTGTCATTTCTTCAGGCCAAAATGCCAGTTTGATGCCAGAGTTCAGGGAAGGAAGGCCAGAGAGGTTCACTGTGGTAGAAATGTGACACTAACTCAAATCACCTCTCTTTACAGCTAAGGTTTGCAGGAGGACCACACTGGGTGCCACTCCTGTCAGCTAAGAAAATGAAGCCAAAGCTGCTACTCAAAAGAGCTCATCAAAATTGAAAAATAGAGGGAGATATTTCCTGGTCTGATGAGTTCGTTGAAGTAGAGACAAAACAACTCCCTCATTTTTGAGCACACAGGGGAATAAACAGGAAGACTTCCATAATGTTCGTTCTTGTTTTGGGCAAAATCTTAAAAAGCTAGAAAACTAAAGTCTCTTAAAACAAGGTTAGCTCAGTGGTCACTCTGAAGTTATTCCATTTTGCCCTGACGAAACAAAAATTGTTCATCATACTACCACTCAGAGAGTCTCAAACATTTCTAATAACTTTAAATTTTGACTGAAAATCCCAAAGACACTTAGCATCTAACAGTGGATTCAGCTGTTTCCTCATCTGAAAACAGGGAACAGAAATATTCCCCAGCAAAGTCAGCAGTTTTATACCTGCAACCTTGAACTTCATAATAACACATCTCATGAGATATCTTCTTGGTTAGCTTGTTTTTTTCTTTTAAATGCTCTCAGTCCTTCCTGCAATAAAACAGTCAGAAGAATCCCTCATGTATTGATTTATTCCATTTGGGTCTGCAGGATATCACAGAGAGCTTGTAAATTAAACTGGGCTTGTTGGACACTTTAGGGCTGATTTATCCCAGCAGATAAACTGCAGAGGATTGTTCTGCTTTCTTAAGCTTTTTCAGAAAATTCACAATCCAATAGAGTCGAATTCAGCCAAAAAACAGAGTGACTCAAGAGATCTGCCTTTTGATGTTCTAAATTTGCAACAAATGGAGTCTAAAACAGTCTTACTTTGGATAATTGAATTGCGACAAAGCGTGAAAAGTCTTTTAAACTGGTTTCCCCTGTCTAACAGTGATGAATAATGATACAAAACAAATAAAGAAAGTCTGTTAGATGGGACAAATCATGAAAAAAAGTAAGGCACGCAGAACGGACAATCTGAACCCCTGATGTGACTCCCCTCTTTATCAGACTGTCACTTCAGTCTGCTTTCCATTTGATCAAGTTCAGATTGAGCAGGCATCATGATGAAAGCTAGTAACTTTAAAAAGACAATATTGTTCAAGGGTCTTGTTGTGGAGCTGCAAAAACTAAGACCTGACTTCTGTCTCTTGATTTGACATTATGTGGAGAAGATGCTGTCTAACTTTTCCATTTTCTGGTTCACATGTCATGCAGAGTTTTGTCAACATCAAAACTGAACAGTGAAGTTTGAAGTTTGTGGTTCCTAAATTGTCTCCTTTTGACATAATGATAGTTTGTTAGTTGAAATGATATGTAAAAGGTGAACATTCAAAGATCATAACGTGAGGCATTACGTTAGAGATATACATTTTGATAGAAAGATATTTCAGCAAATATAAGGTATGTATACATTTATATACAAGCAGTTAACAATATTTACCCTTTTGAGTTATTATTTACCAACATTGGAAGGATCGTACTTTGTATCCTTATTTTACACTGAAACGCAGGGGAGACGCATAGAGAGATCCAAACATTGGTCACAAGCACATCAGAGAGGATACATAAGTAGAAAATTTAATTAATTTAATTTATGTCAATGTTCATTTAAAATATATGCAGAAATGCAAACATACATAAACAATATACTAAAAAGACGTCAGAAAAGGCAGTTTCACGTCATCTGTGGTTGGTCACTTCCATTAAATCCATCTGCAGGGGCTATACATTAAACCCACTTAGTCTGGAGTTTAGCAAAAGCCTGTTTCTGTAGTCTCAAACAAAATCCATGATATAATGATGTATATACCTAACAATATCAATCCACTCCTGGATTACAGGGATCCAGGAAGCAGTTAGTGTTTTGCAATAGTTTTTTAGCAAGCAAAGATTTAGATGCCAAACAATACCTGTCTACACCTTTTGCTTGAAAATCAATGATTCCTAGTAATAATGTGGTAAATAGCAGGGGCAGGTCGAGGGGCTTAGAATGTTTAAGTGTTTTCTGAATCTCAAGCCAGAAAAGTTTGATCACAGTGCACTCCCGGATAATGTGCCAGCGGTTGGCTTCCTTAACCTCTCACTTCCTCCAACACTTAGCAATCCCCCAAACAAACTGTGTCCTCCATCTCGATGTGACAAAAAATGAATATTTCCAGCTAAACTCCCCCATATTAGTAAATTTGCATAATTCCATTTAAAGCTCCTCACATCTAACCAGTTTTCTTTTGATATTGATATCTTTCTCTCATTTCCCCTAAATATTTGCAGTTGAGTGAAGTTTCTTCTCCATTAGATTCTTCCAAAATTTAAAGACGGCGGTTTGGTTTTCAGACTTGGAGATCTCCAAGCCATAAATTCGCACAGTGACTTGCATGACAGACTGCAAGACTGAGATCGGCTTCATGTAACAACTGATGTGACGATGGTGGAGGGAGGTGTGGTGACACCAAAGACCGCAAACAAACACTCTGTATTTAGAGTACAGCACTTCTGTTTGTCTCTACAAAGGTTATGTTGACTGATGTTAGTTTGGAGATGAATGTTAGCAGTCACTCTCTCCAACATTGCTCTGTTTACAATTTTTAGAAGCTCCTCTTCCACACATCATAACGGCAGGGATGTTCTTTCATCTGTCTTGGAGCTTTCAATATGCAAACCTCAGTTTGCCTTCATGTGTGATCATCTCACATGCAGAGCTCTCAGTGCTCTCATTGGTTGATGTCTCTAGAAATGGAGGAACTAATCAAAGGGAGGCAGGACAACACCACCCACAACCTGGGCATTACATCAACTAAACCCTCAGTCACGGGTTCAGTGTCTCTGGCTGATCTGTCAGTCATCCTAAAACCCTACACAAGATGAATGACTGTCATGACCAGTGGGTCCCAAACCCCTGAAGGTGCCATCAGACCGAATGTGACCTGGGTGACCACTCTCTCTGTAAAGTCAATGTACAGGCACCATGGGGTGGGGTGAGCCCTTCAGCGTTGAGAAGGACTTGATCTGAGTGACCTGGTCACTCTGGACATGTCGCTAGGTCACCAAAGTTGGAGATTTTGAACTCTTCAGATGACGTTGTGTGTTTTATTCCGGACTACAGAGTAACAATCCATGTCCGTGGGAGAAACATGAGTTAGTGAGGACATTAGTTCCGCCTAGATAAGAGAACTCACAGACGATGCTGCTGCAGGACCATCAGCTGCAGTGTTTTGTGGTTGGTAGGTGAGTGAAAAGGATACAGCTGGAATAATATCAAGAAATACACTATATGTAATATAAAATATATATTAAACCCACTTAGTTCAGCGATCATATCATATACTATTCAACAATATGATCGCTGCCTTAAGTTTGCATCTTCTTCCTGTGCATATCTGGGTTCTCTCTAGACACTCCAGCTTCCTCCCACAGACCAAAAACATGCTCATTAGGTTGATTGGTGACTCTGAACTGCCCTTAGGCATGACTGTGAGAGTGAATGGTTGTCTGTCTCTCTATGTGGCCCTGTGATTGGTTCAGGGTGTACCCTGCTTCTCACCTAATATCAGCTGGGATAGGCTCCAGCCCCCCCTCAAACCCTTAAAGGGATTAGTGGTATATATAATGGATGGATGGTCAAAGTAGGTGTGTGCCTTAAGCTATCTGTGAAAGATTTTCAAGACTTTCATTTATTTTTTAGCACTCAAAATCTTTAAACTAACTTTACCTGTTAAAGAGAAGAATGTTGTTTTTATTGTTGTGGTACATAAAACTGCACATAAATAAGCAAGTTCAATTGATAACTGTGCATTGCAGATAAGAAAAACAAGCAGATCCTGATCCATATTAATCTGACTGACATCTTTCATGACTACATGCAACTATCTTAAGTCTACACCAAATGCAGAAAACCATCATGTTTGTTACAGGTGTGAAGAATTTAGTAATGAGGAGAGATGACTGCTACATCCATGGCTACTCATATCCAATTTAGCAATCACAGAGTTGGTTTTTGTGGCATTCGTTGACCATTGACGTCAAACCATGACTACTGCAGAAAGCACTGATTGCAACAGTTTTACAAACTGTGTGCAGAATTTCCCAGGCTCCCTCTCCCCTAAATGCCTTCATTTCTCTCCATTACAACATATGGAGGCTGCTCCAACACCCAAAGACACACTCTGGCTGGATTGCTTGTGGTCATGACAGCTGTGGGTCAGGCCGACTTGGCTTTAAGATTCCTCGCAGCTCATCCTCCCTGCCTGTTCGCTCTCTACATCGGCTCATCTCCACCTACTAATTTGCCCGCCTTAGGTCAGGACGGCCCTAAAGCGGTGAGCTGGTTACCACAGCGGCATATGTTGGGCCCTTCTGGGTAACAAGAAAATAAAAAATGTGGAGGAACAACATGCATGAGCAGATGAGCACATGTGCCACTTCACAAGCAAAGGGAAATTCTCATAATCGCAGAAAATATCTGGCTTGTGCGTGTGGGTATGTAAACAGAGCACCAGACAAACAAGTTCAGAGTGGATGCCAAATCCTCAAAGCATTGCTGAGAATCTTCCTGGACGGACCCGTCATCACCAGCTCATCCCTGAGTCACACAACTCCACATATCCACACACACACACACACACACACACACACACACACACACACACACACAGTCGACCAGAGAGTTGGAAATGAAGCAGTTGGTGTGCAGCAGGGTTCTTTTCACACCTGCTCATCTCAGACTTTGATTAAAACTCCGGTTTTATCGCACCACAGCGCTCAATCACTTCACTATGACGTATCAGTGGGTGCCGGTGAATGTGTGTTTAGCCAGCCAAATCCTGTTCATCCCCCAGCCTGACCAAAGTCTTTATTACAGACACCTTTCTCTGCCACACTGGAGTTAGGTAGTGCCAAGAAAATAGCACCATGCATGAGACACTAAGGCTGGATATTATATCAAAAAAGTCTTAAAGACGAGATGGGTCATGCTAGTATGTAAGTTTTCTGCCCTGGCTACCACAACTGGGCAGGTCCCAAACTCTGACTCAAGTTATCTGCGTAGAGTTTTTACTTGGGCAAACACTGTAACGCAGGAGGTGTAAAAAAAATACCGATACAGCAATACATTGCAATATTTTGAATTACGATATCATATCGATATTTCAAATACTATTTTTTTGGTAAAAATAAAGACTCATATTTATCAGAATTAAAAAAAAACAAAACAAAATACAACTTAAACATATGTATGCACAGTTTTGTTTTCATACAGTCGATTCAGTGTCAAGAGAAAAATGTGATTTTTTTTTTACTTGCTGTTGTGCTGTCAGTAACTCAAAGCATTTTGTTTCTCATGTGTTTAATTACAGTTTGAACTGCACTGTGGGTTCGGATGCTTTCAGTACATCATTATAGGGAAACAAGAATAGTTTCTTTGCAACATTAGTTTAGGTAACTTTATGCCCTCTGTTTTCAAAAAAATGTGTGTAACACTGCATTTGACATATTTAAAAAAACATTGAAATGGAAAAGTAGTTTTCAATCAGTTAGTTTTGACTTGATTTGACCTTTCAGTTTTGAGTAATATTGTGTGATTTACATAAACACAATATCTAGTTTTTTTCTTCAGTAACTGTATAATATCACAATAAATCACAATATTGTGATATTGTGATATATCGTGATATTATCGCATCATGACCCAAGTATCGTGATACGTATTGTATCATGAGGTTCTTGCAAATACTCACCTCTATGTAAAACTAGACAATTACACATCGGATTCATAAACAGAAAATACCACTATGCAAAAGGGGGGACAGCTTCAAGATAATGTCTATGGAATAATGCATGGATATGCTAGAGTTAGCATTTACCATAATTGCCGGAGATCCAAAAATTTCACGATATAGGTTTAATCTACATACTAGACAGTCTTAGAAGCATTATTAAACAATACATTTGAATATACTCACAAGAATGTGTTTTCTAAGCAGAACACTGAAACTGACATGAAACTTGGTGACCATGAGTTTTCTGAATGGCTACTTTGGCTACTATGGCAACACTGGCTCCTTTAAAACAGTTAAAACACATGCAATTTGTGAATATCAATCAATAAATCAATTTTAAATGTAAAGTGCCAATTCATGACAAATGTGATGTCAAAGCACTTTAGACTAAAGCAGGCTGAGGCCATTTCCTTTATTTTATACACATATATAAAAACACATTTAACACATCCTTAACTTTGTATCTACACATATAAGCATCCAGAGATGTAACCATCCAAGCAGAGACAAATGTAATAAAAGAAATTTTGAACTAAATGTCAGGAAATACTGCCAACAGAAACATGTACATGAGGATGGATTTCCGCTGAGAGCAAATCAAAGTTCATGAGTTAAGTAACATGAAAACTGCCTGCATGTCTCTATAAAACGAAACAAAAATGAAATGAAAAATCCAGTTGAATATCATGTACCACCAACAAATACAGAGATCTGAATGCTGCTCTGTCTAAACCGTCTCTATTAGAAACTGAAACACATTTAGAAACTCACACTGTTGGCAAAACCAAGAAGCATGTGGGAGGATACGGTCTTTTATTCTCTGAAATAAGCAAAAACTACATAATTACACGCTTAGTGATATGTCATGGTCCTGCTGTGGAGGGTTAAAATAAAGACCTTTGAGATCAAACAATCAGGGGGGGAATGAAAGGCCGGTGCTGCTATGGAGCTGTATACAGTACACACACACACAGACACACACACACACACACCGGTACACCGAGCCATCTTCAGTGACGGGCCAGCAGTCTCTCTGAAGTCAGTTCAAAGATAACACTGACTTGGCCAAGGATGAGTGGACGGCTGCTGGACGGGCATGTGGGCTGGCACTGGTGCGAGGGGGCGCTGAGTCGGTGTGGGCACTGTACTTGTGGGCAGAAACTGTATTTTTCTCGAGTTTCTTTCGCAAAAACAAGCGAGAAACTGCTGCCAGCATCTTGAGATAATCTGTTATAATCTCTGTAATCTAATTTTCTCGAGCAAAGTCTCAAAATAAAGTCAAGGTATTAAGCAGTCATGTGAACTAAGACCAACAGCAGGCCTGGACTTCCCTCAGACTTACAAATCTGCAGCCTTGACATCAGTTATTTATAGCTTTGAGCTTATTGAATCAACAAAGTAAATGAGGCTTCAACACAAGAATTTTCACCCATTTTGTTGTGGGTTTTTTTATTTCCTTTGCTTTATGAAGCTTAGATTTTCTATTCTTTCAATTTTGCAGGCTTTTGGACAAAGTATAAAATAAGTACTAAGGGTGCCCCAAGGCTCCTGATAACAAATCTGCTTAAACATGGATATGCGTTGCTTTTAGTTAAGAGACCCTAAGAAAACAGACAAAAACAAGAAGTACAATGACAGCACAAACCCCGATATTTGACAATTCATACAGTTATAATCGAAAATGAGGAAGACTGTTCAATCTGGCACTGTTAACAAATCCTTAAATCAATTATTGGGTCTGCATCTGGATTCAAAACACAATATCTAATCACTTCTCCCTTGCACTATGACTAGCAATCCCTTACAAATATATCAAAATCCATTAAGAACTTTTGAAGATATCGACAAAAATGAGGAATACAAATTTCTGGATCCATGTCTGGCTTCAGATCATCACCAAAATGAAATCATTCTTCTTTATGTCATGACCAACACTTGCTAAAGACATCTTCAAATTGTATCGATAATGTACCAAGTTATTAGCAACAATGTACAAAACTACCTCATTTCTCAATGTCTACAAATCCTTAAAAAATAACAGACCAACATTCCCATCAAAAATAATCAAAATCTGTTTGAGAGCTTAAAGACTTCTAAGCCACAATGTCGAAACTGCCCTATCTTTCAATGTTAACAAATCCTTTCACACAAATCACAGATTGGTGTATGGATTCAATTCACTAAAATCAAATCAACCTGTCCTTATTCCATGTCCAACATTCACACAAGAAGTTCATCAAACTCTGCTAATAATGTCTGACGTAATTAGGATTTGTTAACATTGTTAGGTAGGGTTGTTTTCCACATATTTGCTCTTTCGTTCAGTGACAGAGCCTTTAGTGTGGCTGCCTTTAGCTGACCCTCTGGAACTCTCTCTCCACAGAAATCCGCAACTCTCCCTCTCTGGACTGTTTCAAATGACTTCTCAAAACTCACTTGTTCTCCCTGACCTTCCCTGTTTAAATGTCTAGCTTAGGTCCAAATCAGGTGTCCTGCTTTGGTCTTTGTTGTTGATTCTTATTAGTTTGTCCCCTCTACTGTGGAAAGCAACCTTGGGTTCCTTGAAAAGGGCTATATAAATTTAAGTTATTATTATTATTATTATTATTATTATTATTATTGTTATTATTGTTATTATTGTTATTATTATTATTATTATTATTATTATTATTATTATTATTATTATTACCACCTCTTTCCTTCTGCCATAGCCAACATCCATTAAAATCTGTTGGGAACCTGTTTACTTATTGGCAAAATGGTGAAAACTGCCCTTTATCGCAATGTAACCAAACCCTTTGAAAAATCTGCAAAATCGAATCACCCCTTCCTTGTGTCTTGACCACCATTCCATTAAAACTTCATCAAAATTCAAGGTGAACTTTTGAGCTATCCTGCTCAAAGGCAGACAAACAAACCGACAAAGAGACATATGCACGGGTGTGCTGGTTAGGTGTAGTGGTAAGCAACCAGACACGACCCACATGCATGCTTCTGCCAGTCCTGGTTCAGATCCAGCCTGTGGCATGAAAGCAGAGTGTCTTCCTCCACTCATTCCCCAACAATTATCTCTCTCTCTCCTGTCAATAAAAGGCCTAAAGAATGCCCCTGAAATTAATATTAATAATAATAATAACAAAGACTAAGCCTGGCAAAAAACATGATGTCCTTGGCAAAGGCAAAAAAGTATTCTTTTAAAAAATCCTCTTTAATCAAGTCAAATTTGGAACTTTCAAATCTTGTTCCTTCATCAAATTTCTCTTTTCATTTCTTGTTTTTAACTTTTACTGCATTATATGACAAAAACTCTGAACCATTAAACGGTGTAGTGTGTAGAAGTTGGCAGCATTTCGCCAAACAGAAACATTAAATATAGGATATAATGTATCCATTTGCACAATCATCCCCATAAAACTTCTGCTTTCTTTTCATTAAGTTAGAAAAAGCTTTTTATATCTATGTATCGTGTATCCCCCCTCTGCGGTGGCTGACGTAATGATCCGCCATGTTGTCTACTGGTGAGTTTTGGGGACTAAAAGAGTGAAATGTAATCTTTAAATACGAGTCTCACTAATGCTTGCTTGTGTTACAAAAACTTTACAAAACCTATAATCTTCATCTTAACTGACCTATAAGCTATAAAATATTAGTTACAAACATGAATGAAAAAAAACTTACTTTGAAACTGTTGTAAATGCCCTGTTCACCATCCTCTTTTGGTCTTTGCTGTTTAGCAATGTTATGCTTTTATAACGGATGGGCTCATTCCAAATACTGAACACTAGATGTTGCTAATATGCCAATTTCCACACACGGCATCTTTAACATCTTTAAAAGCTCTTTTTGTTTAATGGTGCTCCATAAATAAACCTGGCGTATTGGGAAATGCTTAACATGGTTTAAATGTATTTTTCTTTAAAAGATGTTTTCATATTTTTAAACCACCTTCTTTTTGGACTGGAGGAGATACAGGCAGCCATACACTTAACCCACTGGGGTACTGATTGCTGGAAAGAAAGTAAAATGAATCCCTTGGTTCTTTAACTCTATTACTTAAAACACAATTTATTTGTGATTAATGTCAGTGTTTGATTTGCTTCATGTTGTCTGTTTGGTTTAAGGCCATGAAGGGGGTTACTAAAGATGAGGGGCGAGGGTATCATAGTGCATTTCATTTTTCCACCACTGTCAGCCCTTTGTGATGTCTCCAGCCTACACACACTGTACTTATGTGGCTTTGGGACTTAATAAGCGTGTGTGTGTTCACTGTATACAGTATGTGAATGATGGCAGGGCTCGACAGGATGATCAAAGAGGAAACACATAAAAGCTCCATCAGGACGGCCTCCTTCTACTTTGATTCTTGTGTTGGACATAAGTTTAAGGACTCAAAGGCTTAATGAGAAACTGTAACTGCTGCAGCGCAACACAACCAAAACACAAAGTGATGATGATGAAGTTGTTTCGCCGAACAGGAGCTGCAAACATGGAGGATTAGAGCGGATGGTCAGGAGCCTTTGTGGCAGGACTCCTGTGGTGGTTTTATGATGTGTGGGTGAGAATGGACAGAGTGGGAGAGTGGGGGGTGAAGAGGGCAGAAAGAGACGGAGTGAAAGTTGTGTGTATTTGTTTAACGGCCGCTGAGGCTGCAGCGTGAACGTCATAACACCGAGATGAAAGAGACGCTGTTGGATTAAGAAGACAGTTTTGACAAGGCCGGCTACTAGATGTCAACCTTTTGTAGGTCAGAGAGGATATGTTTCCATCTTGTGGTTTGGTGCACCATTGCTGGACAGCCTCAGAGGAGGGTCACGAGGAAGAACTGAAGGATCTTTGGGATGGTGGTAGAAATCTCTTGAAGAGATGGACATGAGGGCAGAAGACCTCAACCTTTAAAGTCCAAAATTTAGTCAGTTCATCCATGTTTCAGGGACAACATTTGCGCCAAGTTTGCAAGACATCCCTTCAAGTTTTGTAGAATATCCCATGAACAATGTGACCCAATAACCTTGACCTATGATCCCTTAATCTGATCAGTTCATCCTTGAGTAACAATACATATTTGTTCAAAATAGTAAAAAAAAGCTTCTAAACTCATGTGGCTAGCTGGACTCTATGAAGATATATAATCACTGGCTCTTTTGGTCATCTGCATGTTAACGCAACTCGCTAATCAGACAATCACAAAGCAGCACCTTAATGCTTTTAGGTAAGTAGACATTGTCAAGGCCTTCCACTGATGTTCAAAAAAAAGGTAATTGAAGGGATTGTAAACAATGTTCAGTGTGAAAGTGCCAAAACATAAAAAGTCAATGAAAGCATGTTGTGCATGTTTTTAAATTAGTGAGTAATCGTGTGTTCATGATTGCAATATCTGTGAACATATTTGTGATAATGATTTTTGGGACACCCTAGTTTCTTACTAAATGGACTTTCACCATGTAAGGAACAGGTTTGTTTTAGGGTAGCACTGGCTTTGTGTAACAGACGTAAAATATTGGTGTTTTTTAAGATTGTTGTTTGGACATTTTGTCTTTATTGAAATGAGAGAGAGACAGAAGATAGGCTTGTCAAGGGGGATGAGAAAAAGTAGGGGATTTTGGTAATGTCCCACCTTAAAAATGATAAGATTTGGTAGCTCAGATAACCACCATTGGTGTATGATCATTTTTGCTCAACAACTGCCTAACTAATAAATTATATTAGTATGATTCTGAGTGTTAGGTGTGGGTTTTCAGGGTCATGAATCACATTATGATGATAACTTTATCATCGAACTGTTGCTTATAGATGTAACAGCAATATATGAGCTTCCTTGTTGGAGGTTTGAGCCCTCCGAGTGCTTTCTAATCTGATTTTTAGTAAACATTATGAACATAAGTGACTCCTCGTTGTTCATTAGATCCAAATTCTTTCCAGAGAATCCAGGTCTTTCTCCACTACTATACAAGCAAGTTATCTAAAATCTCACATTAAGAAGATAAAGTGCAAATCAATGCAATGTTCTTTGGTGTGGAACGAGCTGCTATGGTTTAGATTATGCTAAACTAGCAGATTTAAAATGTATGATCGATGAAAAATGTGATAAAAGGAGTCGTAGGATCATGATGTACAATGAGCAAAAAATACAAGCAAAACTCTGACTGTTTGTGCATGAATGAAGATTGAGCATCTACTCTGCATCTATAGATCAGAGAGCATCCTGTGAGATTTACAGTAAACCTTATTCTTATTTCAGCAAACATTTCAGCATTTCAGAGCAAACACGTTTTGGCTTCAGCATGAATAGCATTGCGTATGTGTGTGTGTGTGTGTGTGTGTGTGTGTGTGTGTGTGTGTGTGTGTGTGTGTGTGTGTGAGTCTGTCAGTGTAAACACAGAGGAGCTCTGAGCTCGGCCTCTGGCTGTGAACACTGGACCTGCTGGGCAATGTGCTGAGTGAGCACTTGGTGTCCAAGCTTCCTCTAATCCACAGATTGTCTCTTTGGCCAGCTGAACCCCCTCCCTCACACATACATGCACACATACTCCAAAGTCCACGCCATCCTCACTTTAACCCCCCAAAATCCCCCGACAGGGGCCTCGACAGGGCTGCGCGGGTCAGAGATTCAGCTGAGCTCACAGACCAGAGATCATTCCTGAGAAAAGGGGATTTTTTTGATCTTCCTGTCAGTGTTTTATTGATGATCATTCAAACAATCCCAAATTCAGTTAGTCATCCTTTGCTCTACTGTGAATATGTGATTTAACACAAGCCTGGGCTATTGTGTAATTTAAGTAAGGGCTGAACTTCTAAAGTTAATCACAGATCAATTGTAAATGAACTTGAGCTTGTAAAACACTTATATTCATCCTCCACACGTTGACAGCACTGACACAGAAGTGGCAGCATGTAAGCCTTCAGTGTCAATCAAAATGTGTCAATAGGGGCTGGGATTGAACCTTGGCCTTTAAATCCGAGGTCAGGGTTAATACACACTTGTTAAAACTAAATTAAAGACTTTTGAGGATCTTTGAAAGACTCATTTAAAAAGATACCGTTTTTTGCACAAGCTAGCATAGGTACTTTTCGGACAGTTCATATCACGCTAACACAGCACAGCTCTATTTTAAGTGTTCAGATATGACGCCGACATAGTGCCATCTCAAAATTTAAAACCTATCAAAGGTAAAGCCCCCGTCACACATTCCCGTTTCTCACGGCGATTGTGCACGATTGTCATAATCCTGATAAAACATGCTTTGGTCCTGGTGCACGCGCTACTTGGTCTGGATCAGCGTTGTATAGTCGTGGATGAACGTCGGGGAATGAGGAAGGGTCCCGACAGTTTTGAACTGTTCAAAACTGTCTTGGAGAATCGCCGCACTCAGTATAGTGGGGTGGAAGCCTAATGCAGTCCTAAGGTGAACGGTATTAGCGTGTACGGAGCTCAGTTGGGCTGATCGTGGCTCAATCCTGAATCTACAGGATGTATCCTTTTGTGCCCCGACTGTGTCCCGTTCAAGACGGTGCAAGCGACTGGGCTCAGCCGGGGCTCCGTCGGGGCTTACGTGACGCGAACTGAGCTAGAGCGGGGCTGACGTCGTGTCAGCGGGAGGGAAATTAAAGGAGTCCTTGTCATATCGCTGTATTAACCTAGCTGGAGCGGGACAAACGCCCCCTAAAGCGCTGTAGAAGCGCTACTGATGGTGTATTTACGGGGTGTGTCCAGGGGAGAGACAGTCATTTCATCCCGTATCATAGCGATCACACCAGAATTGCCAATCCTGTACAGTCGTGCACAATCGCTATGAGAAACGGAATGTGTGACTGTGGCATAAAATAAAAGACTTCTTGACACTTGTGGTCCAAAAGAACCCAAATAAATTTCCGACACATGGAGCCCGGGAGGGTGACTGACTTAACATCAAATTAAAACACGCTGACTTTGAAACATACGCCCTCAATGACAAGAGAAAGTGATTCTTACCAGTTCATTGACCTGGTAATCAAACATCAGCAAAAACAACAATTTAATGATCTTATCTTTCAGACTTTGAGTTGTTCTACATCAACAGGAGAGAGACACATGCTCTTAGTGTTTTTCATTTATAAAATGCTGAGTTCAGCATTGTAACGATTAAGAAATATGCAAGCGTATGAACAGCATGACTCAATGAAGTCCAGTGATCTTGGGTCAATGTGACAGCAAAACACATTTCATTGATCCTGTTAAGATCAACGAGTAAGCTCTACAGTGTCATGCTTTCACTTGGAAACATGCAATGTAGAAAAATGCTGCTCTTTAGGGCTGTGCAGCTAAGCCAGATTCTATCATTAATGAAGTATGAATCTTTGTGACAAACATGTGCCAGTCTACATTAGAAGAAAATTAAAGAAATAAATAAAATGTGTTATTGTGGTCGAGCAATGCTGCTTAAGAATTAGGGTAACAGCTAACTTTTTACACCTTTTGTTGTAGTCAAAAGGTGTTACAGTACCTTGAGATTTGTTTTACACTAATTAAATGGACAGAAAAAAGTTTTTTTATATTTTTAACTTTGGAGAAAATAACAAACAAATGCTCTTTAATACATAAGAAACCACATATGCTTTATTGTTACTGTTTCCAAGAACTCTTTATGACAGTGAATATGTAACTTTTCTATTTTATTGTTATTGAAATATTTCAAATGCAGTGTTACATACACTTAACACAGAGTGCATCAAGTCAATTAAACTAATGTTGCAAAGAAATTGTTCAAAGTGTTGAAATCATCCTAACCTGTAGTCCAGTTCAAACTGTAATCAAACCCATGAGAAACAAAGTGCTTTGAGTTACTGACAAAACAACAGTAAGTTAAAAAAAAAAGTCACATATTTCTCTTGTCACTGTCTGAACTGAATAGTGCGTAAAAAAAAAACACGTGCATACATCTTTATAAGTTGTATTTTATTCCCAACTCTGATAAAATATGAGTTTTTATTTTTACAAAAAATATCAATACTTAGATTTGAGATATCGATATTATAACAGGAGTCAAAATATCGATATATATTGTGATATTGATATTTTTCTACACCTCTAGAAGATGGAAGGATCCAGCTTCAGCCCCACTCATTAGCTCAGCTGTTGTAACCTTAAACAAGAGCACATGCCTTCAATATAATTTAAAAGGATCATATCTGACATTCAAACCTCCATTTCCAACTGTTCCTACTCACAGTTGGTGCCTCCAAGCTCCTGATTTTCTGAGTTACTTATACAGACAAATCAAAACAGGTTTATTATTGTGACATTTAAAGTTTAGCGAGCTTTTACAGTCATGTACCTTTAAACCAACACTATAGTAGGGTTTTAATGAAAGCATAGCAAAAAACAAGCACTCGAAGAACAACCTGCTCCTCGTGTTTGGCACTGTCTCTGCCTTTCTGACATTTCACAGATTAAAAACAGTTGTTTCTGTGGGTGAGAGAGCACAGTGATTCTTCTTGCCTCACAAGAGGAGGCATGTAAACAATGCTGGTCCGACACCAAGCATTCATCAAATCAAACGCACATGTATCGAACACTGGACTATTCAAGATCATGAATTAAACTCAATCCTCAAGATGGAGAGAACAGCTTGGTTTACTCCAAACTGAGCTTCAAAAACCAGAGAAAACTGAAATCCAAACCTACACCATGGGATGTCAACCTCAAAAATGTCCAATAAACCCACACTAAGTGACCTGTTTCCACTGCAAACATCTTTTGTTCAGTGGAGGAAAATCAAGACTGTGTTTCTGGATTGTAAAAGCAATGAACCATAAGTAAAGTTGAATGTTTTTAAGACAGAGGGGGGGAATAAAATTGCAGGGTAGCTCGAACAAGCAGAGGTGCACAAAGCGATTCAGCTCTGAACTGGAGTCTGAAATCGCCATGTGTGGGTCCATTTTTTACGATTTCCAGCAGGACTTTTCTCTGCAGCGCACTCCGACTGCTGGTCAGCTTCAAGGGTTTCAGCCCTGTGTGTGTGCAAGTGGTGTTTGGATAAAGTCCAGCCCAGTGGAGTCAGTCTATCAGCCCTCCACGAGCCGCCTGTCTCAGCCCACAACTTCCAACTTGGAGCCTCCCTGCAACAGACACCCCCCCAGAGATCAGGACCTCTCTCTGGGATTTATTGATCGCCTGCCCGGAGGCTGCCTTCTGACAAAACTGAAATCATCTCTCCATGTCTAATGTTTGGAGAGAGCAGACTTCTACAACACTTCAGTCATTTTTGGCCACACTGTTGTCGGAGCAGTAATGAAACTTGTTTTCAGAGAGTTAAGCGAGGGGAATTCCATAGACGAATCTATCAAAGTGAACATCTGGGATCCAGAGTGCAGGGGAACATTGGTGAGCATTGGTGTTAACAGGTGAACTGTGCCTATAGTCATCATTTTCTTCATTAGCTGGACTCTTTCAAATGCTTCTTAACATGAAAAGCAGTAAGACAATATCACAAATGCAACTCAGTGCATTTATGCAGGTAGATAACTTGCTGAATTTCCAACTGAGGATCAGAATGAGCAAAAAAGGTGATTAAAAATCAGGTCAACACATTAAGGTTTTATAAATCTGACGATATTCTTGATCTGTTAGAGACCCCACACAGGAAGATAAAAAATGAAGCACTGAACAGTTTTGATCGTACTGCACACCTAACCATTCTGTCCCACCACTGGTCTAGAGTCTACTCCTCCAAGGCAGGAATCTGACAACAAAATCAAAGAAGAAACATCGCAACAGCCGAAGAGCACAACATACAACATGAGAGAGGACATACAGTGCGAGAAGAGGGAATGATGGTGACTTGGGACTATTTCAGATGGAAAATCCTGAACTAAAAAGAAAGAAAAGACTGTGGAAAACATCCTAGACAGTGTGAACATGTTAGCTGGTCCTTCATTTCTGAAGTTCACTGAGTTTTATGTTTCAGGTCGGCCATGATTGTTGATATTTACACCTCCTTCATGTTCATCAGTCAGCTTGCTTCTTGATTGGCTACATTTAGTTCCACGTCACAATTCACAGAGTCATTACCTGGGAGTCTTCGGCTTTCAGCACGCATGTGAAGATTTTTGTTCATAAATATTTAACAATTTTAGTATTTACAGTTTTCAGCCTGACCTGGGCAAATTCCCTCAGAGAACACACCAGATCAGGATAATCTTTAATGAATAATCTTGCAAGGTAAAAAAAAATGCTCAGGAATTCTTGCACAATCATCTCAATGGTTAACAGACAATGGCCCAAAAAAAGAAAAATATCCACAGTGTGGAAGTTTTCTGGTGGAAGTTTTCTTGTTGGTGCCAGAGGTTAGAAAAGAATGGCCAGAGTGGTGCAAGAAGATGGATACATCGGGGAATATCTACAAATTATATATCAGTAAAAACCCAATATTGTGCACCCCTATGAATAGTTGATGAATCATAACTGTAATAAAATCTTCATTAGAAAATCACACTTGTGTAATTTGCCTATCTTGAATCAACTTTGTACAAATCAAAGAGCACTCTATTCATCATCGTTGCTAACATTAGTCAGAGGAATGTAGAACAAATGACCAGTTCAATCTCAAATGTGAAAAGATACGACGTCCCTGAACAGGCAACACCCGTGCTGAACTGGATGCCAGATGAGCATTAGCAGCTCCATTTGGTCCACGTCTGTGAATGTGAACTCACATGGGGATATGTGTAATAAGAGGAGATTATTCCATGCGGGCGAGCTGTAACTCACTTTATGAGCTTTGACTGGATGAGGAGAGCAGGCGCTGAGGTCCGGCTCTGTAATATCCAGTTATAAACTGACGCAGCATGAAGGGCTCTGCTCCGCAACTCTAACCACCTCTTATGTTGGCACCAGATGCTCAATGATGTTAACATTTGGGATTCAGGGCAAAAATTGGGCTTGTAAATTTCTGATCTCCAAGTGAGAGTTCGCCAGATTCAGTATATTGACCCCTCTGTTTTCTACATCAGCCCAACAGGCCGCCATTAAAGTGAGCTGCTAACTGCGAGGAAAGCTCAAATGAGTTCACAGGCAGGAAGGAGTTTCGAGCCTGATTGAGGGAGTACAACATGTCCAGTGAAGGGCTTCAGGTCCTCTTAGTTTTCAGCAAAACTGGAAAAAAAGATGAGTGAAAGAAAAGAAGTATGAAAATGTACTATATGAAAACATAAAAATATCACAGTTTGGAAATAACTGTTGGGTGGATCACTAAATATTCTACAGTGCAGAGACTTAAAGACCGTCACCAGCAACAGTATGATTAATCCAATACAGATTCAAGCAAATGGTATGCCTCCAGTTTTGCCACAAAACACAAGGCCTCAGTTCTTTAACTACCATTCTGGGAATCAGTATGAATGTGCAAATATTCTTCAAAAACTCTCTCCTCTCTTCAGGGTTTCCTGCTCCAATAAACTATAATACTGGATTTTCTGTGTGAGAGCAGCTCCAGTTCATTAGTGCCGAGTTATATCTCTGTCAATCTCCCAACAACAACAAGAGAATTCAAAGCCTTAACCAGAAATGATCCTGTCAAAACAAATTACTAAACTGACATCACTGTCTCTGGCATTGTGGGCGACTCCATTCACTGCATCAGCACATAAATTGAAGCGAAGTGACTGGCTTCTGCCTTGGTTCATGTTCAGTTTGTCTGTACGAGAAACCAGCACAACAAAGTGAAGGAACACCCCCCTAATCTGTTACTAAAAGGGTATGACAGGTCAAGGGTCTCACACTACTGTGCTACAGATCAGTAAAGGGCAGAGCATCATTTTGAAGTGTGCAGGAGGACATATTCAGCGTATGAGAGCTCAGGCTGTATACAACCCTCTGACGTGTGGGAGGTAAAGCACACACACAGACAATTCAGCAGTCAGGAAAAATATAAACGTCATAATTAATCAAAAATAACATCAGTTCTGCTCTGAATGATGATCAGTGTAGTGATTATCTATCGGCACCATATATGCACATTTTTCTTCTACAATATTTTTACCCATGCTTTTAAAAACCCTACAGTGCTATGGTATAAGTAGGCATCATATCATCTGGTGTCACAGTTACAGCAGCTGTTTAAAACAATAAGAGCTCTTGGGGATGACTATGTAGGGTTTCGTTACAATATCACTGTATTATCATGATAATTTTTCATGAAAAACAAAATCAAAAGCAGTGATAATTATGTGTTTTTCGTCATAGTTTTCCTTAACAACCCCTGACAAAAACTAGACAGTAACTAATAAAAACAAGTGCACATGGAAAAACAAACTTAAACTAAAGTTAACTGACATTTTCATGAACAAACAAAAACTAGACTAAACTGTTCGACAGAGACTTAATCCAATCAGAGCCAATTGCATCATGGAGAAAGTAGGGACAAGTTGAATTTATATTCAATCACAGCTACTTTGGTTGTGTGGAGGTTTGGATGAGTTAAGAGGGACATCCAATCACAGCTGCCTTAGCTTCTTAGTGGCGGGATAAGTTGGGGATCCAATTAGAGCAACTCTCGTGATGAACATTTATTTATGTAGCGCAGTTTCCTTGTTTGATGTCAATTCCAGATTCTCTGTCAGGTAGTCTGAATAAAGGTGACTGCATTTCACACAAAAGTTTCATTTGTTTCTGTTAATGTATACGTTCAAGCTTTACTAGCATTTAGTGATGCTTATTAGATGTTTCATTTTATCGAAGCATAACACATGACTTCATTTATGAAATAAAACATAAAAATGACTTACACTTTACACCTCATTTGTTAGTCGACTAAGTAAATTTTGTCAACTTTGTGAAATTTCATTAACTAGACAAACTAGATAAAATGAAATCAATTCAGATGATTAAACAATGGCTAAAACTATTTTTTTTGGTGAAAGACTATAACTAAAACTAAATTAAAAAGTACTGCCAAAATACCACTGACCAAAAGCATACAAAAAAAAAACAAACTCAGCTTAAAGTGACCACTTTACAGGGTCTCTGGTTGAAGGAAAACACTGGCCATTTTTTTCATGTTTTTTTTCAAGAAAGAAGCTCAAGGTTAAAAACTGACCTCACCTTACAGTTACATTTATAATGTCCTTCACGTAAGCTTGTATTTATAATGACTCTCCATCCCCCGACCACTCCACAACAGCCTTCAATGAAAGTAGACTCTTCCATGAAGCCGGTTTATGATGCAAAAAAAGGCTGGAGGCCACTGCTGTCTGCCATGTTGCTCACAAATCCAGAGAATGTTTACATCCTTTGAGGTAACTACAATGCTAGGTTCATGTTGCATCTCTTTCCAGCACATCTCAAGGTTATGATACCTTGTAGGACACACACACACGCACACACACACGCTGGTCCCTGCAGGACAACAAAACCCCGCAGCATTCCAGAGGAGGTGGGAGTGTAGAGGTTTGAGGGCGGTGGGGGGTGGAGGGATGTTAAATTGGTGACTTGGAAGGCAGAGCCTTTCCAGAAGCGAAGCGGACAACCTGTGGTTGGGGTTGAATTCTTTCCTTCTCTTGCTCCTTTTAGAAAAAGAGGAGAAAACAGCAAACACAGACCCCTCCATTCAGAGTAATTTATCCCTATGTGCAGGCCTTCTTTACCGGCAGCAAAAGCCCCCTTCCGGGGCTGCCCAGCAGGATGCCTGCGAGTGGCGTGTGAAACTCTCCTGTCTCCTTCAGCTCAAAAGGGAAGGATGAACAATGGCCCTCGCCAGGCGCTGGCTCTGAACAATCCCTCTCTCCGCTTCACCCTTAGCCTTACTTTCTCCGTCTCTAAAAGCAACCACAAAATACTCCCGCAAAACCCACATTCTTTTATCTGTCCAATATGATCCGTCGGGGGACATTTCCTTCAAAACTCCTTTCTCCCATCGGGTCCTTCATTCTCACCTCAAAATCTTTGCTCAGTTTCCCGTCCATTGCTTTGGGCCTCAAATCACCTTCCTCTCTGGTACATGGAGACAAACTGAAGGTGAAAGGGAGCACGGAGAGCCCCACATTTTCCCCAGTTCTCAGGACCCCGTTTGACCCTCGCCTTGCCCCAATCATCAAAACGTGCGTGACTCGTCCTACAGCACCACGTCCCACCCCTACCATCCTCCCATTGTTGATCTCCACTGCCTGAAGGGACTTGGACTGAGTTGGAGAGCTGGTGGACAAAATAGCTATTGGCCTGATTAACAGCGTATTTGTCAGGGACCAAATCACAAATGAATGATTTTTTCCAACACATGGAAAGCAATAAGGAAACAATGGGAATGAGTGTAGACAGGGAAACAGCTTTGAGCCATTAGAATAAACTTCATGGCTCGTCTCTTTTCCAGATAGAGGATGTTTGAGAGCGAGTGAAAAAGCCTTAGTAGAACATGTGGCCTATCGTTTGCATGGCGACCCTCCAACTGGTCCCGGCTGAGAAATGGGCGAAGAATCTGTCAGTCTGATCAATCAATAACAAAAAACACTGTTTCTGAGCTCCTCTGTGGGAGTTAGGAGATGGGGGGCAGAAATGTGGAAGGAGCCTCAGGAACAATCTGCACAGCTCTTGCAGGGAGCCATTTCGCCCCCCAACACTCAACCATTCACCAAAGGCTCCTACAGAGCTATTGAGCATTCACCAGGCACCTCCACATCCCGACAAGCGCAACAAAAAGCATTTTAAAGAAACACTCCCCGCAGTTCCCACACTATTTCACCTGTCAAATGCTTACAAAACATTCGAGGAAGGCCAAACGCTCCTCAGGGGCGCCACCGCACACCTCTTGCCAGCCTTGGCCCCACTAAAGACGTTGTTATTCCTCTCAAAGAAAGAATACTCAATAAATCTTTCTAACCTACTATCACAAGCAACTAGTCGGCGCCTCAAGGCCCAGACGGGACCTTCCACCTCGACAAGCAACACCCGAAGTAGAGCAAGAAACCTGAAGAAAGCATTTCCTCACGGAGCCAGACTCCCAAAGCGAAGGGGATGAGTCATCGGGGAATGATGCTCAGGAAATCGATACAAACCAATTGTGTGTTTGAGGAGGGAGATTACAAGAAAGAGCAGCTTCAGAGCTACCAAGTGTTGTAGGAAATAAGAGGTGTCTGCGGAGTCAGAACCTTGTCCAGTTGATTGATTACTTGAGTAAACTAGACAGATGTGAGGGTCTTCTAAAATTATTGGAGGTCTGATAGAGAGTGGAAGAGCAACTCTTCTAGTTGATCATTTACTCTGAAAGTCTTTATTATGGCTGACAGACGATGATGTTGCAGTGATACCATTGTAAGAAAACAAGGCGTCAATATATCTGAATATTTTGTGGTGCAATACTTGTAGTGATATTTTAAGAGTAGTATCATTACTTAGTTTGTAAAAAAAATATTTAAATTCTGGATACTTCATTAGCATTTTAATGCAGATTCTGGTCACTAGTTTGCAGTGGAAATTCAGCCCCAGTAAACCATGTACGCTAACAGCTCACACAGAAAATCAAGAATCAAGTTTGAACAGCTTTTCTCTCTCAACAAATGATATTTAATTTACCAAAAAATTAAAAATGTTCGTTAAATATTTCTTAGTGTAACAATAACTGTGAAAACTAAGGCTGATTCAGATATCAAAATGTTGTTGTTTTTTGTTTTTCGACAAAGAACTGAGGTCCAGGTCCAAAAAAAACTGCATCTGAAGCTGTTAGCATCTATGATGATTAGGGCTGCCACAAATGACTATTTTGATAGTCAATTAGTCAACGACTACTTTTGCGATTAGTCGACTAGTCACTTCATGCATGAACTGCAGCGTACTGCACCAGCATGCAGCTGGTGGCCCAAATCGCTTATTATGAGCAGACCTGGCAACTTTGGTGCCTGCGTAGTTGTGCATGCGCCACATGCATGAGTGTGCTTCGGGGTGTGTTGGTTTGATTCCTGCAGGTGTGATAACCAGAAAACAGGACAGACAGGCAGACAAGACAGCAGAGGTACAGCGGCAGTTTTGTGAGACAACACACCTAAAAAACAAAAAGACTAGTCGACTATTAAATTAGTAGTCGACTATTTTGTTGTTTCGACTTTGTCACGAACTGAGGTCCAGGTCTAAAAAAACTGCGTCTGAAGCTGTTAGCATCTATGATGATCTCTGTTATAGCAGTCACTTGCTGCTGTTGTCTCACTCATAGGTCAACCTCTTCCTGCCCTCAAGAACTCTGATTGGGTCTTGTCACTTTTGGACACTCATAGATTTTGTAGATTGGAGCTAGGCAAGATGGACCTGATGTGCACGGTTATAAATTTCTCATGAAGCTGAAATTTTCAGTCATATTTGATCATGAAAGTAGATACGGATGCAAGATATTTATCGTACTGATATAATAACGGCTGATTTGTGGGAAAATGATGTCACTTTTATCAACCCCATACATGCATTTTATCTGATAAAAAAGACCTGTTAAATTATCGAAACTAGGGCAATAGTTTGCAGGCCAGGTAGCCTCAAAACAAGCCATGTTGCACTAGTTACATCATCTATCGCAGCTTACTACTAGGAAAGAGGACTTCAAGTTTTAACACAACAAATCTTATAGCTCACCTGAAAAGTCTTCACCGAGGCTAATGGTATTGAAAGACAAAGCAGCCGCGGTAGCAGCTAGCGGTACTAAGACTAAACAACAACATGAAGAAAGGATGTCCCCATTCCATAGCCGTTTGAAAACTGCAGAAACATTTTAAGAGACAGCGAAAAGACTAAAGCCATTACTGACAAAATAATGGCGCTCATAGCGCTCAAAGGCTAGCCCTTTTCTGTGGGTTGGAATTTTTCATATCGTGCATCTCTAAAAATAGACCAGAGTTTGTCGAACAGGTCACTTCCTCTAGCCAACAAAACAAGTCTCCTCTGAAACATCAGGTGGGTTTGACAAATGTCAGCAACACAAAAGGTAAACATTAAAAAAAATAAGATCTCTTCATCCCACATACATTTCTCAATGGTCAATGTCTTATTGAGCACAGTTTGTTTGGACTTAAAAGGGTAAATTGTACCTTGTTTGATTATAAGACTTGATCTTCCTTTTGTTTAAATTGGAGACAACAGCTCAGTGATTTTGTAGCTCTTCAACTCATTTCAATAGGCAAAGCAAAACACACAGCACTAAAGCAAAACACACAGCACTACACATACTTTTTTTTTTTCAATTTTGCACTGTGTGTAGGATGGAGAGGTCCGGCCTCACTTAAGCTAATTATAGACCATCTCTAACTGCTTTTTGTTGCTATGGAGCACATTGTCCATTATCTGAGCAGCAGTGACCAGACAAGAGGTTCTCAAAAAAGATTTAGGCAAAATTAGAGATGAACATTATTAAGTTAACAACCAATCAAAAACTGAAGATTTCAGGCAACTGTTATCTACATCTGAATGTAACATTTCCCCAATATTTCTCCTATACTTGTTTTTTTATGCACTACAACAGCTGTAATGTGACTGAAGGGCACTGGAAGCTGGTTGGTCACAGAAATTGATAAATAAATATATTGAAAGGGATGTTCTGATCAGCTTTTTTGGTCCCTGATCCTGATCTGATTCCAATGCCCCATCAGACATTTACATTTAACTACACAATACAAGGGCAGCATATTTTTATTTTTATTATTAACTTAATCATGTAAACGAAGTAGCACTATTCTATTATTTAATTCCACTGGACAATGACAATATTTTAATATTTATTCATGTCATTTTGGATACGCTTTGGGGTCAGCCTGCTGTGAGGGCTTGCACCTAACTCATCAATCAATCAAAATTTATTTGTAAAGCACTTTTCATAAAAGATCTTGTAGTGCTTTACATAAAAAAAAATATATATATATATATATATATATATATATATATATATATATAAATAACAAAGGCCCTACCCACCCTACACACACACAAAGACATTAAGACAAGATTAAATAAAAGGAACCACAGGAGCTAAGACTAAACTGACTTAACAATAAAATAAATATCAATAATTAAAATCAGGATAATATTCCCATCTTGGGATCAATAAAGTACTTCTATCTATCTATCTATCTATCTATCTATCTATCTATAAGAAATAGAGCTAGCCAGAAGAGAATGCAGCATGAAATCTGCTTAAGTTCCTACTTAACAGAAAAGAAAATCAATCAACAGGGAATAAAATTTTGGACAATAAATCTGAACTGAAATGGAGAAATAAAACAGGTTCAGAGGATAAAAATAAAGTTATAAATAAATAAGGTGTAACAATAATAAAAATAAATATAAACAGCTAAAAGCCAGACCATAGAGGTAGGTCTTGTGTTGCTGTGGAACTGTGTTGAACTGTGGGTGCTTAAAAGTGAGGCTGTGATTTTGTGTTGTGACCACAGGCCTCCACGCACGGACAGTTAGAGTGAGTGAGCAGAGCAGCCACAATCTGAACCTCCTTATCACCCACTGCCTTCTTCATTTCTCTTGCATTGTCGACATTCACCTGTTGCTTGTAGATTTGTGCTCAGCTTCTGTTTGACGTGCTCTGTCCTATGGGACCATCAAAACTGACACGCATGCAGTACAGCTGATAACCCTAAAGTGGAGGAATCAATCCAGTGTGCAGTGACATGAGGCAAAAATCTGACCTTTAAATGTCCATGGGGAAACTTAAAGCAGCATCTGTCAGCAGTGTGGAGGATATACTGTAGATCCAAAAGCTCAGAAGATGGTAAAAACCTCTACAGAGCGATGAACTGGTCGTCCAAAGAGATGAATTCAACCACTCTTTGTGTAATCTTTTGGCTTTAACCCTGTCTCAAAGATATTATACTTTTTAAAACTCTTAAGTTTGTTGTTTGAGCACTGCAGCCTTTTCCTTTTCCTCAGTGGCTTTATTAAACACCTAATGTTCTGTTTCATGCTTCATTTTAAAATGTTTGGGAACCAACACCCAGTTTAAATCACTTGTCTAAATGTATGCACAGTTTTAACCTTTTGGGTTAATTTAGCTCTACAACAAAGCAGTCACTTGAGTTTCCGTCCTCGCTCCTGCTGCCAGAGTTTTCAGCACCGCAGCTCTGTTTGACTCCAGAGGAGACGCTGAACCTGACAGAAAGCTTTTTCTAATGTCTGCCAGCAGAAATGACAGCAGCCCACTCTGCTGCCCTAATAAACCTCCGGTTTAAATAGACGGGGCAAATATTTGCTCTGTCAGTCTGAGGTGCTTAATGTGCCGCAGCCTTCAGATCACGTTGGACTGAAGCTGCAGTTACGTTTCCCCACTGGCTGCAGAGTAATCTCGCTCTGCTGTTATGACAGCTGTTAATGGATCATCACGGGCAAGAAGTAGGTGGAAACACAACATTATCAAAGTTTTATTTGTAGAAGCTGCAATCATCATAACAGCATAACCCTATTCTTCCTCTTAAGCTCCCACCTTCATCAGCAATAAAGCAGAAATAATCAGGAGTCTGAGTTTTCACGTCCCAAGACTATTTCTGTTTTAATATCAGCTCAGTGTGAGGCGGCCAGGATCCTTTTTTTAGACCCTCATAACAGGAGAATCAGGTTGTAACTCAATAAATGTTAATTTGGCCCAAGGCCTTTTTGGAATATGAAGACATCAATCTCTACACGGGCAGCCCCCCCACCCCCACGGCTGTCATCCCCTCACAGCAGCTTCAGGAGATCAAGTCATCACCAAAACAGTGCTGTCTAATGAAGGAGGACAGGGAAGCTAGCAGAAAAAGTTGATTAAAAAAGATATCTATTAGCTATAATGCACTCCTCTCCAGGGTCACAGGGATGTAGAAACACCATAATATCACCAAAAGAGGCTCGAGCTATAATATAACCCCTCTAACTGAACACAAGCTCGAGCTCTGTAAAGGAAGAAAAAAGATTCTTCATCAATCACGTCTAAAATTAGCTTCCACTGGACTTCGGCACACACTACAAATTCCCATGACACAACAGCATCATATTGAAATTCCAGGCTAGTCCACTTTAAGTTGCACTGCCAAATCAATTTGGATAATCAGACATGTTTAGAATCTGTCTGATCGTCTGGCTGCTCGGGTTTCTTACAGCTGTGTCTCCACGTTCACAGATAAAAGTAATTACTGAGAGAAATATACAGTAACCCTTAGCTATCACACACAAATCTGAATTAAAACAGGCTTGTTTCTTTGCAACTTCTCAAAATGAAAATTCCACAACTGTACAGGGATGTTGCAGCTTTGACATGATCGACGACTTTCTGTAAAATATGAACTAGAATATGTTCACAGCTGAATACAACGATCAGGGATGGACTTTTCAACTCTTAAATAAAATTGTGATTTTAGTTTTTCTTGGGGATGCCTGATACTACCTATATATATTATCTGCAGAAAAAAGATATGAAAGTATCAGCTGACATATTCCCCATTCATGTCAGCATCTATATTCCTGATATCTAATGAAATATCTACAGAATGTATGAATGTGCACGCTCCACTAAGCCTGTATGATATGAGAAAAATGTACTATCTTGTAAAGCATTGTTTGGTTTTGCTGTTACAATACAGAATGTGACATTTTTCAAAAAGGGAAATATAAAGCATTTTTAGGCGTTAAGCTAGCATTGGTTTAGTGCCCTGTTACAAACACTAGCATGGGAAAAATAATGAGGTATCTGCCACAGATGCCCATCCATCATATCAACTCCATCTTAGTTTATTTACTCATTGGAAAATTGGGGATGGTGGCATTCAACAGATCAAACTGAGGATTAAAAATGTTAAATGGTCACAGCTATGCACTCACATCCATTCACCAATGGTTAAGAGCTTCTATGCAAGTTATTCATCAGTGTCGGCAAACACATTCCAGCCCTTTGATACTCATTTACACGCCACTGAAGCAGCAGTGGGAGCAACTTGAGTTGAACTGAATTGCTCAAGGACACATTGACTTGTGACAGCCCAAGCTGGGATTGAACCTTAGTCCAGTTCAACCGATCGTAAACCGCTCGAAGTCAGTTGTGTTTTCATGACCACACAAGAGAGACATGTTGCCACTACCCCCATGTGATGATAAAACTACCCTTCCTGTCTCGTCCCAGAGATGGCATCAGAGACATAATACCAGTGAGAATTGGGCACACAGACTCAGCATTGGAAAGTAGCCTTGTGACTGCAAGTGTCTGCCTCTGTGCGGTCATGTTCTTGCACCTCTAAAGTTGTATTTCACTGTGATTTGACAAACTGTCACGTCCTTGCAGAACTGATCAGAAAGTTTGGATGTGATGATGCAGCTTTGCTGGAGGACTATACATAAACGCAATGTGAAGTGCCGATGTTTCATGTTTACATATTCCAGAAACAGTAGTTTTTGCAGCCAAAAGTCAAAAATTCAGAAAGATCTTTCCTCATTTCCTGCCGAAGTCAGACTACATGATTTAGACTCGATTATGTCATTTCTGTTGATGACCGATGCAGGTAGAGCACATGGAGTCGGGCAGGTCGACAGCAGCAGGTCATCCATGATTGTTTGTCATGGTCAAAATAATACATGTGTGCTGTTTGCAGGAACTACCTTGTATTTAATTTAGTTGATCTCTATAAAGTTCATATCGGGGTTTGTATTGGTAAGGGAATTGGGCTAAAGGAAATAGTCCCACAGCATGAGAACTGGCTTCCACTGATTGCTTAATTGGTTTCAATCTCCATCCTGAACTAAAATATCTATTTATATATTAGAAGTACCAAGAGGAAATGCATCTACACATTGGATTTTACTTTGTTTTTCCAATATAGAAAGCACATTTTGCTGCTTTTTTCAAGATCTCAATCTTTTCCTTGTGGTTAAAAATGCTGGTTTTCCCATGACTTCATGTGTCTCAGTCTTTTTTAAACAAATCTATTTACCTTTAATACCATCTTTACCCAAGCATTTTGCGCACAAACACAAATTTCCTGTTGAACACAATGCACCCAAAGATATTTCAGGTATGAGCACTTTCCACTGTATCAGAAAATTGGACATCTGTAAAAGTTTCTTGCAGTTCCATCTCCATCATCCCCAAACATTAGAAATTACTTTTTTGAGTATGCTGTTCTCAAAAGATCTGTGCCAAATGTAATTGAAATTCTTGTCAAACTCTGTATTACAGCTCACTCTGATCTCTACTTCTAGGATGGGGCTTTGTTAAGGTCACCAGACTTATTAAAAAAAGAGTATTATGTTGTTCAAAGAGAAAATAACTTTTCTGTATAAATGTGTTAAAGTTCAAGCAGCAACATCTATATTTTTGCCACCATCAAGCTAAAGATGAAGGTCATTCTTGAGCACATAATTGTTGACAAAGCATCAACATTGCGGTCACGACGTGTCTGTCTTGCCACCGTCAGGTCTTTCATTTAGATAAATTAGTTTCGGGGAGGGCCATGACAGAGCTGTCTGCGTATGGAAGAATGACGGAGAGATATTTTACTGTTAAGACCTCAGCTGTCTGTTCTGCTCCGTCCTCTTCAAACCTCCATCACTCGTCGATCAGTCCTTCAGTTCCTCTTGTTGTCCTTCCTTCCCTCTCTTCCTAAGCTGAATGACGGCTCTTCCCTCAGAGAGTGAGCTGTTTGGATCACTTCTGTCTGTTTGCAGCCAAACTCCATTAGAAGAATGGAATCAAAGTCAACAACTCTGGTCTACTGACAACCATTATTATTTCCTTTGCAAACATATTACTGAGTAATCTATCGAGTGTTCAGCACTGAAATATCGGGACAAGATTTCAGGCTAATATGACCAAGACCTAGCCTGCCTGAACCCCGCTGACACACAAAGATACAGTCATAAAATCGACTCTACAGACGAGGAGCTGCCTGAGGTCTGATCTCACGTTGGACCTGCTCGGGCCTGTCTGGCAGCTCAGATGCCTGCAGGCTGCTGTCCGACAACTGAGAACACACACACATACACGCACTGCTGCCTTGTTGCAATCACTCATCACCGAACATGACATAAGACGGATAAATATGTTGTTCATGTTATTTTGTTGATGTAAAGTGTAACGCAGCAACATTTATTCAAAGAATCACAGTTGTGCAGAAACGCTGTCGCAGTTTTTCAGAGCCGAGTTAATGAACATCTCCACTTCTGACGTCTTTATATTCAGAGCAATACTGGGAGATCTGCCAGCTTACCTCTGCACAAGAGCTGGGCAATTAACCAAGTTCTAATTTCAATCAGATCTAATCACACTTTTGGCTTACCATGGTCATAAAACATATTAATTGAGATTTAACGATGACAGTGGTGCATGATGTGTTGCAGCCCTGTTGTCCATAAGCTATTTTAGATTCAGTGTATTAAAAAAGAAAGATATTTTCACCTATATTTGTAAATCAGCATTGCCCTGCACATTTGAACATGTCCTTCTTTGTGCCTTTTGAACAGACACAATCCATAAACCTTCAACTTTTGCTGATAAAACTTCAGCTAAAGTAGGGCTCTGATATCCTTCTTACTATCTACAGACAACTTTTAACCTCTGTAAGGAATTACTGAACTCAAAGAGACGAAACAAGATCAAAATTATCAGTGGCATATTGAAGTCTCAGCTCAAAGCAGCAGAAGAAACACTTTAAATCTATTTTATCTTTTATGCTGTTTGTTTTTACAGATCTCCAAATATAGAAAGAGATTTATTCATTTGTCCTCAAAGCAACATTTTTTACATAACAAACAGTGCAGACTCACTGAGGCAAGAAATTATTGATGAAGCCAACACAAGCTATCTGTGATGAATCACGCCGGCCGGAGACATGACTCAACATTAAGTACAACAGGGAGGCGAAGAAAGTGGAGCAGAAGCCTCGCGCAGGCAGAGGGATCAGAGCTGGCACACAGAAGATCATTTATTATTCTCTGATTATTTCAAAACTTTACTTCACTTTCTTTCCCCCTGCCTCCTGCCTCACAGGCTGCCAAACATCCTTCAGCAAAGCTTCTCTCTTTCACTGAGGCATCTGAACATCTCTACCTTCACGAACAGAGGCAGCCCACTTCACCGATAAAGCAAAAAGAAAAACTTCATAGAGAAAGAGTTTCAAACCACAGAGCTTTGGAGGAGGGGAGTGTGGAGGCGGTACGCTGGCAACGACACAGAAACACCATTGATGGATATTCTCCTTTGATTAAAGACGGATCAGAGCACAACCAGCATCTTCCTTTTCTCCTCAATCTGCTCCATCACCATCGTGACCTTCCAACAGCCCAGATTTTATTTGACTTCTCAAAGAGAAGCTTGTGGAGGAAGCAGTCCTGTGTGAGACGTAAAAGACGGTGTTTCATGCACGGTGCGAATGCTGCAGCAGCATCTGGAGGAGCCGAGCTGAGGTCAAAGACAAAAACAAACTCTATGCTTTCTTTTCAAAGCTGCTTTCTCTCTGAAAGGGTTTCAAGGATATTTGAATTAGAGCTGTTTAAAGAAATAGAGTCAAAGTCTTAAGTAGGATGCTGGAGTGTTTTAAACAGGGTTTTAATGTCTTTGCACCCAAAGGTTCAACACCTGCGTCTCTGCAGACAACAGTCAGCAAAGCAGTTAAACTAGAACTCTGAAACATCAGTGTTTGGGATATATGCTGATATTATTTTAAAGGAATGTTGGTCAGAAATTAGAGTTCAGGTCAATATTGTGCTAAAATCCTCTTTGCACTACATCCAGCCATTATGAAGTAATATTACAGTTGAGTTCACCATATCTGTCTGGATTGGTCTGCCACGGCTTACGTAGTGCAGGGAGCGCGCGTAGACGTGCACTGCGGAAGTACGCTACAGCACTGTTTAGGCCCGAAAAATGTACTAAATGACCTCGTTTTAAAATGACCTCGTTCGAATTAATTATGGACGTTACCCGCTCAGGACACTTGGATTACAGCGGACGAGCAGTATGAAGGAAAATAAGCACGCCGGACCCCCGGCTGCATTTGAGACATCAAAAAAGTGCTCCAGAGTGTTGCTCAGCATGAGGGTGAGTAGAAAATGAGGCCAAATTGTTGTTTGGGTGTAGTGTTCCTTTAAACTAGGGCTGCCCAAACCAGCTTTTTTGGCCCCGGATCCAAATCCAACTTTTAAATAATGAGTATCTACTGATTCCATGTCTCGATCTAATTTTTATTTACTCACTTACTTAAACAAATTGAGTAATTAAACTTACAAGATACTCTTAATTGATTCATTCTATTCACTAAGTCCAACTAGCAATACTGTAAATCTCATAAACTAAAATTCTCCTCAGAATGATTTAAATATCTATATATTTACTCAGAGTGGCTTTTGGAGCTATGTAGCTCTCTGATGGAAGTATTTCCACACTGCTAATATTTTAGCCACAAGACTGCAACCGCAACACAACTTGCATTTTAATGCCTGTCATTAAAGTAAGTTTGCTCAACTTACAGAAACAGTCTTAAACAATCGGGTTGACCAATACAGGTAAAGTATCAAGACATCCCTTTATAAATGAATTATTTGCTCAATGAGGCAGTAACTTTGGAGTGTTGCTCTGACTGACTTTAATCTATCCCATGGACATGATAATCTATACGGAGTAGAAGCAAACTAATCAATTCAGAGCCAATCATTACTGGCAGTTTCTGATCAGAAATACAAGGTTTGTGGTTGGAATGAATGTTTGTAGTCACCTGTCTATTCATCTGTGGTTGTTTGTCTGCAGCAATTTTAACAAAACACAACAGCCCGCTTGTGCTCAGTTATGTACCTGATTCAATTATGGAACTACATTATGGCAGTTTGACTTAGAAGAAACGACCACATTTCCAATGTTAAACACCAGGTTATAACTGCTTGTTTGAGAAATTCATTAAATATAATAACTTGGTGTCCATTGCTGTGGCTATGATGCATCTATTATTAGTAAAAAACAATCTAAAATGATTGCAGAAGAGTCCTTGGCCATCTCTGTAGCTCTTCTTCACTGCTTGTTTTCAACCGTCTTTTTAAAGACACAATATTGCTCCAAAATGTAAAGCTGGGCAATAGCAGACGTATTATAAGAGGTAAAAGCAAACATCCAAATCTGATTTCACCTAGTTATCCAAAACTATTTTAAAATCCCACAGATGTGAGATGTTGTGATGTGCTACGTTTCAAACACTTCTGTGTTTCAGAACTCATTCCTGCACCAATCCAGTATCATTGACATTTTATAGATTTTCAGTCTTGACACATATTGTACTTTGGGGGAAAGAGAATACTTAAAGTCTTAGTTTACAAAATTTATGCAATTGAACAATTTTGCTATCATACAGAGTTTTGCATGCATGATTCTTCAGTTGGGTGTCAATTGTGAATTTTATCAGCACATCAAACATTATACTTGCACTGCTGTGCCAAACACTTGCTATAGCTTAAAAATGTTTCCATTTAATAGAAAAATATCATCATCTGCATTATCATTCCAAACTTTCAAGTCTTAGTAGTGCCAAAAAGTGATGTTTAATGAACAACCTGCTGATCCTCTTCAGACCTGCAGGACAACTGACACGCTCAAACTTCCTAACGCTCCCTCTCTCCCCGCTGTCAACAACCCGTCGACAAACAGAGCTCCTTTTGTTTAGCCAAGAGACGATGACTGACCTCCAGACAGGCCGGGGGAATAAAACCTGCAATGATTAAAGGAACCATTGGTAAATCATTTGCTGATTTGCATGGCAGGACCCCTCTGAAGTCGCCTGAAAGACTGAAAGTGGAGGTGGAGGGACTCAAGAGGAGAGGGAGGGGCAGCTATTTTTCCTTTTTAAGAGCAACAGCCGGTGAAATGAGATGTGCTTGAGACTCATTATGAGGAGAGGGGGCTAATTTCATTCATCCTCCCCTTACTCAACAAGAAAACACACACTTCTTCGTGCTGATCAGCTGCAACCATCTTAGACGTAATAACAAACGTTCTGCTCAGATTAGCTTAACACTGTTCTGCGAGGTGTTTCTGCAGAGTACAAACAAGCAGCGGAGCGATGAGTGGCATATCTCAGCTTTAAAATGAGGAATTAGACACTTTCTCCCGTGTTTGGACTCCTCTGCCTGCCTGACATAATGCTCCTGCACTGCTGATCCGATTAGGATGATTGGAGGTGCCTGGCAACACAGCGATGAGATTTGGATTAGTACCAGCTGAGGATTCAAGATGGGAAATATACTCCAAGCTGTGAGCATGGAAAAGGCTGTTACATAGATACAAGACCAGCTGTGCTGAAGTTTTCAGAGGAACTGGGCATGTGCACTGAACACTCTTATCATAGTACATAGAAAATATAAATCAGTAAAAACTTGAAGATGCAAGGTACAGAGAGAGCCACTTAAGTCTTCTCTAAGTTCCTTGGCAGTTTCCATGACAGGAAAGTGTTCGTACCCACCCGCCCTAATGGCTGTAATTAGATCCCAGGCAACAGCGTGATAAACATATAACCCTTACTACTTCGATTTTACAGGGTATATAAATGAACACTCTGCCTAGCATGGAAAATGCCACTGTGAAGAAATTTAGAATGAAAACAAACGAACACAAAAAACCATGTCTAGACTCACAGTGGCAGGAAGTTGGCTTGTAACTTGCTGGAACTTGGCTGGCATTTGACTGGGAGGGGAAATTTGAAGCAGCTGCATCCGTGCTTCCACAGCCCAATGACGAATCAAAACCTCTATTGCAACACCATGGAGCCTCTGAATGTAAATATTTTTCTCATCATTATTCTTGCAAGCACACAGTTGTAATGTGGGACTATTGGAAGACTGTGGATGCTGACAGGAGAGCCTGTTGCCAGCTTCTTACGACTAAAGAAAAGGGTCCAATAAGTACAATTTTGATGCTCTTTCTAACTTTGTATTAAACAGGTAAAACAATTTGATCTGCTGAAAACTATCATGCAAGTTATTTGCTAAAAAATCAAGCACATTCAAGGGACATTGATCGAACTTGATGCAGCACAAAGTTGACGGTGATGTTGTTTTTTAATGTATGAGCACAAAGCTAACAAACTCAGATTTACATCACAGTCCATCTCTCACCATCAGTGATGGCTTCAACTCATTTTCTCTTTTACCATACAGTTAAAATTATTTTGACATTATCCATAAAAGTTGATATCTTTAAAACTAAATAAGACAGTACAAACAGAAAAATCAAGAGCTGCATACAAAAAAAACTGGTATAAGGGAGGTTAGAGTTACGAAATGTTAAGAGTTCAACATGCAGTTCATAAATCCAGCCTACACAGCAAATTGAGAAGAGTCTAAATTTTGATGTGAGCAAAACTATATCAAGTACAAGCTAGTATTCCCAATCAACATGCAGTAGGTTAAAGGATAAGTTTGGTTTCTACAGCTTTCACATTGTTTATAGAATGAAGTAGAACAATATACTCACCCAGAAGGCTTTCCTGATCCAAACAGTGCTTCGGGAGATATTTAGATCCAAAATTGAGCAGCGGACATCCGTATAATGGTAGCACACGGGGCATACAGCGCCACTTCTAAAACTGCATTAATCGTCCAAAAACTCATTAGTTTCACCAATATTTCATCATGGTCCGCTCACGCTACTCCTCCACGACAGTCCGGGGTCGCTCCAGACATGTTTTTGTGACTGTGCTGACCTCTAAACTGGAAACTTTCTTTACTGCTGCCACGTATGCGCAGTACGGATCATTGTTTCAGGGGCGACTGCCGGCTACTCAACAACTTCCTTCTTCCAGTTTTGTGCAAAATGGACGAATATCTATCGGATGAAGATGTTGTGGACGAGAACTTTGAATATGATGGTGTCCCTACAGTTTCGAGCCAGAGTTTACAGATGAGGAGCTCATCGAAAGGAGGAAGCCGTACTGTGCATGCGCAGCAGCAGTAAAGAAAGTTTCCGGTTCAGGGGTCAGCACAGTCAGGAAAATATGGTCGGAGCGGCACCAGACTGTCTTTAAAGAGTAGCGCAAGCGGACCATGATGAAATATTGGTGAAACTAATGAGTTTTTGGATGATTAATGCAGTTTTAGGAGCAGCGCTATACATGCCCCGTGTGCTACCATTATACAGATGTCCGCTGCTCGATTTTGGATCTAAATATCTCCAGAAGCACTGTTTGGATCAGGAAAGCCTTCTGGGTGAGTATATTGTTCTACTTCATTCTATAAAAAATGTGAAAGCTGTAGAAACCGAACTTATCCTTTAATATAGCAATGTTGACACTTTCAGTGTTGACGTAGATGTTACACTTCAGAACTTTAAAACTAAACACTGAGATAGTGCAGCCTTAACACTACATAGAAGTGTTCAAAGTCACAAAGTTAAGTCTTAAGAAGTTTTAAATTCTAATTCCTAAAATAAAAGAGAGTGAAAGTACCAACTCTCCAGAGTGTAAACAACACTGAAGAAGTGTTATTACCAACTCATATTTTGTTAATTTGTCCAAGCAGATTTTGCTGTGTATTTCATCTCTCTCGTCTGCTTCTCATCAATTTGTTGGCAAACTGAATCAAAAGTTTCAGATATCTGGAGGAAAATTCTGCTTCATTATCACCTTGAACAAAAGTGTCCAATGTGCTCAAACAAAAACAGGTCCAAAAAGGGTGCTCAGGTGTCCAAGATTTATCCAGGCGTGATCTGGTTCAGATAGCAGACCTGTGGATTAAGTAAATGAGGCTGAGGTCATTTTGTCCATTTGCACACTTCAACATCGAGCTGGGAGCAATTAGCCACTTACTGCACTCGTGGTTTAACGCTCGCACACACACGCTCAGACAAAACTGACCGAGAAACACATGTCCTCTCTCTCATATCTCGCACTCACACACTCTATCTTACTGTCCTAAACACACACTCCCTGACACACACACCTCATGTCTATCCCATTACAGGAGCCCCCGGGCCCAGCTTGCAGGCTGAAAAGCCCAATTTGTTTATTCCTGTGGGGATTATGGGGAGGGGGAGGAGTGGGTGAAATGCATCTAACAGAGCGCAGGGGCCCCTCTCTCAAAGCTCTTTAATTACTGCTCCTCCTCAACCCCCCCTTCCCCAAAACGCCCTCCGACACCACCGCCTCCCGGAAACTCCGCCACAATGAACTTGAGCTGGAGTTAACCACATAGCTACTCTTTGAGTGTGTGTGAGATACGGACGAAAACAGAGGAAGAAAGAGATCACTGACCAAACTCCCATCCCCCCATCGTACTCCCTTCATGCCCCCCGTCCTGTCAAGGCATTCCAGCGTCACAGGAGACCAACACAGGCAATGGACTGGGACTACACCAACAACATCTCATCACCAACACCCCATCCCACACATACACCTGCTGAAAGAGGAAGTTAATGTTCCCGGACAATGAGGCTGACTCGATGCTTAATTCAGAAAATTTAACATCTGGAATGAGACTCCTGAAGATATTTTTGGGATCTTCAACATTAAAACTCTGTCATCCACGAAAAAGCTATCCATCGCTATATTTTGGAGCGGTGTCAAGAAACATCAATTCATGTCAAAATTGGGATACCTGGGTCACTTCCACACCCAAAATTAGTCTGACTCAGTTTGTTTCCTGGGTAAAGCTGAAACATCACTTCATTTTTCACTTTTATTTGTTTTCACATTCATTGCAGTGTTGACCAATTTCTGTCAAATGATACACTATATACTCTCCCGCCACAGCTGCAGTGTCTGTTGAGTGATATCATTGTTTAGGTTGAAGCAATTTTGAAAGTTTTCAGCTAAAAAAAGATACAGCTAAATTTATTAAGAGTAAGGTAGCCCTTGCATATTGACTCTGTTCCTTGTTGATGTAACCTGTTAAGAGAAATAGAAACTGGTGATGCTAGTAACACTAATATCAGCCATGACACTTTTTATTGTCAGTGAGTGCTCTTTCTGTGCAGATAATTTGGTCAAATTCAATCCACAACTTGCTGTTATTGCTTTGCTGCCCTGTTTGCGCTTTCTTTGGTTCACACCAATCGCAGACCAAACTCTGGTCTGCTTATAGGTGAAACAAGGCCCTGATCAGAGCTTGGTTCCTTGGTCCACACTAGGGTTTATGTGAGCAAGGGAACCAGAGTTCCTCAGGGCCAGATGAACATGTTAGTCATGACAGCGTACTTACTTTCAAGGACTCTATAACGATCGCAGCTGTAGCGATGCTGGCACTGGCTGGTCACACTGCTAAGGCCAGCCTGCAGGCTTGCTGCACCAGTGATGTCTCAAAGCTGAATGACAGCAGAGCTTCATTATGATAGTTTTGTGTTGATGTCCCCTAAGAGAAATCCGACTGGCACCCCTTTGATTGAAAACAAAAATTTATTTACCCCTATGCTGCCTTGTTAGACTGATGCAATGTCATGTTTGCCTCCAGTTTTACCTCTGGCTAATGCTTTGCCTTCAAACCAGCATTAGTTTTAAGATTCAGATTCAGACTCAACGATGACCAAAATTATTATGAGTGTAAGTAAAGTTACATTTCAGAAGGACCTCCATATCAGTGTGCAAACATAACTTGTAGTTCTTGAAAGCTTGTACACTGGAACCCTATTTCCAGAACTCTTTATCATTAGACATTTGACTAACTGCAACAAAAGGAAACAGTTTCAGCTCCAATCCACCACTATAACCTCCTCCTTGCTATATATATGAAATAGTTTTATCTGTTATTTTGAACAAATCTGGACAACTAGAAAGCACTGGGGGAGCACAGACCTCCACCAAGTTAGCTTACATATTGCTGTTACATCTATAAGTGATAGCTCCCTGATAAAGTTACCATCAAGTTATGATTCCTTGATCAAGAAATCCCCCGCCTAGCACTCAGAATCATGTTGCTCTTATTGTCAGTGAGACATTTTTTGAGCAAAAACGGCTGTTCACAAACTGTGGTTACGTGAATCACCACCAAAATCCAATCATTTTAACATTGGGCCATTACCAACATCGCCTGAAAATTTCAGCAAAATCCGTCCAGTAGTTTTTGCACAATCTTACACCAGCAAAAACATAACCTCCAAGGTGGGGGGAGTAAAATGAAACACTGACAAACTCATTGATAATAAAGTGAAGGTTGTTCTGACAGCTGGTTCTTGGTTTGATCCATTTGTTGGCCACTTCTCAAAACTTCAACTCTGACATGAAGAAGTTCTCAGAGACTTCAAGAGATAAAGATGTTGGTGGTAGTAAAGATCACCTCCATGTCCTATTTAATTTGTTTAACTCCCTAAGTGGTTCCATGGATTTTCCCACAATCCCCTGCGACCCAGGGCTCCCACCACAATGCCCAGTGGGGATCTGTAGGTCCCAAACAAAAGCTCCCGGGCAGCCGGGAGCACAGTTAAACATGTTAAAGAAACACTGGAGGAACTCTTTATGCACTCCCTTCTCTCTGTATTTCTCTCTCCCTCTGTTTCTTTCTGTCTGACTCACCCCCCATTACCACCACCTTCCTCCTCTCACTTCATAAGGGGGACAGGGGGGGGGGGGGGGGGAGAGACTCTTATCCAACAGAAAAGAGAGTGGAAGAAAAATAGCCAGGGCAGGAGGGAGAGGGTCCCGGTGATTGATTAGAGGCAGAGAGGAAAAATGGTGGAGTCTGACATGAAACACAGAAGCAGCTAGAGATGACTCTATTCACACTTGTTAAAAAGCGCTTTCCAAAGACTTCCTCTCCACACACACACACAGAAAACCCTGACTTCTCTTAAAGGCACTCTGTCAGGCTGAAAGCAGTTTTCCTCTATAAAGACTCCCAGACCCAAAACATCTTTGTGAGGCCCGCCAAGAAGACCAAGGCTGAATCCAGCTGACTTTCCACTTGCGGGCAAACTCCAAATATAGATCCTGTATCATAAACTTTCACTACAAGACTGCTCAACATCAAACAATGGGATGCCCCCCATAAAACAACTGGGTTTCACTCACCCCCTCAGAGCTGATGTGCTAAATAGGGAAGCAGCTGAAGTCCAAAAGCCAGAGACGGGCAATTATTTTCAAAGATTCAAACATTTATTGATTCATGAAAAAGGAAAGCTTTCATTGGACTCATTTAAATTTAAATGACTTTTTCCCATTAATGTTACCAGCACTTGGTTTTAATTATGCCTGTTTTTTTTTCAAATCTAGCCAATCTGGATTTAAAACTTTTGCTCTGCAAGTTCCAACAGAGTCCAACCAACATGGCAAGAAAGCCCAATTCACACTGCCATGTAAGCTGTTAAATTTACAATCTTGTGGCACTTTGCCTTACACTAAGAAAGTCCTGGTGACAGATTGGGAGGAACGAGCTGATACCCTATTTGGCCTATCTCCCTCAGTAGTAACAGACGCATGATCTTTTAGAAATGCAGACATGCAGTCTCAGTGGGAGACAGGAGCGCCACAAGTGATATTTCAGCCTTGCAGAATTAATGTAAATGTCTTAAGGTATATATAGAATAGCATCTTGCTGCATTACTTTTGTGTAAAAGCACTGTAAACCAGGCTAAAAAAAACTCTAATAAAAGCAAGGACTGGCTTCTACAATTCCACATGGGATGTCTGCATTAGCAGTAAAAAATAGTAAGCAGTCATGTGTGGGTGATGTTAGCCATGCTATCCCCCTAGCATTCAGTTCTCTTTGCATTTGTGTCCACATGCCTGTGCTGAAAGTGTTATAGCTTTGGTCAAGTGGTCACATGGTAAATAGACTTAAGCATATATAGTGTTTCCAGTCTTCATTCACCACACAGGTCATGTCTACCCATTCACAGCCATTCACTCTTACATCTTGGAAGCATTTAGTTCTCCATATAAACCAACCCAATAATGACCTTTTATTGAAAGTTTGGGAAGAATCTCAATACAAGGAACACGATCCACTGCATAACTGACCCGGCAAACTAACACAGGGTATCCACTCTTTACCAAAAAAATATTTTCCAGGACTTTTCAAGACATTTTCATTTATGATTTATATTTACTTTTTAATCTTTATTTACTCGGCTTTATATAAGTCTATTTTGTCTATTTACTGTTTAAGTAGCCTTAATCTATTTTGCCATTTTTTAAAAAATTATTTCTCTTATGCTGCGTTCACACCGCAAGCGACCCAGCTACCAAAATGACATATTGCTGCGCGTCCATAAATACCTCATTTTGGTCACGTTGCCGTCGGCCATCGTTCGATGACGTCATGTCCACTCGAGTTTCACCGCGATCATATCATATATCATATAATAAGATGTATAAGCGGACATTATTCTAGCTGTATCCTTTCCATTCACTTATCAACCACAAAGCACTGCAGCTGATGTCCTGCAGCTGCATTATCTGTGAGTTTCCCGCGGTCCATCTAGGCGGAATTAATGTCCTCACTGACTAATGTTTCCCACACAGACATGGATTGTTACTCTGTAGTCCAGATGAATAACCATCTGTCTAGGGTACCGTCACATGTGCACACACTTGCTGATTAATCAAATTTTTTTTTTTACTTTCACATCGCACAACAAGCTATGTGGTAGTGTGAAAAGCGGCTGTCGCATCACGGGAGGGTTAGCCCCGCCCCATCGCGGCTGTACATTGACTTTGAATGGAGAGTGATCGCCGACGTAGTACAAGTAGCGCCCGGTGAGAGCGCAGCTTTAGTCACCATTATTTTGAATTTTGATGTTTTACTCCTTAACTTGCATTATTTTATCTACTAGTATTTTATTGCTCAGTATGCATTAGTTACCAAGCTTTTTTTTTACTTCACCAGCAAAGCATAAGAAAGATAAATTATTTTCCAGGACATTTCACTTTTTTCCTCATTTTCCTTATGTTTTCTATGACTGGAAAATTGGTCAACCATTTTTTAGGGTTTCCAGGAACCCTGCAACATTATGAAAGCAATCTGACAAACAAGAGGAGTTTCTCTACAAAGGAGAAAAACTGAAGCTTTAAAACTGAGAGTCAAGGACATACAAGACAACATACCAGGGGGATTAAAGTAAATATGGTACTCTATTTGTCATTTTCTGTCTATTACTGCTGAGAAACACACAAGGCTTGAGTAAAAAATAGGCAAGCCTCTATTCTCCCACTTCAGGACACTTACCTGAGACTCAGGGGTTGGACTTCCAGAGTGAAAGCTCTGTCTTGATCGCGTTAATGTTGAAACGAAAAAGGCATACAACACTGCGGTTACGCAAAAAAAACTTCCAGTATGAAACAGTCCCAAACAGGATCACTTTCTGTACTGTTTGATTTTTAAGGAATCTCTTCACCAAGTGTGTCAGATTAAAACCTAATGCACACCTCGAGTTATAACCTACAGGAAGATCTAGAGCGGATCAAGACCCACTGGTTGGGGACCCCTGCTGTAAGACATTTTTAAAAGAATATTTGCCACTTATATGAGCATGGCTTGCCTGCTATTGAATTTGAGGCTGCCTTAGGCATTTTGAAATGATCAATCTGGCACCAGCATCAAAAAAATTCCCAACTAGTGCCAATGTGAGACAACTTTTTCATCACAAAGATGTTAAAAATTTTATCAGCTCAGTGAAACTAAAAAGCGTGACAGTCATTCATCTCCCACATGTGTAGAAAGAATGCATATTTCTCACTTTTTTGTCGTTTGTCACACAGCTGCATCTGCTTCCCTTTATGTGTGAACCCCATGCAAAGCTATGAAAAAGGAAGTTGGCAGTACATTTGCACCATATATCCTCACTTGTCAACATTAGCACGAAGCTTGAACACTTTACTTTAGATGTAACTTGAGGACATTGCTGTTTTTTTTTTTTTTCACAGGCGGCTGTTTTTAATCTTTAGCTCAGCTTAAAGGGTATCTTAAATTTTGCAGTCGAGGTTCTTTCGCTGAGTAATTCCCTGCTTTAATCCTTTTCTACGATATCGTCTTTTCCTTTATTTCTCATTTCAGTAACTGATGTCCTACTGCCTTTGGTTTAACACATTTAAGCACTTTTTAATCCTTTTCATACTACTTCACTACGTCGAAGAACAGCTGTGGAACATTTTTATTCCCATTTTATGTGCTAACAGAATGTAAGATATGATCAAAACCTTTCATTTTGTCAAAGCATATGAAGTCCTAACAGTCTGACATCCATTGAGGCAGTCGCTGAACTCCAAATGTGCTTTTGAGTACGTTAACAAGCATGAAAGACTGTAGAGCTCCACAACAGCGGTGACCTCCTGTCCCCATCTACCCCATGCCGGGCTTCCTGTCTGTTTTTGAAGATGAAGGAATGAGAGCAGGTGGGCCAGCGGCTCCAGACACACGGACACGCATGTAATGGTCATGACAGAAGGATTTGAATGTGGAGAAAACAAGTGTCTTACTGTGGGACATTCGATATGTGCTGACATCATGCTGGACAACCGTCTGTCTCTGTGTACAACATGTGCATGAATAAAAATGTCTGGTATTTTACACACAACTCAGACTGCACACCTAAATGTTGGTGCAAGTATCTTCTTATTGGAGATTTCTTGCATAACAGAACTTAGATATATTTTTTAAAGTGGGAAGCATTGTGTTACAGCTATGCTTTTCAAGGTTTGTGATACTTTTACACTTTCAATTGTTATATGCATTACACAACATGGTATCTCTCATTTTTGGGAGTGAGGACCCTATTCAAATGCTATTCTTATTATTCTGTCAATTTAATAGCTAATTAAGGGGCATCAACATCCCCCCAAAATCACCAAACTTGGGTGAGGCCTCTGGAAGATGCAGGATTTTACTTGTATGCTGCTGTGGTTGTATTTCGTCTTTCTAACTCACTGCTCTTCGTCTCAGCCAGATATCAAAGGAAATGGTTACAGAACCATTAGCCCTGTATTATGCTTTAGCATAATCCTGCACCCTTGACCTTGGTCCCACTGAGCTGCGCTCACACTGCTCCAGCTGTAACCGTGCCTTAACATGATGATGGCACTCACTGTACACAAGAAGCAAACCTCAGAGCATGGAAGGTAACACAGCCAGAATGACCTGAACATAAATATTGGTGTCTGCAGCGATGACCATTCCTGCAATTACAATCTTATATATCGACATTAAGTTTGCAGAATTTTGAAATGAAAGCATAAGCTCCAAAAAAGGGCTAATTTTCTGTCATCAAATTAGTAAATTAGTGCAAGTAGCTTCTAAAAGAACCGATGAAGTTTGATTTTACTGTAAAAATATATTTTGCATATATATAGCAGGTGTAATACTTAAGCTAGAAATGCTCAGAGCACAAACCTCAATTTCCAACAATGTCAGGGTAGAACTTTGTCACTCTAAATTCTTAGATCTACTTCCAGATTCTGATCACCAAAAACATCTAGTCACTTGCCTCTTGTGCCATGGCCAACATTCACTGAAAATGTTATTTCATCAATTGAGAATGTATTGCGTTATTAGCAGAAATGTGGAAAGCTAACATATCTCGCAATGCTAACAAGTTATCAATAAAATTCTTTGCTCTGCATCCTGATTCGGATAGCCACCAAACTCTAACTGACTGGTCAGTTCACCTCTTCTGAAAATGTCATCAAATACTATGTATTTGGTATGGATATCAAGGATAGCCAAAAATTGGGCAACACTGAGCAAGAAAAACAAACTGGACTTAGAGGTGAATCATCCTCCAGAATTTTGTTTAAGGTGCTCAGGAAGTCATTTTTGTCCTTGTGATGTTGCAAAAGGTTTCAAAAGCCATTTATGTTAATACTAGTACTAAATCAAAATAGAACATCTCACTTTTGGGATAACTGTAGTTACAGGTTTGATCAAGAAACTGCTCGGCCATTGTCCTCTATTAGCAACAACGAATCAATGGAAAGAAAATAACATCTCAAATAAAACTTTGCCACCTGGTAATCCTTACATGAGCAGATCAAACATCACATGATGACTTTGAAATCCACGCTCTCTAAAGTGGAGAGTAAAGCCATAAAGTCAGGCACAAATGAGGAAAAAAACAGGTTATAATGCTGAAGACATGTGTCATATCTTAAAGCTCTGTATGTTTGCATCTTAAAAGATTCCATCCTCCAGCCCAAAGGACATAGTCAAAGATTATGTTCTCCAACGGCCCAACTATAAGCTTCTGCTCCTCCATTTGACGTCTCAAACGACTTTAAGTACAGTTAACTGAGCTGCAAGTGATTCAGTATAAGCCTGCTTGTTGCCAAAGCTTTCTAAAGTTTCTCCTTCCCTAATCCACTAGTAATGGTTCACCATGATAACCTCTTCCCTTCCTCCCTAACAGACCCATTAGCTCGACCCTCCTCACTCCTCTTTTCATCCACTGGACCTTTCCACCTTACTTTACTTGTTCCTCTCTCCACTCTTTCGGCTCTTCCTCTCTGACCCACACTCAATTACATCGTCCTCATTTTCTTCAATCTGCTGTCAAAGAGAAGAAAGCAGAGTTTTACAGCACTGACCATGTTTTTCCCAATTGTCCATGTGGTGGCCCTTACTCTGAGACGTCTAAACCAGACGCCCGGATAGAAGACTTTCTCTTTTTTTTTATTTGCCTCTTAAGTTACAAGACAGACGATTGTTTAAGCAGAGATGTGCCCCAGCCAAGGCCTGCAATAAATCTGGGCTGATTTAGACTGTAAAGACAGCTTCCCGGACATGACCATGGCTGAGAGGATACGCTCAGATTTGATGGACTTGATGGTATGGCCAGGGTTTAGCAAAAAAAAAAAAAAAAAGTTGTGGTAGATATAAAGAGAAAGAAAGTGGTTGGTCAAACACAAGGAGCATCACCAATGGCTATATCAATTATTTATGGCAGATGGCTTAAGTCTTTCATCAATTAGACTAACCAACATTAAAGTGAATAAATAAGAGAAATATTACGTACAGTCACTGTGGGCAGCATGTCATTCACGCAAATAATCCTGAGGTGGATCACAGCAGATATGTGGAGTGGCACCTCTGGTATATTCCTGAGATGTTGCACTGTTTAGGAAGAGGATGCTGAAGTGATTGGCTGAAATGAAGGCAATTTGCTGCAGTGGGCACTGCACAGATTTTGTACATAAAATTTGGGTATGAGACCTCATTATTTTGTTGCCTTGATTTAAAATTGGTTCTGATTTTGTCTGATGTGACTGAAATCAAATTAAAATTCATCTCTTAGGTATTATATCATTCATCTGTTCTGTTTTTGCAAAAAATGTATTGTGTTGCATATAATTTACCTTCATTAACTAAAAAATATAGTGGTGTGATTTTTTGGTTTATATTTCCCTGCCCTACTGGAAAGTATTTAAAACAAGGAATTTAAAAGGGTATCGTCTAATTAAAGTAGAAATTCATTACTTCTATAAAACATTATTATTAGTGCAAGGATATGTGCAAATAATACCAGTGCCAGATTTGTGTGCATTTGGCTGAAAATGGTTAAACCAGGATAATAAAATAGCTGGCAATATATTTACAAGTTGATCAAATTTACTTTTTCTTTTTCACTAGTACAGACTCTAAATCCTGGTCAAATGATCTGTCTAAGTTGAAGGTGTAACACCACATTCTGGCAACATTTTCATCTGAAATATGGAAACAGAACTTTACCAAGACTGTGGAAGATTATACTCGTATATAATTACTTGGCTGAAGTAGAAAGAAACCAAAACCAACACTTAAATGGATATTAAACTGGGAGGAGAACTGAAGGTGCTAGCACTGCTAACATAGGCATTTGCAACACTCTATGAGGCAGACCAACTTCACTGACACTGTGATCCAGTGTCAAATAAACAGTTCCCAGTGTTGACCTTCCCCTCGGTGCATTAGCATGCTAAACAGTCAATTAGAAGTGAATTTTATCTTGACTTTATCATTTGCCTGGGAACATCCCTAAATAGTTGTTAAAATGTCTTGTGTTTTCACGAGGATGTTGTTGTATGACCTAAAATTAGTGAATGCAAATCTGCTGAATCCATGAGCTCTATACAGCAGGCTGGTCATCCGGGCCTTTGCAGGGCTCGTCGTCATTCTGGGAGGATGTTTGTGATCAATAGGCCTGCCAAGCGGCATTAGTCCTCCAGGCCCACAGGGCCCGTCTCTGGACACAAGAGCAGAGGGACTTTAACTCTGATCTTATTTATGAGCACACAAAGGGCAGCACAAGGGGTCTTTTGGTGGGGCCTGTTCAAACAGAAGGCCGATGCGGATGGGTCTTTGAGGGGGCCGGGCTGCATTGACTCTGGGGAAGAGAGAGCGGCTGACAGGTCAGTCTTAAAGTCTTAAAAAATGGGGCCGGGATCAGGGGCTACCGAGGGAGGGGAGAGCGAGGGAGCAGCAGCCTTTTTTGCTCAGCTCCCCAGAGAGGTGCAGGGGGCTTAGAGACAATGCGGCTACACTGCGGAGCTAAGCGGGGCCGATAGTAAGCGCTGGTTAGGGGGAAGTTAAAGCAGTAGGGGTGCGGGCGGGCGAACGATCGAGTGAAAGGGCCTCCACCTTGTCCCAGCTGTCGCCAAGCCCAGCAGAAGTATGCCTCACACCTCACCAGCGCTCGGCTTCCTCAGGGCCTCCTTCCCCTCGGGCATGAGGAATAGTGCTAAATCAAGGATCAACCCACCCCCCCGCCTCTCTAGGCTGGCAGGAGAAAGCGCTGATTTGGGGGGTGAAGGCCAAAGGATCAAAGCCCTCAGGAGAGAAACACAACGGCTCCATCCAGCTGGACGCTTCCCTCCTGTCACCTCAGCGAGGGGGTGCTGACCGAGGAGCTGTTGCTTGAAGGGGGGTTGGGGTTCGGTATCATAAACCCCAAACCAGCAGGGCGCTTGAGTGTATAGCATATGTGTCTACGTGTATTTATGTGGGAGGGGTTGGCTAAAGTCAGATGTGACACTGTGTGAGCCAAGGCACAGATCTGTCACGGCTGTCATTGTTGCTTAGCAATGAGGCGAACAGAAGGAGAGAGAGTGAAGAAAGAAGCGAAAAAGGAGAGGAGCTCCAACAGTGGGACGAGAGCGGAGGAAACCAAGACAAAATCATCAAAGAAGAGAAGTAAGAGCGAGGTGCACGTGTTCTCTAATCTCTGCGAGCTAACAAACCCACGTTCTTGTGTTTTTAATGCACGTGCCAGCCACATCTGTGCATGTGTTTTTGTCTGAGGGGTTTCCGAATTCATCCAGAAGCACACACATAAACGCACACACACACACAAAAAAAATTGCCAGGTCATCCAATTTATGGCTGTCCCAACCCAACCGTGACCCCACGCCCCGAGCCCACTGACCTGGAAGTTACGTCCATTTGGGGGCAGCCATTTCCTGACTCCATAAAGGAGGTAGCGGAACTGAGGGAGACTGAGGGTGAAAATGGAGGGGCAGAATCATTAACTACCAGCACAATGACCGCAACTGTGTCCGAGTCCAGCCCAGCGTTTTGGAGAGGTCAACCTTTAAAGATCTGAGAGCCCCCTGCAGACGGCAGCGTACAGAGCATTCACAGCTGAGAGAGGGGGAGAAAACAAAAAAAAAGGGAACAGGCCTCTGACAGGACCAGGGCAGAGGCAAAGAAAGTCTATAAACAGCTGGCTGGACTCTCAAACAACAAGGGGAGAAACTGCCTGGGGCACGCTTTGGGTTTTCCAACAAGTTAAAAACAGAGCCAAATTGAACAAGGGGCTGCTGTGAGAAGCCTGTTTGATCAGCGCCGCGTATCAGATGTCCTAATCTTAACAAATATGAAAAACACAACATGCTGGATGCATATCAAGGTCCTGGGCTACCAATCAGCCCAGTGTTTCCCCCCTTTCCCCGGGCCCTCTGCTCTCAGCTCCACCGTCTGAACAGCTCTACACAGCCTCAGACGCCGCTTGATAAGACCGGGCTGCAGACTGAGGCTCTTCAGTCTGGCTCCGTCGGTTGTGGCTTGGAGCAGATTCGAAACTCGGCGTCCGTCTGTGCAAAGATACCCGGCACAGTCAAGGTTACGTCAAGGACCAGACAGCCGGACTCGAGTGAGGAGGGGAGAGTCTGGCAGGCCTCCAGTTCTCCTTCTCTCAGCGCCAACTGCTCCTAAAGTCTGAGCCGTATATGATCCAAAGTCCAGCGTGACAGATAACATTCTTGCTATATCAGTGGCACTAGCTTAATGCTGCAAAGAGGTTTAGACATAAAGGGCTGGTGTTAGGAAATACTTCATAAAAGGCTTTGGCCAAGTCAATGGATTGATACGCTACTCTGGGTGTCTGTTTGAGTGATGAACAAAGAAGGGACGAAGTTGCTGGATGAGAAGAATTTCATTTTGATTACTCATTAACCCAATCTTTATTTTGTCCTGACATTGCCTAACATATCTCTTCGACATACTCTTCTCTTCCACAGAACTTAGTTAATCATTCAAATATTAGCTTACTTTCCAGACGACCCCAAACAAATAGTCCCCATGAGGTTAGGTTTAATCCACAAGTTCCACAGAGGGGTTGATATAATTTTGAATTTTAAGATCATCATGTGTTTGGCTGTAGATTGGTACAATCTTAGTGCTCACTGTGATAAAGCTTCATTCGTTTTATTATGCAAAGCATTACATAGTCTTTACAAGCTCCTTCCACTCACCTACAAGTCCCTTCAAGCACTTGCCCCCCAGTAACTGGCTGATATCCTCCACCAACACACCCCATCCAGGAGCCTGCGGTCATCTGACGCTGGTCCCCTCTCCATCCCGCGGACCAAGCCTAGAACTTTCCGTGACAGAGCCTTTAGTGTGGCAGCCCCCACCCTCTGGAACTCTCTCCCCGCAACTCTCCCACTCTGGACTGTTTCAAATCACTTCTCAAAACTCATCTGCTCTCCATGGCCTTCCCTGCTTAAATACTTTGGAAAGCAACCTTGGGTTCCTTGAGAGGCGCTATATAATTTAAGTTATTATTATTATTATTAGTATATCCTCCCTACTCTTTTGGTGATACCATGAATATGTCAAACACATGCACTGACATGACAGAACAAAATGTGATCACAGTGTGGGAGTCTGCTGCTTCAGTTATTATTGTCTGTTGCTTCAGATGTTGTGAGCTCCCCCCGATCCCCTGGATCTGTAGACTGTCCAGGTTTTGCTATTCAAAATCTGAACATTAATGAGCACATTTGTACTGTTATTAAGACTCAAGGGTCCCCCTATATGTGGTCCAACATCTGAAGTCAAGTCATGTCATTCAATCAAAATCACTAATGAGAGTTTTGAGTACAACTGAGTTTCCTGTAAATAAATTTAGCTCCATTAGCAGAGAGGGTGAGACAAAAAAGACTGGCAATTGGCAGAACTTCATATAAGCCTTTGGCAAAGTAAACAGACTGACACAATGATTTGTGTGTGTGTGTGTGTCTGAGTGATGAATAAGGAAGGAATGCAGTGGCTAAATGGGAAGCATTAACTTTATGGCTTTCTTCACCTTTCATTTTGATTACTCACATAATTGGGTTCCATTTTTACCTTTTCTTGACATTGCCTAATATCTGGCTGTCACAAGGACTGTTAATAAAAATAAGTTGGTCATCCTCACTTGAACAGATCTTTTTATATAACTGGTAACAACGGGCTGAAGGAATCTGTATCATTATCTTGATGCCTAAGAATTATCTTGTTACTTCTTTTCACTTTGTTCTGCACGCCTTGCAAATTAAAGATGTCTAAGGTGGGAGCAGCAGTATCCTGAGCTCACTGTTCAGAATGTACCCTGGATTTTTGGTCACAGCTTTCAATGCAGCTCAGTTTTGGCAACCTTGATAATTCTGTTACATTCTGTGGTCTTTTAGAAAAATTGAACAAGACCAGATGGGAGTTAAAGAGAAGAAAATATTTCTTTTATTAAAATCTAAATAAAAAGCACTTCTTAAATGTCCTTGATACAGTTTATCATTGCATAAGGCAAAAGGCAAAAATACTTTTTTTTTTCTTTTTTAACCCCTTATCTATTTTATAATGCTGGAAAACAAACCTTGAAATAGCTCGAGTAATTCAGGTTTATGAACATAAACTTCTATTTATTGTATTTGACAAGTCATGATAACATTTATTTCACCCAAAACTCAGTTTTTCTGAGCTGTCACTAAACTCATCATTATGTAGTCATTACCATCCACTGTTTCAGGCAAATGAGGAGTACTTTCATACTTCAGTATGATACAAAAATATCGCTGTGGCTCAGATCAACGCAAAATTCAGGTCAGGGCAAACACTCCGTATATGTCTAATTTCAATGAAGTATGGAATCACCAGCAACTTGCAGAAGCATTTATCTGTGCAGCACAACATTCAGTACCTAGAGCGCAATGTTTTTAAGGTTGTTGCCCCAAAACAACTTTGAAGGCTGCCTTGTTACCACTAAAAATCGTCCACACGAATCGATAAGGGTAGTAAAGAAGAATTAAATAGATAAGCAGAATGGATAATGGCATTGGTATTGAAAATCTTAACTGCTTCGTTCCAACTGGAGACCGAGCAAACAAAGTCCATCAAATTACCTTTAGGCATTTACTATGGAGGCTATGTGTCACATCATGACTTGTAATGGCAGCAAGAGTGGGGTTTGGGAGATGCCATTCAGTGAAATACAGACTGCAGGGGTCCTCAGTCCTTCACGCCGTTAGTTTGTGGAGTCACAGTCTGAATATTTTGGGATCTCTTGATATAAAAGATACTGTATTTCTTGACAGAAATGGAAGTCTTTACAACCAAATTAACAACTTTTCCTAAAGTTACAGAAAAGCCTTAATTACAGCATTAGAACAGAGATCATTCAGGGGCATCAGTATCTATAAAAACAACAACTTCACTAGTGCATGTGTGAGTGGTTAACATATGACACTGAAGTGTAAACTATATGCTATGCAGACATATCATAAGGAAAAAGAGATCTGTGGTTAGACTGAATGCTTGGATTTACTCCCAGTAGGTTTTCTGTTTCATGGATGTTTGACTTTGAAAATAAAGGATGGAAACTTGGATAAAACACAAGAAAAGCTTGACTTAAAGTGAACAGAGAAAAATGAAGTTTAAAGCTAAGAAACAATGATCCTCTTTTATTAAATATTTCAAAAGCTTGAAAACCAACACATCTCTTTCTGGACCAGGGCTGGGTTAAAAAAAATCAATTTAATCTATTTAAATTGATTTTCCTTCAACTTGTTCATAATCGATCCGTAAAATCCAAAGATGTTTTTTTAACTTGGGTAGTTTTTTCTTCTTTGGATGTGCAGAGAAGCAGCCTGTGGTATCAACCCTGCTAGTCTCGTGTGATCAGCATTTAGCATTGCTTTCTACTGAACAAGATCTCATGAGATGTTACAGCAAACAAACATGGTGGAAGCACTATATGGGCACCACTGGCAAGTTTAAAAGCTGATGTTTGGATGTACAGTATTTTAGATTTAACAAGTACAAAGGAAAATGCGAGTTGGGCAACAAACTGGAAATATGCAGAATATGCGTTGATGCATATCATTAAAATATGATTAATGTAACTGCTTTGGGTTTAGTTCTTCATGTTGAAATAATTTTTAACGATGTACCAGGTCAAAAAGTCACTTTTTAAATTTACAGCACTATTTTAAATACTTTTTATTTAGTCGTTTTTTCATTTTAACATTGAAAACAAAAACAGAGAAATATAAGACACATAGAACATAAAATGTGGGGTACACCTTGGCTTAAACAACTCAAGTATTTATATCATATCTGGGTCCGTTGCTGACCAAAGAAAATCATGAAGATGTAGCGTCCTTTTCCGCTGTTGTGAAGAGTATCCATTTCTCCCACCTCTTGGTGAAGATTGTCCCTTGAAGTCTTAAAGAGAAAGTTATCTTTTCCATAGCAAAGACCTCCCTGACTATGTCCATCCACTCAGAGAGACTTGGGGGTTCAGTGTTATACCACTTCCTCATTATTGCTTTTTTGCATGCAGCTAGCAGGATTTTACAAAGATACCAGTCTTTTCTTGAAATGTTATCCCCAACAAATAAACCAAGATATAGGACCTTTACGTCGTTAGGGATCCTATATCCCAGAATCTTGCTTATAGTTTGGCATACATTCAACCAAAACATCTTTATTTTTGGGCACATCCAAAAAATGGGGGAGTGATTGGCGTCCATGTGCCCACACAGCCTCCAGCATGGCTGATGTGAATGAGAATGTCGACTTTTAATGATAGGTGTTATGAAATACAGCACTATTTTAACTAAGATATCCCAGACTTAATAAATATCGCATTGAATCGTGAATTGAATCGATTTGAGACCTTGTAATATCGAATCGAATCGATTCCGATTTTCTGAATCGATACCCAGCCCTATTCTGGACACATTTAACAAGCTGATTAGTTTTAAAAACAATCGATCCAGAAAGAGATGGAAAAGGGCCTTTTACTCTGCGACATATTGTGTTGTGTCACAGTGCTGCTATCAGCAGGTTGAATCCAATTCTGAATTATTTATCAACTCCTCTGCCAAAAGCATCTCACAATGGGAACATCACTGTCGAAAAATGCCTTTCAGCAGAGTGACTCAGTTTCACGTTGACGGTTCGGCTTCCTCTCGTGAAACCCACACAGCGAGATATGGATGCACATGTTGAGCCAAAAATGGGATGAGTATATTTAGCATCTCTTCCTTTTGATGTTCTCCCCCTCACCTCCCTCTGCCTGCTACTCTCATTTCTCTCTCTCTCACTCTCTCTCTATCTCTACGACTCTCCTGCCATCGCTCTGCAGATAAGTAGTGCCTCTCTCTCTCCCAGAGGAATAGAAATATCTGCAAGGACATTGTAAACACAGTAAACAGGGCACAACACCATTAAGTTGTCCATGACTCAGCACTGGCACGGAGACTCTGAGCTAAAGCAGTGTGTTTGTACTGAGAGCATGAAAGTCTGTCTCAATTCAGAGGACGATGCATATTCAGTGATGAATAAAACTCATTAAATGTTAGCCACAGTGAATGGCTCATACACTCATCGATGCCTTTGGAGTTTGGTTTATGCAGATATTTTTTTGCTTTTTCTGCAGGACGGTGTCATTTCAGCACATCTAATGAAAACTAAAAAAAGCCTCAAAAGGTCAAAGTCCCGAACAAAGATAAATCACCAAAAAACAACCCTTATCCACAATCAGTTACTCGTCAATCCTTTGTGTCAAAAGAAATCAGTGCATGAGCGAAATAAGGCAGGCAATGGGACCATCTGACTTTCCTTTGTTGCTTTCTAGTGTATTATTAAAAAGTCTACCCCCCTATCATTGGACAGACAGCAACACAAGACATGTTGCATTTTGAATAAGGCATGGGATCAGGGGTTTTTGTTCCTGACTAAAAAAAGTCAGTGTCTTTCTCTTACTATGCAATCATCGCAGTCACTGGTCGTATTGTTCTCCTTTGAGAAGACATGAAAGCATTACTGAATACAACGTGTTCAGGCCTCTTCGGCGGGAGTGTTTCAAAACTGCTCAAGGGGGAAACTGGGAAAACCACGGGCAGAATGAGGCCTGGCACACAAATAGAGATTTTTAAGATGTTGACGGATTTGAAACAGAGTGACCCAAATGAAGACGAATAGTGTCAGATTTATCAGTTTTGTTCCCGTAACGTGTGGTGTGCCACAAAGGGAGGGACACTACACACCAACAGACTCACTCATCAACAATCAAGGCCTCTCCTGCAACTTGTAATCTTGCATGATCAAACACGGTTTTGAAAAAACACAGAGGATGTGACTCGAACCTAGCTCCTCTCCTCATCAGTTAGCCGTATACAAATTACAGGTTACGCCACATTGACGCCCATATTTTTGCCATAAATCATAAAGCGGTCCTCTATTGCTGACGTCCATCTAACTTAATGCTATGCCTTGACTATGGTTGCCATGACTATGGGTCCCAGCAAAGCAAAGAATTGAATTTAAATTCCTTCTGTGAATCTTAAAGGCCATCCACAATCTCGCCCGTCCATATCCGTCTGACCTTCTTCATACCCCTGTTCTAGCCCGCTCCCTCAGATCCTCCTCCTCCATTCACCTCACTGTGCCCTCCTCCCACCTCAGAACCATGGGGGGGGCAGAGATTTTAGATGCTCTGCTCCCCAGCTCTGCAACACTCTGCCACCAGAGATCCATAACTCTGGCTCTCAGCCAACTGTACAAGACTGCTTACTCACTGTAACCATCCTCTCCTTCTTTCTTCAACCTGGTTTATTTTTTTTTATATAAAGGATAAAATGGTTCTTAACAGACCTTAACAGCCCTTGATCAGGCATTTTCTGACTTTGTTCAGAAGTGGGTGCCAGAGCCAAAATCTGGGCTGATAATCTTATAGTGTGTACCTTGCTTGAGGCAGATGGTAGAACTTACAAAGCATTTATAATGGAATAATTATTTCTCATAACTACTCGCTGTTGGTTTTGAGATTTAGCTATCACATCCACGCTCTCTCATGAGAAAACATAATTGTGGTGGATGGTGAAAATACTTTTTTTCAGTAATATAGAGATTAGATGTACATTTTACTGCAACCATGACTAGGGATGGGTACCGAATTAGGTACTAGGTACTACCGGGTAACGATTCAGGTAAAATCAAAAGGTGCCATGTTTAGGTACCTAAACATTTTAGTTCATTTTAGTTACTGGTTTTTATGTTGAAGAAATTTTTGGAATGACAATGTTGCAATAAAACAGTTGAATGTTGTTTTGATATATATCTCTTTCAAATTTTATATACTGAGAAATAAATTTATATTGAAAAACTTCGAGGTCTTAATATTAAACAAATTAATATTTATTACCCCATAAACACACGCAAAAGTACCGAAAATTGGTACCGTTAAGTACCGATACCGATTCCCAGGTACGGGGCATCGGTATGGTATCGGTTCAAATGTGAAAGGTACCCATCCCTAACCATGACATAACCTCAATGATTTATGAGTTTAAAAAATGACATTTGTAAACCCAGTGGATGAAAAAGATAATTAGGTGTAAAACTTGAAAGACAAAATGTAAATGACTGAGGACAGCAAATGTGCACTGCGTATTTTTCATCAGACTGATTGTTTTAATTATGTTTTATTTATATTTTCAACCATCTTTTATAAAGTCTGATTGTTTATGAATCATCTCCTTATATCCAAATTGAGTCTTAGACTTGTTTCCAAGTTTCATCTAATGAATGTTTGTATGTAGCTGTGGGTTGTTTCTGTGTTTATGTACAAGCAGCTTCAAATAAATCACCCTGAGAGGGGTCAATTAAGCTGCTTGAATTGAATTTACAGGGGGATGACAGACAGAAATAAACTGTCATAGAGTCAAATAAGAAGGAAGGAAAATATCAACATCATAAATATGAATGAAAACACAATAAAACAAATAAAATGCACCAGAATAATACATTATTAAAATGGGGAATAGTGTAATGAAGTGTCTAAAAACACAATAACAAATTCAAAATTGAATAAAATGAGCAGTTTAACATAACTTCCAAGACAAATCTTGTTCAAAAACTAAAATAAAACTGATAATTAGAGCTATTTAATCAACCCATATTAAAAACGAGCTTAAAAAGGGGGGTCTTAAGTTTGCCATTAGAAAAAGTGAGCTTGACACCTTAACACTGTGTCCAAGCAGAACGTAATACATGTGATCATTTAAAAAACTCAAGCTTATTACATGAAATTTTATTAGGATGCACCACATTGGATTTTTGTCAATATCAAATTTGCCGATATTTCTAATACATTATCACCAGTACCAATACTTTTGTTTAGAAGCACAAGCTCTGTACTTCAGAGAATTTGTTTCTCTTAGTGTTACAATATATTTTTGTGAGGAACAGATAGAAAAACATTTCACTCTTGGAAAAATGACACCCTTTTTTTTTTTTTAAATGTAGCCGTAAATATCTGCAAAAATTTCAAAATCTGCCAATACTTCATTTCAAGAATGACATCGGCTGATACTGATAGCGAACCGATAATATTGTGCATCCAAAGGTCTATGTTAGTGCCCTTACTGCCCAAGGAAGAAGCAGCTAGAAGGAGCAAGGAAGTGGGATTTGATTGACGTGGCACCCCTGTTTTTTCTCTCAGCTGCACATGTAAATGTGACAAGGAGCGAGGAAAAAGGGACTGTGATTTAGTGCGGGAGGTACTTTCTTGGGTTTCTTTGGCTTTTCTCACTCAACAGAGCTTGATTATCTGTATGACATGGAGGAGATGGCATTCATCATTCAGAGGGTGCTTGTTTGCAGTTGAAATAAAACATAAAAGAAAATGCATGTGACAAAAGAATATGTTCCACAATAGATTCACCGATTGATTTTATTATTATTTTTTTTTTGGAAATATTCTCAAGTCCTTATTATCTTGTCTATCACTGAAAACACACACAGACTGGATAATTACTTTTGCACTTTGAATGCACTTTTGGAATATGTAATAGGGTATGAAATAAGTGGATCAGGGTGAATAATGATGGCTCAAAAGTGTATCACATGCTTGTTTCAGAGCTCTGTCAGCTGCCGTTGTGTATGGCACTGACTCGGTAGGTCTGCCTGTCGCTGCAGTGAATGGTGGCTCTGTTGCAGAATGGCGGGCCCTGAGCCATCTGACTGATCAAGAACACGAGGTCAGCACTTGATGTTCCCTGGACATTGTCTCAGTCAGTTTTTATCTCAAAGCTTCCTCCTGTCATGTGACTGGACCCTGGTGACAGCTCTGTTTCTTTCAGCGTTGACATCTTTGAGGGGTCAGCTGTATAAAAACTAATTATTCCAACACAAAAGGACTGCTGTGCAAGTTTTTAATGTTACTTCCTGTAATGTGCTTTACTGATGCTTGACCAACACCCATGAATAAGCCGTCTTTACTGGAGAGGTGAGCACCATTTCACGCCCCAGTCATTCCACAGATAAACAGCTCCAGAAGGTGGATGACAGGTACACCATCCACCCATTATCCTCACCGTCAGCCCCCTTCCTGAACACAAACCGAGGTCAGAGGCAGTTCAAGGGTAAGGGGAGCGTCTTGTTTGCATTCCTTAGCTGCTTCTATGTTGCTTAAGTGGTCAGAGTTGGTGAGTCCTGGAGGCATATAACCCCCGTGTCCTCCTCTGAAGGGCAGCAGGTCATCAACTGTGGGGGAAGTGTTATTGCGGGGAAAGGGTCAGGGTGTACAGGAGTGAGCCGGCAAAATCCTCGGCCAGGAATAGACGTCACCCAAAACCTCTGAGGCAGGAGGAGGGAGGGGTATGGAGCTGGCACCCTGGAGTTGGGGACTGAGTGGACAGTGGGTGGTGGGGTAGGGTGGGGGAGGTACAGTAGGTTGGGGCAAGAAAAAGAGTCTGTTGCATTGAGTTTTTGAGAAGACACTGGAATGATGTCACGCAATATGTCCTGATAGTTGGCCCATTTTTGACCAGGGTCACTGTTTATTAAAATTCAAGTAGTCAGTTAGCTAGATTAGGGCCCAATAAAAAATCCTTTATTTTTTGCCATGTTATGTTTTAAAACTTCCCGTATTCATTTTTGTTTGTTTTATTTTTTTTATTTTTTTTATTTTTTTTGGAGAATTCTGTTTTTAGTATTTCACAAAAATTTAACCTGAGACAGTCATTCACTCTTCAGGTGAGTCTCACAGGTATCCTTACTTGTCTAGTCAACAGCATGTTGACCAAAATTTGCAGAACATTTGATCACCTGACACATAATAAAAGTTACCTCCGTCAAGGAGGTTATGTTTTTGGGAGAGTTTGTTTGTCTGTCTGTCTGTCTGTCCGTCTGTGAACAAAATAACTCAAAAGTTATGGATGGATTTTGATGAAATTTTCAGGAAATGTTCAGCATGGGAAAAGGAAGAACTGAATCGAATTTGGTGTTGATCCGGATCAGCGTCTGGATCCGCCATGACGAAAAATGTGATTTCTGTGAAAAACTACTGAACTTAAATAGATATCATCTTGAATCTAATTGCTAATGGTATGTTTTCATGGTCAAGGAATCTAAATATTTACATGAAATAAAGGTAGGACTAATATTTATGGGGGAAGGAGAGTGAAGCGTGCATTGTCCCCAACCTTAGTGACCCCCTCGGAGCATTTTCATATGAGATACGTTCCTTTTCATTCAGAAAAAAAAGCTTTTACATAAAATGTCGGCCATTTCTGTGTTATTTTCAGTTTGTATTGAATTCCAATTTTAATATTCCATTTCTTGATTCTGTCCACGATCCCATGGTCATGGATTTTATAGAGCCCTACTTAATTTCTAAAACAATGACTAATGTAAAGTCAAAAACAATATGCTTTTAAGTTTGTTCTGTGAGAGGACTTTTATTAACCTCCTGGCCAAATAACCTCTGAGTATTACAGGTGCATGATAGTACCTGCAAAATACTGGTATCAGCATATAATGGCCAAAAAAACAATATTTAAAATTAGCAGATATCAAACTTCCTGCCAATATTTACAGCCAACAAGCATGTCATACATGTGGGCATGTCTCATATGTGAGCTGTAAAATCAAAAGAATTTCCAAATGTACCATGGTGTTTCATCAAATAACTAAATGTCTGCATTTAAAATTTTCAGTATGATTTATTAGAGAATGAATATCCATCATTATTTGTGATCTTTTGACCGTTAGAGACAGAAAAAGTGAATTTTTAGCATCCTATGTTAAAGGAGGTAAGGAGGTATAAAGGAGGAGTCCATCAGATTTTATCAGACATATTTTTTTGCAATATACATGCCAAAATACATTTAATTTTCAAACTGCTCTGACACAGAACTTTAAGCTTAGGGTTAGGAAAACTCAGAAGTCCATATGAATGACTTCAGTGTTTGAATCCTTCATGATCAGTTTGAGGTTCAAGTTTTCTGACTTTTGTGTCCTTAATAGTTGATACTAAAATATATTAATGCTGGTTTCTAAATCAATTACATTCTATTATCTGCACTGATGAGGCCAACACACCAGTAACAAAATCAGAGTTATCTAACAATTACCGACCTAGGTCAGCAGACAGTCCGAGAAACAATGCAACTTTCTTTTAATCAGCTTAACAGATAAGGAGAAGTAATAAAATGATACTAATCTTAATTAGTAGTAAGTGTTTCCCGGCTATTTACCGCAGCACTCAGCGCAGTGACAGAGGGGAACAAAGCCTTCACTGCGGCTCGATGCCTGTTGGACTCGGTCACAAACAGTCTCTCCCAGGCCCACCTCATAAATCAATGCCCTCCAGCTAAAGGGGGGAGAACGGAAGAGTGCCAACACTAAATCCAATTATAAAGCGGGCTGGCACCACTCAGCCTGATGACAGTGTCCACCTGAACCCCGGGGGGTGACAGCTGAGCCAGGGGTGGCAGCTTCAACTTTGGTGTCAATGAAGAAGAAAATCAGCAGTTGAAGAAGTTTGGGTGGGAATGTTTGGATGTAAACGTGTGAATTTGTAGTTGTGTATACGTCTGCATGTTCACATAAATTCAGCAATGGGAATCAGGTAAATGTAAGAATGTGATCTGATGTGTTGATAGAAAATGCTTGTTTTTGCTCTGCTGGCATACTTTAAATATGTTTGGATGTAAATAACAAAAGAAACACCAGAAACAAAAGAATTGGGCCCCAGATTCAACATATTTTGTCTTAACTGGTGGACAAGGATCCAAAAGTGGACTGTGGAACTGCTTTGGCAGGCTTTAGGTGTTCACGAGGTTTTTAATGTACAGAAGTCCAGATAAGTTGAGTATCCATATATTTATTTTTACTGCATTTTTTCCAATGACAGCAAGCATTTCTCATTTGTTATTTATTAGACCACAACCTATTTATCCCACTGCTTTAGTGATGATAATGTTCTATTTCTCGTGATCTTAAGAAAAAGGTCAAATTCACAAGTTCTCCTTGAAAAGAAATTGAAAATAACCAAATGCATGACTTTAAAGTTGGGCTACGACAGTGACACAATGCTTGCTTTTCATTTTGTTAAATCACATTTTCCATCAAAAACTCATACCTGCATACTCTCTGCATGAAATTGTTGCACTTTATATCTGATGTTCGATATTTATTTTTGGTGGTTCAGTATCACTTCCATTGTCTCTTGGGTGAGATTTATATGAGCCATTTGCAGGCCTCAACCACTCCCACATGCATGCTTTTTTAAACATGTTTTAGGTGCATTATGTTTCTATAACTGTGTAAAACAATAATAAACAAATAAGTTCCCCTTAAGGTCCCATATTCTGTTTGCATCATGCCTTGGGTGTCTATTAAAAAATGATTTGATTTGTTAGGACAGAAAAAATAAATAATCTAGTCTTTGTAGAGGTTCAGATGAAGCCCTTTTCCCCTCCCCTTTGGAAATGCTCCGATCTGAGGTCACAGGAGGCTATGATAATGAACTTTGCATTGATTGGCTGTCAAAACAGTTCTGATGGGAGGGGGAGGAAGAGCTACAGGCTGGGGAGGGAACTGTCAAAACAGACATGGCATCTGCCGAGGCATAGAGTATTTGTCTGTGATGTGAATTTTAGGAAAAGGTGACATGTTCTTCAGCTTCCCAAGCCCTGCCTTACAACATTATAAGCAAAGAAAGTTGATGTTGCAGGACATGGGACCTTCCAGAAGCTAGTGTTAGTTCCTTAGGCTACACCTGCTGTGAGGCACTGTGATAACAGGTGTTGCTTTATACTGTTTATATGACCGCTTGAGTAATCAGGGGACTTTTGGAGTCAGATAATGATTTATGTACATGTAAACATAATCAGTGAACTGGGTTAGTTGTGTTGATCCTTGTTGGTGGGTGTGTTTGCGTGGCACCCTGCCAGAGGCACATATCTGAGTAAAGCACTGCGGGCGCCGGGCGCCAGGCGCCAGCTGAAACTTTTATTTCAGCCTGCTGCTGCAACTGGCGGGCAGCTCGACTGCACCCCGGCACCTGTCTCGCATACACCCACAACATGAAAACACATCCAGCAGGGGCAGATGCAGGCAGAGTGGAGGAGACTGGCAGTAAGCTGAGGCACCTGTTGAGGATTTACTATGAATGTTTGTGAAAGTACAGAGACGCCGCTGGTATCCTTACGCCACGAAGTGACCTTGGCTTCTTTGCCCTTAAACCAAACCTCATCCCTCCACTTGGACAGCAGTCATGGAGCAGACAACTGAGCTACAAATGGATTCATACCAAGCAGGCAGGTTTTACCAAGCGGTTTCTCCTAAACCCAACCATGACCTACAGGCGAGGCTAAATGCTGACGTAAAATTAATGCTCTGCTCAGTGGGAGGCCAAGAGGTAGAGTACAAAAGCCTTGAAATATGCTTTAAGAGTCTCATGGGCTGTGTACCTATGTGAGTGAGAGCTCCTACAGCATCTCTTTTGAATGAGCAATTTCTGAAGTGTCTGTGTTTTATGAACACAGCTCTAAAGTGTCCCAGCCTATCTGCCAGCTGCCAAGGTTACAGCAATCAATTGAAACACACAAAGGAGGGCCTTCTTTTTAAAATTCATTTTAAAATGACTAGTTTAGCTTTTATATTGTTTTGTGATTTTAAATGCATTTTTCTTGTTCTGTAAAACACTTTGAATTACCTTGTGTATGAATTTTGCTCTACAAATAAACTTGCAGTGACAATAAATGAAGATGTACGGGTCACTCAGTACACTGTCCTCAGCACTGTGGTCTTCAGTGGTCTAAAATCATTTTACATCTATCTGAAAACAAAAGGGAAATTAAGTGTATTTGGGCCTTTAGCCTCCATCCTAACAGCTACAATGCACTGCAAAGCACGGTCTGCCCATACAGTCCATTATCTTTTTCAAGCAAAGCACTGGGAGTGTGTGTATATTAAATACATGCCGTGTAGTGCTCCCATTAAGCTGTAATACACCTTGAATCAAAACAAATATCACTGTCTTGTGAAATTAATGTGATGGCGAATAAATGTGAAAATCTTGTGATGTTCCTGGCGTAACATCTAAAATGCTGCAAACATATATTTGCACAATTAAGGCACAGATCTTCCTTTTGTTTCTCACACACACATAACCATTACTGTTGTGTTAGCATTGCGCGGCTAGCGGCAGCGCTGCATGGTGGAATACGTGACATGAGTCGTTAGTTCCAGATAAACTTCATATTTTCAAAAAGTTAATGCACTTAAAAACATGCATAGCGTACTCTAAAACTGATATAATTTTTTTGATGGGAGTTCTTGTAGGTGGAGAAAATACCCTTTGTTCTTGGGATGATAATTTCCTGTTTGTGGCTAGTTCTGCTTAACAGACTCTTACAGACTGTGGCATACTGAGGGTGAGGAGAGAACTTTCTACTGCATCTAATGTACTTAGTGGCCATATGGAGCTCATACAACCTCAATTCAAAAATACTGAACACTCTCTGTAAAACTGAGTGAAAACATGACCAAGTACTTTCAGTTTTGATGCTTTGTTCTTTTCCATAATATCAACCATTTGATATTTGAGGTTGTGTTGCTTCAAAACCTATGGCCTTAAAAAGTAAAGCATTGAAGTATGGAAAATCCTGCCAACCTTTAGAGTAAGCTGTTAATGTCAAGCAGTTTGGCTCATGCCTCATATGAATGAAAATGAAGTGATCAAACTTCCATGTAGAGCCAGAGAGTGAAAATGCACAGGCCATTTTGGACACTGACCAGAGTTTCTCAACAACACAATCCAAGCCCAGCATGCTGTTCGAGCCTTAAGGGCTGGGTCCAGGCCTGGCTCTAATTTGACTGCGTCCCAGATTTCCTCTCCCTCCCAGGCTAACACCTGGACAGGATCTGTAAGCAGCACCAGTCTTCCAGGTCTGGATGAAAACATTGCAGCCTGCTCCATCCTCAGTCACCTCATAACTTAGGAGGAGGGAGCACACTCTGAATCCGCTACCAAATGCAAAGTAGAGCCTGAGGGCAACCTGATGCTCAATATTTCTCTAGCTGTCCAGTTCGACTAGGAGCAAACTGCATATATCTACATTTTTCCTGACAAGATTGGAAAGTTATAGAAAAACTGACAAGTTAAACATGACACATGCGACTTCTTAAAGTTTGACGTGAAGTTCGGTCAGACCTATACATCCAAAATGGGTCATCCATCCTTTCATTGTGGTCAAAAAATTGCTGACAGGAAAAAACAGAGATTCCCCTGCCGGACACCCTCTGGCCCACAATCGGAAGAGCCCATCCATCCCCGAATGAGCCTGTGGTGTCCCTGCCAACTGCGCCAACAACAAAAAGCAGACACTCAAGGCCAAGGCCTCCCAGTTAGATGCCTTTTATACACAAAAATCACAAAAGAGGTGGAAAAAAACCCTTTGAGAGTGCCCATTTAGAGCCAAGACTGTGATTTAGAGCGAGCTCTCTAAAATAAATGTGGGCTAAATGAAAACGAGGGCGATGTGAGACGACGGTCTTTGCCCAACATAGATGGATCTGTCTCTAGATGGCCGATACAATAACTTAAGTAGGTGCTTCTCAGAATAGACGCCCCTTTAGATCAACCACCGAGCAACAAAAGTGGAAAATCGTGCTGACCCAATTAGTGCCGACTCTCAGAAGAACACTATTACGGCCTGCTTCACTTCACTTTAATTCTGGCAGATGGCTCCCCCGGTTCTGCTGGAGATTGTTGTTGTTAATATCATCCTTGCTTTAGCTTCAAGGCATGATGACTACATTCACCCCCTGAGACTGGCTACTACTATCAAAAGGCACATTTGTTGGAAGACTGTACCATTCATTCTTTATCTTCTTTTTAATTATTATTTTTGATATTCTTCATGACAGCTCAAAACATCAGGGTCGATTCTTACAATGGGAACTTTTATACACTTAAATTATACAAGTTATGGCAATAGTTAAGATACATTTGGGATTAGAGTTTTGTGGCATCTCTGAAGGCACAGTCCTGTTCTCAACTGATACTAGATGAATACTACAAGGTAGGAGGATACCAAGACACAAGACACTGGAGACAATTAAAGACTGAGCTAACATGAAGATGGAGATAGTTCTTTTTACAGATCCTGAAGCCCTCGTTGACACTCCTAAGACTCAAGTCCTTATCAACACCAGGTTTGATATTTTTCTTTTGCCTGGTGGAAACATAATGTGACAATACAGCTTCGCACGCTGGCAAGAACAGAGTAGAGCGTCTGTAAAGACTTGTAAAAGGGGATAATTTGATCTGGTCTCTGAAATGTATTTGTCTTGATACAATTTTTGAAAGAATCAGGTTTCAAAATCTTACATTCATCTAGTGGTCAGTTTTCTGAGCTGAAGTTTGGACATGTCTAGGGCTGTAAAGTCCAAGTCGACTGGTCGACTAATTGGTCGATGCGTGCTCAGTCGACCAAAATTCTGATTGGTCGACCAAATGTGTCAATTAATTTTGGTTGATTGATTGGTCAATTTTGGTCGACAATTTTCTGTGTTTTAGTCAACCAACAATTTCTTTGGTTGATTACAGCCCTAGACATGTCATACCCACATTCCTGCCTGTGGATTCATAAAGGTTTTACTTAACAAAAACTTCAACGTTGAGGTAGAATGATATTTTGAGTGTGTTTTTCAAAGCCAATTTGAGCAGAAATGGAAAATGACTATCCCACAGCATTCAAACTGTTACCAGTCTATATATAACCAGACTGTGGTATTGATTTTTTTACAATAAGGTATGGCATTGTGATTTCATGCCAGATTAGCATGCACCATGCTAATCTGCTAAAACAATTCGCCCCCCTTTTGAAAACTGATGTTTGTCACAGGACCCACATCACCCAAGAGCAGCAATGATAAGCTCAATTACTTTTGATTTTCAGGTTTCAAGAAATGTTGGACTGTGCCCCAAGAGAACTGAGTTTTCATCTTCATTCCATATTGCCTTTCAGGTTTATAGTCTACCTTTTCAGCTTAAAATCAAGCAAAGGAGAAGAACCTGGCCAGGGCCGACTGGTGCTTCAGGAGAGCAAGCTTGATGTGGCATTCACAATGCTACGTCATAAACAAGGTTCCTAATGCTTTGTTAAATCGATTTGAGATTCAGGGAAATCATTACCTTTATTGCATTGCCAAAAAAAACAGTAAACAGCAATGAAAAAGTATAACGATTTCTTTTTATACAAGTTGCATGTTAAAATATAAAGAGTCACAATGCTAAATCATATTTTAAAAGAGTGATATCAAAGGTAATTGGTCTTCAGTGAGAGTTAAAGAGAGGCAGAAATAAGAGAGTGCATACATGTGGACGGGACACAGGAGCTAAGTGAAGTTTCACACTCGTGCTGCATTTGTTCAACAAAACTTTCTGGAGCAGCCTTAAACAACCCAAAATGGACTTGTTTGGATAATCTCAGCCATCATGCCACCAAAAAAATCAAGATCTCACTAGGTTATGTATCAAAGTTACATCTTCAAGATTTTTATGGCCTTAACTTAAAAAAAAAAAACACACATTTTTGATCCCCCGTGAGTCAATAACACAATACCCCCAAAACAAGGGTAGTCTTGTATTTACCCATGGAAGCTCAGGAAACACTATGAACCAGCACTCAGTTTCAGGTTCACATGCTCTAGAATCAGGATGTACTCTTTAGCTCTTACTATGGCAGTGACACAGACATCACAGATCTTGAGTTTGCAAAGTGTCTGCCTTAATTGTTTGGGTGTATCTCTTAAAACTGTTAATCTTGTTTTGCTTTGCAGCAAATAGAATATCAATGCAATAACTTAATCCAGCTGACATGACTCCACTGTGTATTGGGCATTTTCTTGATTACCAAAAAAAGCCAAAGCAGTCATAACACACAATCAAAACAGCCAGCATCTTACTTTTGAGGTTCGGCTTAACATCAACATAGGTTGACTTTGAGATTAGAAGTTTAGTCTTCATTGAGTTTACACTGAGATTTGGGTACCACAATCACAGTCCAGCATTTAAACCATTTGTGCTTGTGATACTGACAGAAAGTCAAACATCTGGTTACAAACTTGATGATAAACATGACCAAACAATACCGCATTTGTTTGTATCAGTGTTCACTGACTGACACAAAAAGGACAGACGCACAGCTGACACTTAGCACAGCTAACAAATGCAGAATGACATTGGTCTTTTAAAACAAAAGGATGAACTTTGTTGATTTTTTAAAACTTATTTGGATTTTTTTTCCAACAACTTTTGATTCAAATGCAACAGGGCTTTTAGGCCTCTCCTGTAAAGGCCTCTGCAGTTCCTCACTTCTGAAGTAAAGGGGCCTGTCAAGGGGTTCAAGAACCTCAACCAAGTCCAGATGCCCTCAAATGAAATAAGAAAATGCCCATACCCTTGATGACAACAAATATCTGAAGACCTTCAAGACAGGAAATCTTGACTGTGTGCATGGCTGTTGTGCAAGTTTTAAATCAAAATGCAAAACTCTGAGGACCTTTAAAAGACCTATACAAAGAGGAAAAATCATAAATGCGTGCCTGTTTTGAGGTTTCACATTGTACTGAACATCTTTGATTTCCATTTTCAGATGCTAAATACTGTTTTGCATCCTCACACCAAATTTCACTGACCTTGGATTTAACAGTCCTCACGTTTTCTCCAATACTATGTGAATGTGTAAAATGCTTCTATAAATACTGCCAAACCTGACTCTTACTTTGAAAAAACACAAATCAGTAGTGTAACCATACTGTGTTTATCTTGCCTGTAACACTACCGCTGTTACATCCATCTCTGCTGTCAAATGCAAATATAGCTTTCTACTAGGGATGGAATTGATAAAATTTCTAGAATACCAATGACATTGATTTTGCCTAATGATCAGGTTCTTTAACGATTACACGGTGAAGTCCAGTGGACAATTATCTGTTTAGGAAACACATGGCACCCCCTATTTTACATTTCAATCCGAATAGATGAATGCTTCTACAAGAGGTGTTTCCATCCATTTCTAAACAATGTGCAATGAGTGTTTTGTCCAAAAATAAGTCATAATTGTGACCACATCGTCCACATCTTTGACCTTTTTTAGCATTTTTACTACCTCTGAAGAGAGCGGAATGATTTGCAAAGCATCAAAAATGGAATATTTAAGCAAAAACAACCAATGATAACAGTTCTTTAAGGGAGCTGTAATCAATTCTCACCTGCATTTGGTTTTTACTTCAACTCCCTTCAACCTACTTTAAATGTTTTGTCTGATTTAGTTGTAATAAGGGGATCAATAAACAAAACGACAAATGATATTGATTCCTTAAGGGATCTGAAATCAATTCTCAACTGGACTTGGTTGTTACTCCCCCTCCCAACTACCTACTTTAATTTTTGTGTTTAACACAAAAACTGACATGCGCCTTCACACAGCAAAGGGAAACCTGAGTGAAAGAGCCTTACAATGTTAGACCTCTCAAAGACACAGAAAGGAATCTGCTGGAACAAGTGATGCACTGATTGCAACTATCAGGGCTGATACAGATATAATGTTTGAAACAACAATTAAATACTGTTATCAATGTTCTTCTAACTTATTTTGGCAAAATTCTACCCTAATACCAACATTTTCTCTTGTGTTTGACTAACAAGATCCAAGTTTGTCCAACTTTTCTTCTGCCCTATTTCAAATTTGCTCTCTGGCTCAGCCTTAAGCTGTGCTGTATGCCAACATTAAACTATTATAAAACAACAAATCAACATCTGAAACTGATATAGCTCGCCCAACATTCATCTAGCAAAGGCTTTTGTTTGTGTAAGAAGCCAGTAAAACTTAATACGTTTTACTAGTGGAACCTTGTCTGTATGTTGGATGCAACCAAACTGGACTGTTTCGTTAGTTTAATTCCATAGTTGAAATCAAAGAGATGACTATTCTGCCGATGACAAACTCTGGCCACAGAACAATTGTGGCCCCTTTCACAGGATCTGACTCTTGATCAGCGTACAGTAAACTGGGGGCTCGGCCAGCTTTTATCAGGGAGCTCAGTTCAGTTCTGAAGGTGCTGTTATGAAACACAGAGTGGGAGTTGTAGTATTATACATAGCTGCCTGAGTAGGCCAACTCTTTAATCAGTCACTGTAATTGCCGGGATGGACTTTGAACCACAGACATATTTGTCTCCGCTTTTCATCCGTGGCTAAACAACTGAGGGGGAGGGAGGCGGCGAATGTTTCGGGCTACGGGCCGCCGCACGGCTCCTGCACCGTCCCCGCGATGCAGCCAAGCATGGAGGAGCAACAGAGGGGTCACAAACTGAAGAAAGAGTTCTGGCTGAGGGTGGGACGGAGCGGGACACGAGGAATGGAGGGGGTGGAGTGGCTCAGAAAGAGGGAAGAAGAGAGCGGAGAGGCAGAGAACGGAGGGTACATGATGGTACACAAGTCCCAAGTGGCAGATTGAGTGCTTTTAGGAGCCCAAACAGGGCCCTCCTCTGAATACTAAGACCTTTCATAGAGGCAACAGTGCTACAGAGACTCCAAAGCCTCTCCTTTGAGGCCCCGGCGATATATGGGGCTTTCAACTGCTTGTGCAAGAGTAGGTCTAATTGGAAGTCGAGGCTACACAAGAAGGGGGTTAGGGAGGCGGGAGAAGAGGAGCTAAGGAGAAGAAGAGAGGCGAGGAGGGGTGCTTGATTTAAGAGGCCATTGTTTTAACAAGTACATTCTGCCTCCCCCTCCTTTCTCCTCACGGCCTCCCCTTCAGATGCCCACACTTCACAGAGTCAAAAGGCGGCGTTTAGCCCCTGTGAGCGAAGAGGGGCTGGGCTTGTTTTGACACTTTGTCCTCCTTGGCTTCTGAAGAAAAAAAAAAAAAAAAAGCCCACTTCTATGGGCCACTCAAGTTCATTAGCAAGTGGAGCGCTTTCAGTCGCGTCCCCATTCCGGCTCCAGGCTTCAATGAAGCCCTCCACTGTTTGTATAATAAAGACCCTCACCACCTCCACAACCGCCACCTCCATGTCCTTCATCACAAGCCTGGCTTGGTTGGTGTCCATAGAGTAAGGGTGCGCTGAAAGGCAGCGATGAAGAAGAAAGAGAGGGAAGATGGATGTGAAGAAGAAGTGTAAGCATGAAGACCTGACAGAGAGGTGAGATGTGGGCGAACAGTTTGTCACTCAGTGCAGAGGAGCTTTCAAAAATGCTCTACACCTGCACCAAGAACTCTCTGTGTCAAGTAGGGCTGGGAAATATCGACCAATAATCATGTTTTTTGGTAATACAATAAATATGTATCTCTCGTCTTCCAGTAAAATGTAAAACTTGGTTGCTACGTTGTGTTGGTTTGGTGGAGTGGTAAAACCAGGCAACTAAAATGCATGCTTCAGCCAGCCTGGGTTTGAATCGAGGCTGTGGCCAGTTTGAAGAGGGTCCTCCTCTACTCTCTCTTGCCCCCCTTTAACAAGCCTATCCACTTTCACAAGTTTTCTGTGTTTATCTCCTATCAGTGTTGAGAAAGGTGCATGGCTGTGTGAAATGTTAGATGCTTTAACCACCTCCAGGGACAGTGGGGGTTCCCGGTCTTTGACAGGTTTGAGAATTTCTGCTGAAAATAATAATTTCGCTGAGCACAGACACTTTCATCTTTGTATATATATATATTTTTTAAATGAACACAGACTACATTGATATAAACAGCACTATCATACCCAAACACCTTGAGAACTCCATATATTCCCCAGCTCGTGTGTGAAACATCGTGTTTTTGTGCTATATGTGTGTCGGGTTTCAGCTGTTCCTCTTTCGGGTGACATCAGTGTGTCAGTATCAAAAGGACAAAAGTGAAAATGTCACTGAAGAAGGGCAAATGCATTCTGAGATTACACAGGCCCTGAGGTACTCTCGGCTTCTGTGTGTGAGCATACATGAGCAGTTGGAGATAATTACTGTGAAAATGGGGTGATTGTACTCCAGAGGTTTCTGCTAACTAGCAGTTATTTACCTTTGGCAACATATGTACCAGCCCCATTTAAGTCTATACTGTGTAATCAGACACTAGGGACTATTACAGTAATATCACACTGGCTTCAGCTTCTGGGCTCTAGGCTGGGTTTTATGGTGTGATGTGCTAAAAAACAAACTGCTCATCTTAGGCCATCTGCTCAGCCAATATCAAGTTTCTACCCAACTACTTCTAAGTTGTTTTTAATTTTGTTTTATTTTTAAAATTTTCTAATTAAGCATAATATTCAAACATTAACTGTTACCGCTCTCACCAATCAGCACCACATGGGGTCCTCTTCATTTGTGCTAGCAGCTAACCTTTGCTTCACTTTACGTGGCTGGTTGCAACAGCATATTTTAAAGGTACCTCCTTAAAGGTTTGTCATAGGGCTACTGCCTGAATTCACCATGACACGTGAATATAAACTTACAAGAATGCTGGTGCTGCCATTTCAACTAAAAGTAGCCACATTCTGCAGACTGATTTAACACAGCGTAATCTGACAAATTTTAAACACAGTGTTGCCCATTTTCTCAGATGAATATTAGTCAGTCCTAACTGCTGCTCCCTCCCAAGTGCAGGACAAACAGACTACGAAACTCTGTAGGCAATCAGACTGTACAACTCTGCTCTAGAAGGGAGGAGAAGTAGCAGGAAGACAGAAGATGGGAAGGAGGAGTAGCCATCCTGTAGCCATATTTGTATTTTTATTATAAATATATAATTGATACTTGAAAACTTAATTTCCCTGAGGGGGTTTTCCAAAGGCTTTAAAAAAGTCCTTTCTTATCTAATCTAATTGAGAATTATTTTTAACCAGCTAATACATTTGTCTGCTTTGAACATTTGTACTTAAAAACCTTCCTTGAGAAATGTGAAACAAAGGTGATCATTATTAAAAATGTTCAAACTTTTAAATAAAAGATCAAAAACTGCTTCATTGTAATTGTATCAACAAATAACCAATGAATTCAGTGTCAGCCTTTCCTTTGATTGTTAAACATTTCCCTCTTGAAACTGAGCATTTAAAATGTAATGATGGACTGTGACCAAACAAAAGCCGACAGTCTTTCGAAGCCGGTGTCAAAGCTGATTTTTCTGTGGGTGTGTCTGATATTTCTGTTGACGTGTTTTTAATTCCATAGGTGCTGCAGCGTGCCTTTCACAGCTGAGCAGACATCAGATACGTAGCAGGTGTTCCCATGTGGTAGTAGAGTTTCAGCCAGTGACGGGTGACACTGATACGCTATGTGTGCGTAATGTACAATCAAAAAGTCCCTACAGCTATTTTAATACAACGTTCAGAGTCATACCATGGCTAGCAGGTGCAAGAAAGTCAGTTAAAGAGGTCATATAGTGCTTTTTGGTGTTTCTATGTCCTTTAGAGTGTTTTATATTTCTCTCATTTGAAAGAGCAAAAAACAAAAATCACAGCAACAGGACCTCTCTTACTTTTCTTGTTTACAGCGCCAGTAGCTGCTTTAAACAGTTGATTCTCCTGACAGAGAAAATGGTGCAAACCAGCCAATTAAGCCAATCAGACAATCACACTCTGATAGAGCGTTGATTTTCTCCAGTTCAGTTGAATAAAAAAAACAACTTTATATTTCCTTTAGATTGTTTCATGTTCACATCATACATCAGAGTCAGCATTGCTATGGCTCCGAGTCTCACTCTGCATTATGGGAAGGAAGCTAGCAGGTTGGCAGCAGGTAGGGCTGGGAAATATATAGTAAAAATAGATTTCTTGGAAATATTTTTGGCAGAATATTAAAAATCAAAAATCAAAATTATTTTCTTGACTGACTTCAATAGTAAGTTGCTACAATGTTTGGAAGTATAAACACTGAAAATGATCAGTTTTTTGGTAGTCAGCTCTGTCAGGTTTTTACAAGAATATTTTAGGCTTGTGTTTGTTTTCTAACAGATACCAAACATTGATCAGAGAGTATCATGTTTATACAGTGAAAATAACTCAGCTTCCAGTGTTTTTGTAGACAAATCTGCCTATGCTTGAACTACATACTCAACATTTTGTGACACTTTGGGGCACTTTAACTTAAAGAGGGAAATTCAGTTTGATGTGGGGTTATATTTTGATAACACAAAGGCAGAACTTGAATAAGCTATTTTGTGTCGGGGTTTTTTGAGAGAGAGAGAAAAAAAATATGAAACTGTGAATTCAGTGTTGTGGGAAAAATTAAGTATCCATAATCTAAGCTCTAGAAAGATTCTTTTTTTACAATTTTCAACCATCTAAGTTAAATGTAAACAATTCAGACACTTTTTCCATTGACTGACTGGTCTTTCATCATCATAGCTTTATTTGAAATACACTTTACTGAGTAACAGCCACTTGTCACATTTGTAATTATACTAAAAACTCTCTTTTGCACTTTTAAAAAGAATTCAACAAACATTTGCATGATGCCAGAGCGGCCAGAACTTGTTGAAAACAAAGACTTGTGAAGAACAATAGCAGTCACACTGACCAAGCCAAACATAATAAGGCTAATTTATTCTGTGCTTCATGCTTTTGTACAGTTTACAATAAACAGAGCGCTTTGTTAGCAAGGCCTGCTTGTCACATGCATAAAATAACGATACACAGAGTGGAAAATGTTGTGAAAACACAAGAATTGCTGATTTATCACAGATGAGACATGGTGCAATGGGGTTAATTAAAGCTGTACAACAGCGTAGCGCTGACTGAGCAAATTTTGTGCACACTGTTCTTTTTTTTTTGTCTTTTAAGCACTAAAACAACTTAAGTGACTCTTAATAAAATGATAGGGAAACAAAAGGATTCACATGTTTATCCTTACATAGAAACAAAGCTCCTCCATCTTTCGCCCATTTGGTTACTAACAGTGTAAACGCACACAAGCTTTGTTGACAAGTTCAGGGATTAAACACTTACCAGCGTGTGTTTGAGAGAAAGCGCGCTGAGTTGAGTGTGTGGGGGGTCTAAGTCAAATCATATCACGCTCTAATCTTATCTGAGGCTCTGCTTGGAAGCTGCGAGTGTTTGTGTGTGTTCCCAAACATATGGCTGAGCAGGCTGCTTCCTGCATGGAGGTGAGGAGCCTCCTTTTAGGCACCTTACAACAGGATCTATAAGGCAGCTGCAGGCCCCCATCTGCAGGACCCCCACTGGTGAAAAGAGTGTTTGGGTATGTTGGATTAGAAAAATGCAGTATCAGCAACTTGAAGATTAAAAGATCCCCAGCAGGAGAAGATGATATGATATGGGGTACCATCAGGGAAATAATAGCACGTGAGATATGTGGCCAAAGTTTGATGCAGTATTTAGAAAACATGAAAACTTTGCAGCTTAACTTGGCTCTAGGATTGTGTTTTTGTTTATTTCTTTCTTTCTTCGGTTGTCTTTCCATCCATCTGGGAGCAAGATAACTCAAATACTTTGCAGGTGACTTTGATGAAATTTTAGGGAAATGCTGGTCATGGCACAAGCAAGAAGTAGAAGACTTAAGGCAGGGGTGTCGAAGCTATGGCCCGGGGGCCAAATGCGGCCTGCTGACCATTTTGAATTGGCCCCTGAAACAGTTGACTGAATAAAGACATTTTGATTACAGCAGCAAATAACATCAATCCTGTACATTGTCTGCCATGTTTACCTTGTCAAAAGGTCTCAATTACAAAGCATATTGCAATATTCATCTTCAAGCACCAACATTCTTGCAGTTTACTCTTGTTTTGTGTCTGACAGTGAAGATAAGTTGTCAGTCTGCAGCCTGTCTCCCACCTCACCCTGAGTAGGTGTGAAGTCAGTGATAGCCTGGGGTTACAAGGGCCCCTTTACAAGTGATAACCCGACCCTAAACCCTAAAATTTTAACTTAAATACACCAATAGTAAGGTGTAGCAAGTGGCTATTAGTAGCCCTTGATACAAAAAGTTTGGTCACCCCTGGCTTAAAGAATTGATCTGAACACTGATGCTATGACATTGTGTGATAGGGCAGTTTTCCAAATGGTGGCTAGCGGCTAGCGACTTTAGAAAGATCTCAAAGCTAAAGAATGGGTAAATTTGATGATAAAGACAGCTTCGTATGAATGCGTGCTTTATAAGGTAAACAACAGGGACGGTACTACAGCATCAATTTGGGAATCATTCTGGTCCCATATTACTGTCAATCAAGAAGATGACAGTTGAGTTAGTTTGTATGATATTTTGTTGTACTAAATAAAATAATGGATTTATGAACTAATGTATTTAACCTAAATATCCATACTATTTTATCTACTCATGAGCTAGTTATTTATCATTATTATCATCTATTATTTATGAACTTATTTATTAACCTTTACCTACCAGTAAACACTTCCATACCTTTTGTGTAAGATCATGTAATATTGTTGACACCACTTATTTTATATCTGTATATGAAGGCCCTGCTCAATATCAATGTAATTATGTAATACCATATTAACTGTCATGCATCAAATAAAAACTTGAGTTATAAAAAGAAAGATCTCAAAGCACTTTTAGTTCACAATGTTAGCAACCTGGGTTTGAGTCCAGGCAGTGGCCTCTTTCCCCAACATCATACCCAACTCCCCCTCCTCATTTCTTGATTATCGGAAGTTTTTATTAATCTAATAAAGGCATAAACACCCCAAACAAATCTTAAACAAACACACATTTAATACAATCTAACTTTTGTTTTACAAAGAAAAAGAAGTAATAACAAACAAACACATGTAAAGCTAAATGTGTTCAAAATGGCATCTATTTTTTATTTTTTTGACAGAGGCTTCATTTTACTAACCTGATCTCACAGGAGTTCTGTCATAACTTGTTAACATCTTTCAAACAGGCAGTGCTGCTGCTCCTGATTGGACATATGAGGTAAGTTATGCACATCACGCTGTAGACTCCTTCATGACAGTAATCAAAGAGAGGTTTTTGGGTATTTGCAATAAAGAAAGCAAGATTGCAGCACAGTGGCTCAGCAAGTAAGTGTATGCGTCTCACATCAAGGTAGTTGCTGGATTTGACTCCCTGTGCGGAGGTTGAACGCTTCATTGTGCCTGCATGACAACAGGTAAAGTGCCCTTGATTGTGAGTGTGTATGAATGGTTGTCTGTCTCTCTATATGGCCCTGTGATTGGCTGGTTGTGACCCGCCTCTCACATGATGTCAGTTGGGATAAGCTCTAGCCCCCCAGTGACCTTGAAAGAGAATAATAGTACAGGTGATTGATGGTTGGATGAAAACAGGATGAGTTAAGTTAAAGGGATATGACAACTTTTTTGTGTGTCTTTAATGTCTTGCCTCACTCCCAAGTCTATGAGAAGCAGACAGACACCAGTCTGAGCGTGCAGTAACAAGAAAGAAACAGACAAAGCTTGCCCACTGCTAATTAGCTTAGCTAAAACACTTGGGAGTCAATGGGAAGCGTTAGCCTGCTGCTGCCTACAGTCAACAGCAAACCACCGTGGAAGTGTTTGTTAGTAGGCAAACAAGCTTTTATGGTTGTGTATGCTTCCTGTGGTTTTGTTTCCAACGTATTTCATTCCAAAATGACAAAGTGCTAATCTTAGTCTAAAAATAGATTAAGTACCATAACGTGTTAAAAAACGAATCACAACAAGCACACAGGACCGTTCATAGTTGCCGAAGAGTTTATCCGATGACTGAGTAAGGCAAGATACAAAAAGGGAAAAAAGTTGGTGTATCCCTTTAAGCTGTTACTGTGCCATATGCCTCATTGAGCTCATTTTGTTTAGAGATTTTGTCATGACCTGGAAATGGAATGGAATGCCTCTCACTTCCTGTACAGCATGTTAGGTGCTCTGCCCTTCTCCAAAACAGCTAACTCAATGTAGTGAAAGGCAGAGAGGGCCACAGCACTTCCTCCTGTTCAGAGCTGAGGAGGACGACAGAAAGATGGTCGACAAAAGGGTAAAACAACCTCACACACATGAAAACACAGTGTTTACAGGGAGTCATACATAAATCAATTCAAGCCATGTCCCTTTAAGAGAGTGACATTGTTACAACCATATGGCCCTGATAACTGTCTTGTTTATAAGTCAGTTAATAGATTTTTATTCTTAAAGACAGGGTAAACACCATGCCAGCATGTGTGTTCAATAAAAATTGTTGGGCTGGGGATGAGTTTCACAGAGATAAGTGTAAACACAAGTCACTGCTTTGGCATCGGTTAACAGAAAGAGCTTCATCTCCCTCTTTCCAGGAAGCTGTTGTAGAGAGAGCATGTATGAACGACAGAGCTATCTTCGTCCGTGACCTCTGCACAGTGAATGAAGTCATGTCCAGTTAGTAAGGAGGTCTGTCCATCTCTGACTCCGGAGTTATTTCTGTCCTATAAGCAGCTGGGTGCTGTAGATTTTAGCATACATTACTCAAACAGGGGAACATTGAGCGCTTGTTGGGGACTATTTTCAGCAGGAGATTAACATACATGCAGGGCTTAGTGGGTATCTGGTGACACTGGTGAGTGTGTTTGGTTGAGTTCAAATATGGGAAGTATTTATGGAAATGTAGGAACATGTCGCCTCATGTCTTTGTGGTGTGTTTTTTACCAGTTTAATGTCAAGCATAATCTATGTAACAGGTATGAAGTTCTTAAGATATGTTGAAATTATGTATTTCTGAATGGGTATGGGGAAATAGGGCTGGGTATTTTGTTTTCCATGATGCCTGGATCCAAGCCTTATTGCAGCTGGAATCGACACCGATGTTACAGCCTCATGGATTGAACGGGAATGTTTAAAGGTGTAAATATAACAGAGCCTCACTGTGGCACTTTTGCATAAGGGCTCCAGTGTGGGTGCAAAATGCTGGAGGCCCTGGCTGGAAATGAACCCTGACAACGTACATGCAGGAGAATACAGCTGTGCTTACAGCCTGTGGCACATCAACACACAACTTTTCCATTTTCACTCAATGTGGCCCCCCAATCATTTCTAAAACAATCAACTCAAAATAAAATATGACAAAGATATATCAACAACTGCTAAATATGATTGATCATGAGTAACAATTTCTAAATAACGCACATGTTAGGATATGGGATAAAATATTTCTACAAACCTCAGGTTGTTGTGAGATGCTTTGTTTTTTAAAGGCATTAATAAATGTACCATTCTATGATTGTAAAGGCAGGGCTCCAGAGTGTAATCATTTTGGGCGCACATGCACCCAAAATTTGTCAGAGTGCCCCTAAAAAATGTTTTGGGCATACTGGTGCACCAAGAATAAATGTTAGGCGCACTCTTAAAAATTTAAGTTGACGAAAGTAACTGAGGTACTTAGTCTTCATCCAATCTGCTGTTAGTATGCAAATGAGCCCAGACAGAGACTGACTGTGGTGTCAGGTTTCAGCACGGAGCGGTAACTCTGAAGAAGCAGCGAAGCTCTGCCAAATTTGAATTAGTGACTGTCAGATAATTAACAATTACCAACAAAAACAAGTAAAACAATGTAACGTTAACTAAACTGACCTGACTGACAGCCCCTGACTGTACATAAAATAGTAAAGAAAAAAAAGAGAAAAAATATGGAAAAAAGACATAAAATGTTCTTTGCTATATGTCGTTTTTTTATAAATTAGTTTGAGAATTGCTTTTATTATTATTTATCTTAATTGACATAATCATTTTTGTGAAGCTTAATTGTTGCTATATTTTGTATATATATATATATTTTTTTTAATATATATTTTTTTGGGCATCTCGTGCCTTCAATGATAGGAGAGAGACAGTGGACAGACCCGTGTAAGGGGATGAGAGAGTAGGGGAAGACACTCTGCAAACTGGTCACAGGCGGGACTCAAACCCGGACCGGCAGAAGCAAATACATGGGGTGCCTGATTGCTAACCACTCCGCCAAACCAGCACCCCTATTTTGTATATTTATACAATGTTTCCTTGTTGAGAGTGCCTGACAATATGCAACAGTGCAGTCCTTGGGCACTGAAAGATAAATCTACGTGGCCCTCTTGGTGCCCAAAGTTGCCCACCCCTGTGATAAATAAATCCATGTTGTGTCTTTCAAAAAATATTTTACTTTTCTTGGATTTCATTTCCAGCTATTAAATATGAAACATGTCAAGCCGGCCATTCATTTCAAAGATTGATTGGACACACCCTCCCACATGAAAAGGACAAGGGGACATTTGTCCTTCAGTGCTAAATTTCTCAAAAGTGTTTCATTTGTGAAGACACAAAAGTCAACCACAAACCATATGTTTGTGTGAGAGGCTCCCTGAGAAGTTTCGCCATTAGACATGCTGAAAATATGGCTTTTCAAATTCCCAGAATTCGCTCTGTGAAGGCCCACAGAGACGCTGTCATCAGACAAATGTCTTCTCTTTGTCTGCTCATAAAATGGTTTGGTTACCCTGACAATATAGAAGAATGAGAAGATCATTTTTAACGCTCAGACTGCACTCGCGAAGGAATAGACCTTTCATTGGAACGAATTACGGTTCCAACAATCATTTCACACTTCTTCGAAACATGCCAGAATCTCCGTAACGTTCCTACAGATGTTTCCACAGCCAGAGAAGCACAGCCTGAAGAATTAAGTTACTATGGATCTGTACGAGCGTGTGTCCTTCAAAATGTCTTTGTGTCCCTGCCCCCCTCCCCTGTATGTGCTCAGACAGCCAGTCTCCAGCCCTGCTTATCTTTCTGTCCTCTACAGCAGACCCCCGCTGAGACGGAGTAGCAGAGTTTATTACAGTCTCCAATAATCTGCAACCCCCGAGGACCTCACATTCGTACTACATGGCCTAAAATAAAACACAAGAGCGTCCCCCTCCATGGCAAACCTCTGCGGTGCCATGCCCTGAATTTCACATCACAAAAACGTACAGTAACAGTATCACGGCACACTTGTTCCACTGTGATGTCATTTGTAAAACTTGTAGCCTGTGGGAAATTCTCTTCTGTTACCAAAAGTCTCAGATTCACTTTCAGGAAGAATTGACACTCTGAAGTGGAGAGCGTCTAGGTTTTAAGTTCAGTGAAAAAAAAGAACAATTCATGAACCTGAAACTTTTGTGGCCCATGTTTTCAGGCACATCTGCTGGCTTTTGCTCCAGGAGCAGATAGCATCTTTATAGCTCATTGTCTGTCATTACACTTGCACAAGTGAGCAATATTGCCTCTCCATTGGCTGTAATTTAGGATTAAGTATCCTGCCTGAGGGAACTTTGCCTTTGAGGCAGGGAGAGGTATGGATCAAACTGATGGGCCTGAGCAGAGCTGCAGCTCACTGTGCAACCTGAGCCAGGTCTGACTTACGGCTGGGGCATCAACCCAAAAACTGTAAAACCTGGATGTAATGAAATACCTTAATCCAATCCTTTTAATGCCCACTCACAGTGAAGCTTTATGTCCAGATATGTGCTCATGTGCTCCCAGCCAATGACTGCAGTTGTTCAGGGATGAGACAAAAGCTTGAACTGTGGGAACGATTAAAATATATCTGCAAGAGTTAGATGTTTTAAGAGCAAAAAACATCTGGATAGAACATATTTCAAAAGCTTTAGGGCTGTGGGTAAAATACAAAATGGTATATTTTTTACAAAATATTTCTACTAACCTGAGATTGCTAGTATGTGTTTTGTTTTATACAAGTCATTAAAGAAATCACTTTGCTATGATTGTATCTCTAAATATCTTTAAAATGGAATTCCAATATGATATGTAGTGTTAGTAAAAACTAAATTTAGAAAAATGATAAATATTTGTCCTTTAACCTCTTATAGCCCGTTATATCATATTTGATACATACTTTTATGACAACCCTATTAAACCAATTGTATCATATTTGATACTTATTTTTATGATACCTCTATCTACTCAGTATGATCAACAAATTACAAAAAAAAAATATATGAATACAATCAGATAAATGATGAAAATGTCCTCAAATTGATTATCAGTTGCCAAAAACACCTAATGTATCAAATGAGATACAAAAAATCTACATGTTGAATTTAATGGACATTTTTATATCTTTAGGATTTTAGCAGAAAGTGAAACAAACATTTCAGCTCCAAAAAATTAGAATTTTCCAGCTATAATCTACGGTCTTGGGCCTTAAAGGGTTAATCAATTTGATCAACAAATTACAAAAAAAAGTCTGAATACAATAAGATAAATAACTAGAAATGCACACGAAGAGCGCAGGCCTCCGCCAAGCAGCAAAGTTCCCTATCTCCCAATGATAAAGAATTCTTTGAACAATTCTTGGATCCAGACGGTGATCCAGATCAACACCAAAATTGAATCACTACTTCCTTTTCCCATGCTGAACATTTCCTGAAAATTTCATCTAAATCCATCCATAACTTTTTGAGTTATTTTGTTTACAGACAGACAGACTCTCCCGAAAACATAACATCCTTGGCGGAGGTAATAAAAATGTAATAAAACACCTATGTATCAAAATGAGATACAAAAATATATATCTTAAATTTAAAGGTTATTTTCATTATTAATTTGTTTATAATTCAGTATAAAGTAAAACAAACATTTCTGCTCCGAAAAAAAATGTCTGGCTATAATTTCTGTTTTCAGGCTTTTAAGGGTTATAAACTGGTAAACATTCATTCTTTCATTACATTAAAAATAAGCTTAAATTGGCTTTAGCCATTCGCCATGCTCATTAAATTGAACTTCTGAGTTTGCATGAGACAAAATATGTTAATGTTGTTGTAATACTTTTTTGAAGCTTTAATATTTGCTTTCTGTTGTTAATTATTTTGTTTGTTTTTTTCTCTTTCATTGCACAATATTTAACAGTGTGGTCCTTAGTCACTAAAATAACTGTTTTCGACCCTCTTGGTGGTCTAAGTTGCCCACGCTCATACTAAGTCAACACTTGCACTTCGGCATCATCCTCAGGACTTTGACCCTGTGTGTTGGTGATTCTCTCTGTGATACTTTGCCATTATATCAGATGGCAGTGCTATTTGTCCTGCACATTCTCTGCTTGTTTGGGCTCAATAAACCCTTGGCAAAGAAACGGGGCATCTAATGTCTGAGCAAAGTGCTGATAAATAATAATGTGAAGTTACTGATAATGCACTCAGTAAAAAAAGGAAAGACAGAAGACTTTGGAGTTGAAATTCATGACTGTTGAATAAGCCAGAGCAAAGGATGGGGATTTTCTAGAGCATGTTTGGTTGCAGCACTAGACAAGAAAAATGACACTTCTGATAAAAGTAAATTTAACAAGTTGGCTTGTTTATGCAGTTATATCACAAATACACATTGAGCAGATTATTACGCACCATTATGCAAAAACAGAGGGAACTATGGGCTTGTTTCTAAACAGCAACAAAGAGACATTCATGAGCAGTCCTTGTTTTAATATCTGTTTAGGTTGGCTCAATTTCACCCGCTGCCACTGTAACTATTCACTCATTCTGTGTAGTTCATTCATTCAATGAATAATAATCATAAAGTGAAATATAATCATCTGTGAGTATTAATCACAGCTCTTACAATGTTTTTTTAATGTTCTTACTATTTATACTTTATCTTATATATGTTAGATGCATTGTCCTGTAGAATTTTGACTTGTATGTTTTTGTGTTATAACGATTTTAGACTTTTTTGTACCTGTCTGTTTGCAAAGAGAGAAGCTTTCCAATCTTGTCCATTCAGTATAATGGCAATAAAGGGCATTCTGTTCAATTTTATTCTATTCTAACAAATGAAACAGCTACACCTTTTGAGTGCAGTTGAAAATGCTGTAAATACATCGTGTATATGATGCTGACGGAGTGTTTTATTCATCAAAACACCCTTTACAACACTCCATTATACAATTAAAGATAATTAAAATGATTATTTTTGTTTCTCTGAGGCTAATAACAAGTGATCTACATCAGCTTCCAGGTGGAACCTCTTCTACAAAAAAATGCACTTTCTAACGAGAGGTATGGTCTGATTTAGTTCAGTGCAGTTAAGTAATGTTTGAGCAGAAAATGCTGATCTTGTCTGTGTTTTCATCGTCAACTGTACCTTTATATGAAGGCAGGGATGGGAGCCGGGAAGAGGGTCGTGCCAGCTATGTAAATGTGTGACATCACACCGGCAGGACACAGGGCATCTGTCTGAAGTAGAGTGTGACTGTAAACAAAGAGCAACAAAAGAGGGCTTCCAGCACTTCAGTGCTACTTTGGAAACCTCTTTACAGCAACAGCAGCAAACAAAACAGTCTAAATCCACAGCTTATTCCAACATGATGCTGCATCTACTCTCCTCCTTGCTGCATGTTCCTGGGGATAGGGGACACATTTTGTGAGCAATTTAATGACTGTAGTACTTGGGCTCCACATTTAAGGGTTTGTTTGGCGGGATATGGGTCAGTTCTTCGGGGATCCCTTTATATTATTTCATACAGTGCTGAGCCAAACTGAAGCAGACCGCTTAGTGGAAACACAGCAAAAGCAGCAGCACATGCCAAGGTGAATTGATTCAACAGGACACCTGAGTTTTCCTAAATATGAGGGTCACCAAGAGCTTTCCAGCAGGGGTTTCTTAATTTAGCCCGGGTGCCGCCTGCTGGACATTTTTCATTGTCCCTAAGCAATTTCAAGAAGCTAAAACTACATTTGGCCCACATTAGAAAATGATGATTTTATTTGAATGATCAATCAAGAGAACACGCCAGACGGACAGTTCCACATATCCATCATGGAAATATTTCACTAGTTCACCTGGAGAGGAGCCCATTGACAATGTTATTGGATGATTGTTCTGTCAGTCAAACTCATCAAAGACCAATCATATCAAGCCACAGTATTACGTAGCAGATAGAATCTGCTGTTAGCCGTTAGCTTAAACTACATTCAGTCCTTAGACTATTGTCTTACATTAAATTATACCACACAGATGTATCATTGACCAGTTATATGTGACATGGAATTCATCACCGACAATCCCCACCAAGTTCTCCTGGTAAACTTGTTGAGAACGTATTTCACCAGGTATCGCTGAGTAACCACGACTACCATAGACTAACCAGCATTGTCCAAAGAGGATTTCTACATTCTCCTAGTTTCAGAGAAGTGATCCTAAGTCAGGAGAAGAGAAAAACATGGTTTCCTGTAAGTAAAGCTTTAAATCATGTTATTCACTCCTCTTTTAAAAGAAGAAATTGAGTCCATCCCTGATAAAACTGTGGATAATGATGTATCCATGGAGACCACTTCAGTAGCTCCCATTGTTTTCAAACATGCAGTCACTTCCTGCTATCACCATGTCTTCAGTTTCTGCCTCTCTTCCCTGATTGGGCTGTCCTGCTTTTGGTCATGAAGTCATAGGAGATAGGAGTTTGGCAAGATGGATCTGCTTGATTTCAGACAAAGAATCAGCCAGGTCCATCTGCTCTGCAAGGTTACCAGTGTTAGCCAGTTGCATGAATTACCTACACTGTCTGCCCTTATTCTCATCTTGACAAGGTGCTGACACTGGTACCCAGGGTCACTAAAAGGCACCTGAAACCTGATTAGCATGGCCAAAATCTTTTAATTACATACATTAAAGGCAAGGGACAGCAACATGGTCCAATTATATTTGTATTTTTCACATCGCTGAACTCCCCTGCTTTACACCTTCTTCATTGTTGACACAGAGCTCTACCCCGGGATCACCGCTGATGTTACATCACCAGTAGTTGTTCTCCGCACTGAGAGCTGCCAGTGGACTACGTTGTTTGTTTGCTTGCTCTTGTTCTCTCAAAACAGACGTCTGTAACATATATCAAAACTGTGAGCATAATTGGAATGGGCCCTGGGGCTGTAGCATCATGTTCTGAAATCAGACACGACCTCTTCGACGAGAGCCTGCCTGGAGGGTCCCGACCAGGAGAGGCCAGCCATGGAGAAAGAGGGGGAGAGAGAGAGAGGCAGGTGATTTATAGGAAGGTGCGGGAACATGAGGAGAGAGGTGGGAGGGGGCTCTGGGGTTTGACATTTATCCATATGGGAATGTCGGAGGGTGAGGGGAGGGGAGAGGAGTGGGTCTGAATCGAGTAATCACAGGTTACCACCAGCGCTACCTTGGAGGTGCAATTCCATCCTCTCAGCAGAGACACACAAAGCACAGCGGGGGTATCAGGTGGCGCGCTCGGCCTTCCCCGGGTGAAAGCAAAAAGCCTGGCTGACACCGACCGAACCAGCTAGACCAGAGAAGGGCACAGAAAATAACACTCAAGTCTCACATCCATTAATGAAACTTTCCCCGTCTCTCCCCCTGAAGCCCCCTCACAGCTACAATGTCAAAGAGGAAAAGTCCCAAAAGTGAACGATGAATGTGAGTCGATGCCAAAACAACCAAACGTTGCCGGGAGTGAAGACAAAATAGTCCCAATTTCATTGAGACCACATCCTCAAAAACAACCTCTCTCTGCTGGAGAAGAAGCACCATCGCCTTCGGTATGGAATCTGTACCAAAAACAACACATCTGAAGCTATAAATCTGTCTGCGAGCCCAGTTATTCAGAAACATCTCTTGCAACAGCATTAATACCAAAACACAATTACTATGAGGGCTCTTAATCAAATGTGCTGGAGCTATTTTGCAAGACAAAGTAATAAATTAACATTCGAATGCTTGCCGGGCACGCAGAACCACGCCTGGAGGGTCCGCGGGGGAAAAAAAAAAGGAGGACACAAGTGGGAGCATGTGTGTGTGAGAGAGTGTGTTTGCCCAGGATGAGGAGAGCAATGTCAGGGGACTAATCAATCCATTGAAGGGATACAGGGAAGGGCACAAAGAGCGGCAGCAACTTGAACCACAGAGCAGGGCAGTGAAGTGAATACAAGGACAAACTCCCCACCTCCTCTTTTCAACCCACCGCCGCCTCCTACTGTACACTGGACTCCAGTCTCTGATCTTCTTTTGTAGACTCTTGCTGTTCTTCTAATTACCACAACTGCTGAAATTACGAGGATTAGGCAATTATCCAACCAGATAATGAGGAGGCAGTCTGTCAAAAACACATCTGATATCCATAACAGTGTTTGCAGAGGCAGAAGAGGGTCCTTCAACTGGTCATAATATCTATTTTATTTTGATTTGTTTAGCCCGACCAGGGTCGGGGATCATTAATTTCTACTGATGAGAACATACTCTGAGAACACTTCAAGTGAGCGCCAACTTTTAGTTTGTCTTTTAGGCCCCATTTACACGACACATTGTCACCAGAAACAGAGAGGTTTTTCCTTTACGTTTTCAAAAGTGCTCTGGGTTCACACGATGTGAAAACAATTTACATTCACTCAGATCCATGAGAACACTTTAATGTGCATGCCAGGCCAGTAGTTGGCAATGTAGGTATGTAGAGAAGCAGCAGTGTTACAACAAGTTCACACTTTCCGTTGAAGACAAACTTTTCACAGACAACAATGTTGAGTGGGCGCACATCGATGCAGGAGTTTCTTGTCTGGACAACAAAACTGTCTGGATGTTTTTACCAGATAACGAATAAAACACAGAAAGCAGCGCACGTGTTGACTGGTTGACAGCCAAATCTCCTGCTGTTGTCATTGTTCCTCCTGGGATGCGCGCACAACCTTGATCTGAAAGAGTACTGCGCATATGCCGCATGTCATTGTTTCCCTGAAAACGCTGATTCCTGTTTACACAGAGACGGATACTTAAACATTTGTAAAAATTTCCACTCTGGACCCTGGTTTCAAAAATGTGCAAATTCAGGCACTCTGGGCACCACTGACATGTAAACAGTAGGCGCAAACGCAACAAAAACTCTGTTTTCTGTCGTTTTCATTGTCGTGTAAACAGGGCCTTAGAGAGATGCAAGAGATAGGATGTTCGTGAACGAGTCGAGTCTTTTGAACAGCTGTTTTGAGTGAAAGATGGGAACTATTTGCAGTTATGAGTGAGCCGTTCTTTTGCAGGCCATTCTTAAATGCAAATGCCTGCAAATTTAATAACAGCTCAGAGACAAACAGCTCACTCACAACTGTGAATCAGTTCTCATTGTTCACTTAAAGCAGCTGTTTAAGGGTGTTTTCACACTAGGCCCACTTGTTTCGAACCGTACTGCGGCGCTTTCCCCCCCTTCCCCCGCTGGTTTGCATTCACAGTTGCAACATCGAACCTTGCCCAGGCCCACTTGTGTATATACTCAGTTTGAAACAGCAGGGGGCGATATGCACGTAACTTGTTGGCAAACCTGCTACGGAGAAGAACGAAGAAGAGGCTACCATGGTAACCATTTCCTACACCAAACAACCAATGTTTACGTTTCGCTCTCTTCTACATTTTCCTTCAAATGTGTTTTATCGTGTTTGAGACGGCATCAGCGACCTTCTGGACCCTCGTAAATCATTGTAATCCACAACCAGAATGAAGAAATCGACAAATTAACACTTTCGAAGTAATGCATCAAAAGTAGATCAGTTCGGACCACTTTGTTTCACACCAGTGAAACCGCACCAAATGTCGGGAGATGGAGCGGATCGAGACCACCCCTTCATGGAGGTCTCAGACCAGCTTTGGTGTGCACCAAAGTGCGGTGGTTGCATTCACATCGATACTAATGTACCAAACCCTGGCCCAAAACTTCTTTGGTGTGCACTAAATGTGGTTGGTGTGAAAACACCCTAAAAGATTCAACTTCTTCCTGAACGTCACATCTCTAGCGCAAACCATCACATAAGCGGGTCAACAAAAGAAAGCCTTTGTTTACCAGTAGAAGACAACAATATGATGACAGGAGAAGATAACATAATATAATGCAGTTAAAAAATGGGTCACAACAATCACACAGGACTGTTAAGAGTTGCTGAAGATTTTAGAATTGGAAGGTTTTGTTGTCAATACATTAAGAACAGTGAGTTAAGACAACAAAATGTACGGTGCTACTCTGAAACAATGTTTAAAAGACGAAATTAAAGATAAATAGTAGCAATGAATAGTAAGTGCAATAAATAGTCTAAATATCTGATGATTTTAGGCAAGGGCTGGCTAACACTTCCCATTAACTCCCAGTGTTTGATCTAAGCTAATTAGTGGTGGGCGAGCTCTGCCTGTCTCTTCCTCATTACTGTACGCACAATTGAATGAATATGCTAGCCATGGACTCAGTAGGGAGGCAAGACATGACAAGCAAAACAGTTGCTGTATCCCTTTAATGAGTCCTTCTTGATCTTGCAGTCAATACTTTGCTATAATGGAAAAGTTGTGTTATTGGCCAAAAGAAGATAAATTATATACATTTGGGTATTTAGGGTATACTATACGGTGTATTTTGCAGAAATTACTGACAATATATCTGCAACATATAGAAGTACACATTTCAATATTTGCTGATAGCACTAATCAACCTTTCATGTTATACCAATACATCAAAATGTCCTTCATGTCCATCCATTCGTCCATTATCAATATAGCCTGTCCCTTTTGGGGTTGCGGGGGCAAACACTGGGTGGCAAGGTAATCACAGAGCCATATAGAGAGACAACCATTCACTCTCATATCTAAGGGAAATTTAGAGTGTTGAATTAAACTAATAAGTATGTGGAAGGAAACAAGAGTGGCCAAAGAGGAGTCATGCATGAACAGGGAGAACACAGAAAATTCCACATAAAAAGGCCCTGAATTTCAACACCTGACGAGTACTTTTTAAGCAACAAGAATGTGTAAGGGACCTCTAGCAAATTCGATATCTGCATAAAAAATGCTCTGTAAGTTGCAGGTCACATCAGCAGGATGCAAGACAATAAGTTTGTTAAATTCATTGGCTTTTATGGTTATTGTTCGCTTGATGCTCACACATAACAGCAATTACCAGGTTCTCAAAATTAGCACCAATACAACATCCGCTTAAACTGGTGGAACCATCATTTTTTCATTCAAATGTCTGACATTTCTACTGCAGCAACTCCAATGAAAACAGAGAACGAGGCTCAATGTGAATCAATAAACAGAGGACAAGCTGAGTCATCTTCCACTCTGGGTCATCGGTGTCCCGGTTATTCAAAGTTTGATTCAAAGCTTTCAGACTTGGCTGATGTCCTTGATGAAAATGTTGTGTCCTCTGATTCAAAAACCTCCCAGAGTTATAAAAGATTCCACCAATTTCAGTTTTCCTTTGGACGCAACGTCGAATTGATTGAAAGAAGTCTCCAAAAAAGTCTTAATAAAAGGTTGAATGGTTGATTTTATTTTCCCCAAAAATGCTGGATATTACTCAAAATGTGTTTTACTATTATTAAAGAAAGCTCGAAAACCATTCATAAGTTAAAAATCTGCAAATATAACTGCGTAGAGTTTTGGATTTACGTAGAACAAATGCATTTCAGTGTCTTGGCTTGGGCCTTTTCTGGATAGCATTAAACCAAACATCTATCTTTTTTGCAATTTTCTGTCAGTCTTTCACTTCCTTGCTTTTTCTTTGTTTGGCTAGAGCACATTAAGCCAACTCAAAGAACCAGCTTCATTGGACTGATGCCCATCGGTGTGCAGCAGCAGAGTCTCAGTTTAGAGTCCTGCAGAATACCACTCCGCAGGACTCATCCCTCCCCTGCTAGATTATGGATTTATTCATCGATGATGCTTCACTGTAAACTCTACAAATGTGATGTAAAGTGTAGCGCTGCCTCCAGTCTGAGGGTCTGTGTTAGCCTGGGAGTTAGATCAATAGTTGATGAGTAAATGAGGAGGGTCCGAGAGGGGGATCACATGAGTGGGTGAGGGGTCGCCTGGTCCCAGACGGCATCATTAAACTGTGTTACACACTCTCCATTAGTCCAACTCAGCCCATTACTGCACGGACACCAGACTGGGAAGGCAATTTGACCTCACACGCATGCATCCCGCCTCAGACTCGGGCACATGCGCACAGGCGGAGTAATAAATCGTAGCCTCGGGTCATCTACTGTCAGCCGGGACTGGCGGCTTGAGTTTATAATGCCATTCAGTGTACACAGCTCGGAAATTACTGCCTTTCTTCCTCATTTCACAAAGCAATAATGTGTCTTTTATAATGGAAGAGTGGAGGAAACACGCAGCTGTAACGCCAGGGTCAGGCTGATTTATCACTTTGCCTTTATTTGTGCTCATTAAAGGGAGTAAAATCCCATTTCCTAACCCACAGGACTTTCATTTTGCCTTTCAACATTTCAAGATAATTGTTTTAAAATAGATGAATCTAGTTTAGGTGTTCTTGATTAAGAAATTTTCCAACCACTGGATCACTGCGGTACAAGGACTACTGGCCCCTAGTTAATTTTATGAGCAGTCTCTGACTATCAGTGTCATGTGAGTGTTTAAATGCTATTATCAGAAGCTTTATCTTAGACAAAAATAAAACTCCAGAGGTGAAAGGTTAAATATGAAGCTCTTGGCGGGGGCTGAGTGATATGGACCGAAACAATCACAGGATTAATGCCTGATTACGGCTTTGTATGCTATAGTTTCTACCTTTCTCTGTTGTTTTAGCTGTCTAACACTTTTCCTACAACATATGTATGTATGTGAAGTGCTTGCAGAAAAGAAAACAGGAGGAGAGGAGAGGGGGAAAAAACAATTCCAAACTAGGCACTGGGGGGGGGGGGGGGGGGTCTTAGCTCAGGCCCCACAAAGTCTCAATTGTCCGATAAGATGACTGTACAGTCAAAATCATCCATTTCTTCTGTATTTTTGGATGATAGAGCCTATCCCAGCTGACATTAGGCGAGAAGCAGGATACACCTTACACTAGTCCCCAGCCAATCACACAGTTAATAGCTGACATTGAGAGACAGACAACCATTCACACACAAAAACCTCATAAAGCTGCCATCCCAAGCCCTGATATTTACGCCCCTTTGACGCTTTTTCTTCCACCCTGAAGGTCACAGAGATTGAAGGCAGGGAACAAGTTGATCCCCCATTTTCTCCATCTCTAGAGGTAATATAAGAGCTGTAATATTGGAAAGAGAGGGGGGGGGACGGGGACTCAGCTGGAGACAGGAATGCTGTGAGTGTGCATCTCTGTCTCTGTGTGTATGCTGAATAAGGACGTAAATCAAGTACAGTTGAGAATTCTTCAAGGGATCGACGCCATTAGTCTTTTAGCTTAATAAACCCCTTAACAGTTCCTTTCCATTATTCTGCATGATTTGCATATCAAGGATGTCATACTCATCAGCTGCAGTCAGCGGTAATAACCAAGAAGTCAAAAATCTGGGATGATGGGTCAGAAGTGGTGAAAACTCGCCAGCACTTAACTGTAGTTTTGTCTTTATTCTTTCACTGAGGCCATAATTGTAAAAAGAATCAACGTCATTACACATTAAAAAAGTAGTCAAAAACAAAATAATATTTAGCTGATTAAAATAGCACTGTGTTTTACAACATCAGAATTTGTTTAACCTTTACTAGTTTAACAGTCCGTAAGAAGGGCGGTGCTTGATAGAAACACACCCCCTGTAAAGGCTTGTCAAAAGGCCAAATGCTTTAGCTTGGAGCTTTGCTGAAAGGATTTGCATGAAAACAGACACCTTGGCAAACTTCCACCAAGGTAGCTAACAGATTGATGTTACATCTATAAGCAACAGTTTCCTGATAAAGTTATCATCATGATATGATTCCATGACCCTGAAAACTCACACCTCGCACTCAGAATTATGTTGGAATTGTTATTAGTTAGACAGTTATTGAGCAAAAATGATCATTTGCTTATTCACTGGCTCACCACCAAAATCGAATCATTTTTAAGTATTACCAACTTCTCCTGAAAACTTCAATAAAATCCACTCTGTAGTTTTTGCGTTATCTTGCTAACCAACAAACCTCCTTGGCAGGGAAAATAATTGACAGCGATATCATAGCATATTTGATTGAGAAATGAGTAATATCCTCAAATTTGGACAAGTTTCCCCAGCCTCATCCCTGTGGAAATTCAAATGTAAACTGTAAAAACCATCTATCATAAGCTTGAGGATGGAAAATAATGCTAAACAGCACTAGCAGGTCCATACGTTACGTGCCATATGGAAAAAGCCTCCAGCAGCCGCACACAAGACAGACAACCATGTGTCTAAGACATGACACAGGCCCGGCAAACTCAATTGCTTTACGACAGAAAAAGTCCATAATCAAAGAAAGATGGCCCCTCGCACAGATAAAGAGTAGAGGGGGGAGGGGGGGCTTTGATAAAAACATCTGAAAGGATGGAAGAAAATCTATAAATAGGATGTGGATAAACCGGAGGGGCCTTTTGTTTTCGATTGGATATCGACTCTTATCTGGCTGACATTTTGGAGTCAGCCTCCTGGTGACATTTAGGAGTCGTCCCAATTACAGCAAAAACCCACCCTCTGAGGTCCAATCAACCAATTACAGATAACATTGTTGCCATCCTGTCAGCTAAACCTTTCCATGTTGTGTCAGAGGGCACCCGTGTGTGTGTGTGTGTGTGTGTGTGCTTATCCCAGTGCATGAGAGTGTTTAGAAATAGCTTCCGTAGGGTCCTCACATTCCAGCGGCTGTCCTAACATGTTGTAAATACAAGGTGTTAGAGAAAACATAGGAAGGGGGTGGTGGAAATCACTCAGACCAATTACGAGTGATGCAGCAGGAGGGGGGGGCAGGATGTCAGTTATCAAAGATAAACCACACAGTTCACCTGCAATCACAGCCAACAGCAGCCAGTGTGATTTTCACTCTTTTTTTATCTGAAGAGAAGAAGCAGCCACCAACATCGCCTCCATAATTCAAGGACTCCGCTTTGTTTCAAGTCAATGGATCATTAGCATAACAGAGACGAATGGAAAGAGCATTTTAAAGTAACTTTCAAACAGCTGAGCACATAACCCATTGCATATTCTCTTTTATACATTTCATGGCTTATTTTTAGATTCTAGGCATTAAAGACAAGCCGAAGCTTAAAACAGCATTTTAACTGCTCTGTGGTTTGGGGGGTTTAGGGATCCCATAAGTCTGATGGGAGGTAGAGATCACACATTTGCATACAGCCGTATCAATAGGGGAGGGAAATGGCAATAATATGATGAGGATTTGATCTGCCAAGACCATTATGCTTTATTTTTATTTGTCTTTAAGAAGAACCATCAATTTAACAGCCACGAATACAGACATCAAAAATCACTGCTCTTTATACAAAGCAAGCTTCCTGCAATATGGATGTACTTCATCATCTGCATAAGTGACAGAAATAATACAAATATATCCTGCTGTCAACTTATCTTTAAAAATGTTTTTTTATAATAGGTTTACAGATTTTTGACATGCACGTTTTTGTTTCTTTCTGTCTAATGATTCTTGGCTTAGTTGCTTTGAATTGTTTCTTATTTTTTTCTTTAATATCTTATCAGTCATTGTGATTTTATCATGTATTCACTTAAGCTTTTCTGATGTGCATTAGTCTTCAAAACCTCTTGACATCTGACCTTCCAGCATTACAATTACTGTGGAATACCAAATAGTAGACGGACCTCTGCTGAGCTTTCATTTGCTACATGGTGTTAAGAAAAGTCCATAATTGTTTTTGTTTGATATTATACATACATTAGGGCTGGGATGATATGCTTTCATCTCAAATTGATTTTTCACGATTTTTTAGGTGTCGATTTGATTTAAATTGCGATTCTACGATATTGCCAATTTTGCAATCTTTAGTTAGCTTTTTTAACACCAGCGAAAAAGATGAACAGTGATGATGCCTCCAGACTATATCAGGAAAACACACATCACATGTGGGTCTGTTTCTAGGATTTATTCAGCAATATATTTTAACCAGCTGTTTATTGACTCTCTTTAAAAGCCTGGATTGTACAGACTAAAATGAAGTATTTAAATTTGGAAAAAAATGATTTATGAACAAAAAAAATCGATTTAAAAGTTGTCAAACAAAAAATCCCACTTACAAAATACTTATGTCAATAGATTTTTTCCCACCCCTAACATATATATTATTATATATATAATATTATGTTTGTTAATATTTTTTGTCTCAATGAGTCACTTTGGACTAAAATTGAATCAGTATGAAATGTGCTTTATAATTAAAGTTTTATTGATTGATTGACTGAACTAGCAGAGGTCAGACTGCATTAAAGAGCATGTGTCCATTACTTCCATACAAAAGTGTCAACAATATTATAAAACATAAATACAGTAAGTCACAAAAATCTTGTGTTATGTTGGTATAGTCTGTATTTACATACACTTACATACACAAATCAAAACGGACAACAAAAGTGCAAAATTACTTGAATAAATTGATAAAAAATTAGTGTTAAGTGCACAGCAAAATTGTCAGTAATGTCCACTGTTGATAGTTTTAGCTGCACGCATGGTAAAGAAGAGATAAGTTTGGTATGTTAATGGTGCTTAAGCAAAAAAAAACAACCATATCCGCACAATATCTCTAACAGATGATAGTAGCTCAAAGATGATTTCTGTATTGACAGATATAAAATGTCTGCCAATATTTCGAACAACTTTATAGGCAATATTTATATATATTGCATGTATTGGCTTATTGGTAGAAAAGCCCTGATGTCTCAACTCACCTTGACCTTATGTCTACATTTAAAACTGTACAGTGTCGTTAATTATAGAATCAAATGTTTTTTCTTGTTTTGCATCCATTTCTAAGTCAGACAAAATAGCACACTGAAAGAAATGTCAATTCTACTTTATTTTTACAGTTCTTTCAAAGAAAAAAAAAGTCCAGGTATCACTATGAGAATCATTAAGGTATGAGTTTGGAAATATCAGCAAAACAGTTGGACACAATCCCAGCATTGTACATCCCTGCTGCGAAAGTATTTTCTCCAAACTAAATCAGTACAATATTTCAAAGCACACACTTAAGAACTTGTACCAATAGACTTTACAATTCTCATTATCTCAACACAAAGAAACTGCTTCACCAGCTGTTTAGATGCTTCAGCTTTCAGCTTTACAACCTAATTATCCTCTGATTATTGCAGCTTTATTCTAAATTGACATTAGTTTTTCAGTTTTGCTCCATTTTGCCATGTGGGTTTACTTAATGAGAGGATTAAATTGATTTATTGTCAGGTTTATATGCATAAAAAAGGAAGTGCAAGCTGTCTTTAGAGGGTAAGTCAAGCTTATTGACAAGTCATGCTTTGTAAGATTCTTGATTGAAATACCCTTGGGATCAATGAAGTTTCCATCCATCACTTATCTGACCATGTATTTATTTATCTATCCTAGGCTTGATGCCTCGTATGGACTTAAAAGGATCTGAAGCACGAGGATGCTTATGGCTAAAACGCTGATGAAAATGCAGCATAACCATGGGCAACAAAAACCTCAACAAGCTGGAGTTTAAAGTTAATTACACACCACAAAAATCAGTCATAGCCTCTGTGCATGTCAGGAATTAGCCAATATCAGGATAAATTGAGGATATTGTACAAAGATTACTGCCTGGCTGCTAACCATATTAAGTACTTCAAGGTGCTATGAGGAGAATCTATTTCCGGCGACATAAAGACTCTGCTACCCATGAGCACGCGCGGCGACTGTCGTAAAGACGTGACCCAAGCCAAAGTGTGTGTTTGTTGTGATGCTAATGAATGTAGCTCGGACCTTCCTCAGAACTCTGCATTGCTTTACAACTTCTTTTTTCAACAACTTACAGGATGCAAAGCGACGAGGTAATGTATCTCTTTCTAGTTATGTCGCAGTAGTTTTTGATGTGTGACAAGCAATTTGGAATACTTAGTATCCTACTTTTGTAGCCGGCTAAATATCGCTACTTACAGCCCAGTGCTCCAAGACGTGTCCGAATAATATAAATTTGCTCTAGTTTTAATTGTCTTGTTCCCAAAGTTGAGTATCCAGGCCAGATTTCACAAAAAAAAAATTAAATAAAAAGGTAAAAGAGCAGGAGCATACAGCTTCAGTGCTGGGGCATGCACAGTCTTGACTGGCAGCAATTTTACAACAAAATAGTAAATCTAGAGTTAACTGCAGCACAGGGTTAACTGTATCACAGCCAACAAAAACACATAACACCACACATCAGGCTCACAAGACAAGAAAAGTAAATAATGGAAAACTTTGAGTTTTAAAAGTATGAAATGTTTTGTTTCCAAAAAGCTAATAAAAGGGCGAAGATATACATGCAGAATAAATATTCAATCCTGCCAACCTTGCAAGGGCATCAGACACATAAAGCTAATTCATGAGGTCAAAAGTAATCCAGTATTTACTGAATTACCAAGAGAAAACAGCTCCAGCAGCTCATGTCAAGCATGCAACACAACAGACAGGCGTGCTGTCACTCAACTTTTTACAGGCTCATAAAGAGTGTAGATGCGGCTTACAACAAAAGTCTGCTGGTAAATCAATAATGAAATGTAGAACAAATTTTACAGTGCCTCCTACTGTAGTCACGTCCATCAGGATAAAATGATAAGGTAAATTATGAGTCATGTAACAGAATTTACGGTTACAGTAATCAGCAGCAAAAACACTGCCAGCTAAATTTGCTTATGAGATAAACAAATGAGCAAACTGTGCAACAGGAGTTTCATTGAGCTTCAGAAATGCAACACATCCTGAGAATACAAAGTTTAATGTTTAGCACAAAAATTACACTTGCACAAATCATTATGATGTCTCAGGAGTTAGACCTTAAACCATCTCTAAAGGAGCAGTAAGCATATGCATACAACAGAGCAAACAGAAGATCTGCTGCAGCACAGACCAAAATAAGAAGAGCTGCAACGCAAGATCACGCAACCTAAGAAGGTTAAATATATACCCACATTAAACATTTGAAGCTGCAGATGCCTAGCACATAAGACAGGAGAGTAACTAGTTTCTACTGCAACCCATTTTTCAAGAGCAGAAGTTCAGTTTTCACCAGTCAAAATCACTTTCATTGTGGCGAACTGTAGACTAAGTCGGCATGAAACCACAAAAAAGCTGTAAGATGGTCATGAAGTCAGCCAACAGTCATGTTGTCAAACGAGATTTAGAGACGTGCATGAAGCAAATGCATTCTCCAAAAAATATGCTGCAAAATATGTCCTAAGGGACGGAGACACTGAAGACTACAAGAGCCAAACACAATGAAGAACTACAGCTATACCCACAGAAAGCTCCAACAGCAGCATCTAAGCATACAATACAAGAACAACAGCTTTACAATGTGACTTATATTTAGGATAAAAGTGCAGAATGTAGCACCTGAGCTGCATTTGCATGTTGAAAAAAAAGGTTCCAACCCATGTAAAAAAGGCAACCCATGTAAAGCATCAAATGAGGAATAAAGTGATCTGCACGTGAGAGCTCTGGTCCTCTTTTGACAGGCATGTTCTCAAAACCACACGTGCGTGCAGGTGAATGGAGCAAATCGAGTAGCCTGGATGAGTAAAATCACCTTAAACCTGGTGAATAGATGCTCAAGTACAGCATTGACACAATATTATCAAAAGTCAACATTTCAAGCAGCATCTGCACATTTAAGACAAGCAATCTGTGCTTGACAGCTTTAAATTGCAACTTATATTACCACAGTATATACCTCCAAAATCTGCTACAAGACGGTAAGTTATTAATGAAATATACAGTTTCAGAGCATCAACATCTAGAAAACAAGACAAGCTATGTTACCACACACAATATAATAAGGCAAACTGCTGCACATATGAGAGCCCGGGCCATCTTTTAACAGCCATGCTGTAAAAGATTTCATAAAGGTTTGTGCAAACAGCTATAAAGTAGAAGCATATGCAGCTTGGACTACTAAAATGCACCTCATATCTCATGAACAGGGGCTCAAATGCAGAATAAATATCACAGTTAACACTAACAAAGGCATCTATCAGACATACAAGTCGCGAAAACTGTACAGGAAAGTTTTATCATGCAACATACATTAAAAAAGTGCAGAATGCAGCATCACAGTTGCATTTGCATGTTGCTTAGCTACATTTAATGAGGTAATAAAACATGTGCATTCGGCAACCTTTTAACTTTGCTTGGAGCAGGTGAATCACAAATCAAATATTCACTTTCCGAAGCACTGACATCTGGAGTACATGACATGATGTGCTGCCAAACTGCAACCCGTGCAAACTGTCAAATCAGTATAAGAAGGCAAACGGCTGCACATGAGAGCCTGGCCATCTTTTAACAGGCATATTGCTAAAAACATTTCATTTTTACAGATGTAGAGAGACAGCTTACATAGATAGAAATGGCTACAAAGCACCATAAATCTGGTGACTACAGAGCTCACATGCAGAATAAATAGAGTTATACTCTGAGTTAAAATATCAGGCAGCATCTAGGTAAACTGCAAAAGAAACAATAAAGCATGCCAATGTAATAAAGATATGGGATGAAAAGTGCAGAAAGTAGCTCCTGAACTGTATTTGCATGTTGCAAACTAGATTTAAACAGGACATGAAAAACATGTGCATACAGCTACCGTCACACTTTGCTTTAAAAAGGTGAATCAAGAGTCAAAAGCTTCTTCAATGTAATATATATTATACACCATTGAAAACATGCATGCAGAACAAGATGTGCTGCCAGACTGCAACTTATGTGAAGCATCAAATCAGTATTATGAAGTCAAGAGAGCTTTGGTCATCTTTAACCAGCTGTCAACAGCAGATCTTAAAAAGGCAAAAAGTTAGTGCATAAAGCTGTAAAATAGCAGCTCATGCAGCTGAAACAACTAAAAAGTACCTTAAATCTGGTCAACAGCGGGTCATGTCCAGAATGAATACCCCGTGTTAACACTTAGAAGCATCCATCAGACGTACAAGACAAGCACACTGTACAAGACAGATTCACAGTGCAACTTATATAAAGGATAAAAATGCAGGATGAAGCATTTGGGTGTTACTAAATGTTAAATATGGTGCATATGGGCTTATGTACAAGTTACATTTATATCCTTTCAGCAGCATCTCGGCACAGAGGACAAGGGAACTGTACAAGAAAACTTAACAATGCAGATCATAAATGGGATAAAAAGCATAAACTAAAGTAACACAAGAAGGTTTGCAGCCCATGCAAAGCACCAAGTTAATACAATAAGGTGAACTGCTCGACATGAGAGCTTTGGTCATGTTTTACAGACGTTGTCGAGAGCAAATAAAAAATACATAAAGTTTGTTCATATAAGGTCACAGCTCATGACAATTTGACGACTAAAACGTACCCTAAATATGGTGAATATGGGCTACTACCCAGAGTAAAGCATTAACAAGGTTATAGCGTATGTGCAATCTGCAACCTTCAAAATTTGAAGAATCAAGAATCAAATACGCATTTGCAGAAACATTTATGTCTGGAATACAAGGTGAGATGTGCTGCCAAACTGCAATTAAATTGAAGTATCAGGTCCAATAAAGCGAAGTGCTGCACAAGAGAGCTTTGGCCATCATTAACCAGACATATGAAAAGCAAATTTAAAAAAATGTCAAAAGATTGAACAAAGAGCTGTAAAATAGCAGCTCATGCAGCTCCAATGACTACATAGTACTTTAAATCTGGTTAATAGCAGGTCATATAGAGAATAAATACCCAGTGTAAACACTTCCAGAAGCATCTATCAGGCATACAGGACAAGCAAACTGTACAAGACAGATTTACAGTGCAACTTATATGAAGGATGAAATGCAGAATGCAGCAGCAGAGTTGCATTTGTGTTTCAATAAACCTTAAATCTGGTGAATATGGGCTAATTACATGCAGTTATGTGCTATCAGCAGTATATGTAAGACAAGCCTACTGTACAAGAAAGCTTGACCATGCAGATTATATATGGGATAAAAAGCATAAACTAAAGCAATACAAGATGGTTTGTAGCCCATGCAAAGCATCAAGAGCTTTACAGACATGTTGTTAATAGGCAAATAAAAAATGCATACAGATTATGCAAGTAAGGTCACAGCTCATGACAAGATGACGACTAAAAAGTTCCCTAAATGAGGTGAGCTCATACACGGTTATACCCACACTAAAGATTTAACAAGGTTATTAAGCATGTGCAATCAGCAACCTTCAACATGTGATACAAGCTGGCAAATCAAGAATCAAATAAACACTTAGAAGAATTTATGTCTGGAATACGAGACAAGATGTGTTGCCAAACTGCAACCAAAGCGGAGTATCAGATCAGATCAGGCGAACTGCTGCATATGAGAGCTCGGATCATCTTTCAGCAGACTGAAAAGTGCCTCAAAGCAGAATAAATACACTTCTACCCACAGTAAGCACTTCCAAGGGCACAGATCAGGAGTAAGAGTAAATTATGCAATGATATTTTACAAATTTCCACACATAAAAAGCATTTAAAGTGCAACATTTGGAGGTTAAGTTGCATGTGCACGAGTTAAATCGATGCAGTGTGAGAGAGCTGCAGATATGAGACCCCTGGACCACCGCTTTGCTGTCAAAATTGGTTTAAACGGTGCACACTTTTGCACATTTTCCACCACCGTTTCTAATTTTACCCGCTAAATTGCCTTCTTCAATAACGTGGAAAGTTGCGTGCTGGAGTGAAATGTCAGATAGTGAGCGCTTTAGAAAGTACAACAAACACACCGGCGGAGCAAACACAGCCAAACACGGAGTTTAGAGAGCAGGGGCTTTTTCTTACCTGGACTCCGGCTGAGCAGTAAAGTTATCAGGGAGCCCCACAGCACCGCGGCCAGCTGCATCTTGTACCCCGCTTTTCTCTCGCTTCCCCGGGCGTCCCTGTCCCTTTCTTCCCCCCTCGGCTCCTTCTCCTTCTTCTCCACTCGGGTTTAAATATCAACGGGCTTCTTCAGTTTCTGCCAGAAGAAGAAGGCGCTCCGGGTTTTCACGCTAACCTCATACCATGACTGACTTGTTGGCCCCCTTTTCTCTCGCCGACCTCCTCCGCCTCCTCCTCTTGTGTGTGATAACGCGACAAACCCGGGATTAAAAAGTTAACTCTGAGGGGTTCAGCTCGGCTCCGGGCTCCAACATGTTGTGCTCCAGTTCCCCACACTGTGGATACCAAAAGGAGCTGTGGACTGTACCAACGCCAGCTAAGGGGGGAGATAGCACGTACTACCACGGTATATGTTAGCTAACTCGGGCTAACACAAACAAAGTAGCGCTAAATTGGACTTTAATGACCTATTTGTGAAATATATGTCTGAAATATTCAAGACACTTTGTAATTTTCTTGGTTTCAACTCTTCTCACACTCGTGCTCCCCTATCCCGAAAGATATACCCTCGTCCAAATCTCAGCTCTCGCAGTGTCATTTCTGAAAGGGAGCGAGTTTAGTGTGGGCTGTGAATTTAACAATAAGTGAGCACACCTGGGGGTTCATTTTATTAAATATTTACGACAACTAAAAAAGAAAGTAGATGATAAGAAGATGAGGTTTATATGATTTACATGGAGGAAATGAAAGTCAAATGTACAGTGAGAAAGTCCAAATCTCCAAATGCCGCAATGTGAATTCTCTCTTTCCTCAACATTTCAACTAAATTCTCTTAAATGTAGCATATTTATTTTGATTTGTATCCCTCCCTTTTGTCATTTAGACTTTCCTCTTACAATTGTAGTATAATTCTAGCTGTATCTATCAAATGTTACATTAAAATTGGTGGTTTTGAAACTTTTCCCCTCAAGTCAGGGGTGTACAGTAACTAAGTAGATTTACTTGAGTACAGTTCTTGAGTATTATTTTGAGAAACTTGTGATTTTTGCTCCACTATTTGAAAGACAATGTACTTTTCACTCCATTTCTATAAAGGGTCTTTCTACATGTTATAGCTCTGAAATCTGAAGATGAAATTTCTTTTCTCTTCTAAAATGTTATCAACATGGGATTTGTTAAAGTGGTGATGCCATACCTGTACCTCACACATGCGCTACTCAGACGGGCAGGTAAATTGCCATATCTGAAGTTGGATTCAATTGTGTTTCAGTACACATTTCTAGAGGCTTCATGGCATAGCCTATATTAAAAGCTTTTTATTCTACAGCTTCATATTGACATTAAAACAAAAATGTACTTTTAATACTGAAGTATTTTCAAAAGCAAGTACTCCAGTGCCTTAACCCAAGCAAAAATTGACCGAAAAACTTTTACTTGTATTTGAGTAACACTTGACCAGGAGTATACTTTCACTTAGGTAATGGAGTTGAGTTTTTTGTCCACCATTGATAAAGGCACACATTAGATCACAAGCCAGAAAAGAACAAAAGAATTCTTCATAAAGTTTGATCAATTTGAGAGTATCACTGTAATCATTGTTGGGCTTTGTTAGTTTGTTATGGTTGATGGTTGATCCACTGAGCCAGCAAAACTTAAAGGAGACATATCATGCTTGTTTCTCCTTTTCACTATGCCAGACTAGGATGCCTGTAAAGCATTTCTGCCCTCAGTACAAGTCATTTAGTTCCTTCATTGCCCCACAATTGCGTTATCAAAATCCTCATTTTGCCATTATCAAGCTCTCGTTGTAACGCTCGGATCTCAGGCTGACCTACAGTAACCTTGCAACGTCACAGCCCTTTGTGCTCTGATTGGACAGTTCTATTGGGGGTAGAGCCAGCCTGTCCTTCTTCTTCTACTGTATTTTCCGGCAGGCTCAAAGCAGCGACCGCGTATTGAGTCCCCCTACAGGCCAGAGCTGGTAATGAGTGAGTGTGAGCTAAGGATCTATATACTGCTGCTTGGTGGATGTGTTCCTGACTGATGGTTGTGGGGCTAACGGACATCACAGAGGAGGAAGTGTTTTATCAGATTACTCCAATAAAAAGAAATGTACCTCGTGTCGTCACGACGATTTAAATCTCGCGGACATCTCGCAATGACCTATTTTCAGAGGCATCAAATCTCGTTCTAGGATATCAGAAAAAATACAATATCTAATTTTTTGAAAATTAAGGGGGTGTAAGGTCTTGTTTTCAAATGTATTATATTATATGTAAGTATTAAATCATGCATCAGCATGATATGTCTCCTTTAAGGCAAAAAAAAAAAAAAAAAAAACGTCCCTACTATGCTGAGGGTTAGCTTTTTATCGTACAAAAGCTTGACTTCTGTTGACAAACTAAAAAAAAACAAGATAAGGCATAGAAAATAAGTGACCTTTCATGATTTTTTTAAACCTAAAGACCATTGCCAAGAGTAAAAAACTTTCATTTCATTTAAATGGAACAACTACATGGGGGTTCCACTAAATATTTCTAATGCATAACATCATCCTGTGACCTCTTGTTTTAATTTACTCATAATTTAGTGACCTGATCATGTTGGTCACCATGGCTGTGGCTAAATTAATTATTGATTATTTTAAAAAATGATCAGAAATGCTTTCAGTTGAGTCCTCTGCCATTGTTGTCGTCCGTGTTAGCCACCGTTATTTTAAACGCACAGTTTAAGATTCAAAAGCAGCAACATCAGATGCATCAGGCTACATTATTTTCAAATAAATATTGATATGTTGTTTGTTGCATGTGTTCATCACAAATTGAATTAAGGCACTTATTCGAAACCAGTATTCCAAATCCCATTCAGTTTCAGGCTTTGGAGCCAGAAAGTCCTAAATGCTAACTCACCTCTGCATTTCTGGACTCATTCCTGCACCACTTTATTGCTCGCAAATCCCTGCCCACAAAAATGTGTCATCTCTTCTGACAAACACCAAAAAGATCCAATTAAGCTGTATTCACTGTACTGTAAGCCTGTTTTTACTTTGTGTTTGACATTTACTTGTTTTCTTAGAATTTCACATTTATTCTCAAAACTGTATTAAAACATTATTGACAGAATGTCAAATGAAATCACTACCTATTCACTGAAATGAAAAAGAAAACTTTCCATACTTGTGTGTCACTTCTCACCCTAATTCACCTTTAAATAGCCTTAGAGCTGTCATTGTTATTTAATGTTCTATTTTCAATTTCAGTTAAGATTTGGCTTGTTTTAAATGTTGATTTGTACTGAAGTTAAGATTTGTTTCTACTTTGGGATAAAGCTTTGTTGGAATTAAGTATTAGTTTTTGTCTCAGTATATTAAATTGTTCGGAGAAAAATGTGAACATCTTCTGAGACACATTATATTTTGTGATAAAAAGGGATGAGTTTTAATTTCCACAGTCAACGTGCTCATCCAAAATTAACAGTGTTAATTAGCAGACTTGTACTTTGTGTGAAAGATAAAACCTCTGAAAGTTTTGCCTGTAATTTAGTTCAATTTCAGTAACTTTTATAAATGTACAACAGTCATTTATCCTGATTTAAAAAAAGCCTCCTTCCTTGTAGTTTCACTCAATGACTTGCCACCTCACTAGCGTGGAAAAAGATCTTGCTCTCCCTCCTTTCATCCAGACTTTTTAATAGAAAAGGAGGGAGAAAGTTTCCTGTTGTCACTTCAGTCAGTGGAGGTAAATGACAGAGCAGAGGCTTTCCACTCTGTGGTGTAATGACCATGAGATGAGGTCATTACAGAGACATTATTCAACACCACTGATTTACAAATTGTTACCCGAGGAGAAGTTTGGGTTTATTAAAATGTAATTAAGTCCAAAAAGGTCACAGTATCTTCCCACTAGAATTCAAATATGTTCCAGTTGGAAGTATATAGTTACTCTAAAAGTTAAAAAGTGCTGTGCAATCCTAAAAAGTCCCTCTAAATGCTCTTCTAACTGATATATACATACATAAACTACATACAAAAAGACATATGAATATGGTTTTGACTCTACAGGATATAACAACAATTCAAGTTGAAAAAAGTCCCACTTCTCCTTTTTAACTGCAGGAACAACCACAAGCTTTAAAGGGATATGCCAACATATTTTTGTCTAACTCCTGAGTCCATGACAAATAGATAGACACCATTCTTTGACTTTGCGAGCAGTAACAAGGAAGAGATGGGCAAAGCTCGCCCACCCCCCAGATAAACTTTCCAGCAACTCTAAGGCCCCATCCACACAAAACCAAACCGAGGTCTAAACGCTTAAGTTTTTTGCCGAATCTGCGTATCATCCATACGAAGACGGCGTTTTTGGAGTCTGTAAACGATCATTTTTGAAACTAGGTTCCAGAGTGGAAAGATTTTGAAATGCTGTATACGCAGCTCCTCCGCATATTTTCAGATACACTTACGTCATAGTTTCATTAACACACATGCGCTACACGCAACAATGACAACAACAATGGCGGCGTACGTGAAGCATATGTGCTGATGAAGCTAGTGACCCTACTATCCCTGTTGCATCTCCTTCTTCTCAATCACCACCAAGTTGAACAAACAATTATCAAGGACACATTACGGCACTTTATGATAACTTTATCTCAATCTCTGTTTACAACATTTGCCGCAAGCGCATTTTGATGCTTATCGGGTGCATTCATATAGACGCACACATTTTCTGAGACGCCTTCGTCTTTATGACGATCGTTTTGGAAATGTTAAGCGTTTTGTCTTCGTGTGGATGGGGCCTAAGGATGCGTTTACACGGACACTCCTGACTTAAAGATGCAAAGATCTGTCCTTTGCATTTTAAAATTCTTCTGCGTTCAGACGACAACGGTAGGAAACAAGTGAATCCGCTGTAGTATGCATGCCGGTTCAGTAGATGGGGCTGCTACAACACACAAATGAAGAAGAAAAACCTTTCACTAAAGACGAAAAGGCGTGCACAGCCTTCATGTGAAAGAGTACTGCGCATGCGGTGACGTCGGCGTTTCACCCTGAAACGCTTCGATGTGGGTTTACACGGAGCTGCATGGAGAGCGTATTCAAATCTTTACAATCAGGAGCCCGTTTTCAAAAGTTTCCGTTTTCGGATGAAAAGCAAGACCAAACCGCAACGAAAACTTATCGGATTTGACCGTTTTCTGCGCAGTGTAAACGCAGCCTAAAAGGTCCTACGTGCTTGTTGTGGCTCATTTTCTTATCCCATTATTTGGGGCTCGGGCTTTGCAACGAGCCACTCTCCCCATAGCAAAGCTATGGAGAGAGTGGCTCGTGGCGAAGCCACGAGCCACATATGCTCTTCCGCGCGTTTATTTTTTTTTCTTCATCTTGCGGCCACTTTTTTGATTGGTATCTAGTCCTAGGGCTTTGAGAAAACCCCCACAAATTATATATCAAAACGTGCGGCTCGGTCCCGATCGGTGTGCTATGACTTTTATAAGAATTTCGCGAAAAAATGGCCGAGTTATTCGCGAAAAACTGCGAAAAATGTCCCATTGAAAATGAATGGGATTACTCCTCGAACACACCAAAATAACATTGTTTTCTAAGCACGGCAATGGCCGAGCTCATTCAAACGTCAAAATGCAGCTCTAAGTCTCCTCTGTTCAAGACTGAAAACGGTACGCCCGTAGGGCGTACCGTTTTCAGTCAGCGAGCCCTCAAATCTCCCTTGCGTCGCCCAAAAATCTCAGATTAGAGTGAAGATTTCAAACCAAATTGAATATCTTAGAGTGCGAGAGCACTCTAAAAAATTCCCGAACAAATTGCAATAACGGCAAAACGGTACATCGGACCGGAATAATTTTTCAGGAAAACGGATCTGAGTGTCTTGGGCCTCGTTTAAAAGAAAAAGTGAAGCCCTAACTCATTTTGTTTTTAAATGAAACCCAGCTGTTCGGTCTAAAGTCCATTACTCGCTCTCATCTACTTCCATTATAACTTGACATGTAGTCCTCAAGAGGGACAAGATGTTTGTAAATTGCGATAACTCTGTCATTTCTCACACTATCTTCATAAAAATTACATTTTCACGATCCCAAGACTCTCCCGACGCTTACGATGTCCTCAAAATAAAAATAGGTCCAATGGTGACAAAGATACAGGCCGCTGTTTGACACTGTCAGAAGTCATCAAATTTCAGTCATTTTAGACAGCCAAACTGTTGCATCTCCTCGCAGCTGTCCCTGTTACCATGACAACGGAGCCTTAATTATCACTTGGCCTGCTGCCAGGTGCTTCCAGGAGCTCAGCTAATCAAGCCACACAGGACCAAGTCATATACAGAACTGTATGTGACTTGCCCTGTAAACTGTAAGCCCGCAGGGCTTACAGTTTACAGGACAAGTAAGCCTCCAAAGACTATGCATATTAGTCAAGGATTAGTAAATATTGAATTCATCGTTTATAAACCTTTTTTCTGATATGAGTAATCAGTAATAACACATTTAAGGACACACTAAGAAATGTGTTACTCATCATTAATAAGCTTATTAGTAAAGATTGGTAAATGTTTTACTCATCATTAATAAGCATATTAGTGAAGATTGGTAAATGTTTAACTCATCATTAATAAGCGTATTAGTAAAAGAATTAGTAAATGTTTTACTCATTCATAAGCATATTAATAAAGAATAAGTAAATACTGAATTCATCAATTATAAAGCATTTTTTGACATGAATAATAAGTAATAACACATTTATACACAGGTTTATAAATGTTTTACTCATCATTCATAAGCATTTTAGTCAAGGATTAGTAAATAATGAATTCATCATTTATAAAGCATTTTCCTGACATGAATAATCAGTAATAACTCATTTATAGACACACTGATAAATGTTTTACTCATCATTAATCAGCATATGAGTAAAGGATAAGTAAATATTTCAGTCATCATTAATAAGCATAATAGTAAAGGATTAGTAAATACGGAGTTCACCATTTATAAATCATTTTTCTGACATGAATAATCAGTAATTACTCATTTATCGACACACTTATAAATGTTTTTGAATGAAAGTTTTTTGATTTGCTACTAGTCATAGGTTTTTGAGAAAAGCCCCACAAATCATATATCCTCAGTAAGTCCTCAAATCGCCCCTGCTTTGACCCAAAATCTCTGATCAGATTGAAGGATTCAAACGAAATTCAATCATTTTCTGCCTGGTAGACCTGATTTCTTAACTCCCAAAAGGCGCTGTCATTTAGCTAATCAAGCCACACTGGACCAAAACACATGAATAAAGTCAATTGCCATCTTTACAGTGTTAGCTAACTATTTCACAGTGTCACTGTCCCAGCTGCATAATGTAGCTAAAATAATATTGACTTCAGCTAGCCCAGAATGAGGTTAGGCCCATGAAGCACAAATATGTGCATGTGTGTATTTTGGGTTAAAAGGAAATAATCTTCACACAGAATCTCCACCAATAAACACAAAGTATGTGTCTATGTGTTTAACTGCACTTGAAAGCGTGCATGTCTTTTGTGAGTTTGTATGTTGAGACAGACCATTGGAGCTCAGTTTAAACAAGACCCCCACTCATAAACTGCTTGGTGACATCAGTCTGTTAGGGAGGGCAAACATCAACAGGAATTTCTTGAACACAGCTCAAGGTCAGGTGCCAGATGATGATCATCAGCTAATCAGGCCAAACATGACTTAAACACATGAATGAAGTCTCCTGCCATCTTCAGAACCATTCCAGCATGTGATCCAACTGAAATGCTGCTTGAGGCTGGCCTGTATTAAAAAGATAAATCCCGGCAGCGGACCGAGCCCCACTCACGATTCCCGGGAATTGTCTGGTTGGGGCTCGGGCTTTGCAACGAGCCACTCTCCCCATAGCAAAGCTATGGAGAGAGTGGCTCGTGGCGAAGCCACGAGCCACATGTGTTCTTCCGCGCGTTTATTTGGGGCTCGGGCTTTGCAACGAGCCACTCTCCCCATAGCAAAGCTAAGGAGAGTGGCTCGTGTGGCTCCACGAGCCACATATGCTCTTCAGCGTTTATTTATTTGGGGCTCGGGCTTTGAACGAGCCACTCTCCCATAGCAAAGCTATGGAGAGCGTTTATTTATTTATTTTTCTTCATATTCCGCCAGATTTTCGATTCGCATCTAGTCCTAGGGCTTTGAAAAACCCCACAAATCATATATCAAAATGTGCGGCTCATTCGATCGGTGTGCTATGACTTTCATAAAATTTGAAAAAAATGGCGAGTTATTCGCGAAAAACTGCGAAAAAATGGTCCCATTGAAATGAATACGATTTCTCCTCGAACACACCGAAAAACACGGTTTTAAGCACGACGGCGGCCGTGGTCACCTACAGTGCTCATTCAAACGCCAAAACGCAGCTGTATGTCTCTTTCAGGATTGAAAACGGTACGCCACGGGCGTACCGTTTCAGTCAGCGAGCCTCAAATCTCTTGCGCTAGCCCAAAATCACTTTTTAGAGTGAAGATTTCAAATGAGATTTGAAAAATAGAGTGTGAGAGCAGGCAGTCACCACTAAAAAATCCCGAACAACTTGCGATATAACGGCAAAACGGTACATCGGACCTGAATAACTTTTTTCAGAAAACGGATCTGAGACTCTTGTGCCTCATATAAAAGAAAAAGTGAAGCCCTAACTCATTCTGAATTTAAATGACAGACATCTGTTCGGTAGAAAGTTCTCTACTCGCTCTCATCTACTTCCATTTTAACTTGAGATGTAGTTCTCATGAGTGACAGGTAGATTGTAAATCGCGATAACTCTGTCATTTCTCACACTATCTTCATAAAAATTACATATTCACGATCCCAAGACTCTCCCGACGCTTACGATGTCCTCAAAAAAAAAATAGGTCCAATGGTGACAAAGATACAGGCTGCTGTTTGGCACTGTCAGAAATCATCAAATTTCAGTCATTTTAGACAGCCAAACTGTTGCATCTCCTCGCAGCTGTCCCTGTTACCATGACAACGGAGCCTTGATGATCACTTGGCCTTCTGCCAGGTGCTTCCAGAGGGTCAAGTAATGAAGCCACACTGGACCAAGTCATATACAGAACTGTATGTGACTTGCCCTGTTAAATGTAGACCCACAAGGCTTACATTTAACAGGACAAGTAGGCCTACAAAAACTATGCATATTACTCATGGATTTGAAAATAGTGAATGCATCATTTAAAAATCTTTTTTCTGACATGAATAATCAGTAATAACACATTTCAGGACACACTAAGAAATGTGTGAAAAGAAAAGAATATGTTTGGTGACGTCAGTCACCAAACATATTCACACATCACTTTTCATGACATTGTTTGTCAGCTATAATTTACCTCCGTTAACCCAGAAATGTGATGACGTCACCAAACATATTCACATATCACTTTTCATGACATTGTTTGTCAGCTATAATTTACCTCCGTTAACCCAGAAATGTGATGTGTGAATATGTTTGGTGACAGTCACCAAACATATTCACACATCACATTTCATGACATTGTTTGTCAGCTATAATTTACCTCAGTTAACCCAGAAATGTGATGTGTGAATATGTTTGGTGACGTCACCAAACATATTCACACATCACATTTCATGACATTGTTGTCATTGTTTGTCAGCTATAATTGTTGACATTGTTTGTCAGCTATAATTTACCTCCGTTAACCCAGAAATGTGATGTGTGAATATGTTTGGTGACGTCACCAAACATATTCACACATCACATTTCATGACATTGTTGTCATTGTTTGTCAGCTATAATTGTTGACATTGTTTGTCAGCTATAATTTACCTCCGTTAACCCAGAAATGTGATGTGTGAATATGTTTGGTGACTGACGTCACCAAACATATTCACACATTCACACATTCACACAATACGTCACCAAACATATTCACACATCACATTTCATGACATTGTTTGTCAGCTATAATTTACCTCAGTTAACCCAGAAATGTGATGTGTGAATATGTTTGGTGACGTCAGTCACCAAACATATTCACACATTCACACATTCACACAAGACGTCACCAAACATATTCACACATCACATTTCATGACATTGTGTGTTGTGTGTGCATGTGTTTGGTGATGTCAGTCAGTGACTGTGCTGGATAAAGGTGGCATTTTTCCCACATGAATAATCATCAATAATCACACACTTATAAAAGTGTTACTCATCATTAATCAGCATATGAGTAAAGGATAAGTAAATGTTTTACTCATAAATAAGTATAAAAGCAAAATATTAGTAAATGTTTTACTCATCACTAATAAGCATATTAGTAAAGGGCTGGTAAATGTTCTACTCATCATTAATAAGCGTTTTAGTTAATGATTACTAAATGTTTTACTCATCATTAGATAGTGTATCAGTCAAGAATTAATGAATATTTTACTCATCATTAGTAAGCATATTAGGAAAGGATTGTTTAATACTAATTCATCATTACTAAAGCATTAGTGAAGGATTAGTAAATGTTTTACTAATCATTAATAAGCGTATTAGCAAAGTATGAATAAGTAATGAATTAATCATTTATAAAGCATTTTTCTGACATGAACAATCAGTAATAACTCATTTATAGACACACTTATAAATGTTTTTGAATGAAAGTTTTTTACTTGCTACTGATAAAATGCTTTTGAGAAAACCCCACAAATCATATATAGTCAGTAAGTCCTCAAATTTCCCCTGCGTCGACCCCAAAGTCTCTGAATTTCGTTTTTGAATGCTTCACTCTGATCAAACAATTTCTGCCTGGCAGACCTGATTTCTTAACTCCAAAAGGTGCTGTCATTTAGCTAATCAAGCCACACAGGACCAAAACACAAGAATAAAGTCAATTGCCATTTTTACAGTGTTAGCTAACTATTTAACAATGTCACAGTCCCAGCTGCATAATGTAGCTAAAATTTGACTTCAGTTAGCCCAGAATGAAGTGCATGAAGCACAAATGTGTGCATGTGTGTGTTTTAATCTTCACACCGAATCTCCACCAATAAACACATAGTGTGTGTTAATGTGTTTAACTGCACTTGAGCGTGCTTGTCGTTGTGTGTTTGTATGTGTATAAAGACCATTTGAGCTCAGTTTAAACAAGACCCCCACTCAAACACTGCTTGGTGACATCAGGCTGTTAGTGAGGGCAAACACCAACAGGAAAATCTCAAACACAGCTCAAGGTCAGGTGCCAGGTGATGATCATCAGCTAATCAGGCCACACATTACTTAAACACCTGAATGAAATCTCCTGCAATCTCCAGAACTATTCTAGCATGTCATCCAGCTGAAATGCTGCTTGAGGCTGGCCTGTATTAAAAGATATATCCCGCAGCGGCCCGAGCCCCACTCACGATTCCCCAGCGGAATTGTCTAGTTTATTTTTCATCTTCCGGACAGAATTTCGATTCGATCTAGTCCTAGGGCTTTGAGAAAACCCCAACAAATTATATATCAAAACGTGCTCGGTCCCGATCGGTGTGCAATGACTTTTATAAGAATTTCAAAAAATGGCCGAGTTATTCGCTAAAAAACTGCGAAAAAACGTCCCATTGAAAATGAATAGGATTACTCCTTGAACACACCAAAAATTTAAGCACGACGGGCGGTTGCCGTGACAGCTACAGAGCTCATTCAAACGCCAAAACGAAGCTCTATGTCTCCTCAGGTAAGATTGAAAACGGTACACCCGTAGGACGTACCGTTTTCAGTCACCGAGCCCTCAAATCTCCCTTGCGTCGCCCAAAAATGATGTGTTAGAGTGAAGTTTCAAACGAGATTTGAAAACTCAGAGTGTGAGAGCAGCCAGTCACCACTCGAAAAAATCCCCAAACAACTTGCGATAACGGCAAAACGGTACATCGGACCTGAATAATTTTTTCAGAAAAATGGATCTGAGACTCTTGGGCCTCATATAAAAGTAAAAGTGAAGCCCTAACCCATCCATAAATTAAATGAGAGACATCTGTTCGGTCGAAAGTCCATTACTCGCTCTCATCTACTTCCATTATAACTTGACATGTAGTCCTCATGAGTGACAGGTAGTTTGTAAATCGCGATAACTCTGTCATTTCTCACACTATCTTCATAAAAATTACATATTCACGATCCCAAGACTCTCCCGACGCTTACGATGTCCTCAACATAAAAATAGCTCCAATGGTGACAAAGATACAGGCCGCTGTTTCACACTGTCAGAAGTCATCAAATTTCAATCATTTAAGACAGCCAAAGTGTTGCATCTCCTCGCAGCTGTCCCTGTCACCATGACAACGGAGCCTTAATCATCACTTGGCCTGCTGCCAGGTGCTTCCAGGGGCTCAGCTTATCAAGCCACACAGGACCAACTAGAAAACAAAATGGATTCGCCATACATTCACCTAGAGGAATCATTCAAGTTTTAAAACGCAGCTGTATGTCTCCTCTCTTCAGCACTGAAAAACGTAAGCCCGTAGGGCTTACGTTTTTCAGTCACCAAGCCCTCAAAAACTGCTGTGTAGATCAAGAATCCACAGATTTTCAGTGAGATCCTTATCTGATCATCAGATCTTGAGTGAGAGAGCAGGCAGTCACCACTTAAAAAATCCCCGAACAACTTGCCATAACGAGAAAACGGTACATCAGACCAGAATAATTTTTTCAGAAAAACAGATCTGCGAGTCTTGGGCCTCATTTAAAGCAAAATGTGAAACCCTAACTTATTGTTAAAATAAATGAGAGCCAGCTGTTTGGTCCAAAGTACATCAATTTCTACCATGGAGGTCCATTCAAAGCTGTGAACTCGTGAATATTTTGGACAGTCTATTTGTAAATCGTGATAACTCTGTCATTTCTTACACTATCTTCATAAAAATTACATATTCGTGATCCCAAGACTTGCCCGACGCTCACAATGTGCTCATAAATCCCATATCTTCAACAATTTTTGAAATATCAGCCGAAGTTCGGCACCATTGACGAACCAAGAAAAAGCATTACAGACAGTCATTGTAATTGAAACCCCTGTGTAACTAAGAACAATCTATCTCTTCTTTTGAAGTTCATACATTAATCTGCTGTTTGATCTCTGTGGTGTCTGTGTGTGTGTTTGTTGTTATGACATTAAGGGGACCTAGACTTTAAATGGCACCAAAATTGGGGGACCCATTGTATTAATGAGGACACTTACTATAAATGTATAGTATGTGTCCCTAAATACAAACTTGTGTCCGAAGGACACATGTTTGTGAGTGTTTGTGTGTGAATTTGACACTGAAGCTTTAACAACATGCCCACTTTTAAAGTGTTTGTGGACATTAGACTCTGTGGTCTGTGTGTGTGAGAGTGTGCTTGTACTTATCACATTAAGAGGAACTTGACTTTACACAACGCCAGTATTTGGGGACACATAGTATTAATGGGGATACATACTATAAAGGTATATTATGCCCCCCTAAACGATCCTGTGCGCGAAGCGCACATGTTTTTGAATGTCTATGTGTGTGAATGAAAGACATTGAAGCCTTTACAGCTGGCCAACTTATTTAGTGGTTGTGGACATTAGCCTCTGTGGTTTGTGTGCATGTGTGTGTGTGTTTGTACTTATGACAATACAGGGACCTAGACTTTAAACAGCACTGAAATTGGGGGAAAAACAATATTAATGGGGACATTTAATTTAAATTTATAGTATGTGTTACTAAATGAAACTGTGCACGAAGCACACATAATCCTGAGTGTGTGTGCCCGTGAATTAATGACATGGAAGCCTTGTATACATATATATCAAGAACACAACTCAAGGTCAGGTGCCAGGTGATGATGATCAGTTTATCAGGCCACACATGACTTAAACACATGAATAAAGTCTTGTGCCATCCAGAACTATTTTAGCATGTCATCCAGCTGAAATGCTGCTTGAGGCAGCCATGTATTAAATTGATAAATCCCGGCAGCGGCCCGAGCCCCACTCACGATTCCCGCGGAATTGTCTGTTTGGGGCTCGGCTTTTAACGAGCCACTCTCCCCATAGCAAAGCTATGGAGAGAGTGGCGCCTGGCGAAGCCACGAGCCACATGTATTCTTCCGCGCGTTTATTTATTTATAGGTTTTTTCTTCATATTCCGCCTGATTTTTCGATTCGCATCTAGTCCTAGGACTTTGAGAAAACCCCAACAAATTATATATCAAAACGTGCGGCTCGGTCTCGATCGGTGTGCTATGACTTTTATAAGAATTTCGCGGAAAAATGGCCGAGTTATTCGCGAAAAACTGCGAAAAAAGTCCCATTGAAAATGAATAGGATTTTTCCCGAACACACCAAAAAATCACTGTTTTTCTAAGCACGACGGCGGTTGCCGTGTCACTTACAGAGCTCATTCAAACGTCAAAACGAAGCTGTATGTCTCCTCTGTTCAGGACTGAAAACGGTACGCCCGTAGGGCGTACCGTTTTCAGTCAGCGAGCCCTCAAATCTCCCTTGCGCTAGCCCAAAATGACTTATTAGAGTGGAGTTTCAAATGAGATTTGAAAAAGCAGAGGGTGAGAGCAGGCAGTCACCACTCGAAAGATTCCGCGAACAACTTGGGATAACGGCAAAACGGTACATCTGACCTGAATAATTTTTTCAGAAAAATGGATCTGAGACTCTTGTGCCTCATATAAAAGAAAAAGTGAAGCCCTAACTCATTCTGAATTTAAATGAGAACCAGCTGTTTGGTCCAAAGTCGGGCTACTTCTCCCATTGAGGTCCATTCAACCTCCACATCTCTTGCCCAATCTGGACACGCTGTTTGTAAATCGCAATAACTCTGTCATTTCTCACACTATCTTCATAAAAATTACATATTCACGATCCCAAGACTTGCCCGACGCTCACGATATGCTCAGAAATCCCATATCATCTACGGTTTTTGAAATATAAGCAGCTGTTCGACACTGTCAGAAGTCATCAAATTTCAGTCATTTTAGACAGCCAAACTGTTGCATCTCCTCGCAGCTGTCCCTGTTACCATGACAACGGAGCCTTAATGATCACTTGGCCTGCTGCCAGGTGCTTCCAGGGGCTCAGCTTATCAGGCCACACAGGACAAAGTCATTTACAGAACTGTATGTGACTTGCCCTGAAAAATGTAAGCCCGCAGGGCTTACATTTTACAGGGCAAGTAAGCCTCCAAAAACTATGCAAATTAGTCAAGGATTAGTAAATACTGAATTCATCATTTATAAACCTTTTTCTGACATGAATAATCAGTAATAACACATTTAAAGACAAACTTAAAAATGTTTCACTCATCATTGATAAGCTTATTAGTAAGGGACTAGTAAATAATTTACTCACCATTAATAATCATATTAGTTTAGGATTAGTATGTTTTCTCATCATTAATAAGCATATTATAAAATGATTTGTTTATGTTTGACTCATCATAAATAAACATTTTAGTGAAGGATTAGTAAATAACAAATTCATCATTAATAAAGCATTTTTCTGACATGAATAATCAGTAATAACTCATTTGTAGACACTTATAAAGGTGTTACTCATCATTAATCAGCATATGAGTAAAGGATTAGTAAATGTTTAAGTCATCATTAATAATCATATTAGTTAAGCATTAGTATATGTTTTACTCTTCACTAATAAGCATATTAGTAAGGACCAGTAAATGTTTTACTCAGCATTAATTAGCATATATGTGAAGTATTAGTAAATACTGAATTCATCATTAATAGAGAATTTCTGACATGAATAATCAGTAATAACTCATATTAGGAAAGGATTGGTAAATGTTTTACGTATCATTAACAAGCATATAAGTAAAGGATTAGTGAATACTGAAATCATCATTTATAAAGCCTTTCTCTGGTGTGAATAATCAGTAATAACACATTTATAGACACACTTCTAAATGTTATAGCTATCATTAATAAGCGCTTTTAGTAAAGGATCAGTACAAACTATTTACTTCACCCAGAAATGTGATGTGAGGATGTGTTTGGTGACGCCACATCTGGTTTCATAATATTTTGGTTTGGTTTGCTATATATTTGACCTTTGTAAGTCCAGAAACGTGATATTAGGAGGTGTTTGATGACATCAGTGAGCTTTTTGGCCCTCTGTCTGTGTAACAGACACAGGAGATGGTGGGGACAGCGCCAAAAGCACGCATGTGTGTTTCTGCCTGATATGTTTAACCCTTACACCTGTAATGTTACATCAAATCATAAGGAGGGCCATCATCCTTGCATATATCAAGAGGAGACCTGAAAATCAGATGCCAGGTGATGGGCATCTGCCAATCAGGCCATACATTCATCATAGACCAATCCATATCAAGCAACACTGCTACATATGATGTAACTGTTGTTAGCTACTAGGGATAACAGCTAACAGCCATAAACTGTTGTTTATTAGCTGCAACAGCTGTTGTAGCTAATAAACAACAGCTAATGGCCGTTAGCTGTTGCAGCTAATAGCTGTTAGCTTTAACTACCCAAAGACAATTGTTTCTCTTGTCTAACTCATCACAGACAAATCTATTTCAAGCAGAACTTCTTACATCAGTATGATGTTCCTTATATAGTTTGTAATGGCTAACAATATTTATACAGCTACCAGATAACCGCTAAAAACCTTTTGACTATCGTTTCATTTTAAATTAAACCACTCAGATATGAAATGTATCACTAATATGTGACATGAACCTTGTCAGAAGTAATTTCTAAGAAGTAAACTTCTGAGGAGAGCACATGTCGCCAAATATCCCTGAGTAACCATCATGACCACAGGCTAACATGCATTAGTTGCTATTATTTTCAAACATGCAGTCACCTCCTGTTGTCATCACATCCGCCAGTCTTCTGTGTTTGGGCCATAAAGCATTTAGCCAAGTGAAGCCATGGGCAATTAAGGCTGGCAGGATGGATATACGTGATTTCAGAACCTGGCAGATCCGTCTGCTTTGCAAGGTTGACTACCATATACACTTTGTGCATGTGCCATGGTATCTAGTTGTATATGTGTGATAGATTGTTTTCATCTAGACCAGTATATGCAAAAGTGTGCGGGTAAGTGCACATGAGAGAGAGAGTGAGAGAAGGGTCATAAAATCAAAACATCCCATAATGATCTCATTGGCAATGCCTATGAACACCAAAATGAATGGATTAATGACTTACCGATGCCATCTACAAATGTGTATCATATTGTTTGGAATACATTTCACTTCAGTTGACCAAGAATTGACAAATGTTGGTATCATGATTAAGTGTTTCTGCTATTTTTGGCTTCATGACATCTTGGTTGGGCTACATTTGAGGTAAGTTTCCCCAGAAATGGGATGTATTAGGGTGCTGGTTTGGCATAGTGGTTGGCAACCACACAACGGTTGCAGCGGCCCGAGCCCCACTCACGATTCCCGCGGGAATTGTCTAGTTTTTTCTTCATTTTTTTCATCATCTTGCAACCGGAATTTTGATGTGTATCTAGTCCTAGGGCTTTGAGAAAACCCCCACAAATTATATATCAAAACGTGCGGCTCGGTCCCGATCGGTGTGCTATGACTTTTATAAGAATTTCGCGAAAAAATGGCCGAGTTATTTGCGAAGAACTGCGAAAAATGTCCCATTGAAAATGAATGGGATTACTCCTCGAACACACCAAAAAAACACAGTTTTTCTAAGCCCTAAAGACTTCATTCAAACGTCAAAACGAAGCTCTATGTCTCCTCTGTTCAGGACTGAAAACGGTACGCCCGTAGGGCGTACCGTTTTCAGTCAGCAAGCCCTCAAATCTCTCTTGCGTCGCCCAAAAATGACGTGTTAGAGTGAAGTTTCAAACGACATTTGAAAACACAGAGTGTGAGAGCAGCCAGTCACCACTCGAAAAGATCCCCGAACAACTTGCGATAACGGCTAAACGGTACATCGGACCTGAATAATTTTTTCAGAAAAACGGATCTGAGACTCTTGTGCCTCATATAAAAGAAAAAGTGAAGCCCTAACTCATTCTTAAATTAAATGAGAGACATCTGTTCGGTAGAAAGACCATTACTCGCTCTCATCTACTTCCATTATAACTTGACATGTAGTCCTCATGAGTGACAGGTAGTTTGTAAATCGTGATAACTCTGTCATTTCTCACACTATCTTCATAAAAATTACATCTTCACAATCCCAAGACTCTCCCGACGCTTACGATATCCTTAAATTTAAAATAGGTCCAATGGTGATGAAGATACAAGCCACTGTTTGACACTGTCAGAAGTCATCAAATTTCAGTTATTTTAGACAGCCAAACTGTTGCATCTCCTCGCAGCTGTCCCTGTTACCATGACAACGGAGCCTTAATCATCACTTGGCCTGCTGCCAGGTGTTTCCAGGAGCTCAGCTAATCAAGCCACACAGGACCAAGTCCTATACAGAAATGTATGTGACTTGCCTTGTAAACTGGAAGCCCGAGGGGCAAGTAAGCCTCCAAAGACTATGCATGTTAGTCAAGGATCAGTAAATACTGAATTCGTCATTTATAAATCTTTGTACTGACATGAATAATCAGTAATAACACATTAAAGGACACACTAAGAAATGTGTTACTGATCATTAATAGTCATATAAGAAAAGGATAAGTAAATCTTTTACTTATCATTAATAAGCATATTAGTAAAGGATTAGTTAATGTTTTACTCATCATAAATAGGCATATAAGAAAAGGATTAGTTAATGTTTTACTCATTATTAAGAAGCATATTAGTGAAGGATTCGTAAAAATTTTACTCATCATTAATAAGCATATTAGTTAAGGATTATTAAAAGTGTTACTCATCATTAATAAGAATATTAGAAAAGGATTAGTTAATGTTTTACTCATAAATAAGCATATTAGTGAACTATTAGTAAATAACAAATTCATCATTACTAAAGCATTTTTCTTACATGAATAATCAGTAATAACTCATTTATAGACACACTTATAAAAGTGTTACTCATCATTAATCAGCATATGAGTAAAGGATAAGTAAATGTTTTCCTCATCATAAATAAGTATATTAGAAAAGAATTAGTTAATGGTTTATTCATCATAAATAGGCATTTAAGAAAAGGATCAGTAAATGTTCCATTCATCATTAATAATCATATTAGTTAAGGAATAGTAAAAGTGTTACTCATCATTAATATGCATATTAGAAAAGGATTAGTTAATGTTTTACTCATAAATAAGCAGATTAGGGAAGGATTAGTAAATATCAAATTCATCATTAATAAAGCATTTTTCCCACATGAATAATCATCAATAATCACACACTTATAAAAGTGTTACTCATTATTAATCAGCATATGAGTAAAGGATAAGTAAATGTTTTACTCATCATAAATAAGTACATAAGCAAAAGATTAGTAAATGTTTTACTCATCATTAATAAGCATGTTAGGAAAGGATTATTTAATACTAAATTCATCATTAAAAAAGCATTAGTAAAGGATTAGTAAACGTTTTACTAATCATTAATAAGTGTATTAGTAAAGAATGAATAAATACTGAATTCATCATTTACAAAGCATTTTTCTGACATGAACAATCAGTTATAACTCATTTATGGACACACTTAAAAAAGTTTTTGAATGAATTTTTTTTTACTTGCTACTTGTCATATGATTTTGAGAAAAACCCCACAAATCATATATCATCAGTAAGTCCTCAAATTTCCCCTGCGTTGACCCAAAGTCTCTGATCAGAGTGAAGGATTCAAAGGAAACTCAAATTATGTCTACCTGGCAGACCTGATTTTTTATCTACAAAAAGGTGCTGTCATTTAGCACATCAAGCCACACAGGACAAAAACACATGAATAAAGTCTATTGCCATCTTTACAGTGTTAGCTAACTATTTCACAGTGTCACTGTCCCAGCTGCATACTGTAGCTAAAATTTGACTTCAGTTAGCCCAGAATGAGGTTAGGCGCATGAAGCACAAATATGTGCATGTGTGTATTTTGGGTTAAAAGGAAATAATCTTCACCCAGAATCTACACCAACAAACACATAGTGTGTGTTTATGTGTTTAACTGCACGCGAAGCGTGCATGTCGTTGTGTGTTTGTATGTTTATAAAGACCATTGGAGCTCAGTTTAAACGAGACCCCCACTCATACAGTGCTTGGTGACATCAGTCTGTTAGGGAGGGGAAACACCAACAGGAATTTCTGGAACACAGGTCAAGGTCAGGTGCCAGATGATGATCATCAAGTAATCAGGCCACACATGACTTAAATACATGAATGAAGTCTCCTGCCATCTTCAGAACTATTCCAGCATGTCATCCAGCTGAAATGCTGCTTGAGGCTGGCCTGTATTAAATTGATAAATCCCGGCAGCGGCCCGAGCCCCACTCACGATTCCCGCGGGAATTGTCTAGTGTTACATTATATTGTTGGACTAAGATTAGCACTTGATGTCATTTTCAAAAGAAATACAAATGAAACAAAGCTAAACTGCAGGGCGCATGCATAAACCACTGCAGATGTGCTAGTAAGTAGATCAAAAAGCAAAGCACGTCCATTTCTTTTGAAAATTATATAAAGTGTTAATTGTTGCCAAAAATAGATAATGTAACATAACATGGTAAAAAAAACCAGCCACAACAAGCACATATGATAGTTTAGAGCTGCTGAAGAGATCCTGTAGATTTTATGTGCTGTATCATCATTTTTATTCTTCTTCTTGACACAAACTCATTAGATGGTTAAAAGTTAGAGTCAATCTTCAGGAATTTTACTCCATTGAGTGAGTTTGAGAGGTCATACAGCATAACAGAGCCAAAGATGCAAAGCATTTCATTTATGATATTGGTTATCCTTGTCTTGTTTAGTTAATATTAACAAACCTTTCAGTGGTCATCGGTATCTCCACATCACGTTTTTAGCACCAGCCCAGCTTTATTGAAACCTCACCAGAGATGGTACAAAACTGCACCAGGTTCCACCTATGATCCCTAAAGAAACAAACAAACAAACAAAAAGAGGGGAAGAAGCTGTGGAAGCCATTCCCAACCGGAGAGTTTCTGAATCTATTCTGTGTCTACAAATCTGTTGAATCTGAAAGAGGAAGCAGGCAGATAGATAGATAGATAGATAGATAGATAGATAGATAGATAGATAGATAGATAGATAGATAGATAGATAGATAGATAGATAGATAGATAGATAGATAGATAGATAGATAGATAGATAGATAGATAGACAGATAGATAGATGCACACCAAAAATGATGAACAGAGAGATGAATGAATGGATGTATGGACAGGTTGATGGAAAGATAGATTAATTAATATATTGATGTATAGATAGATGGAAAGACAGAGGCATGGATGGATTAAGAGAAGGATAGATAGAAGGAGGGATGGTTGGAAGGCAGGATGAAACCCCATGGTCGATTATTTTCAATCATAGGAGTTAGGTAGAAGGTAAATATGGAACAGAAAAGCCTTTCTTTCTTCACCAGCACTGAATGTACAGTAAAGTAAATGTGGTGACTGTGCTCTAGATTTTATTAAATAGCAGCAAATCTGTCCTAAAATAGAAGATATTTAAATATTTACTTTGGAAGTAAAGACGTGTAAAAGTTTAATGATGCTTGATTTAAATCCCAGTTCATGTTCATGCTGTTGGAAGAGGAGATTTTTCTCCCTTCAAATGTGATTCCGCTCTGTGTCACTGCTAAAACTACCATCATTGAGAAATTTGTATGACTTTTATGTTCTCTCGCTCTGACATTTATTACGTCTCTGTGTGAAGACAGTGTTGGCGGAGCTAACAGGAAAATGAGCACAGCTGTGACGGCTGTGTTCGAATGTTCGGAGACAATAGTGGGTTATAAAAGGAGGTTTTTGTGTGGTTGTAATTGCTAATATGGATTTAATATCAATGCTTGGGCTGTGTTTGAAGCTTTATCACCCAGAATGCTTACAGCAGGACTTGGACCACACAACAGACTTTCAGGGTTATTTTGAGTTTGTAGGTCAGTCCATTAGAATGAAATCATGTTTGGCAGGAGATGAATGCAGAGAAATCTGATTACACAAAAGGCTTTGTGTGAATTTAACACTGTTAATATAAGAGCTGAACTGTGAGTGATGATTTAATATGGTGCTTTTGGTATTAGAGGGTTTTCTTTAGACTACAAATATACTCTAAAAGTTTGATATTTCCGTGAAAACAAGAGGTTATACACACGACAGCATTGGTTCCAAAACTGGGGTCCAGTTCCCCCTTAGGGCATGGTTGGCACGGCACTGGCATAGTTGTGTGTCTGACAAATTACGCTGGCTGAGTATGCTAACTTGAAAACTCAGCTAACCAGTGTATTTGTTATCTTTCTGAGATTAAAGTCAGAATTCTGACTTTTTCCACAATCGTAAGAAAAAAAGGGAAAAAAAATCAAACTCAATCGTTTTCAGTGGCCCAGAAATATGACAATTAAAGTCATACTAGTGAATTTTATCTTGAAATTCAAAGAAAAAAAGGTCAGTTTTCTCAAATTAGAAATCTATCTCCCTTACTTTCGTTTAAGTGATTCTTATCCTCTTTCATAATTTATGTAGTTGTTATTTTTGTATTTGTTTTTATGAAAATTTCTATCGATTAATCCAAAGAACTAAACATGTAGCTTCAGTCTGGAATGGTCGCTTTCTTTCTATTTCTGGACTAAGATTCTAAACTAAACTCACTTTAAGATCTGATGATCTGCAGTCTTGACTTCATGTTTCCTTTGTGCGCATTTGGTCTGTGAAGAACATGAAATTCATAAACATTATGTGTGTGTTGTAGGAGATTGGCATTAATATTGGGATTGAAAAATGGGTCTGCCAGATACAGAATCAGGCAGAAATGTGCACTTTCAGTCTGTCTGTGCTCTGAGGATTTAAATATATTCATTACAATCATAAAGACACATTTACTGTAAAGCAAACACAAAGGCTTTCTGGTGATCATGAGTGTGGTGACAAATTTTTCCCATGAAAAAAACTACAAATGATGCACATTTCTGACAGCAGTGTGGCTCTTTTATTCCTGCAGATCCTGAGTGTGTTCAGTTTCCCAGCAGCAAAAACCGGATGATCCAAAGAGAAAGAAGCAGGGCACCATTAGCATTACGAGACAGCACACAGTCGGATTGTTTACCCTTATAAATTGAGTGAATAAGCAGCACGTGCACAGCTCCTTAGCCTACATATTAATGTCCGTTGCCCTCCTCTAGAAAGGGATCGAGGCTTTGGACCCCGCTTTCTAATTATGAGGCAGCTTTTGGTCGGGACGTGAGCTGGCTCGTCTTTAAACAGGACATCATCATTCAGCACACACCTCCCCTCCTCTCTCTCTCACAGAGCGTCCATCACAGTAATACGTTCCATCCTAATAAAAGTGCCGTGCACTGTCACTTACTCCCATTTGATACAGAGCATTTTAATGGACAAAGCTTTGGACAGAGGACAGTTGTAGCTTTATGAAAAATAATGAAGACATGATTTAATCATTCATGGCCTGTCTTACACTGCACTCTAATGTAATATTATATTTATCTAAGGAAGATCCCTTAGGAGTTGTTATGGAAGACTGCCTACACACTCGCTGATATTCAGATCTTCGCTGATGTTTAAACAGTCCATGGACATAAAGGCAGTTACAACGTTATTTACGTCATAATCCTCTGAATGCACACAGTGGACTAGTAGCTGTGTAGTCAGTAAGGTCAATGTAGGTAAGTCATGGACACTAGAATAGAACAGATTAGAATAAATCTAACAACATAATTTTACTTGAGTACTGATCTTAAGTATCTGTAATTTACTTGAGTATTATTATTTTTGGAAACATGTTTTTTTACTCCACTACACCTGTGTTCGCATTACTCAGATCAGGCAGGTAAACTTTGAGCTAACGTTGTTCAGAATACAGTTCGTCTTGGCAGTTGCAAATACAGACGGTTCAACTCCAGAGCACCTATTACTGTATCAGAAGTCCATGTTTGAGATTGCCTAAATGAAGAATGATTCATATTGTTTTAAAGGATAAGTTCGGTTTCTACAGCTTTCATGTTGTTTATAGAATGAAGTAGAACAATATACTCACCCAGAAGGCTTTCCTGATCCAAACAGTGCTTCAGGAGATATTTAGATCCAAAATCGAGCGGCGGACATCCGTATATTGGTAGCACACGGAGCATGTATAGCGCCACTCCTAAAACTGCATTAATCGTCTAAAAACTCATTAGTTTCACCAATATTTCATCATGGTCCGCTCGCACTACTCCTCCATTACAGTCCAGTGTCGCTCCACCCATGTTTTTGTGACTGTGCTGACCTCTGAACTGAAGACTTTCTTTACGGCTGCCCGTATGCACAGTACGGCTTCCTCCTTTCGATGAGCTCCTCATCTGTAAAATCTGGCTCGAAACTGTAAGGACACCCATCATATTCAAAGTTCTCGTCCACAACATCTTCATCCGATAGTTATTCGTCCATTTTGCACAAAACTGGAAGAAGAAAGTTGTTGAGTAGCCGGCGGTCGCCGCTGAAACAATGAGCCGTACTGCGCATGCGCAGCAGCTGTAAAAGTTTTCAATTCAGAGGTCAGCACAGATCTGGTCAGTAATAAGACTCAGGTTGGCTGTGGCATATGAAGAATGCTAAACTGATATTAAGGGGCCAAAAGTACATCACCCACAACTTATGCCAGGGCTCCAGAGTGCAACCATTTTGGTGGCACATGCCCCAAAAGTTGTGAGAGTGAACCTAACATTTTTTCTTGGGCGCACTGGTGCACCAAGAAAAAATGTTAGGCGCACTCTTTAGAATTTAAGTTGACAAAAGTAGCTGCAGTAGGAAAAATCCACCAAAAATGGACAAGACACAGCACCTGCTCCTCTCTGCGTTGCATCTTCACAGGCTGCAGGCTGTAGACCCGCCCAAACACATACACACATACATACATACACACACACAGCCCTCAGTAATCAATCAATCAGCTGTTAGTATGCAAATGAGCCCAGGTGGAGCCTGACTGTGGTGTCAGGTTTCAGCACGGAGCAGTAGCTCTGAAGAAGCATAGTGACTGTCAGATAATTAATGAACACCAACATAAACAAGTAAAACAAATTAAATAGATGCAAGTATTTCTTTACTCATCTACATCATGTATATGAGTTATGGAAAGTGATAAAATGGTGACTTATGGTGTTAAAGGTGACACTATGAAAAATTTTGGTGCACCTGATTTTTATGCTGGTGACCCTAAAAATTTTTTAGGTGCATCGTTGCAACCAATGCAAAAAGTTAGTCTGGAGCCCTGTATGCTGTGTGTAATTATCTAATGTGTGTTCCTTTTGCCAGTATTTCACTGAAAGCTCATGGATATAGACAGAACATTGTAGTACCATCTGTGATTGTGGGGACAGTGGTCAGTAGTGTGACCTACAGTTCAAGCACGGCCAGCAAAGCACAACAAAGCTGAATACTTAAAATAACCACATGATCTCATCTGACCTGGGCTCAACAATCACAACAAGACAACACAACAAGACAGCACACTGACAGTCTGTTGGATGGAAAGAAGAGAAAGAGGGTCATGTGATATCTTGCCCTCTTGACCACAAATTTTACAATCAACTCCCGCATAGGATGTAGTACACACTCCTCACAGCATGAAGGTTGCTGGTGTGATTCTCATGTTGGTCAGGGCCTTTGTTCTTCCTGTGCATGCCTGGGTTCTCTCTGGGGCACTTCAGCGTCCTCCCAAAGGCCAAACATGCTTATTAAGTTGACTGGTGACTCTTATTTGCACTTTGAGTGTGAGCATAAATGGCTGTTTGTCTTGTTATGTGGCCCTGCTAGCATCTAGGGACCAGTTCATCCATCATCTATCCTATTAAGTCTTTTGGGTCAGGAGGGATGAAGCCTATCCTGGATGACATTGGGTCTGAGGCAGGTTACACTCTGAACTGGTTCCCACATAAAGACACAGACCACTCAAGCTTAAATTCACACCTAAGGGCTATTTAGAATAAACTATTAACCCAATGAACATGTTTGGGAGGTAACCAAAGTGCCCAGAGTAAACCCACGTAGGCACGGGGAGAACATGCAAACTCTTCATGGACAAACCCTGGAAGACAAGGGTAGATGAACCACCAATCTTCTTGCTGTGAGGCACGCACACTACCTGCTGCTCCACAGTGCTGCACTATAAAGAAACACATCAATTAAATGTTCATCTTTTCGCCAATAACTCTTAGTATCCAACAAATTGTCCTTCAGACGGATCGTAAAAACCTTTTATTCCACATTTCTCCCAGGTACTAATTAAGTGCTTTAGTCTGTTATTCTGAGACCTGAGCACGCTACAAAAGGAGTACCTCCCTCATCATAAAACCAATCGATCAGTCAACAAGATCCAACAATTTTGCAGCATTTGGAAACAGATGCTCCCACAATCATGCCTCCTTTATGCAGTAATTATCCAGGTGTGCAGTCAGCTTTTGTACTACTCTCTTTTTCACTCCATGATGAACGGCTTCTTTCACAAAACAGAGTACATCTTGGGGTGTATCTGAGGAGAGATGGGTGTAAAGGTCTATTGTCCCCTTTTGTTTAGTTTGACACAACAAAGAGAAAAGCAGATTTCTTGGGAGGGATAGTTGAAGCAGTGCAGCCAGGGGGAGGCTTTGACAGCGGGTTGTTTTGAAGTGGAGACGAGAGGTATTAACAGATTTATCTTTAGATGTGGTGGGGTGGTTCACTGTTTGAGCAGGCTTGTGCGAGGTTTGCTGAGGTGATAATAACATAATTACGCTCATGCATCACATCACATACAGGAGATTAACTTTCTTCTTCCTGAGTATTTAACTGGAAGTTTAATAACGATAAGGCATTAAAAAAACATTACTTAACTTCTTTATGACTTATGTGGGTCTCTTAGACAAACACTTAACAGAGAACAATGATGAGTTAGAGCAGGGGACATCAACCATTTTGAGCCTGGGAGCTCCCCTAAGATGAGGGGTAAAGTGGATGGATACTGGCTTGATTTAATGTTCTGAAGTGATCTAAATTTATAATTTACCGTAAAATAACCTAATTATGTATTTGATAGGCTACAAAAACACTGCATGTTTACTTTTTTTACTTTTAATGATTTCCAACAATAATAATTACCACAGATTATGAAGTTATACCAAAACATTACACTTACATGCATGATGAATTACTAATCTCTCTGTTAAACATCACTGCGATGTACAACAGTCACAGGTTTGTTTGTGTTAGAATTATATACAAGCTAATGCTAACATTTGTCCAAAGATGTCAATTTATGCTAACAGTTATTCAAACATATTATGTTAGGGCAAATCAAACATGTTTGTTCAACAGGTCAAATGTTTCATAAATCTTAACGGTACAGTCTCGGTTAGACAGGACTGTGGTTTCAGTTAAGGTCTGAGGGGGGCCAGTTTGCCATTTCACATTGTTGGAAGTCCATGTTCAGTTTGGAAGAAGGCACAAGTCCAGATTAGATCGGTTAGCAAACCATTTATTGACAATACGTGAGACCATACATAGAATAATAAAAAATACTCAGCTGCTGAGGGCTCAGTGCTGCATCTCACCAGGGATGTACAGAAAAGAGCCTTGAACAATAGCATACACAAGATCTTATACACATCAGAATGAGGGAAGTACCAACTTGTCACGTATTAAGATCATGTCTGGTTTCATAAGCTATGTCTGTCAAGAAGATAAACATAATGTCTGGATAAAGGTCAGACTTGAGGCAGAAGTTCAACCAAGAGTTCAACAAAAGTTCTTGCAGTTCCGCAAAACCACAGGACCAACTACAGGATGCAAAATGAGGAAACTGATTGGTTGTCTCCATGTAGCCCTGAGATTGGCTGGCCAATGGTTCAGGATGTACCCCGCCTCTTGCCCAATGAAAGTAGGGACAAGTTTCCGACCTCCCCGACCCTGAAAGTGATAAGCGGAATAGAAAATGAATTAAATATATAACAGCTCTGGCTGACGTCATTGGTGATAGAGATGTGGCGTCAGCATCACGGTAAACTCTGACCCCATGCAGGTCAAAATTTAGAAAAAAAACAGGTGGTTTTAAAAATTGGGTTGCATGTTTCATTTCTTGCTTTGTACTTAATAAGTGTGATATGCATAAACATCTAATTGACATAAAAAAGCTATTTATTTAAAGTTATGTGGTGGTAGCTTTAGTTATTTTTAAAATGTCCTTGGGGGCACCTCACTGGCTCTTTCCAGGCTACAAGCCGCTGATGGGCACCATGTTGGGTACCTCAGAGTTGGAGCTCTGCACTCATTCAGAGAGGTCAAGTCCAGTCAAAGTTTATTACTACAGCATGTTTTAAAACACCTCTGATGGCCAAAGTGCTGTACAAGGGTACAATATCATCATGCATAGACGTAATAATAAGAAGGACATTGATGGAATAAAAACGAACACAATATTAAAGTTAATATATAAAAATAGACATAAAATCATCTTAAAAACAAAAAAAGGAAGAGCAAAGAGAAAAAGGGAATGAAAGATAAAGGATCGAAGCCATGGTTTCTCATCCAGCTGGGCCTGAACACCAAAGAAGAAAAGGGGTGCAATAAAGTAGGACAGCTCTGGTTGTTTATTTGGGTATCCTAATTTGACCGAGAAAACACCTGTAATTGCTTAATGTCTGAAACTACACTGAACTGGAATACTCAGTGGAAATGTAGCTATTAGCGAGACAGACAACCACTCACGCTCAGGAAGGATTTTGTGGGTTTGGTTCTTTAATGGCTCCAATAAACACTGACCTCTGCATAGATTAGAAAACCTGATTTATTTCAATACTCATTCAAGCCAACTGAGCCCATGTTCAGGCTGCTGGGAAATTTTGGTAAAAGAAAAAAAAATAGCAGGATGAGTTTTACACATGTTCCCACAATCACTTTGACTAAACAGTGAGCTGATCCAGGATCAGGACCTGGAAGAGTTGAACTCCTGGCGTCGGGCCTGGCTGCAGTTTAAGCGGATAGCAGCTGTGGCCCCTTTTCAGCTCCCCGTCTCGTCTCTGGGTGAAGAGATGGAGACATTTAATTATAACCTGTGATTAATGTGTCCGCAGTGGGCCAGGAGCCTGTCTGCGCAGCACCGAGGGCTTTCGTTCAGGTCCCAGACTCGCCTTACACACACAAACACACTCCTACACACATTCAAAACTCTGCATGCCTCAGTACACTCTCTTTCAGCAACCTTATTGGAGGAACCTTATCGCTCAAAGTGCCAAAAAGTCTCACCGCCATCCCCGTCTTTCTAAGACAGTAGTGATTTCTGACACCTTTTGGCCTGTGTGACATATGGCTGTGAGTTTGTTAGTGTGTGTTTTGAGGTGTTGCAGAACAGCTGTGGTCTTATCACTTTAGTTTCCGCTGATAAATAAAGAAGAGCACGGGGAGTCGAGGAAGCAGCCACAGAAAGAAGTTCAGGCAGGTGTTGGAAGTTTATTTTTGTCTCAAATGTGTACTGGTGTATTTTGGATTGTGTGTTTGTGTGAGACATAGATATGACCTTCCTTTTCCAGCACTTGCTTATGTGAACATTCTTGTCTGAGATTAACACAGGATCTGACAAATACCCTGAACATTTTCTTTCTCACATGCACACATAACTTGCTAATCATTATTTATAGCTAAGCAGTAACTTATAACAGGAGTCAAGTTTGCGTACGAAATAAATACTCCAGAGTAGGGTAGCTCTGCTGTTTATGGGCTTATACTTCTTCATTTATCAAACCAGCAGAAGAGCTGTCAGGGTCCTGTGTAAACAAATCTTCTTGCAGAGTTGTGGGGGCCACCATCTTGAGCAACCACCAGACACTTCACGATGTGTAACTTGCTAATATAAGTTGCCTGGCCAAAAAAAGTCACGACAAAAAAAAAAAAGGTCACACACTCTAATATTTTGTTGTACCACCTTTATCTTTGATTACAGCGCACATTCATTGTGGAACTTTCCAGTAATCTTTTGCTATGTCACAAGGTTTATTTTCATCCAGTGTTGCATTAATTTTTCACCAAGATCTTGTATTGATGATGGGAGAGTCTGACCACTGCACAAAGCCTTCTCCAGCACATGCCAAAGAATCTCATTGGAGTTAAAGTCTGGACTCTGTGGTGTCCCATCCATGTGTGAAAATGATGCCTCATGCTCCCTGAACTACTCTTCCACAATTTGAGCCTGATGAATCCTCATATTGTCATCTTGGAATATGCCTGTATCATTAGGAAAGAAAAAAAAACATTGCCGGAATAACTTGGTCATTCAGTACATTCAGGTTGTCAGCTGACCTCATTCTTTGTGCCATAATGTTGCTGAACTTTGACTTGACCAACTGCAGCAGCCCAAGATCACAGTACTGCCCCCACCGGCTTGTATAGTAGGCACTACGCATGATGGGTGCATCACTTCACCTGCCACTTTTCTTACACCCATTACTCTAAAATCTGGACTCATCAGACCGCATGACCTTCTTTCAGTCCTCCACAGTCCAATCTTTATGCTCCCTAGCAAACCGATGCCTGTTTTTTGGTTAGATTAGTGGTTTTCTTAAAGGAGACATATCATGCTTGTTTCTCCTTTTCACTATGCCAGACTAGGATGCCTGTAAAGCATTTCTGCCCTCAGTACAAGTCATTTAGTTCCTTCATTGCCCCACAATTGCGTTCTCAAAATCCTCATTTTAGACCATCATCAAGCTCTTGTTGAAACACTCGAATCTCAGGATGACCTACAGTTACCTCGCAACGTCACAGCCCTTTGTGCTCTGATTGGTCAGGTCTATTGGGGGTAGAGCCAGCCTGTCCTTCTTCTTCTACTGTATTTTCCGGCAGGCTCAAAGCAGCGACCGCGTATTGAGTCCCCCTACAGACCACAGCTGGAAATGAGTGAATGTCAGCTAGGGATCTATATACTGCTGCTGGACGAATGTGTTCCTCGGTGACGGTTTTGTGGCTAATGGACATCATAGAGGAGGAAGTGTTTTATCAGATTACTCCAATAAAAAGAAAGGTACCTCGTGTCGTCATGACGATTTAAAATTCGCGGACATCTCGCAATGACCAATTTTCAGAGGCATCAAATCTAGGATATCAGAAAAAATACAATATCTCATTTTTTGAAAATTAAGGGGGTGTAAGGTCTTGTTTTCACATTTATTATATTGTATGTAAGTATTAAATCATGCATCAGCATGATATGTCTCCTTTAACCCTTTAACTCCCAGCTCAACTGTTGGCAGATGTATAAACATGCAGGAGTATTTCATTTGTTAAAAAACATAACACATAATTGCTTGTTTCTGTCAATGATTTAGGAAACAGAAATAACTGCAAAAAAACCAAAAGAACTAATATATTGTATAGATAGGACTAAAAAAGCTTAAAGTTATTATTATTCCTTTCATTATTATTTAAATACTTATCTTAACCATTTCCTAAAATAACATGTACATATATATATATATATACATATATATATATATATATATATATATATATATATATATATATATATATATATATATATATATATATATATATATATATATATATATATATATATATATATATATATATATATATATATATATATATATGTAAATATTTCTGATTTATCTATTTTATTTTGTCCCAAATTTTGTGCATTTTTATGTCATCACCTAATCAACTGTTAGCTTTTCAAACCTTTATTTCCCAAACCAACAAAATTTCTGGTTTTTGGTTTGTTTGTAGGTTTCTTTTTTTTCCCTAAAGTGTTTACAGAATCAAACAGTGATTTGATTGTGGTTTTTGAAACATTAAATATCTCTAAATATATTGATGACCTCTGCCATACAGTTGAGCTGCTAGTTAAAGGGTTAAGGCTGCTGCTGTTTATTCAATCTTCTGAGATGTTTTCTCTTCTTAATGAATGTCAATGATTTGACCTTTCTTAAACAAACTAACATCTTTTCCACGACCACAGGATGTGTTTTTAGACTAGTTGTTTAAGAAACAAGAAGCTACTCATTGCATTAGCTGGGGTTAAATAACTTATCAGCTGAAAGATAATCACTCATGTAGTTATTATCCAATAGGAGGCTTGTACCTAGTTGCTTAATTAAATCCAACTTTTTTTTCCGTTTGGCCAGGCAGTGTGTTAAGCAAGCTGATGTACTTTTAAATTTTTGTATACAGCAACACACAACAGAAGTTTGAATTTTGACATGGTTTACTTTCAGTGTAATATGAATAATTTCCACTATATTGACAAAAGTATTCACTCACCATTCAGATCACTGAATTTCAGTGTTCCAATCAATAAAATCAAGAACCTTGGCATGCAGGCTGTTTCTACAAACATTTGCCAAAGAATGGGTCGCTCTCAGGAGCTCAGTGACTTCCAGGGTGGTACAGTGATAGGAGGCCAACTAATTTCCCCAATATTAAATATTCCACAGTCAACTGTCAGTGATATTATAACAAAGTGGAAGTGATAGGGAATGATAGCAACTCAGCCACACAGAAGTTGGCTGTGTAAAATCATGGAGCAGGGTTAGCGAATGCTCCAAACTTCATGTGGCCGTCAGATTAGCCTAAAAACAGTGCATAGAGAGCTTCATGGAATGGTTTTCCATGGCTGAGCAGCTGCATGCAAGCCTTGCATCACAAGTACAATGCAAAGTGTGGGATGCAATGGTGTACATACCCAGCCACTAAACTCTAGAGCAGTTGAGTGACCAATCATGCTTTCCTGTCTGACAAATTGATGGACAAGTCTAGGTTTGGCGGTTAGCAAGAGAACAGTACTTGTCTGACTACATTGTGCCAAGTGTATTTTTTTATTTTTTATTTAACCTTTATTTAACCAGGTAAAAGACCCATTGAGGTCAAGACCTCTTTCACAAGGGCGACCTGGCCAAGAGAGGCAGCAACACATGTCACAGTAGACAAAACAGACAGAGTACAGCAACAGAGATTAAAATACAAACAATAAAATGCAGGAGTTATTTTAAGAAACAATTTAAGAACACAGGCACTGTTGGATGGATTCACATTGTCGGTTTCTCAGGGTAGAGCAGAAGACTTCCAAAGAAACAAGTTCAGTCAGTTTCAGTTCAGATTGGAGGGCATTCCAAGTAGAGGGGGCAGAGTAACGAAAAGCTTTTTTCCCTGTTTCAGTTCGTACACGTGGAACAGCAAGATACAAGATGTCATTTGACCGTAAAGCATAATGGCTTTCATGTCTCCTAAGAAAAGTGCTTAAATAGCAAGGACCCAGGCCAAGAAGAGCTTTATAAACCAGAGTTATCCAGTGCGTATGTCGCCGTATATCCAAAGAGGACATGCCAGCTTTAGCATACAGTTCACAATGGTGGGTGAGGCGACTACAACCTGTGATAAACCTCAGAGCACAGTGATAGACAGGAGTCAAGGACTGAAGGCAGGTGGTTGAAGCAGACATATATACAACATCACCATAATCAAGAACAGGCAAAAAAGTAGCCAACACCAAAAGCTTCCTAGCTCTGAGAGAGAAACACGACTTGTTCCTATAGAAGAAACCAAGTTTCGCCCTAAGTTTAGAAAGTAGATTTTTCACATGCACTTTGAAAGAAAGGTCTCCATCAATAGTTAATCCAAGGTACTTATAACTGGTAACCAGCTCTAGGGTTTTACCTTGGAAAGTTGTAATTGAGGGGATTTCCTCCAGGGGAACAGATGCCTTTGAAAAAAGCATTATTTTAGATTTATCAGCATTTAAAACCATTTTCAAGTTTGCCAGACGAGTCTGCACTACATCAAAAGCAGTTTGCAAGAATTCAAATGCCTGCGCAACTGAGTGTGAGCAGCAGTAAATTACAGAATCATCAGCATAAAGATGATGTGACGCATTTGACAAGTTTGCACACAAATCATTGATATAAATTGTGAAAAGAATGGGTCCTAAAACTGAGCCTTGTGGCACGCCTTTTGTGACCTCAAGAAAGGAAGAACTAACTCCAGCCATCTGAACACACTGTAACCTATTTACTAAATAGTCAGCAAACCAGGCGACTGCTTGTTTAGAAATTCCAATCTTAAAGAGAATTTTTAAAAGTAGATTGTGATCAACAGTGTCAAATGCCTTTGGTAGGTCAAGAAAAAGTGCAACACAAAACCTTTTTGAGTCCAAGGCCTCAAACACGTCATTAAGAACTTTAAGGGCAGCAGTAACGGTGTTATGCTGTTTCCTAAAACCTGACTGAAGAGGGTTTAGAATGTTGTTTGATTCTAAGAATTCCTTCAGTTGATCACAGACCAATTTCTCAAAGACTTTTGCCAGAATGCATAACTTAGAAATAGGTCTGTAGTTATTCACGTTTGAGGGGTCGCCCCCTTTTAGCAATGGGAGGACAAATGCAGATTTCCAAACTTTGGGAAGTGAGTTCATCCTAAGGCTTAGATTAAAAATACAGGTTAAGGGCTCGGCAATGAAATCAGCAGCTAGCTTCAGAAAAAAGGGATCTAAACTATCAGGGCCAGCTGACTTTTTGGAATCTAACTTTTTTAGTGCACTGCAAACCTCAGAAACAGACACAGGTTTAAAATCGAAAGAACATCCAGTAGGGAGGCGGTTATTAACTTCAGGTTCCATATTTAAAGAAGCAACATTAAAGCCACTTGTTAAAGAATCAAACACATACCCTGCAGTGATAAAATGCTCATTAAAATAATTTAGCATGGCACATTTATTGGTCAAGTTGGTCAAGTGTGTAACATTTGGTGGAAGGGGGGTTGTGTGGCGTTGCTTTTAGGAGCTGGTCTCAGCCCGAGTTCCACTGTAAGGAACTCTTCATGTTTCAGCACACCAAAACATTTTAGACAATTCCATGCTCCAAACTTTGTGGGAACAGGTCCATACAGAAATGGATGAGCGAGTTTGGTGTGGAAGAATTTGACTGGCCTGCGCAGAATCCTGACCTCAACCCGATAGATCACCCTTTGGGATGAATTAGAGTAGATACTACAAGCCAGGCCTACTTTTCCAACATCAGTGTCTGACACAAATGTGCTTCTGGAAGAAAGCTCAAAAATTTCCCTAAACACTTCTAAAACTTGTGGAAAGCCTCCCTGAAGTGTTGAAGCTGTTGTATCCGCAAATAGTGGGCCAACATCAAATAAAACGCTATGGATTAGAAATATGTGTATGAAGGCAGACAAGCAAACGCTTTTGGCAGTATAATGTATCCTTGAATTATGTGGGACTCTTCTTAAACATCCCAAAATAAAGCTATTCTAATGGTAATTCTTGTTACATTCAAGCATAGTTTTACTGAGTTACTTATTCATTTTCAGGATAAGATAATATTATTAAGACAAACAATTCTACATTTGTGGACTGAAACTATATTAATTTGGTTTTAAATTTTCTGTACTGATTCTGGCATCTGAGCCCTTGTAACAGTAAGAATGTGATATTTTCCTGTGAGGCTAAAATCCAACATTTTCAAACTCAATCCAACAACACCACTTGAAATCTATTTACTGAAGAAGCATCAGACCATAGTGCTCCCAGGGGGCTGCATCAAAACTGTGTCATGCAGCAATCACAGACAATTAGAAAACAGCTTTTAATTAAGACTGTTTTAATTAGAACAATCAAATGTTAATTAGTGATTTATGATTACATGAAGCATGATTAAAAACAGCTCAATAAATTAATTCCTGTCAAATGAATAAATTAATGAATGAATGAGAGGAGTCACTTAAATGCCTAAGTGTTCATGCTTTCTCTGAAATTGTTTAACAGTGAAAAGTTGAAAAATGTGTCCATTGTTGGAGAAGAGTGCAGCATATAGTGACTAAGAACCAAGATGTCTGTGTCAGAAATTTGTGGAGACCAAAGCAAGGCAAAAGCAAGGTGGAGAAGAGAGCTGAATTTATCTCTCTATCATAAACAGAAAATAAATGCAATTTGGTGGTTTGTCTGTATATTTGTACTGTATATGGACACACATCCAGCAGTAAACATGAACACGTCATTCCCTGAATTAAAGTTTAAATTCACCAGATTAATCTTTACATCATTAGAAGCAGTTTAATTATAACTTTAACACTAAACAATCTTATTGTATGTGTCATGTGATGGGCTGACCAAGACAGCACTAACCTGCCACAACAGAGGGTCTGTTCTATATATTTCACCAGTCCATCTGACAACAGCCCATAGAAAGTGTTTGGAAGGGCAGGACCTTTCACAGACATATCCAGCAGATAAACGGACAACTGTTTTGACAATTAGATTATGGACCAGTTCGATAATGTCGTAACGCTACTGCTGTGGTGCAAATATAAGATGTGAGCCACTTCTCAGAACCAACTCCTATTAAAAATGTGTGTGGAGTGAGGCAAAAATATCCTTTCTCACAATAAATGATTTCGGTGTGTCTTCCACATTTGATAAAAAAAATTGTAAATAAAGCTGTTTGAATCCGTGCTAACTCTTCCTGCTGTTCTCACACTTCTACTTCTTCCTGCTTTAATGGGCCCTGATTTGGCAGTGCCAATCAGGGCCACTCAAAATCTTTGTTGACTGGAGCTTGTCAAGTTGGATCTGACTGATTACAGATATTAAATCAGGTTACAGTGTGGTTACAGTCAGGCTACCAAAGTGTAATTTACTGTTTAACCAGATTTGTAGGCATGTTATGTTTCACTGTGAACAAAAATATGTCATTTTTTAAAGACAATGATGCAACATTTTGTTAATCTTTGGTAACCTGGTTGATGAGCACTGAGCCACTTGGTCCGTCAGTGAATGCTGTTCAGCTCCACTCCATATCAGTTTGGTTATGGTCAGCTTTGCAGGACACACATAACCACCTTTGTTGCCACAAATCAACAACAACAAAAAAAAGAATTTTAATGTTAATGTTTCAAAAGCAGCAGACTTGATCATCCTCTGGGCAGATTGTGAAAGATTTATATATTTTTAAACACTTCATTTTAATTAATTTTATGCTAATATTAATCAAATAGGACTGGGCCATTACAGCACAAAACTGCAAAATAAAATGAATGTTTAAAAAGACACAAGTACTGGGCACAAGCATGTAAGTACATTCAGGTCTGGGGGAGATAAAAAGGAAAAGAAAAGAAAATAAATAATCTTGTATTTCTTATAATCCTATTTTCCCAAACACTCATCTTCTTTCTCTGCATTGAGCCATGACTTAAGCGTCATTTTCTCCATACTTTGGATTGAATTTATATGAATTAGGAGCAGGAACACCACATCAGCTCAGACTGTTGATTACAGAACAGAACACACACACTGTCAGCACAGTACACACATTGTATTTGAAGCACTTCCCTCTGCACTTGGATACAACATTCTGATGTTACGGTGTGATTAGTTACCATGTTAAGTGGTGACTTTTTGCAAACTTAATTCTTAAAGGTGCAGTGTGTAGAATTTGGCATTTTAGCGACATCTCGGGCTCTAATTTCGTGGCGCACCCCGCGCAGTGTTAATTTCGTCCGGCGCACCGCCTTGCGCTGCCAATTTGACAATTTGGTAGACCGTCTGCGCAGAGGTGGGTGTGACAGCGCACCAAGGGGAGGTGATGGCGCACCAAGGGGAGGTGTCGGCAGATTCGAGTGGCGCAGTGACAATTTCGTGCCAAAAACAGTGCAGAAAGTGTGCTGAAAGCTCGGCAGCTGCAACCTGGTCTAACCTCAGCGCAGGGCGGAGCGCACCCTCCGCAGCTGTAATTTGGTGACAAGCGCACATGTGCGCATGCCTCAGAGGCAGGTTTCCAAAGTGTCAGGCACATTTTAATGCAATAAACATTCACAGCAATCACTATTTAATGTAACAGTCTGAACCAGCATATACATTGGTTTCTATATCAACCTTCCCGCCACATCTGATGTCGGATTAAAGCCGTTTGTCATAATGGAAACTTAAACTGACTGCAGCTGGATGTTTGATGCACATCTTACAAGTCAACAATAAACAGCCTTAACATCTGATACTGAGTATATATCTGGCTTCTCTCATTTCATTAAATTCAAAGAAAAAAAGTGAAAAAAAGACGAAGAAAAAGGAGAGAAAATAAATGTATGTCACTCAGGATTTACCTGTTATTTCCCATATTCCTCTATTTTAGTCTTTATTTTTAAAGTGCTCTAAAAAGATGGAGAGCATTATTGCAAGGAGGATGAGGAGGAGACACCGGGAGAGTATACAGTTTATCACTAAAGGCTCTGCTATTTGGCGATGACAAACCAGGAGTGCAGGTGGATCACAAGCATTATGAATGGATAAGCTAGCTGTGGTGTAACTGTCTCTTATTTTTTTTACTCCTATTAATGACAAAGGAACAGATTACATCTGTCCCGGGAGCTGGCCCACACGGTGACGCGCCCCGCTGTCCATTCTCCTGCTGAAGGGACAGCGTCTCCACCAGTGGCGATTGCTCTAAGACTGCAAGGGAAGCTCAGCTTCCCCTAAAATGTCCCCCAAAAAAGTGGTGATATGTACTGCTGTGTGTACATTTCATTGACTAAATATGCGCTAGAATACCTTAATCTTTTGTTCACAATCAGCTACTTATCACAGTGGTCAGCTTCTGCGTGATGATTGGATGATCTGTCTGAGGCCGAATCCCTTTTTGATTGACAGTGAAATGAGCCAATGAGCGATCTTGAAGTATCATCCTTTACTGCAGCATCTTCTAAGTTTTACATTCAGTTGTTCTGGACTGATCCGGAGGCTTTATCGATCTCCAGTGACTTTATCTTTCTTAAAAACGACTAGCGTTGTGTTTGAAGACTCTCTCCTGCCACTTTTCTTTTCACCAACGAGCAGATGCGGATCTTCTCTCCCTTTCACTCACACTCACAGCCAGTCAATAGTCTCACGTAGCTGCTCCAGCTGCTAGCAAGCTGCACATCATGGCAGATAGTATGAATGTTGTGGACCAGATTTTTGTGAAGCCATTTGATAGTTTTCCTTACAAAGAGAAAATTAGAGTAAAACAGCAGGGCAGATCAACTCCTAAGATTGATTTAGTGCAAAAGTTGGGGAAAAGAAACAGGTCTTTTCAGCATTCCTGTTATGACAAGGTGAGCTGGCTCACTGGAAGTGCTGTCACAAAATGTGTTGTCTGGTCAAAAGTGAGTTTTGGGGAATAAAATCCCTGGAAAAGACACCAAACGGGGTCACAGATCATTTAGATAAATAAACAAAATTATGATGTAGGCCGGAAAAAAAATGAGCTTCCCCTCCTTGACTGACCAGCAGCCGCCACTGGTCTCCACTGCTGGGTCTTTCCAGCACACTATTTCCGCTGTGGTGGGGATAATTCAGACCAATCAGACGCTGCGCCTCAGCCGCAGCGCATTTAAAGGCGAGGAGAGGCGCTCATTTGATTGGTGAAGACAGCGATCGGCTGTGTTCATCCCACTCACGTCTATTCTCCTCCTATTCTGGCATTTGCGAGGAGAGGCAGAGACGTGGACGTGGACGCACAACCTCTGCGCCCCTGTGCACCATGAGTGCGCCTCTCTTGGCACTGCAGGGAACTTGCAAAGTGCGCAGGTCACACCCAGTCCACGCGGCGAAGGCGCTTGCGCCTGGTCTACGAAATTAGAGCCCCTAGCGTTCAGATTCTAGAATGAACCTAACCGTAGCCAAAACGTCACGCCGCTGAGCAATGGAATCCTGTGAAGACCAATAAGGATCCTGAACACAGCACACAATTCATGTTGTGTGTGTGTTTATACACACAGTCTGAATCCCTAGGACAGAGTAACAACTTTCTATGCATCCACTGCCATTTGTCCGTAAAAACCACCCGTAGACAACACGGCAGATCAATATGTCAGCCTACACGAAACAGCGGCCTGGGGTAATGTAATTTTTTTTAAAAAGATTTTTCTAAGTAAATAAAAATAAAACAAACGTTTTATGGGGATGGTTGTACTCCTATTTTGACGGACTTTACATACAAATAGAAACATATATCTCCTATATTCACCGTTTCTGTTTGGCGAAATGCGGTGGATGTATAAAATACCACATTCTACACACTGCACCTTTAAATGTCATTGTTACAGCAGCTGTTAAGAACAGAGAAGACCCTTTAAACCATTTTGTTCCATTTTTTCTAAATATTCACAGCAGATTTGTATTTAATGTGATACTAAGTACACCACTCACTAATACTGTGTTTGATTTGATCTTGGAAGTCAAAACATTCAAGCAAATTAGATTTGCCATTGATAATACCCCCTTACGTCAGAATTCCAATTCACAAGGTCAGACAATCACCAGTCACCTCAAGTTTGGCAACTTGTAACTAGAACAGACTAACCCAACATCCGAGTTGCAGAGTTAATGGAATTCACCTTCAACTGAAAGTCTCCAGATTACATGATCACTGGCTGAAACAATACACCAATCACCTTCCATGTAGTTCCTCAGGGAAACAAGTCCATGCTTCTGCTTTTTTCTGCTTAGTGGTGAGTTATATTTATCATTCTCAACATGTGTGTTTGTTGTCCCAGCCCTAAACCATGTTAGCTGGTCTGTGACTATGTTGACTTATATATAACTGTGTGGATGAAAAAGACGTTGGGCATCACTAGACTAGAAATAGTGTTAATACAACAAGCAAATGTATTTGTTAAAACCAAAACAACCAGATCAGTACTTTTAGCAATAAATCCTGTGGGTCATTTTTTTCCCCTTTGCTTCTCTTGCCATGATGTAACCAGAGACACCCCTTATTAAATTTAGCAGGGGAACCCGACCACACCACGGTCCACATGGCCTGGTCTTGCTGCTGTGGCATGGTTATACCCACCACAAATGCACACACACACACAAACACACAGTGGCGTCCTGCTGTGGTGTGGTTTGGGAGCTCTGCAGCCTGTTCTGCGGCCCGGTTAACTACAGGGCTTTTCTGTGTAAGGTTTATTTTTGTGGATGCTCCGCTCTCTCCATGTTCTCCTCGCACAATGGTCTCATTTACATGTGGCCAAAATCAAACACATGCTGACATGGATGCAGGCTTTCTCTTCATTGCTGGCTTTTTCAATGTATGGAGACTCTGGTTTTTAACCACAGGCTTGTCCTCGGACTCATTGAGAGGGGCCTTTATTCTCTGAAGCTGTGTTATTTTGGATCCCATCATAACATGTCTTTTGCATGACTGTAGGGAGATTACTGCTATTATTCAAAAGCCTTAAGCCAATTTTGGTCTGGTCTGTATTTCAAAAAGGATTTAGAATTAGATTGGTCTTTGTCTGTCTTTAAAAACTTGCATAAATAAAGCCTGAGCAGCTGCCCTGGTCAGATCTCTGGCTTACTACTTTTTCTGAATGGGCACATGTCAATCAGCCATGAGCACAACACCCCACCCTAATTATAAATCAAGCAGAGTACAAAATGTTTTGCCAGTGCAAGTAAAACCACCAGTTTGACTTGAACTTATTTCTATTTGAAATCAAGCGAGACATCTACAGAATTTGATTTGGTGACTTCTGAACACTTAACCCCTTGACGCCTAATAGTGCAAATTTGCATCATACCTCTTCCATTCAGATTGCATCCAAGATAGGATATGAGTTCCTCTAATTCTGGTTCATGGGTATTCAGTGCACTCCTAGGAACCTTTTTCTTGGGGGACCTTTCAAAATCGGAACTGCATCCGGCTGAAGCAAGGGGATACTTTCAGTTTTATCGCAGCTGCATATACACAGCCAAAAGAGAGGAATTGCCTTTTTTTAAACTAAGTAGCTATTTGATAAAAATACACACCAGCTTAATGATTGCTTCTACAGCTAAAATATTGGTATAGACTGCCTGTGATGGATGTTTTTTTAAGTAATTTGAAGTTTTGTGTTGGTAGCGAATTAGCGACAACAGACCAGGCTGTGTTGATGTTGAAAACAATACACACACACACACACACACAAGTACCCCCCCAAACACACACTACTCAAAGTGTAATGGCCATGAATGAGACTGCAGAGACAGCTGAACTGTATGTTGTTTGTTGCAGAAAATGCAATGAATCATATATCTGAGATGGGAAAATATATTATTACTATCTTACTGTCTGTTCCCTAATTGCCCATTGTCTCTAATTTGCATCATACCCAAGTCTTTATCGGTTCTGTTTGCTAGAGTAAAATAAACGATATCCACTTAATTTAGCATGTGCTTGAAAGTAAAAACAAAAAATATTTATTTTTATAGTGCAATTGTATATAATTCCGGCATCAAGGAGCTTAGTATGTCTTGTCTCCTTCTAAGAGTGAACATTCAATAAAAGGAGTGTAACAGTTTCTGTTTTTGTCATAAAACTTCACAGAGACTCACATTTAAGAGGAGAGAAAAGGGTAATCATGTTTATTTGTATATACCCCTGTCGTTGATATCCCTGGTTTACGCCAGAGGTCCCCAACCACTGGACTGCAAACCAGTACCAGGCTGTAGATCATATCAAGAACTACCCAAGCAGTAAGGATGAGGATGATCCTCTGAAGAGGAGCACCAGAAAAAAACAGACTACAAGAGTTTGCCAAGGAGGTCCAGGAAGGAAGCAAGAGATTGAGTGTGCGAGCAAGGGCACCAGAAAACAGGGCAATGATGGAAAGGAGTCTGAAGCTGTGAGCGATGAAGCTCCAGTTGATAACACATCAACGAAGAATGAAAATAAAAGAAATGGGAGTGTTTACAGACCAGACTTAGTCAGTGTGGTTATGGTCATGGTTTCCGTACATCAGACATGTTACAGATATCATCCTAGGCCACTGGGCCTAAAAACAAAAAATAATAGTTACCATGTGTTACATAACAGAGCTCAAATTAGTTTGATTGTTCACTCCGCTCTCTATCTTGTATTTAACCTCACATCTTTCACTGTCTCATTGCCAGATTGTTGCACATCCCTCCTCTCGTAGTTTTTGATGGGTGACAACAAGCAAATTTTGGAAAACTTAGTATCGTAGTTTTGTAGCCGGCTATATATCGCTACTTACAGCCCAGCGCTCTAAGACGTGTCTGAATAATTTAAATTTGCTCCATTTTTAATTGTCTTGTTTCCGAAGTTGAGTATCCAGGCCAGTCCAGCCCTGTCCAACCCGATCGTGAGGAATAGCATTTATAGATAACCTATTTTGATGCTATAAAACTCATCTTAAAGTGTACATTTCGATCAGGCATATATCTAAAAGTGAGACTTTTTTGTAATTACTCAGAAACTCCTCACAGTCCCTTTAAGACTCGTTTTTCAGCAATGTCTTGAATCTTAAAGAGTTCATTTGACATAATATGGTTAGATGATTACATGTAAGTAGTTGTTAAACTACAAGCACTTGCTGTATGTAAAATGAACAAAATAGAGGCAGTGAAAGTCTAACTTAAAAGCCCTATGCATTTATCTGAGGATATGGAAAAGCATAGTCATAGACAAAAACATAGCAAGCAAGTCACGTTAAACCTGGACGATGACAAGTCCCTCAAACAAAGCTCCACTTTCACCTGTTCAAACATTTAGCCTCTCATACTTTCAGCTCAACTGGCTATTAATGCAGTCTGTACTTACTCAACATCTTTAAATGTGCTGTACAGAAATCTGTCCGTTGACATCTGTCAGCACACACTGATCCCCTATTATCATCATCAACAGGTAAGAGAAAGATTTGGTCATGTAGGTAACAATAAACACCTACACAAGCAAACACACACACTTGTTCCTGCAGGTGTACATCGTTTAAATGAATCCGCACATTCACACGCAGGTAAACACACACACATTCCTCCCAGCACAGAGTACACACACATTACAAAACCCACCTATACTGGCTCGCACTCCTGGGCTGTTGGCATCGGGTCTTAAAAGCTCATTAGAAGCCATCAGAGCTTCAGTGACTCACAGTGCCCCGGGCGCCGCTGTTACCAAAGAGGCCTGGGCTCTGAAGCCCCCTTTTACCCAGAGGGAGCGCACTGAGGCCTGGGTTTAGGGGAGGTGAGGCTGTGGTGGCTCCGAGGATCTGGAAGGAGTAGAGACAGCTTTTTCTGTCCAAGCCACTGAAATGGAAAGAGACCAAGAGCTTTGATATGGCTTTGTGGGCAGAATTATCTCTGAGGGCGAGATTAAGATTCAAAGGCGGATAAAGTGTTGTTAATCATCATGTGTCTTCTCGACGTGTTGTGCTGAATGCTTACTCTGATCTAATGCACACACACTCTCACAGAGCTGCATCTATAGTGATAAATCTGAAAGTGTTCCTGTGGGGGAACTGGAAACTAATCAGACATTAGGTGTAAACAAACCCAGAGGGGGGTAGAAGTACACAGCAGCTAGGTATCACAGACTTTGAGGGTTTGATGAACAAATGATCAATGAATCCGTAAATGTACATACATCTATGTTGGCATACAGTACAAACACATATACAGGGAATTTTCTGTGCAAGGACAAGATGTATTCAGAGTATGACAGCAGCAGAAGGATGTAGGGTTGGAGGGATATAGGGTTGAGAGATATACAGGTTAGGGGTTAAGGGATCTAGGGATGTAGGGTGAGGGAAAGAAGGGTCTAGGGACAAAGGGATGTAGGGTGAGGTAAAGAAGGGTCTAAGGACAGAGGGATACAGGGTGAAGGAAAGAGGGGTGAATGGTTTTAGGGCAAGGGGATGCAGGGTTGAGGGATGTGGGAGTGGGGGCTTAGGGATCGAGGGATGTAGAGTGGGCAAGGAAGGATAATGGTTTTAGAAAGAAGGGATGTAGGGTTTAGGGCAATAGGGATAAATTGTTGGAGGGATGTAGGGTTGGGAGATATACAGATGTAGGGTTAAGGGATGAAGGGATGTAGGGTGACTGAAATAGGGATGAAAGTTTTATAAATGGGAAGATGAGGGATATGGGGTTTGAGGGTCTAGGGACAGAGAGATATAGGGTTAACTGATATTCAGGTGAAGGGTAAAGGGATCAAGGGATGTAGGGTGAGGGAAATAGGGGTGAAAGGCTTTAGGATAAGGTAATATAGGGTTGAGGGATATGGGAATAAAGGGTCTATGGACAGAAGGATGTAGGGTGAAGGAAAGAGGTATGAAACGTTTGTAGACTGTGGAAAAGCAAGGTTAAAGAACATGGGGATGAAGGGTATAGGAACAGAAGGATGTAGGGTTGGGATAGATATGGATCAAGGGTTAAGGGACCGAACGATGGGACATGGGGATGAATGGTTTAGGGGAGAAGGGATGTAGGGTTGGGAGACATACAGATGAACAGTTAGGGGATCAAGGAATGTAGGGTGTGGGATGAGGGATAAAGGGTGGAAGGGTCTAGGGACATAGGGATATAGGGTTGAGAGATATTCAGATGTAGGGGTAAGGGATAAAGGGATGGGGATGAGGTAAATCGGGGTGAAGGGCTTTAGGATGAGGGAATGTAGGGTTAAGGGATATGGGTATGAAGGTTCTAGGGTCAGTGGGTTGTAGGGTGGGGAAAATAGAAATGAATGGTTTATGGACTGGGAAGATGCAAGATTAAGGGATTCGGGGATGAATGTTTTAGAGGTCAAGGGATGTAGGGTTTGGAGACATACAGACGGGGTTAGGGGATCAAGGAATTATAAGCTTATTGAAAGAGGAATGAAGAGTTTAAAGATGGAGGATATAGGGTTAGGGGATATGGGGATGAAGGGTTTGGGGATGGAGGGAAGAAGGTTTGGGAGATATACAGAAGAGGAGTCAAGGGATCAAGGGATGTAGGGTGTGGGATGAGGGATAAAGGGTGGAAGGGTCTAGGGACATAGGGATATAGGGTTGAGAGATATTCAGATGTAGGGGTAAGGGATAAAGGGATGGGGATGAGGTAAATCGGGGTGAAGGGCTTTAGGATGAGGGAATGTAGGGTTAAGGGATATGGGTATGAAGGTTCTAGGGTCAGTGGGTTGTAGGGTGGGGAAAATAGAAATGAATGGTTTATGGACTGGGAAGATGCAAGGTTAAGGGATTCGGGGATGAATGTTTTAGAGGTCAAGGGATGTAGGGTTGGGAGACATACAGACAGGGGTTAGGGGATCAAGGAATTATAAGCTTATTGAAAGAGGAATGAAGAGTTTAAAGATGGAGGATGTAGGGTTAGGGGATATGGGGATGAAGGGTTTAGGGATGGAGGGAAGAAGGTTTGGGAGATATATAGAAGAGGAGTCAAGGGATCAAGGGATGTACATTCAGGAATGGGGGACGAATGGTTAATAGATGGGGGATGTAGGGTTGAGGGATATAGGGATAAAAAGTTTAGGGATGGAGGGAAATAAAGTGATGATTTGAGGATCTGTTCAGGAATGTTTGCTTGAAGATAATGGACCGATGTTTAATTGTTTGATAGGTGAAAGAGTGAGGGGTGAAGGGGTGACAGTCCAGGGATTTGGAGATGTAGGGTTGAGGAGTACAGTGAGAAATGGTTTAGTGATGGACAGATGTAGAGTAAAGGGATTTACAAATAGATGGATGCAGGGTTGAGGGATTTATAAATTAAGGGTTAAGGAATCAAGGGAAGCAGGTTTTATAGATATAAGAATGAAAGGGTTAGGTATGGAGAGATGTAGGGTAGAGGATTATAGGGGTGAATGGTTTAGTGATGGAATGATGTAGGGTTGAGGGATATAAGGATTAAAGATTTAGAGATGCAGGTATGTAGGATTTAGTGATATAAGAATGAAGAATGTAGGGATGAAGAAAGTATGGATGAATAGCTACTTAAGGAATGGACTGCTGAGGGGCGAAGACTAGTGGGCTAACAGGTTAGAAAAAAAAAGAACATCTCACAATTTCTTTAGATGTTTTTTTTATATCTGCAAAAATGATTAATCGTGGTTGAGGGGCCCCTTATTAATTGCCATCAAGGGCACAAACAGACTCCAGAATTGCCACTGTGAAAGAGTGAGAAAATTTGTCCAGGAAAACAAAACTAAAACAATAGATACATTTTAAAAAAAACCTTTCAAGACATTTGTGACATCTGTTGAACTGTCTTACATTTTTTTAGAATCAAAGAGGATTTGATGAGGGGACTTTCCTTTACAGTTTTATTGAAACAACAATCATTTGCATTACCATTGTTCAGATCATAAAGAGAGACTTCTGCTCCAACAGTATTTTTCATATGAGCCTGTGGTTTGTCTTGATAAGATAATAAAGCATAGTGTTTGCCATTGGAGCGGTTATTTTGTTAATGCTGGGGGAGCTTGTTTGTGTTGCTGGCTGAAAGGCTTATGGAGGGCTGCTGCACAAATCCAGCTCTGGCTGACTGCGTCACAGTCCGACCACAAGGAATGGGACCAAATATTGACATCCAGTTTTGAAAGCCAGAGCCGCTATAAAGCTCACATGTTGACCGTTGGACTGCTGGTGATTTAGTGTTCCTGCATCCACTGAGCTCCACCCAGGGGGCTGCTTGCCCAGCCTACCCAGCAGCCACTGCTACATCACTGTCTGAATCTCAGTTCAGCCAATCAGCACTGTTGAAACATAGCGAACATGATCAGTATAGATGTTCATTAAACAGAGAAAATGCTGCAGCACGGTTTTGATCACTTTATTTTGAGCAGACATTTATCAAAAATATGTAATATTTGACAGACATGTTTCTTGGCTTTGGATTTTACCTTTAAATCTATAACCAGGAAGCCTAACCACAACTTTATCCTTCAAATAATCCTCAAGAGAATGTAATGATAACACTTCAAGTGAATATTGTAGGGATTAATGTCTATAAGTCAGACATGGTGGTCTTCACAAACAGCCTCTATTTCCTGGAAAGCTTTGTACCCATGCAGGGAAGCTTAGGCACAATGCGTAACACAGGACAAGGTACAAGTTACAGGCTCAACTGCTTTGTTAAATATAGAGCCTAAAAACACAAGACTGTTAGCTGGAGGTACACTTCCTTTGAAAAACATAAATGTGGACACATGAAGGCCACCGTGTTTCCTTGGTGCTTTAGTTGTGCACATTGTCCAAAAATCAGCACCACATGGATGCAAGTTGCTGTCAACACATAACTGGTAGGATTAGTGTAGAGGCAAAGGAGACACCTGCAGGATGCAAAATGCTTATTTGTACAATCCACACAAACAAATTTGAATAGTGGACATTTAGAAACATACAGCATCTTAAGGAGATAGACAGCATCAGACACTCTGTCATCAGTGTGAGCAGGTGATATTTCTATCTCTCCTAGTTTGACAAAATCATTGACAAGCCTTGCTACCTCTCCAAAACAGGATCACCTGTAACAGCGAAACTGCGAGTAAACTTTTTTCACTTGCAGACTGACGCTAGAGGGATCCAGAACCCTGATTTGCTTGTTATGAACACAACTGACATATTCAATTACCTGTTGAATATGCTTTTGAAAGGTCCAGCACATTTCCAACACACTAATGGGCTGTTGTGCATGTGGACTTGTGAAATACATCTAATGGTCTATCTAGAGCTGGGCAATATATTGATTAAATTGATAAATTCAAATTATTTTCTGCACAAGATTTAAAAATCGAAAATCAGTTTTTTTCTTGTGTTACTCTCACTCATTTAGTATATATATCTATATATATATATATGTATATATATATATATATATATATATATATATATATATATATATATATATATATATATATATATATATATATATATATATATATATATGTGTGTGTGTGTGTGTGTGTGTGTGTGTGTGTGTGTGTGTGTATATATATATATATATATATATATATATATATATATATATATATTGCAATATTTGACATAAAGATATTAATATTTAAAATGTAAAGTTTTTCTTATGGTTGGCCTTTTCAGGTTTTGCACATATACACACTTAGGCTGGTATTTGTTCTTTAAATTAGATTATATTAATTAGAGAGTTCGTGTTACAATCTTTAAAAATAGCTCAGCATTCAGTGTTTATGTAGACAAATAAGCCTAAAATCACATCATACGTTAAACACAAGAGGGTAATCTGTTCAGTTTTGGAATATATTTATGCCATAAAGGCAAAAATGGATTTATTTTAGTTTGCTTTAAGTTTTTTTGAAGGAGAAAAATCTATTTAAATCATGAATCTAACTTTGTGGAAAATCATTGGGATTCTATTTTTAGGTCGTAGTTCCCAGCCCTACGTCCACCTGTGTGTCAGGTTACCCTGCTTCATTCTGAAACAGAGCTGGTGAGTGAGAGCACGCTCCATTGGTCAGCACAAACCTATACAGAGGGTTGCTGTGGACAGGGGCTCTTGGAAGTTGTGGCTAAAACTGAAGCTGGGTCCTAAATCTTATTTATCATCTAATCTGCACACAGCCGTTCAGAGCCCCTCACTTTTACATGTGCATGTTGTTGTATCTGTGGATGTACTGTTAAATTTGTGGTTCCCGTGAATCATACAGTACATCAATGTTTTCAAAAATCCATCTTTTATTTGCTTTTCAGTGTCAGACTCCCAGGTTTAAATATAGCGACTCTGTTGAACGGCTTCCAAAAGGTACATTTTCAGGGTTGGACAAACATCCATTAAATGTGGATGGAAGCCAGAGAAACAGAAAAAAGACATTTTCGAGTGTATCATGATGTAGTCATGCTTTCTCTCTCTCTGAGTGAGAGTGGAGTCAAGGTTGCTGAACCTCCACAGTTTTCTTTGCATTAAAGAAATCAATGCTATATGTGCAGGGATGCTCTCAGCTGTATTATCATGTGTTTGTGTCCCTCAAATCACACTGACAGATGTGCACTTCATTTATAAACCTTTTCTGCTTCTGCTCTTGCAGGATTGTCATTTCATATTGCAAATAAATGGTGGGTCAGACGTGTAACAAGGTGCAATTATGAGGCAGTTTTCTTCATCCACATGTTCCATCACAGACATAGTGCTGGTCCTCTGCTGTAAATGTGCAGGAGTTCTCTATAGAGAGTTGCTTTTCATCCTCTCTTCCCTGCTGCGTCTTCCAAATGAAACTTGTAATTGTGAGCTGCTTCTTTTTCGAAAGCAGCAGCTGGAAAATGACCGCACACACATAAAAAACACACACGTCAGTACGTATGCATGTGTGTGCAGGCATGCATGTGTACACAGAGAATCCTCATTTTCTGCTTACAAAAGCCCTGAATCCTCTGAGGCTTACACAGGCTTGTTGGGTTTTTGTCTGGCTTCTTCAGAGAGTCTTCTGCCCGCTCAGATTTTTCTTTAAACTTTCAAAATAACAGATTGTGGTCCGTGCAGGCTTCCATGCGAGCTTCTTTTCTTTTTGGACGATAGGGGCAGAGGGTGGGGCATGCAGCTGTGTCAATAGGCTACCGAGTCCTAAAGCAGCCTCAAAACCCTGCAAAACTGCCTTTCATGTCGGCCCCCTGGCGAAAAGATAGGCCTGTTTTTACTTTACTCTTTGTGAAAAGTCTTACACCTGTGATTGGGGGAGGGAGAGGTGCACGGCTCAGTGTGAGGGTGTGTGTGTGCCCGTACCTGTTTAGTGATGAGTAGCACCTGTTGTGCCAGTGGACCCGGTGAACCTGGAAAAGTCATAACAGTCAGTCTTTAAGCTTAAAAGGTTTAATTGCCAACAAAGTGGTCATGGATTTATTTTTTTTTAACCGTTAAGGGAGAACGCAGGGATGACATATTATTGTAGGCCAACCAGGAAGTTAGCATCTGTCTGGTTAAAAGCTTATAGGATTATCTTAATGGTGTTCTTGGATTAGTGCTGATAATAAGGTCTGGAGTGAACAAAAAAACTAAAGAAAATTACACATTACATTCACACAGATCAAGTTTTCATGATTTTTTTTATAGTTAAAACACAATCAGCAAGCGTACTCAGTCATTATCAAGCTATATGAAACTACAAGGTGATCTAACATAAAAGCAGTGACCACATTTTATTGCCCATGTTTGATAATTTTTTCTTAATCTAATGACCTGATCAAGTTGGTGTCCATAGCTGTGGCTCTGGTATATGTCTTGCTGTTTTTAAAAAACAACCAATGCTGATTGCATTAAGGGTCTGTGTACTTTTCGGCCATTCATTTTCCGTGTTGATATGGGTAAACGGAAAACGGGAAACCATCCGATTTTCCGATTTCCGTTTGGATGAAGGGAAACGAAAAACGGGAAACGACTCGTTTCCCGTTTTTCGTTCGGTAATCGAAAATCAAAAAACGGAAAATGAGCCTTTATCTGATATCTATCATGGGTTTATTATTCACAAGTTGGGATATAAAATACGGCCGTAATTCCTTTCCTGAAGCTTGCTTTGCCTTCACCCGGAAGCACTTCCTACTTCTGCATTGCCGATTGTAAGTTGTTTTGAGATAACACTCGTTGTGAACTGGTGGTATACAAATAAAGATTGATTCATAACACATTGCAGCACCGAGGCTTACCTTGTTGTAATGTGTAACTGCCCATCTGGTAATATGTGGTTAGAATGTAGTTTGACAATTGAAATGGCTATTTATTAATACATGGTAATAACAAATACATTTATTCGGATCTAAATACAGTTTACAGAACTAGCATTATATTTCATTAATGTCTACAGTGAAAGAAGGCCACACAGTAAAAGAAAATAGATATATAGTGAGAATTTGAAACTCAACTTATAGAAAACAATTATGATTAAGGATTACGCTTCAAAATGGGCTTAAAGTGGAATGTGTATGTTCCCTAGGAACCAAAATGTTCTATTCAAGTGTTGCTTTATCGACCAATTTGAGTGAGGGACCCAGAATGAATGGGCTGAGCTGCAATGTCTTACACACGTCTGTGAAACTGTTAATAAACAATTACCCAGTTGGGTTAAAAGCATAAATTCTGTAATTATTGGACTAAGAAAGAGACAGGATTTTACACAACAGGGAGAAGAAGCAGCAGCGCAGAAGAACGAAGTGCTTCTGGGTGAAGGCACAGGGCAAAGGGCTGTGGCCAGGATTCGAACCTATTGCTGCTGCTGGGGTTTGGAAGTCCCCATACATGGGCGAACGCTCTACCAACTGAGCTAATGTCCACCCTCGTTTTCTGGTTTTGGATTTTTCATAACCAAACAAAAAACGGGAAACGAGTCGTTTCCCGTTTTTTGTTTCCCTTCATCCAAACGGAAATCGGAAAATCGAATGGTTTCCCGTTTTCCGTTTACCCATATCAACACGAAAAACGAATGGCCGAAAAGTACACGGACCATTAAGGTCCCCTGTCATATATTTGTGGTCCTTGTCCTCAGTTGGTTAGCAACCATCTTTACACAAGGAAACACAGTAATGTTTAAAATTCAAAAGCAGGGCTATATCATATATTCAGTATTTATGTTCCTAAATGAAACATGCAAATCTGGTTTACATGTGTTTATCACAGGTATTTCAGGTATTTATCCAAAGGTTATTTTAAATCCCCATAGACTGTGGGACTTGGAAACCAGAGGTGCTGAAATGTAGTTTTGTTCTCAAACCTGAAACACTCTATCATTGCTTGGTTTGTGTACAAAAGTTGAAAGTTCAATGTGAAATAGCTAAATAAATCAAAACACAGCCAAACATGCGTTATATACCATGGATGGATGGATGGAACATCAACAGAAATGACATCATTTAACATAACTTCCCACCTTTAGACTTGTTTTAAACCCATTTTAGATGCCGCTATGTTAATAAACATCATTCCTCTCCTAATTATATTTATCAGATACTTACTTTAATAATAGATTAATCGTTCTATCCATGGTTGTATTGACTATACATCAATAGTAACTAACCTTACAACCACATAGATAAGATATCCCTCTTGAAACTGATATGCCACATCCCATGGGACTTACCTTCAATAGATTTATATTCAACAAATATGGTGCAATGTAAATAATAAAGATAAACTGATTGCATCTATATTCAGCAGACACAAATGTGACTTTGGTCCCTTTGTCTCCACCTGGAAGGATACATCTCTGGATGTATGTATGTGAGTATACAAATTTACAATATTTACCTCCGCCAAGGAGGTTATGTTTTCTGGAGAGTTTGTTTGTCCGTCTGTCCGTCTATGAACAAAATAACTCAAAAGTAGTGGATTTTGATGAAAATTTCAGGAAATGTTCGGCATGGGAAAAGGAAGAACTGATTCGATTTCGGTGTTGATCTGGATCAGCGTCTGGCCGTCATGGGGAAAAATGTGATTTCTGTGAATAACTACTGAACTAAAATAGATATCATTATGAATCCAATTGCTAATGGTATGTTTTCATGGTCAAGGAATCTAAATATTTACATGAAATAAAGGTAGGACTAATGTTTATGGTCAAAATCACAATATAGCTGAGGACTGCGGAGCTGGCGGAGGAGTGCTTTTCTAGTTATTATATATATTTATATCAATGCATATACAGTATGTACATCAATAAAATGAAGAGAATGCCATCAGCCTGCCCTAGTGTAAAGTGCCTTAAGATAACACTTATACAAAAAAGAAGAAGACTGAGATTGATTTATTAATTAAAAAGATAGACAATAGTTAGATGGACAGATAAGTTTTACATGCACTTTTGTGTGTTTTCCTCGTGGTAACTTCTGTATGAAATATGACAGAGTTTCTACTCCTAACACATTTCAGATGTCTGGATCAACAAACTGCAAAACATCCAATGTGCATCCTGTGGCTCAGTGCTGGTCTAGAGATGTTAAATGTGGGGCCAGGCTGGGGTGCAGACTAAGACAGGGGCTGAACATTTAAATACAGAGTTAAAATTAACCTTTGAAAGTTCAGTCTCTGTCCTCTGTAATAAATATATAACGATCTAAAGGAATACAAATGTTCCAATTAAGCAAATTCCTGATGGATAATAAGTGAAGCAACACTACACTTCGCCCAGGGTTTGGTAATTACCTTGATTTTTCAGTCAAGGGTTTTGGTTCAGTATGATTTCAAGAGCCTTGACCATTAGTGTGTTTATTAAAAAGACTACATGTTCCATTCTGAGGCATTTCAAAAAATTTTACCAGAGTGACAAGTGGTGATGGGGGGAAGGCTACTTTTTACACTCCTTAAACATTCATTCATTTTCTATACCCGGCTATCCCTTTCGGGGTTGCGGGGGGCTGGAGCCTATCCCAGCTATCATCGGGCGAGAGGCGGGGTACACCCTGAACCAGTCGCCAGTCGATCGCAGGGCCACATAGAGAGACAGACAACCATTCACACTCACACACCCATACCTAAGGGCAATTTAGAGTCACCACTTAACCTAATGAGCATGTTTTTGGTCTGTGGGAGGAAGCCAGAGTGCCCGGAGGGAACCCACACATGCACGGGAAGAACATGCAAACTTCACACAGAAAGGCCCTCCCGACCCAGGAATTGAACCAGGAACCTTCTTGCTGTGAGGGACGCGCTCTACCAGCTGCGCCACTCCTGAAAGAATACCTTTTATTTACAAAAAAAAATAAAAATACATGCTTTGGTTACAACTATTTTCTTTGCCTTAACTCCCCTTACAGCAGAGGCACTGACCCAAACACAGAGGCGATACATTAAACATTTTTAAAACCATCATGAGAAGGACTATCCTCTAAATACACATTAACTTTACTGAAGTTCTTTCCTGCCAAAGAACCCTTTGGTTTTTCAGCCATTAGGTCCCAGTATCAGGGTCTAAGGTGATAACTCAAGTTTTCTGGATGGAAATAAGAGCACTGAATAATTATGGGCTCTTTGAAATTTGGTGCAGTAGCTTCAACTGCTCAGCAGAAACAGATTTGATCTTGAGCCGCTGTTGCTGCCAGAGCTTCTTTGCCGATCATGTGACTAACAACTTTCAATTGAAAGCTTCCGTCTGTCTCTGGATCTATTTCATATTTCATGCTGGGTACTTGTGATGGAGCAAATTATTCTCTCATTTGTTACATGCTCTGTCACCAAGATCTCATTTGGTTTTTGTGACTCCATTTCATGTTGGGATTGTTTTTCTTCCCTTTCCCAAACTGGGGGTCAAATAAGGAATCACATAGCAGCTAATTACATCATCTTTTCAACTGCTGTGACTGCGACTGACCCAGGAACAGTACTTACATACAGTCTGTTCAGATGAAAATACTGAAGGTTAAGGTCCTAAGACAGACTTAACAAAAGTTTTCATTGCCTGGACATAATAAACATAAAGAGAAACAACTTCATATTAAAAAGAATAGGTGTCCTGGCTCAGGTCAGAACCTTTAATTTGGCACAGTTCAAATCCAGCTGGACTGGCTGGAAATGAATACAAAGTTCATTTCATGCCCCGTCTCTTGGCTTAAAGAGGCGAGACTGAAGAGGCCGCTGTGATAATTGTGCTTCTGAATCGGCGTGAACAAAACATATTTTTTACAAGAGGAGGGCTGAGAGAACAACCAGACATGCTGACACAACCTTTCACACACACTATACCAACATTAACTACACAAACACAACATGTCAGTTTTGGATTCACAATTAAAATTCACAAACGTGCAAAGTGATAACAGCCATCCACTTAAAACAGCTTAACAGCTTCGGAGCGGTAGGGATCTGTTGTTTTGACATCTAATATAACTTAACACCACACAAAGTAAACACATGATGAAGACTAAATAACATGCTGATCCCTCTTTGTATTTAGTTAGGGTTGGTTGAGGCTTGGACCCGCCCATAGTTCAGCTGCAACAAGCTTAGTCTGCCACAACACTCTATTTTTCTTTTTTTATGCTTCTGTACTCATCTCTGGTTTTCATCTTGTCAGCTGCTCTGACTTGTTGGCGTGGGCAGATGTGCTGTGGACCTGCATAGCTTAAGTTTCTACAACTGTTATTTTGCCCTATTTTTTTTAAACCCTATTCCATTTTCTTTACATTACTAACATCAGAATGATCAATCTATTAAAATGCACAGTAGTTCCTGGAAATGTCACACAAATACTACTGTAGCCATGACGACTAACATGGACGACCTGCTGCTGTGGACCTACCTGGTACAAGCTGCTTTATCCTTTAGCAACAACATTAGAAACAGCATCACTTAAAGGGATATGCTAACTTTTTTCTGTTTATGTCTTGCCTCACTCCTAAGTCATTGATAAACAGATAGACACCATTCTTTGGACTGCTTTGCATGCAGTAACAAGGAAGAAATGGGCAGAGCTTGCCCACTGCTAATAAGCTTTGCTCAAACACTGGGAGTCAATGGGTAGCATTAGCCTGTTGTCAGATAATCTCTTTAGCAACTCTAAACAGTCCTGTGTGCTTGTTGTAACTCATTTTTTATCATTGTGTTACATTATCTACACTAAGATTAGCACTTTATGTAATTTTAGATAAATATACATGAAACTCCACTGCAGAAGTGCTTGTTGACCTACTTACAAAGTTGGCGTATCCTTTTAAAAGACCTTTAAGTTTTTTAATCTATTAAATAAAATTCAGCTCAATATTAATGAATGATTCAATATGAAGCAACACCAGTTCTCTCCACATTATAATCATTACAGTTGTTAATATTAATGTTAAAACGGTCTCTCTATTAATAATTTGATTGATTATACCTCCATAACAGCTACCTTTAAAACCAAAATGACAGAAAGACCCCCTTGAAAACAAGATGCTGCATCTTAATTGGCTATTTAATAACACATCATTTTTTTAAAGTCAGATGTGATGGAAAGTTATGGATTGGGCATCCATAAATTTGTCTCTATCAAGAGTTCTCCCTCTGTTTTTTCCAACAATATGGTGGATGGCAGTTCAAGGTGAATCTGGTTCTGCTCAAGATTATCTGCTTCTACACATTTTTTTTCTTTCTACTGTAACCACTGCCATGTGTGACCGAGTGCTATACTCATATAAACTTGCAATGCAGCTTGATCTGCCTGATTTAATGTGTTTAATCAGACATTCATTTTCCTAAGCTCTGATCTTCAACGACTGTGCTCGGCCAAAAGCACCATGGCTCCACCTGCATGTTTTAGAGAAAGAAGAGGTGGGAGCTATGAGCGAGGTGACAGCATGAAATGACTGCCTGTAGAGACTAGCATTGATGCTAACAGCTCAGTAACAGTTAATGTAGATATTAGCATGATCTCCCTATCCATGGTTGATATATCTATAGTACCTATATTAAGCACCACATAGTCATGGGGTCCCTCTTGAAAATGGGATGTCACACCTCAAGAGGCCTTTAATACATCCATACTTAATGGAGACAAATATGGTTGGGATGCACTTGTGGTCTGGACATCCATGAGTTCGTCACTACCATAAATTCTTATATTCAGTAAGAATATCATTGATTATACTTCTATAAAATGATCACAAACATTCAGACATGAGTACCCTCCTGAAAATGAGATGTAGCATCTCAAGAGGCTAACCTCTAATAAATCAGACAACAGGTCTGTGGTTCAAGGATCTGTCCCTAACTTTAGTTCTTACTTTAGTCCACTTGTCTCCTCTTACCTCCCTTCCTTCGCCCTCACACCCAACACAGCATCGTGTGGATTTGCTGTTCATCATGAGACTGGGATCCACATTCAAGATTTCCTGCTGCTTAACAGAAGGTTTTTTCTTGCCGCCGTGATGGAGGGATTCATGATTGGCTATATGGATTCATGTTGGGTGTTGCATGTCCATAAAATGAAGAGCTTTATGCTCTATTGTAAAGTGTCTTGACATAACACTTGTTATTAATTGGCGCAATACAAATAAAGATTGGTTGATTGATTGATTGTACAGCACTTTGGTTCAATCTCTGTTTGTATTTAAAGTGCTCTATAAATAAAGCTGAAAGCAGATCTGGACCACAGTTCTTTATTAAATGACAAACAAACGACACCAAAAGCAATTCTTAATAGAAAGGATCGCCTAGTTTCCAATGTGTTTTAGCAACATTTTACTCTACAAAGTGGCTCAGTTTGTACTTTACACTGTGGCAGTAGCACTGGCCTACTTAATTATTTGACTGGTCCATAATAAATGCGATAGGAAGATTGTCCTGGTCGTTACACTGCCAGATATGCTTTAGGAAGTTTCTGCCCACTCCAAAACACTTCCAATTTTCTGTTGAATGGTTCATCTGGTGTGTCAGGTTGTCATGAATTCTTGTTGTTTCTGTATTAACATATTAACATATACACACGTATTTATTTACTTAACACAGTCTGGCCTTAATCTCTGAAATGGTCTTAAATATTTCAAATTGAATTATTATTACTATTACTTTATTTTATTTATTGTATTATTATTGTTGTTATTATTAATTAATTATTATTATTATTATTTTCATTTTTATCAATCAATTTATTTATTTATTTCAGTAGGATGTATAAATGTATGTACGTAAGTTGTGATCCTGGAGAAACGCCTTCTCGTTCTGTTGATACATGTGTATTAACTGAATGACAATAAATTTGAATTTAATTTAATTTATGAAAATATATAGAAATAAACATGACATCAAAGAAGAGCATTGACCCATTCTTTTATAAAGTGAGATAGCATTTGTAACATACCAAGCTACATAGATTTATTAAATGATTGATACTACTTGATTAGTTACTGAAAGAACACTCTGCCCCACACACTGGTCAAAGTGACCTTAAAATAATAAGAAAGCTCAAATCTAGAAAATGTCAGCATGGAGTAAACTGCACAAACAGAACACAGAGTCCACTGTTTTTAGTCTGCCTGTGCATGGCGAAAGACTGGAAGAACACGCTCATACAATGTCCTCCATGTTTATGGGGATATCTATTAAGATTATACAGCAATGAACAATATGCTGATTTTAGGACTTTGCTTTATGAAGCCCATCTTTATAACATTTTAGTTTTCAGGCTTACAAAAAAAATGTTCAGCCAATTTGCAACAGGAAGTCACTGTTAGTGGCAGGGAACCAGGCCTATAGCTATACCCAGTCAAAGGCAGAGAACATAATGTTTGTCAGAAAAGTTCTCGTGCAGTGATTCCCAAACTGAGGTATCCCCGGGGGTACGCAGGGTAATGCAGGGGGGTACACCTGTCAGGTTTCAACCAGTTTTTTCAGTGGTTAAAGTTCAAACTGGCAAATGTTTGCATTGTGATATTTGATTAAGGCCTGAAGTGATGGCAGAGAGGCTGGAGGATGGATTTGTGAGGCATCTTGAAGAAGGAAATCCATCTCAAAGATTCTTATATTAACATAAGTTCAGTCAGACATCCTTCTCATTAAAGCTGAGGTGAGTTTTTACTTAACAATTCAAGTTCATTAATGAATATGTTTCTGAAATTTAAAATTCTATTTTCAAAAGTGAACAGGTGTCCACTGAAATTGCTGGTAAATAAATCTATTTAGAGAGAAAGAATTCACTTTTAGAGATTGTATTTGTATGTTATGCATGTTAAATGTGGGAGGTGGGGGTGGCGGTAGGCTTACAGACACATTTTTTTTCCTAGCTGCTATAATTGTGTGAGAGTAGGGGATACGTTCCTGGGGTCAAGTGTCTGAAGGTGTACAGGCTGTGAAAAGTTTGGGAACCACCGTTCTAGTGTGATTAAAGAGGAGGGGCTAGCTAACCACTCCACCAAACCAGCACCGCAACCATGCACTTCCCATGTACATACTTCTGCCGGTCCGGGTTTGAATCCAGCCTGTGACCAGTTTGTAGAGTGTCTTGCCCTACTCTCTCACCCCCTTTTACAAGCCTATCCACTGTCTTTCTCCTATCAATAAAGGCATTAAATGCCCAAAAACCACATTTAAAAAAGAGGAGGGTCTTGTAATGATGTCATTCTAAAAAGGCAAATAAGGATGCAGAAGCAAAAACAAAACCAATCTATCATCACAAGTTTTCACATTCACCACACACCTCAAATCCAGGGGGAGTTAGGGACAAGAGCAAGGTCGTCTTAGGTCACTCTTGTGTGATCTCTCAGACTCCCTCTGTGTCATCGAGACGGACAAGAAATGAGGAGCATGAGCCTGATGAAACACGAAGCTGTCAGCGCTGCTGCTTCTCCGTCGACTCTGAAATCCCTCTGAGGAATATTTAAAGTAATTACACGCTGCCTTTCTGTCTAATATTGAAACAGGGTGATCCGAATTCCCCTTTAATTCATAAACACGCACCCTGACCCCAAGCATTTGTTTGGACTGTTTAGTATTACACAAGCCACCCTGGGTTAAACGCTTCTTACTGAAACAATTCTGTTCTCCAATTATAAGTGTGGTAGGGGTCTATTGAGCTGTCTGGCGCCACCGTCCTACTAAACATGTCATTACTGTAACCACAAGGTCAATGCAACACAATTCTGCACACACATATTCCCTGAACTACAATTTACTGCTGCCACTGTATTAAACATGAAAATAATTAAAGTGAGGCCTTGTGAAACATGCCACAAAATCACCACAACACTCCTCATGTCAGGAGATTTGGGTCTGTCGCTCTGAAGCAAGAGGATGGTTTGAAATGACAGCTTGTCATGTCTGCTGTGAATGTGTCTCTGGTTGATGATAACAGAAAAACCAATAATGGATGTGATAGTTGTCTGAACATTTGTGTCAAAGCAATTTATCTGCCTCTATGCAAGCAACAGCAGAGCCCAGCAGCACCGTGTTTACAGGTTATCTGACTGTAAAACCTGCTGTTCCAACATCGATACAACCACGTTCACTTTTCATTCAAAAATCCTGAAATTATCTGGACTTGACATGAGTGAGCTGCATGAGTCAACACATACATGTGAGTTTTTCACTCAGACTTTACCAGGATAATTTTCTTCTCGGTCCTCTTGTATTGTACCTGCATAAAGTTGAGAGCTGATGTGTGAACAGGGGGAGGGGGGCTGATGACTTAACCCTGGGTGATTGGTGTGACACCGGAAAAGAGAGACATGACAGGATGGACCAAAACAACTGCCTCACCTGGAGTTCTTTATTTGACCGTGAGTATAGTAACATAAAGTCAAATGCATGTCTGGACATTTGAAAGTGTTGTTTCCACTCCACATCATCAAACTGTTACAAAACATCCGTGTGGAGGTCCCATTTACACAATAACAAAAACAGGGAAAAAACAGAGAGTTTTTATTGTGTTGAGCCTCTGTTTTCAAGAGAACAGTGCCCAGATGCCTCACCCTGTGAACCTTTGAAACCGTGTTACGGAGTCAAAAAACTTTTTTGTTGTCATGGATCTCCATTGCCAGAGAAAAAGGGGACATGCAGTGCATGCACAGTACTATTTCATAAAGGTAGTTTGTGCACCTAGGAACAACAACAAATATCTGGGAACGTGTATTGTCTGCTGTGCTCATTTTATCGTTGCTAACCCAACAAAATCTGGATTTGCTCAGTAAATATTCTGACCAGCGGAGATGCTTTTGTTATGTTCTGTCACAGTCTCAGTCTCTGCCTCAGCCTGCCACATTCCAGCTTCAGCCATAATCAGTCCTGCTCAGCTCACCTGAGCTCCTGCTCACACCTGCACCTCATCTGCTGCAATCAAGTCACCTATTTAAACCCCAGCTCCACACACAGTCAGTGTCAGACTGTCTTCGCCTTCATGCTGAGAACTCCAGACCTGTCTTCTGGATTGATCACCCATTGCAGACAAGTTTTGTTCCTGGTTCTGCCCTTTATGCCTGACCCTCGGCTTGACTGCAAGGTATCGACTAGCTTCTGTTCTTCACTTACCCATCTGCCTGAGTCCGGCTGTCGACTTCGCCTTCTGTCTCCGACGCTGAGTATCTGTCCGTGTATCCTGACCTGAGGTGGCTTTCCTGGTATCCGACCCTCCTGCCTGTCTTCGACACCGAGTATCCATCTGTGTATCCTGACCTGTGGTGGCTTTCCTGGTATCCGACCCTCCTGCCTGTCTTCGACGCCGAGTATCTGTCTGTGTATCCTGACCAGTGGTGGCAGCCTGGTTCCTGGCTTTCCTGTTCATCCCTGCACCCTAAAAACAGAGTGAGTCCAGTCCAAGTCTTCCTGAAAGCCTCTATGTTGCCAAATGGGAGTGAGTCATCAGTGTGGCTGAGTGGTCCCTGTACAAAGGCTCGCGGGTTCGATTCCCACTCTCACCTCTCCTGTTCGTCTACAAAGACTGTGAGTTCCCCTCTGATGTTCATCTCCAGTGTGGTCGAGTGGTTAAAATACCGGGCCGGCAAGACAAGGCTCGCGGATTCGATCCCCGCATTTAACTGTGTTTATTTAAGATCTGTCTAGTAAAGTCTGGTTATTCTGAGCCACAACTGCTACTTCGCTTCTGGGTCCTTCCTGTGTCCATGTCAATTTTCCCCTAGAACACTACGAACTTACTTGCCTGGCATGTGCGCTACCATGTTTTCAGTCATTCTCGTATATAGAAGTAAATACTAATCATTATCACACCATTATTGTTGGAACATGTAGCACTTTTGAAAATGCAAAGAAAAAACCTTTCTGGTGACAACCCTGTCATGTAAACGGGCCCTGAAACAACCTCCACTGGGTATCCTGAGCATTCAAATAGACATCTTGCACTGCTGTTGGATACGGAGCTGAAACACTGCACTGTGCACATAATGATGCTACAGTGCTCCTCTCAACTCTATCTATGATGCTGTTGATGAGCTTTTTAGCATAGCTCATTGAGGTAAATATGTAAATTGTGATATTAATTGTGTGAACACTGACTTCTGCTGCATATGTTGACGTTGTGTGCTGCCTATTGCTGATCCCCATGACCCCCCCCCCCCCCCCTCCACCACTTTACCCCTGTGCCACAGGGCATAGCCTACTCCCTGCTGAGGGGAACAAGTGTCAACAACCATGTCAGGGAATTACCCAGGTGGGCTGCCCGGGTATTATCATGATAATATCAGGGTTTCATGTGAGAAAAGTGCTTATAGCTCTTGTGAGGGAATCTTTTTAGAAACACTTCCAACACTTTTTTCTTTGGTCCTCTTGGTCTCATTTTATGCTGTTGAGTTCTTGTGTTGACTGGGCTCTTGTGTTCTCCTGCTTTCATGCTTTGGCTGTTCTCATGTTTTGGATCATTTATTTTTAAGTTTGTTTGTTGTGTGGGTTCCTGTGCTTTGTTCTTATGTGCGTTTCTATGTGTTTGTCAAAGCACCTACTAAACCTCTGTTATTTAAAAGTGCTAGTTAAAGTTATCATCATTAAAAGGGTGAAATTAACCTTGTAAATGTGCCATTACTCTCCACTTTACAGATGGAACTGGCATATAAAGACACTCCAGCTTTGGTCCTGTTCCTGTTGTAAGGCACACATTTATAGCACTTTAAACTAATATCAAGCACTGAGACACTTTCTTTGTTTGTTCCAACATGTCCGCCCTCTAATAAAGTCCTCTGGGTGACTGTGTGCCCTCTGACTTGAGGAGGACAGGGAGCATGGGCTTAGTTTGCTCAGAGACGGGAGAGTTTCCCTGCTGCAGATCTGCTCTGAGTACATGGATTATAATCCCTGTGGGTTGGAAGTGTGAGTGTGAAGAGGTTATTTTGTTCGGCAGACCAGAGCCATGAGAACTGAGGAGAACCTCATAGATCCATGCTTTGGAAGAGAGCGGGACACAGCTAGCTGCTCTGAGGTTTCCAGTCCCCCAGAGACTCATTTAGCCTTATTTCTTCTCACCATTCCCCCATTCCATCCACTCCCTGCTCCCCCTTATCCCACCGCCCACCCTGACAGATTGAAGGAAATGAACCTCTGCAAATTGGCCTCAGTGGCGAGGCGAGGGCGACTCCAAGACCACGGTGGCTCCAGTTTCAAACCAGCTCACCTCCTGGTCTCTCGTCCAGCTCCTCTGTCTCTGTCTCCTTAATTAAATCATACAGCAAATGTGTTTGGACTCACAGTTGATTGTGGCATTTGAGCTTTTTGTTTATATTGGACTTGTAAGAGTGTCTATTAGTGGTTATTATAAACGGGATACCATGAGACAAGCTGAGATGTGAAGGTTCAATTATGTCTTAAACTGTTACAAACTGTGCTTGTGACTGTATTTGTATTTATTTAAACTTTATTTAACTAGGTAATTTCCTGTTGAGATCAGGATCTCATTTACAAGGGAATATATTGTTCATGTGAGTAAAGCTGTAAAAATAACACTGTTCAAATCCACATTAGTGCATCACCAGAGGCTTGTTGAAACCTATCATCACTAGAAAAGAACAACACCACAAACAACAAAAAAGCTCTTAAGTGTGTTGTGCCAAAATAATATGTTGCTGTGGTCAATCAGATCAAATCATACAATGAAAGGTGGGCTGCCTACAATGTAATACCTACTGGAGATGCAGCAAACTGAAATGTTTTTGTTAAAAAATAGAGGATTGCCTGCTCACTGTGAATAGCTTGCATCTCATGTCTTCATATTTCCTGTGATTGAACCAACCTTTAGGCCTGAAACTGGAGGCCCATTTGGAAGGACCAAACCATGTAATACTCAGAGCATCCACATGAGGCTGACTGTATAAACCTACCAACTAAATGTAGTGTGAGAGCAAAATATGATTGTTATGGCTAAAGCAAACTCTTTACCGTCTGGTTCAAAATGCAGTTTTCATTAAATGAAAATAAAAATCCCCACTACAAATCGTTGTAGCGCAGTAGCATCCACTTACAACAATATTCAACTTGAACGTAATGAATGTGATTGATGGAAAAATCTTCTGATAACCTGCTGGCTATGCTTCTGAAGGTTCTGCCCTCCCTAATCACTTTCTATGGGCTCTTTCCCAGATGGACTTGTGAAATGTATTTAAAAGTCCAACTGGTGTTTCAGGTTACAAACCAGCACCCCTTCAGTCTACATTTGTGATACATCTGTATATAGGATTTCTGCTTTTTGGAAACTTGGAAAGGCCCAAGTTGCCCCAAACAGCCTCTTGGTTGAGCCAAATTTCCGTTGAGATGTCATGTGCAGTGTGGCAGCATCCATGGACTGAACAGGACCCACAATTTACAGGTCCTGTGTCAGAGGCCTGCTATGGTTGCTAAAAACAGCAGTCTTGCTTAATCGTCTTGTTTGTACATTTGAAGGATTACTTTAGACATTTAAAAAAAATCTGAAACTGTCCTTATATTTGTGGTCTCATTTTTTCAATACTGATCATGGCTGGAAGCTCAATGGATGACTTCTTGACCCCGGAAATGATGACCATTGTACCCCCCCTAACACACACCAGAAGATTTGCCTTTAGCATGAGAACACACACCTGCTTTTTGTAGCTACGATTTCACAAATGATTTGTATCCATGTAAAGATTCATCAAAAAGTATTATTTCTTAAATAAAAACATTTTGGCTCTCTCCCGCTTCTCTGTGAATGTGAATAGGAATGAAGCAGAAGTGAGTTGATGCACCCTGAAGTGTTTACACAGTCCTGTGAATGATAAACAAGCGCTCTGATTATCACTTTACTCCCCACCACTCAGTAGATTACACTGTGGTCTCATCTAAGTGCTGGGAACATTGGCGTCATTACTTGTCCCTGCATGAGGGCTCTTTTTATAGCAGCTTCATATTTCTTCTCTTGTTATGTTTTCATCTGAGCAAACAGTGAGATTATAGTCCGTTCATCTCAGCTGTCTATAAAGGAGGAGATTTCTGAAACCTCAAACAGATTTGCCAGAACTTGGCTGGACACATGAATACAATTTAAATAACAGCATTTAGAGGAAAGGGGAGAAGAGAACTGATAGTTTGTCTTCTGATCCTGCAAAGCATTTCCATTTCCTATTTAACAGTTTTACTGCTCCTTCCCCTATGTGAATATGTTCACATGGTAAATGTGTTTTACATAAAGAGTACATGGACATTATGATGAGTTTATCAAAATTTCAGTGTTAAATTTGAAGCAGGAACATATGCTGTAATCTTCAAATATAGTCACACGTTTGCCATAAGACAAATGTTAAATCATCCTGATGGGTTGTTTACTATTTCTGCTTCAGTAGACTTTCCCGGTTGGTGCCTTCTTTAATTTTACTACACACTTACGAACTGCGCTAACAAAAATACTATTATTCACTAATGAAAATATTAGTAAAACTAAAAAAGCACTCGGAGAGCGCAGACCTCCGCCAGCGCCACAGTCCTTAGCCATATTGTCATTTTCACCATAAATATTAGTCCTACCTTCATTTCATCGAAATATTTAGATTCCTTGACCATGAAAACAAACCATTAGCAACTGGATTCATAATGATATCTATTTTAGTTCAGTAGTTATTCACAGAAATCCCATTTTACGCCATGGCGGCCAGACGCTGATCCGGATCTACACCAAAATCGAATCAGTCCTTCCTTTGCCCATGCCGAACATTTCCTGAAATTTTCATCAAAATACATCCATTACTTTTTGAGTTATTTTGTTCTCAGACGGACAGACAGACAAACAAACTCTCCCAAAAACATAACCTCCTTGGCGGAGGTAACAATATAGACCCTCCCTTGACAATGTCACCATGACATCAAGATAAAAGCTGGAGGCTAAGATAATTTACTAATACAAGCTAGCAGGCAGCACAGGAGTCAAACCAGTTTTATATTTTTAATTGAGATGGATTAACCTATGTTTGAGGCATTCCTGTAAACTACAGGAATAGTAGCAGATTTCTTAAGTTGGATGTAATAAAGTCTGTGTCAGTTCTCAGTCATCCACATCATGGTGAACCAATGCTAGTCCGTGGTAACTGGACCGGTTCGAAATCTTGAAAATGTTGCTCTACTGTGACGTAGATTTACGAAGCTGGTGTGACCCTCAGTTCAGGGCTCCAATGCTTGCCCCCAAGTGATGGTGCAGAAAGTGATGCAGATCCAAACTATATCAGGGTTAGCTGCTCCAAACTGTACAAAACTGTTCTGAGCCAAACCAGGCCACTCAGTGGAAACAAGGCTTATGACCTATTATGGTTCTATCCTGCCATGTCCTCTTGCTACCTTGTGTTCTATGTTTTTCTGATGACAACTTTTGTGTTTCTTTGAAAATATTTTATTCAGTTGGAAAGTCAGGGACTGTCCACATGGGGATGAATTCACGCATATCCGCACAAGTTTTGAATTAAATAGGCGTTTTGTCCACATTGATATGGCATTTCGGCTGGCTGCCTGACATTGCACATTTTTGAAAACGGGTCCGAGACTGCATTTATCTGAAAGTGCCGTCAATGCATTTCCATGTGGCCAATAAATATGGATAGTGACAGAGATAACAATGTCATTGCCCCAACTCCCCCTTACACCACATGTGCAAGTCCCAATGACAACAAAAACAATGGCCGAATACAGTGTTGTGTTCATGCTGCAGAAGCTTTAGAGCTTGTTTTGGCTTTTAAAGCAAAATCTTCTGCTCCTCTACAACCACCATGAGCTACAAGTGGACATGGAGAGCAGCAGATGCTAATGTTTTGTAACATCTCACGATGCATAGCATACTTCATGTCTTCTTCTCTGGTTTTGGTATCTGTCTCTGCATCTGTATCTGTTACCTTGTCACTTACAGGCCTGGCAAATGCTAGTGTGTTTTTAGTGTGTTCATACGGGCGGCCGTATTTACTGACACAAGGCAATTTTTGAAAATAATGTTTTCAATGCAAACATTTTTTTGTGTCTCCATGTGGACAGAGCCAAGGTTTTGTCATTTCATAGTCTATCCCTGCACTTGGTTCCCCTTTTTGCACACCTTGTTTGTATCTCTTCACAGAAAATCTCACCAGAAAGGACCCAGCAGGATTCTTTTATTTGCAATAAACTTACTGCTGAAGCAGAAGCTTTACACTCCCTGTTCTGGCTTTGGTAAACAGGAGACACTCATCCCTTGTATCCTGATGCTGCATTGAGGACGGCACACAGGGAAGTTTTGAAAATGCCCAAAACTGGAAGATCTGTGGCTGGAAGACTCTGTGTTGACCCCTGTATCCCAGCCTTAGCTCAATGCTGAAAGTCAGCCTGCCTGCTCCAGTTGATTAGTATAAACATTATTCAAGTGCCACTTTTGGTCGCATAAAGAAAAGAAGTGACCTCAAATATCCAGAGAGACTCTAGTTATCTTCTGCAACTGATGAGAACAAATCAAAAACAACTTGCTTGCCAGCACTGACTAATGTATCTGGAGAATTGCTTTGCTAAGCCCTGCCCACTGAAATATGTCACACTGTTTACGAACATGAAAGGACCTATAAACAAGAAGCACATGTTTAGGAAACTGTGATAGCAGAACTCTTTTTAAAACTTTGATTTGTTTTCTACTGCAGAGCTCTTGGGACTTGAAGTTCTCCTGTGAAAGTTACCCTTGTCACAATTTCTGTACTGCTCTTGATTTTGGCATGCAGGGGATCATTATCTTGAAGTTTTAAGGGCTTTATTCCTTATGGAAGAATTATAAGGGCTGTAAATCCATAATCAGTTGTAAAATAAGAACCCTTATTTGTCTATAAGCCACTTAAGTCAAGAACTTGTATTTTTAAAGGCCCATTTATGCTCAACATTAAATACAAACCTGGATTCAGACAGAGGCTTTCGTCTGTGCTTTGCATTAATTAAATCCTTATTTCTGCGTGTTTCCATAAAGCTTACGGATACAGACCAAACAAAGCAGTACTACTGGAAACGATGGGGGAAGTGTTGCTGTTACTCTCCTATTTGCAGCTCAAGTGTGACATGACGAAGAAATAATAATGGCGGAACTTTTTGAAGAGAAACTCTGCGAGTTAGCTAGAAATTACAAACATCAGGACATCAGGAAAAACAAAAGCAAAAAAATAAAAATAAAAAATAGCTGGGATGAGATTGCAGAGAAATTAAATATCAGTTGGCTGGTAGTGAAGGAGAAGTGGAGGTCTTTGCGAGACAGATTTGTTCGACCCCCCTCAGAGACTGCAAACCTCCTCTAAGGTAGCTCACATATTGCTTTTACATCTTTATGCAATAGTTGCATGATCAAGTTAGCATTATACTATAATTTCGAGTTAGACAGTTACTGAGCAAAGAACCATCATTTGCTAATGGCAGTTATCTCACCACCAAAATATAATCATTTTTAAGTTGGGTTATTACCAACATCTGAAATTTCAGCAATTCTATCCAATGCTTTTTTTGTGTAATCTTGCTAACAAACAAACAAACAGATAAAAACCAAACCTTGGCAGAGGTAAAAATGCATCAGAAGCATTAAAACAGCTGCCTGCTTGTCTCTCATCACATCCATGACTGGATCATCCATGATTAGTTCTGTACATATTTAACGTTAGTCCAGGGATGATCTTATTACAAACCACAGGTGTAGACACATGTCAAAACACCTATCTCTTTTGGCACAACTGTTAAATTACTACTGCTTTATTTGCAGTACACACATATCTGTGTCACATCACTGTCATATAAGAAGATCTGACACCAAGAGCCTGCCTACAGGGGAGCCTCTCCTTGAAATGTAGAACGTGAAGTATGGCAACCAAGACTGTGCAGCTGTGCTTTCAGCTTCAGGAGGCAGGATACACACAGTGGAGCTGAAAATAAATGCCACTGTTTCTATTGTACATCAGTAAGTCATCATATAATGTATGAAATGATGAGACTGTGCTTATGAGGACAAAACCACGTCACTCACACTAAAGTTAACAACACGTGACTTCTTAGGTTTACTGCTAGATACGGATTGAAGGGCACATGTGTTTGCTGTCAGAAAATGATTTGCCCCAAAGTTTAGCAAGACATTGACTTTTTGGGTAAAAAAAAAAGCAGCAGAATCTTTCACTTGTGATGTGCGATACCACTGACTTCCTTTCCGATCTGATACCAAGTAAAATCCAGAACCATACTGATCCAAAACTGATATTTTGTTTAGTGAACATGGTATGCACTAGGCAACGAGCCGTGAGTCTGTGACTATGAGCCGCTGGAAGAAGAAGTAGCGTCTACCTACTGGGAAGCATTTAGACAAGTTTGTGCTAGCATTGCTACTTTCCGCTATATTCCTGTTAATGGTCAACCACATACCCCAAATTATTAAAATATCATTTTTTCTATGAGAGAATCCATTCAAGAATATAAATCTCTGGTATTGGGGGGATCAGTATTTCAGTATCAATCAACACATCTCTACTTTTCATACATTAACTGATGTGTATGGGGAAAACTGCATGTCATGTGCATGACTGGATGTCCAGTGACAAATGTCCTACACAGTTAGCTACTTTGCTTTTTTGAAGCGGTTTTCATTTTTAGATTTGGAGAATATCTTATTATTCAGAACATATTTCTGGCACAAAGCATGACCCAAGGTATGGCTAATAATAAGATCTAAATTGATCAAAATGATTGACACTCAAATTTAATGCTGAGACAGTGCATAACGTAATGACATACACTCACTCACTCTTCAGGTGGTCCTCATGTATCTTTACGGGTTTAATCAACAGTACGTGACATCATTTGAGGAGCATTTGATTACCTGGCACATAGTAATCGTTGGAGAAGCTGCTCTGCCCTGTAGTTTGGAGTCAGCCGGGAATTTCATAGCTTCTTTGCCAACTTAGCCAGTGTCTCTGGCATCCATTTTGCATGTTTGCATTGTTAAAGAGTGGAGGGGGAGAAGGAAGCGAGGTAAAGCGTGCATTTTCTCCATCATTAGTGATCCCCTTGGTGCATTTTCCCAAGAAATATGTTCCTTCTTGTACAGAAAAAAAGTTTACGTAAAATGTTGGCCATTTATGTGATATGTGGCGTTTACATAGAATTCTACTTCCAGTCCAATTCCGTAAATCCGTCTGTGATTCTGTGATTGTAGTGAAAATGCTTTACAAATTAAAGCTATGGTCTATGATTTGGAAACTTGTTACATCTTAATAACACCATTTATAAGGCCGTTATGGTCCTATGGTCCGATCTACACAATATAAAGACCAAAAAGAATGAAAAAAATCCATTCAGTATATCTGCTGCAAAGCTGCATAATAGCTGACCAATCCGAACCGCCGTTCCCCATGGTTCGGATTGGTCCATGAGTCCATCCAATCCTGTGTCTCCCCTGCTCCGCACCGTCACGCCCATGGTCCCGCCTCCTCCTCACTACCTCCCTCATGTACCAGTGAACAGCTAGCCGCACAGCTACTGAAGCGTCATGGAGCAGGAGAAGACCAGCACGGAAACTGGGAGGCCGCTTCTGTTACCCTCCACATCGAAGGGAAGGAAACGTAAAAGTTTCGAGGAAAAGGCTGAAGTAAGGAAGAAATATATATATATATTGTTAGGAGGCGACACGAGCTGGGGGGGCGGGATCTTGGAACACAGAGGGGAGGGGTAAGTGGAGGGGGGCAGCCTGCGTTTTTCAAATCTGTCTCAACAGCCAAACTGGTTTTCAGATCGTAGACCCTAGCTTTAAAATTATTATTAATACCATTCCTCTTATTAATTCATTCTGCTAAATCAAGCAACAATTCTCTGCTTTTTTTGTTTGCTTGCCTTGCTTGGTCCTTGTTTGGTTCGGATGACTTTCACTGTAACTACGAGCTGAACGCCAGTCTGATTGAAGTGAATGAGACCCCTCCATTTCCAGGTGGACTAAATTTCAGCTCTTTGCCAGAGAGCCAGAGTTTGATTCGTTCGGACCAAATGTGTTACGTGTGAATGCGACCCAAGCTTGAACTAAACTGATGACCCAAAGACCCACCACATTACATTTCAGTTCCCTGTTGGTGATGGATTTCTGTTTTCTTGTCACCTACACAATGTGATTTTTTTAACATGAAATGAAACTGCCTGTGCTTGCCTTCATTCTGATCTTACCGAAACTGAGAGGGCAAAAGAAACTGCATCTGTCTGCTCTTTGATCATGTGTGAGGTTTGATTTGTTAAGCTCTGTATTCTTGAAAACTGAAGCCCTGACACAAAAAAATTCTCACTTCCCTTCCTCGCTCCGTTCCTCCCTCTCCCACCATCTCTCTTTCTTGTTGGTCGGGCCCCCTTTTGCCCTGTAGGAGTCGGATTAAGTTTGCGGCTGCCAGTTTTTTTTTTTCTTGTCAAAGTGGAACCTCACAAAAGCCTCACAAAACCCTGCAGGCGAGTCTTCTCCCACCGCTGACAGATTTCATGTTGCAAATTTTAACCATAGCACACACAGCCACATGCACTCACACATTATCTCCACAGTCCCGTAATAGTCGCTGGTTGTCCCGCACACATGCAGGGGACCGCTCTGCCAGAAGCTGCACGGGACCCGAGTCTGAACCTGCCTCCACTGAGCGATTTGTTTTGAAAGAGTAATCGTCAGAAAGACTGAAAGAGCTTTGGAGCGCTCCCTCCCAGCATTCAGGATTCATAAATCCACATTGTGTGTGAAGCTGCGAGGCACATCAAAGAAACAAGAAGCAGCCATGGCTTCATCTGAACGGTTATACCACTTTTTATGCATTTTAAAGGTCAATAAACTACATCAAATAGACTTTGATCACTTTGCAGCTATTACCTCTGACAGAACATTTAACTGGATGTCAGCCCTCTGTACGTGATTTCGTACTATAAATCAAAACAACGGTTATTATAATGATAATGGCGGTGTGTCTCAGGGAGAAACTCGACAGGCTGCTTTGTGCTTCTTAAGAAAGTGATGAATGCTGCTGATGCCTTGAAGGGGGCTCTGTTACTTTCATGTATAGAATTTGAAACTCTTTCCTTTTACAGGTGTTCTGGCAGATGTTTGAACTTTTTTGAAGCATATACCTACCTACATTTACATTTGGATCAAGTTATCACTGTTTCTAACTTGAAAATCAGAATCAAGATGTTTGTTTTCCTTCTCTCACAGTTTCCTAATAAGTGTAGTAGGACAAAATGCACAAATCAAGCAATCACTGGATCAGTGTTAACTTTGACAGCACTTTTTAATTTAGTTTAAGTCTTTTGCCTATAATACTTTATGTTGTAGTCATGATTTAGTCATTTAAATTGTTATAACTCAAGTCTAGCTTTAGTTGACGAAATTTTACATTTTAGTCCACCAAATTTACTGTACATTTAGGCTCCATCCACACGAAGACAAAATGCTTAACAGTTTCCAAAATGATCGTCATAAAGACGAAAGCGTCTCAGAAAATGTGTGCGTCTACATGAATGCACTCGATACGCATCAAAACGCTGTAAAACACATGCCAGACCTCTAGGGCCGCTGTAATGATATGACGGAAACAAGCGGAAACAGACGAAAAAACAGTGAGCATGCGCACTTGCAGCAAAAGTTGTAAACAGAGATTGTGATAAAGTGATCATAAAGTGCAGTAACGTGTCCTTGATAATTGTTTGTTCAACTCGGTGGTGATTGAGAAGAAGGAGATTTTGCTGCAACAGGGATAGTAGGGTCACTAGCTTCATCAGCACATATGCTTCATGTACACCGCCATTGTCGTTGCCGCGTGTGGCGCATGCGTGTCAATGAAGATATGAAACTATGACGTAAGTGTATCTGAAAACTTGGGGAGAGCCAGAAATCATGGAGCTGCGTGTACGGCATTTCAAAATCTTTCCACTCTGGAACCTGGTTTCAAAAAGATCGTTTACAGACCCCCAAAATGCTGTCTTCGTATGGATGATACGCAGATTCGGCAAAAAACGTATGCGTTTAGACCTCGGTTTGGCTTCGTGTGGATGGGGCCTTAGTCGACTAAAAGGGTAAGGCTTAGGCTTTTTATCTTTCCTTGAATTTCTCTAGTCATGTTGTACACTTGGAAAAAAATGAAACATCTAATAACCCTTTACTTATGGCTAGTAAAGCTTGACTGTATAAATTAACAGAAACAAATTTTACTTTTGTGTGAAATTCAATCACCTTGATTTATGCTTCCTGGCTGAGCATCTCAGTTACATAAATATATCTGGCTGCATAATTTATCAATGCAGCTACAGCAGTTGTAATCCAACATTTCCACACAGCTAAAGTAGCTGTGATTGGATATATTTCAATCTGTTCCTACTTTCTACGTGACAAAATTGGGGCTGATTGGACTAAATCTCAGTCAAGCATTTCCATCTAGTTTTTATTTGTTAAGGAAAATGACGATTAATTTAGTTTTATTTTTTTATCCATCTACACTTGTTTTAATTTACTACTGTATAGTTTTGTCAGAGGAAAAAAGCTGATGGTGAAAACCATGACGAAAATACTTAAACCCTGTGTTTGGTAGACTCTTCCTTAAAGCAGTTGAGTCTTTGACATTGAGTGTTTGTTTGGTGCCAAAATGCATAAAAAGGTGTTCCCCAGGGCTCTGCAATAGCACCACTGTTTTTCATTCAAAATCAAATCCATAGTAAACAAAAGACATCAGAGTCCACTTGTTAGATGAACTCTAGAAGGAGGAGAACCATTTTTTATAAGGAGTGATTACATGTAATGGAAACTGGATCTTTCAATAGGATCCTGAGACAAAACAGAAGTCAATGCAGTTGACAGCACCGCTGTCACCAAGGATGAAGAAGGCATGAAAAAGCAAGTCCAAATTCAAGGTCATGTTGATTGTTTACTTTAACAATAAGGGGATCATCTTGGAGGAGCTGGTTCCAGAAGAGTCAACAGTGAATCCACACTTTCACAAACAGATTCAAGAAGAACTGTGAGAAAAAAGTCTGAAGAATGGTTTCACTCTTTATCAAGACAATGCACCAGCTCACATTGTGCACCCAGCCAGTTTCTGTACCAAAAACAAATTAGTGCTTTATCACCTTCCATAACCACCTGATCTCGCACCATGTGACTTTTGTTTTTTTTCTAAGATCTAACCTGTGCTCAGAGGAACACACTGAAGACGTGATTGCAGCTGTGTTGATGCAGAGGAGGAGACCACTGGAGGGAGACTCTGAAAATGTTTTTTGTATAAAATTGTGAAACAGTATTAGTCCTATTTTGTGTAGCCATACCTTGTACGTCTATGCATTGGTGAACGGAGTTCTAGGGCTATTTCAAAACAACATTCCCATACTTTCATATTCACAGTGTCAGTCTAATTCTTTTACTGAGCTGTACAGTAGATTTAGAACCGGGAGATTGTTACAATGGCCTCACAAAAATACTGCAACCATCCATTGTAAATCTGCAAGGAACAAGGCTTTTCCACTACATAGCATTCGCTTGACTCAGCTCAGCTTTCCTCTGTTGTTTTGACTTTCCTTGAGGGATGATACCACCATTAACAGCCCAGACCGCTGATACAAGGCAAGGATCCATGTCTTCATGTGCTCATGCAAAATTCTGACTCTACTGCCTTGTTGAAGAAGTAGAAATGGAGACCCATCAGGCCAGGCAACATTTTCCCAGCTTCAACCAGCACATAATACTTGTGATTGCAAGAGGTCAGAAGGGACTGGTCAGGGGGCTCAAGATGATAGAAAGGCAACAGTGGGGGTGCTGGTTTGGCAGAGTGGTTGCAACCAGGCACATCCCATACATACTTTTGCTGGCCCAGTTTCGAATCCAGCCTGTGGCCAGTTTGCAGAGCGTGTTCCCCTACTCTCTCTCACCCCCTTTCACAAACCTATCAACTGTCATTCTCTCCTATCAATAAAGGCACAAAATGCCCCATTAAAAGAGAAGAAAGGCAACAGCATGTCAAATAATCAAGAGATGCAGAAAGTCATTACTAAATTCACAACATACCATATCTAGGAAGGACACCACGGCTTCAATTCATGTATGCTTACTAAAACTGAACCACAGAGGATTGGATTTGTTGATTGTTTTATGAACCTGGATTCCTGCTGTAGTCACATGGTAGGATCAGAATTTCACATAAATGACATGAAAGCTCGAGTTTCGTTTCAAAAGTTCAGGCTGGTGGTGGTGGTCTGATGGGGTGGGGGATATTTCTGCATAATTTGGGCCCCTTGGTTCCCTCTGCCACAGCTAACCTGAGTATTGTCTGTCTTCTGGTGGCTACTTTACACAGGATAATTCACCGTGTCACACAGCCCAAAACATCTTCAACTGGTTTCTTGAACTCAAAAATTAGTTCATTTTACTCCAGTTGCCTCTCTCAATCCAGTTAAACACATTCGGTATGTGGTAGAACAGGTGATCTACATCATGGATGTGTAGCTGACAATGCCGCAACTTTGTGATGCTATCATACTAATATGGAGTGAATCTCTAAGGAGCGTTCCCAGCACCTTGCTGAATCCATGCCATGCAGAATGAAGTGAGCATAAATGTGAAACTGGCCCAATCTGGTACATTGCTGGGATACAATACAATGTGCATTTAAGCAGTTGTAAAGCAACATCCTCCTTTATTTCTGGAAGGTTTTCAAGAGTATGGGGAAGAAACAAAATAGAAAAATGATAAAAGAGCCCCAGAGAATGTGTGTGACAAAGAGATCAAGGTTTTGGCTCTTGATATCAGGAGTAGGAGAAAGGCAATGATTAAGCAAACAGAAATATTCCACACATTTCTCCTTTCTTATTATAGCTTTGCCATGCAGCACAAAACCATCCAATATGGCTCTATAGCTAAATACAGCTTCTCTGTTTAAACAAGGACACTCTTTCATTACTTCATCTAGAAATATTCTGTTCAACCAGCCTGATATTCAAACCAAACCTACATACACACCACAAGAGCCTCACTTCATGATGCTCTGTCCATGCTGTGTTATTTGGACTTGGTTTTTGCTCTTAAAATCTTACAAGAGGCAAAATCAAGAGGGGGAATTTACTGAGAATGCATTATGCATGTAGTTTGGAAAATATTAGATATGTCAATAAGGTATTGAACCAACTGTTCAGAAATCAGATATCTGAAAATGGCTTGATTGTTTATGTTTTGTGCACAAATGAAGACAAAGGGTTGCTACTCCTAGTGGGTTTACATACAAGGGGAGTAAATTAAAATAAAATGCAGTAGAAAGTGAGCAGCAGGGTGTCCAAACTTCCTTCTCTGAGGGTCACATAAATAATAATACAAGAATGACGGGGCCACTTTGATTTGCCACTGCTTCAATGTAAAGAGGTCGACAATTTTGGGATGGCCAGTCAGGTTTTAGGATGTTCTGGTTGACTCTGGGTACCCCTGTCTAAACCTTTTCAGGATGGGAATGAAAAAAACTGTCTGTGCAAAAGGAAGAGGGAGCAAGTACAGCTTATCTCTCAGCTCAGACACAAGAGCAAACAGTGTTGAGCTGCTATTTTTATATGAAACTTTTTACACTTGACCTTGAGACGGTGCAGATACTGAAATAACAATTTATGCTATTTACTGCAATAATCCATCTCCCTTGTTAATCAACCAAGCACCAACTTAGTGTTCTAATGCAGGAAAGTTTAATTTTACCATATGAAAACTTCACATGGGCAGTTAAAATTGTACATATTTTTGACACCCCTCCATTAATAACAGCAATAAACACATCACTGGAAATGTTGCCATTTTAGCAGTCTGCATTCTTGAATCAACTTTTCAAAACTGCATTTGAACACATCCAAAATAAACATCTGTTATGCGACAAGGATGACAGATGGACTGTTAGCTTGGATTGGAAATTAGCTGTAGTTTTTCCCTAGATTCATATACAGATGTAAGAATCTAAAAAAAACTGTTTTGGTGATCATCGTGGCTTTCTGTGTCCCAAAAATATTAGTGAGAAGTTTGTAGATTTATTCTTCAAATTCCAGACAATCATTATAAGAAATAATGTATCCCATATTGTTGTAACTTGAAAAACTGCTTTCTCATAATTCCTACTGGCAGACTCCAGAGGTCATAGTTACAACTCAAGAAAGTTCATTATTCATATGCAAATGTTTGTAAATGATGGATGAGTCAGACTCTTTAGAGTCAGTGGAAATAAATAAATAGGTATTGAAATACAATTTATTGGATTTAGCTTGATTTCATTGGAATTAGGGCTAAATTATGCAGTGCCTAGTTTTTCTGTTTTATAAACGGCATTGAGGTTAAAAATAGGGCATTTCACGCATATTAACTCTTGAAATGATTGGTCCGAATTTCCATGCACAAAAGTAAATTGTCCATCACTATCAGCGATTTATGCAGGTGAGAATGCATGTGCAAGCAACACAATGGACAAAATCCTTTATTAATCTTTATCACAAAGAAGAATAATTTAAATTCATGTCAGTTGTCAGTTGTTCATAAACCTTCCTCCGATCATAGAAATTGGATTCTACGAAAAACTGCACATTCTTATTTAATTTGGGGGATGAGAAATGATCACAAGAAAAATGAGAGCATGAAATATAACCCTCAAATGACCACAAATGGACACGGAGGGCACACAAGACAAAAAAGTGTGTTAAATATGGCTGCAGTCTTGCATATAGTGGCTAAAATTTACTGGGAATGTGATCCCGTCTCTTTCAAACAAACATCCACACATCTCCTCCTCATGCAAATCGTGTTGACTTCTTGAGCTCTGCATGTGTCAAGCAGAGAGGGTGTAAATGGACGGGGGACCCCTCTTTGTGGATTATAGATGAGGGTTTGTGACCTGCTTCCGTGACTGAATCTGTTATGAGCATCAGGCTGTTTAAAGGCTAAATTATTCAGGAATCGCCTCTGGACACCAGGTGGTTACGCTCTCTGCGCACTTTGATTGAGAAAGAACACGACAAAATACATTTCAGGATAGGACAACATTTTAAGGTTAATTTTACACAACAGCAAACAAACTAATGGTGAATAAACCTGGGAGGATTTTGGAAATAGGCAGACACATTGGAGAAGCCAATTTCAGCCTTTATCACTTTTACATGGTTCAATGTGATCACTCTTTAATGTTTAATGTATTTGCCTCAAATTTCAGTGAATGTCTGAACAAAGATCCTGACTTTGATTATTTATGTCCTGTAGGGGCTTTTAATGGCTCCACTTCATGCCATGTATTCCAAATGAATCTGTGAGTGCCTGCAGGCAAATGTACCTGTCACGCCAGAAGGACAGTCCAACATATCCGCCACAGAAATATTTCACTTGTCCATCTGGAAAATGTTCTATAACATGTTTAAGTTTTAAAATAAAGGGCTCTCTCAGAACAATGATGATGACAAGTGAGGTGGCAGAGCATCTCCAAAAGCACAAAGAAACAAATTGGTGGTTATCATTAGCTGCAGCTGAAGCTCACAAAGAAGTTAAGTGCCCAGTGAATTTAGACAATACCAGACAATTGGACTCGAGTCATAGGGACCCGGACTCTGAGACGACTTGCAACTCGACTCAGACTCGGGAGGTAAAAACTAGAGACTCGACTAGGACTCGGGAGAAAATGTCTCCAGACTCGACCTGGCTTGAGACATCATGATTTGGAAAATTGCACTCAGGCTTTATATGAAGAGCCAGATAGGAGATATACGCAGCTCTTTCCTTTCAGGTTCACTTTATTGATGCTCCATTCACAGTACACTTGTCCGTCACCTATTATTGTCCCGCACACGACTCAGTACTACACACATACGTTCCTACCACACACCCGCTTCGGCTACAGTGATGATCAGTGGGCAGGGTGCACGGGACATGGATTTCAAATTGGCAACCGCTATGTCTTCTGTGCCCAAAGTGATTTTCTTTGCATATAAAGAATTTCAATCAGATGGAAAACGAAGACTGCTAAGTGCACAACCTGCAACACTTCGATAAGTGAAAGAGAACACAACATCTAACTTTATCCGCCACCTGAGGACACATGAGGCCAAGTTATTGAAACCTGCAATTGTTAGCCAGGTAGCTAGCAGTCCTGCCATAGGTCAATATGGCAGGAGCGCTAGCCCAAGCTGTGGTCAATATGAAACTAACAAAGCTAACATTAGTAAAGTGGGTGTGCGTGTGTTGAATGTGTGGGAAGATAAGGTTTCTCTCTTCAAGATGAAAATCTGAGTGCTTTTTGGGTGGACTGGGGAACATTGGTGAGGAACTTGACCCTTCATAACCTGTGACTCAACTCGACTCGATTTGACGAACCTGTGACTTGACTCTACTCGACTTGCCCAAAAAACTTGGGACTTGCTTGAGACTCGCATGAAATGACTCGAGACTTGCTTGGGACTTGGATCGGAGGGACTTCGGCAATTGTTTGGACAATACCACTCACTACTTGGACGCCATTAGATGCAAGACACTGGAGACAATGACAGATTGAGTTGATCATAAAATGTTAGTTTTTTTTGGCACATCATTGTGTTATAGGTTTACATTGCATTTTCTTTACGAGCTGGCCGGGTGGAGTACAAATGAAACTTCAAATCTAAAGTAGAATGAGGTAGCGGTGGTGAGACAAAGCCATACAAAACTCCACAGTTGGTATACTTTGCGCTTATGTAGGGAAGCTTGGATCACACTTGTATATGGTAAAGACCCTATAAGAATACATTTTTTATGCTCTTTAGTTGGATTAACATGTCTCCTCCGCATCTGAGAGCACTTCTGTAAACTTCTGTGGCATCAGGAATCTTCCCTCTTACCTTTTTTGTCGTGCTGTTAACTGCCTAAAATGGCTCATCTCCCAGTCCCCCCAAATAGACCTACCAGTGTGACATCATACCGTTCTTTTGCTGGTAGTTACAGCCCACTCACTTGGGACAGCAAGTCGAAGAAGAAGACACCTCGAAAGCATGGAGGATAGGCAAAGCCATCTGAGCAGATAATAACATCACCAACACATTTGAAGAGTGCCACGTGGAAGCACTTTGGGCTCCGGTGATAGTATTGAACAGAGCAGCTGGCCCTTTAAATACAGGTATTACAGGCCATCAGACTGTGCAACTCCTCAGAGGGGCGAATGGGGAGTAACAGGAAGACAGAGGATGGGAAGAAGCAGTTGCCAGCTAGTAGCCATATATTTTTATTCCATTCATGTTTTTGTTGAGATCTACCTTTTTTATTCATCTTTTTCTCTGTAATATTTAACTGCTACTGGAATCCCAATTTTCCTATGGGAGGTTTTCCAAGGGGATTTATAAAGTTCTTTCTAATTTAATTTGAACCTATCTCTAGGCTATATGAAAAATCTGTGATTCCAAACGTCAGCGGTTCAACCACAGCAGTTCACTGGTTCCTTCCCAAGTGCTCAGCCCAGTGCTTACATATCGCCGCCTCGGAGAAGATTACAAAACTCATATTCAAGGACATGCAGCCCACCAGTGTGGCCTCAGGAGAGGTAAATATTAAAATGATCTCATGGATATTTCTTGTGTGTGCATTACTGCCTGGGGGACTATTGGAGTGTTTGCTCAAGAACAAGTGACAGCCCAAACCCAAACCGTTCAGAACCAACCATTCAGTCTTATTTTTTGTTGACATATTATTTTCATCATGGTTTTTTTCAACAACCTTTTTTCCCCTGACAAAAAGTAGACAGTAGCTAATACAAACAAGTGCACATTGACAAAAACTAAAACTACATTAACTGAAATTTTCCTCAACAATGAATAAAATGTTTGAGACTTAGTCCAATCAGACCTAATTTGGTCATGTTGAAAGTAGGAACAAGTTAGGAATATGTCCAATCACAGCTATATTGGTTGTGTGGAAAGGTTTGATAAGTAAAATGTGACATCCAGTCACAGCTGCTATAGCTTCATGGTGGCTGGATAAGTTGGAGAATGGCCCAATCAGAGCTACTCTCTTAATGTATTGATATTTTAATAGAGAGATGGTTCACTGTTTTCTGTTGATTTATACATTCAAACTTAACTAGCATTCAGTAAAGAGTTATTAGATGTTTCATTTTATCCAAGTGTAAAACATGACTTCAGAAATTCAAGGAGACATAAAAATGCCTTAACCTTTACACCTCATATTGAAGTCAACTAAATTTACAGTAGATTTAAAATGTTCAGAAATTTCAACTAAAAGTATACTAAAATTAAAACAATTTATATGACTAAATGATGACTAAAACTAAAAGATATTCTGGGCATAGATGATAACTAAAACAAAATTAAATATTGCTTTCAAAATTAACATGCAATGATTGAGTTTTTCTTTCCTGTATTTTCAGTTTTTGTCCATCTGAGAGTAGGACGGTTGTCAAAGTGGTGCAATTCTGCCTTATCCTTGCCTCCTTTTTCATGTCGCTGCATACCAGCCCCTTCAAGTCAGTTCTCTCATTCCACTCCAACAGATGTTTTAACGAGACATTTAATGCAAACATTTATTTTCCATTGCTGCTATCAAACCCAATTGCAGCTCCTTTTGTTGGGCTTTTATAAGCTGGATTTTCCCCTCGAAGGCCTTCAGCTGTGTGCTGGAGCAATGAAAGATGATTACAGGTGGAGGTGGATGTGGAGCAGCAGGCACCAAAAGATGTTGGCTGTGGAAACTTTAAGCATCTCTCTTAGTACAGTATATTTGTCATCACTGTCAGTGCTGCCATGTTTAGTCCAGGCATGCAGTGATCTGTTTATGATATCCCACAGCTACATACAGCACCCTGACACTGTGTGATAGTACAGTAGGCTTATGTGTGAATGTACATAATTGCCAGGTGCTTACATCAAATTCTTTTCAATCGGCACTTCATTAAGGCTGCAGTCAAGCGGTTGGGAAAATCAGGTGTGTTTATGTGACTTATGTGAGCAAGAGTGTGTGTGTGTGTGTGAATGTTATCCTGGACTGTTAAGTGCTGTGAGCCTTAGGAAAACATTTCCACATCTTTACGGTGTGACTGCCTGCACTAAATCATCACTAAATCTCCCACACGCTTCCACCCCAGGAGACCATGAATTACATGCTCTCTCACACTTACACACGTGTCTTCAAGAAGGACACAGTAAATAAATTATCATCAAGCTGCAGAATATATCTGCATGAAGTGTTTCATAATGTTTATGTTTTAACGCCCAAGGAAATATCCATCATAGCAGAAGAAGAGGACGTAAAGAGAAACATAAACACTGGATATTCAAACACAAAGTAAACACAGGTATACAGTAAGGGCGCAGAACAACTCTAAAAGACAAAAAAACCCCAAAAAAACATAGTCTTGTTGGGATCAGCAGGTTGCACGCTGGAGTGCGGTGTGGTCATATCCAAAATAACTTCTAATAGTCCTTTTCATAGTAAAGGTACTCTGCCATTTTAAGGGTTTTTTTTAAAGTGGGGTTGCTAGAGGTTTATGGCATGAGCAGAAATGATTGACAATAAAAAAAACTTGCGAGCTTTGTCCCTGGGGCAAGATATTCCAGGGGCAAATGGTAGCAGATAGATCACTTAAAGCCTTGTAATTTACCACTTATAGGTTAAAACTGCTCAAACGCTCTGTTAGCTCAACAACATGCTACAGCACAATTCTTTACAGCAGTTAAATTTTCCTCGAAAAAGCCCCTTTGCCTAGAACGATTCAGCGAAGGACTATGTTTCCTTTTCACCAGCAGCTCCCCTCATTACATCAGATCAGAGTGCTTCAGCGAGGTCAGGTAGCGCTCACTGGAGCACAAACTGATATATATCACTAGATTTGGCTCACCTCTCTGCTGTGACAGAGCGTTGTGTTTGTAGTACCCATTTTACCTATCAGGACTATGACACACAACAGCAATTTGATGGTTTACCCAAACAAAGAGCTCTGGTGAAAGATCCAGGAGAAGCCTTGCTTCTAAGTCCCACTCGTGACAGCAATGTGCCTCTGAGTTTGCGGACATAGTCCCACTATTCTTTTATTTGCACGAGAACTTGTGCTCCTCCACCGTGCATCTCTCTTTCTACCTGTTAATCCAGCTGTAAAAGTTCTTGCTCTGTGTACTTCAGCTTATATAGCTGTTCTCCTCTGCCCAACACTAACTACCCACAACTTGCAGAGTCAAAATTGTCTACTTTTAGCTCAGTGTCCGTTAAGCTAGTGTTTGTTGTTTCCTCTGACTAAAGTACCAGCTGATGGTGAAGGGATACATAATCCCTACTTCCCAATATACAATAGCTCTAAAAACAGGGTCTTTTTTTGTATTTTTAACCTGTAGGTTGGCATTTCAAGGCTTTTGGTTGCACCATTTACAGCTATGTACTGGCTACCCTCCACTCCTGGATATCCACCCCCAAGTTCTTTATTGGCACTCATACTTTCTAAAACCATGAGCCTCTGGCAAACACTTTAAAACCTGAACTGTCCCTTTAAGTTATTATTACTACTGCTGCTGCTTATACTACAGCAGTGTGATGAGTTAACTCATTATCCAGTTTGTGTCAGGTGGGTCAATTTTTTGTTAGATTTTTGTTTGTTTGATTTGTTGTTTACATACTGTGTCGATCTTGTTTGTCAAAACTGTGTGTTTTCTGTTTACTGTCTTGTGGAAAGTGTTGCTATTTTGTTTTTCATATTTGACCATGGATGAAATTTAGCTATTGTGCTAATTTAGGCATATTTCCAATGATATGTATTATGAAATTGTTGATTGATGTGCACTGTCTTAATCAAATATATTAAATAAAATAAGATTTGTCCCCATGGCAAACACAGGACCTAGTCAAGCTGACGCCACCTACTGCAGGCAAGCTTAGCACAGCTGATTGCGCAGGAACAGGCATTGATTACTGTTAATAAAAATTCAAACAAACGTCAACATGGATCACAACAACTCTCTCAAACTCTCCCCTAATTTGAGCTTTAGGGAATTTCCTTCACATAGAGCAGCACAATGTGCACAGCCCTGTTTAAGAAAGTCCACATGTGGTTTTTAAGTCTTCATGGTGGGTGACATTAGTAGATTACTCACAGATCACCTGCCACCTTTACAGATACAGACATATTCACATTGCTGCTGCTAATGTGAGTTGTTTATACTTGGTGTTTTTCTTTCTTTCCCGGGATCATTTCATGGCTGTGAACTGTATCCAATCACAGCTAATAGAGTCTGTAGCTGTCAGAGATAAAGACGGCTGGAGAAACAGAGGTAGATATGGTGACGTTTGTGGGGTGGGGGAACAGACAAGAGCACAAGGAGGCTGCTGAGGAGATAAAATTAGGGAGAGGCGGCGTCTGAGATTGGCTCGACGCAGCCGTTTGCTGTGAAATTACAAAGTCATTATTTGATGGAGGCTTAAATGTCCCGTGCCTCCTCCGCCTGCCTGTAAGCTCATCGTGAACCCACACGCAGAGGAAACTATTTCCAGGTGTGAAATGGATCCTCCGTGGCACTGCTTTAGGGATTTTCAGAGGGACAGAAAATGGAAACTTCAATTTGATGAAGACCTGGGCTCAGACAGACTTCCTTTACCTTTGCTGGGCCTCTGTGGCTTAGCCCGAAGCCATAATGACCCGCTGACTCGAGGGATGGGGGAAAATATACCACAACCCCCATTATCCAATAATACTAATGCAGATATACAGCTCAATGTCAGCCACCTGAACCTGGAGATAAAGACACACCTGACACAGATGATAAAGCTGCACGCACAGCATAACCAGGGTTCAGCGGGTTTATGGAGGTTCACGCTTATTACTTCAAATCAACTCTAACAATAACATACAGGCAAAGAGGAAGAAGATGCTTAATACTGAGAGGAATCTAACAGTGTTCTATGAAGTTAACAAGAAATAAACATCCTAAAAACAAACCTTAATAAGCTCAGTGTAAATACATCATTTTGTTTTGCAATCTTGGAGTTTAGAATAAATACTGTGCCTCAAACGAAACTCGTGAATTGTGGTTTTGGGTCATGAAGTCATGTACACAAAAAGCTTGGCAGCAAACGGAGATTTTGTCCTCAAAGTTAAAATGGGAAAGTGTTAGGATTTCAGCAATAAAAAATGATCTATAATCTGAACAAATACATTTACTCTTCACAATATTTTAAGATTAAACATAATTAAAGCAAGAGAAGGCCATTCGTAAGCAACCATGGAACTACAACATGGTGGTTCACCTTAGAGGCAAGCACAATATTAACACTGTTTAACATCTTGTTGTGACCTCTTGTTTGAGAGTTCCCACATATTCGACTGATTTGATCAAGTGGGTCCTCATGTTTGAAGCAATAGTGTATGAATTATTGATTATTAAAAAATGGTCAGTAATACTTGCAGTCAGGTCCCTGGATATTTTTGGAGTCCTTGTTAGCAGTTAGTTAGCATTTGTTGTCATAAATGCACAATAGGGCTTTAAAATTCAAATGCAGGCAACATCAGATGGATTTTTATTATTTCCCATTAAACTTTACAAATCTCATGTGTGTGTGTTCACCATGAACCTTATTTCAGGCTCTTATCTGAAACCACTATTCTAAATCCTATTTCTTCTAGGAGGTTGGGATTAGGGCTGAACAATTTGAGAAAATAATCTCATTGCGATTTCTCCCCTATATTACGATTTACTCTGTGATTGTTTTAATGTCCCTCATGTATTCTTAAGCAAACATAAGCAGTAGATCTTTTTATAGTAAAACCAATATGACATTAAATTAATCTAAGGATAAAAGATCTGAGAAAAAGTGGAGAAGTGAAGAACAGAAGCAAAATAGATATGAAATTGTAAAAACTGGGTAAAAATGGTCTGAAAGTGGAAAAAGGTTAATAAATAGGTGCAAAATAGGTATGAAATTTGCTAAAAATAAATAAATAAATAAAATGGGGAAAAATTGGCAAAAAAATCCAAAACTGGCTTAGGAAAATGTTCGCAGCAAAATTGGGAATTAAATTTGAAATTAAATCTCAAAAAACATGTAAAAAATCCAAAAATGGTTCTGACAGTGGCCAAAAAAAGATGAATGGGGGCAAAATAGGCATAAAGTTGTAAAAACAAGGATAAAAAAAGGTTTTTAAAATGGTCAAAAGTGGGAAAAAAAGCATATGAATAGAGGGAAAAACAGGCAAAAAAATACATCACAATGCCAAAATGTTCAGCACATTTTTGGCTAAAAATATTGAACCTTCTGCGATTTGAAAATTGCAACAAGCCATATTGCGATTTTATCTAATTTTGCAATTAATTGTTCAGCCCGAGTTGGAATCCAGGAACTGCTAAATGCTAACTAATTTCAGCAGTAGCCCTAATAGGAAGGTGTCAGGGTACACATAGCGTAACACTTTGTTTTGTATTGGGCTGTGTAGCTGCAGAGCGGTCAAGGTGGCAGGTGGTCTTATACACAAGTCAATGAAGAAGCCTATCAGTTATTTATCAATACATACGTCTGTCCTTTTGTCCATCAAACTGTCCATCCACCCTTCATACCAGGCTACGCATTTAGCACATTTTCATTCAGTTAAAAAAAAAAAAAGTGCAAACATCAAAACAGAACGTTTCTGTACACAAACAAATCCAAACGAATAGTTCATGAACATATTTGCTGGAAGACAAACCTCCCATTTCCAAAATGGCTGCTTTACAGAACATTTACTGTATGAATGTAACTGTATTGTCCTGATTACTTATGTTTTTGTACTCTCATTTGGTTAAAAACTTTTTAAAAACTACTTACCAACATAGGAGGACTGATAGCACTGTTTTATGAGAATATCTATATGAAATATATCTCTTTTATTTTCTACAAATCCATTTAATTTTATTTGTGTATAAGGATCCCCATTAGTTGCTACCAAGGCAGCAATTTGTCTTCCTGGGGACTGTACATACAACAAACTTTTTCAATTCAAAGTCAATGTTATATCTATCTGAATAACACTATTATATTCATTTTTTTGTGGCTTATTTCAACACAACACAGCTCACTGTATATGCAAGTACTTATCCTTTGTGAAAACCAGCAACTACTATTATTTCCAAACTAAAATATATTCTATATTTTAAGTGCATGTCTAAATAAAATATGTATCACAATATACTCGTATAAGTTTATAAATATAACTTTCAAGCTAGCTGTCTTTGAGAAGGATGTTCTTTAGCAGCAGGGGAGCGGTTTCTGCAGCCTCAGAGCATCCATATTCATCAGCGCTCTCACAACAGTTTACTCTCCGTCCTCCTCACTCTGTGGAGCCAACCTTGGATGGGGCCTCCACACCTCAGTGCTCCGCCCCCCTGAACGGTGAATGCATTAGCCTTGAGTCTGAGACGATGACTTTGGAACAGGAGGAGACAGAAAGGACAGCAAACTGTCTCAGAGAGGAACACACAAGTACACTTTCAGTTTTGTGTTTCAAGCTCTCAGTGGGGGACTAAAGAAGCTGACCATCTCACTCAGATGTAAAGCTGTTTCTTCTGTGGCAGTCATGATCAATTTGAGGTTAAAAACCACAAGAACTGCTTAAAAGGTTTAAGAATTAGATCAAATTCCATAAAGTGCATTCACTTGAAAGAGAAACCTGAGAAAAACAGGCCAAGACCATAATTCAAGACAACACATTAACCTGATATTTAGCTGAATCATAGTGTACACAGATAATAGCCTAATATAGACCAACAACAGATTATTTTTGTCAGGGGGGTATGTAACAAATCTCTTACCAACTCTAATTTAGCTTATTTGTCCATACAAAGCTTATGCTTACAATTGTTTTTGCTATAAAAATCAATAATACCAAAATTGCTAATGGAATCCATTAGATGTTTTTGCTTGCTTAAATGGCACTATGGGACAGCCCTCATCTATACTTGTCTTTGTCGACTTGGCATCCAATTCCAGACCACTTTGCTTGAATGAAATGTATTTTAGCATTGTTCACCCTTTGCCTTTCTGACCAAACAATCAAGCAATCAATCTTCGTCTGTATACCTGCACTTGTTAACAAATGATCAGTCTAGACACTTGAAGAAAGGCCAGGTATTGGCTGTGATCTTAAAGTTTTTACAACAAACAAACAAACATCAATCCATCATAAGCACGGCATTTAGTACAAACCTCAACCAAGGCATTTCTGATATTGTACTGCAAGTTATCAAAGAAAATTACCAGTAGATTTCATGGACCATAATGTTGGGAAATTTCGTCAGCGAAAAATAGACTGAAGTTAAAATAATTCAGATGACTAAATTATGACTAAAAGTTATTTTAGGCAAAAGACTTTAACTAAAACTAAATTATAAAGTGCTGTCAAAATTACCACTGTTCTATACGTGAAAGATGAAAAACTGAACAAAGCCTGATACCAAAAGATCTACAGCAGGGTGTTAGTCCCAGGCCTGCTGGTTTGAAGTCTCTACCTTGAAGATGTCATGAAATATCCTGTGCCCCAACGAATTATAAATATAGAGCTCCATAACCTTGAACTTATTACCTCCAATAATTTCCAATGACAGTAATATCATCCTAGGGTCAGATATGACATTTGAGCAAACTTTGAAGAAAGTCCCTCAAAGCATTCTTGAGGTATCGTCTTCACAAGGTTTTACCTTATGTGGATGGATGGAGGGACAAAGTCAAAGCATAATGCCTCAGGCCTCAGCTGTCACCAGCAAAGGAGCATAAAAGTGTCCTTATCTTTGTTGTAAAGGAGAAGGACTTGGCCTTGTGAGCTTATTTAAACTAACTGTCTCTGGATGTTAAACAAATCCTAAAGCACACATGCCTCACAGCACGCTCCTTGGTGGTCTGTTCATTTTAAACATGTTAAATTTCATGATAAAACAGACTTGACAGTGTAATCAGACAATCATCCAACAGAAACTAAAAAATAGTAAGAAATCTATATACTGGAGATTGAAGTAACAAAACTTCTTAAGTATTTGGATTTTTGGCATGTGTTGCACCAGGTGAGGAGGTTTTAATCCAAATACATCTGAAGCCAGAATAGGGCTTTCTTCGAAGGCCAGAAATGTCAAAGCTCCTAAAAAGCTTCTGCAGACTCCTTTTCAGTTTTCCGTTAACAAAATGCCTCTTGATTCTACTTTAATCTTCCAGCAGCCTTTTGCAGATGCTGGTACGACAAGCTGCTGTGTCTCTGACATTTTCAAGCATGCAGCCCACACTCGGTGACATTTCATATCTCCACTTCGACAAGGACAGGGAAAAGTCATTCGAAAAGGACAGGAGGAGGGATTCAGACTCCTCTGCAGCTCAGACGGGCTCCTGAAGCCTCGGGCCTGCTGCCCTCCTGTCGGATGAAGGCTGCAGGATGTTTAGTCATATCACCGTTAGCCTCATTAAAGCTCACCCCTGGGTGCTGTAAACAGAGAGAGGGCTATTAGTCTGTGTTCAGGACAACGTTTAGCTTCAATCTCTGCTCTCAGCGGGTGAGGAGATGGATACTCATCAGCTTGTCCTCTGTAGTTTAGACTCTAAAACAACTTCACACCGACCACGTGCCAGTTTGCATAAGAAAGGTGTTAAAACCTCACTCCCAGACAAACCTGCAACATGTTATTCCTGGCTATGCTGGTTTTTGAAGTGATATCTGAAAAATACTTTAAAAGATTTTCTTCATACTTTTATACTCACTCGGTTTCATATACAGATCAAATCTCAGGTCACAAATTGTAAAATTGTCCGAAAGTCTGCCATTTGGCATTTTGGGATATAAATAAACTGCTCAAATAAAGAAAGAGAATTCAAAGCAATAATGAGCCTGGTAGAAACATTCCCAGTTGACCAAGGAAGAAACAGAAATGTGATATTTGATATTTTGTAGGTTTGGCGTGGCTCAGTCTCACCCCTACAAGATTTTTTACAAATCAGCTCTTGCAGCCATTTCACTGAGGATTTTGTTATTTGGTAGGCATACTTTATACTATGATTTACAATGAAGTCTTCAAGAACCATATTGTAAAACAGAAAGGAGGGAAACCATTTTGAAAGTATGTTAAGTGTACTGTATACATGACCAATGGTTTTTATATGCTGTTTTACAGTGAAGAGTAAGAACAGAGTGTTTCTAAAAAACTTGAGAAGCTCTGCATTGTACATTGTGGTTGGACTTGAGCTGAAATAGTGCTTTTCTAGTTTCATTGACTACTCAAAGCTGCTTTACATCCTATCTATTAACAACCATTTTCTCTGACATTCACTCTTTGATGGTCGGAGTTTCTATGGCAGTTGTCCATCAGTATTGACTAACAACTAGCACTAAAGCTGCATTCACACCAAATGTGACTTGGGCGACCTGGGTGACCACTCTCTATGAAAAATTCAATGTACAGCCGTGATGGGGCAGGGCCAATCCTCCCGCGATGCAACAGACGTGATCTGAGCAACTTGGTCACTCGGTCACCTAAGCTTTTCAAGCAATGTTGCGTATAGCTGTGTGGCAACAGCCAATCAGCTGTGTGTGCATTGTGTGACGATACTCATGACAGACCGTTTTTATTCTGGACTACAGAATAACAATCTATGTCCGTGTGGGAACATTAGTGAGTTTTGTGGTTTGTAGGTGAGTATAAAGGATACAGCTGGAATAATGTCAGCTAATACATCCTATTAAATGATATGATATGATTGCAGTGAAACTCGTTTGAGTGTGACATTACTGAGCTATGGCAATGGTGAACAAAATGAGCTACTAATGGACAGGCGATACAACTTCAGTTGGAGACGCGATCCTGGTTTTCAAGTCACATTTGGTGTGCACGCAGCTAAACACATTCAACTAACAGTTTTATGCTCTTTCATGCTGTCACATGCCACAGGCACAGCAGTGGGAGCAACTTGGGGTTAAGTGTCTTGCCCAAGGAAACATTAGCATGTGTGAACCTGCAACCTTCCCAGTACTGACCAAGCACACTATAAGACTGCGCCACCAGCACCCCATTGTTGGAGTGTACTGGACCAGGACACCTGAAACCCAGACCTGTCTGCCACTGAAAATGTGTTGCGCATTATGATGCACAAAATATAACAAATGAGTCCCATAACTATTGAGCAACTGAAGTCAAACACCAAGCAAAAATGGAAAAGGATTCCTCCTACAAAGATTCAACAACAGTGCCCTCAGTTCACAAAAGCTTATTGAGTATTTTTAAGAGGAAATGTGATACAACACAGTGGTAACCATGTCTCTGTCCCAGATTTTTCAGAATAAGTTGGTAGAATCAAATTCAAAATGAGTGATTATTCAATCTAGTATAGGTCAAAATGGATTTTCATTGTGTTCTGTTTTTACTTACAATTTACACACCATCCCAACTTCATTGGAACTGGGCTTTGTACTTGGTGTAAGAAATAAAGTTGGCTTGTTCTTGTATTGAACAATGAACTTTGTTGTTTGTCATCCTCAGCACAAATTCTGCATTCAAAAATTAAAGAAAAAATGAGCAGCATGAATATGATGACATTTCCTGAGCACAGTAACGCTCCCCAGGGGAAGAGTGGCATTGATCTGTAAATCACATTATGTTTAGTCTTGAGGCCTTTTCAGGATAAAACGTCAACAAGATATCAACTAATTAAATAAAAATGATAGTAAGTCGATCCAAAACTTCCAGCGGGCTGGTGTCAGTGCTCTGTGATTGATGCCTGAACAAATGTTGATGGAGCAGATTGTCAGACGTCCCAAGATAAAGGAAATCAATTTCTTTGTCGGTTCCCATCGTCTGCCTGAGGAGCGAGAATAAGCTCTAAATCCCCCTTGTCCCTCTCACTTTATTGTTCTCATCTTCCTCTCAAGATAGATTTCACATGTTTTGCTCCAAAATATTTTTAAAAACCTGACTATTGAAGAGTTTTTAGTGGACTGTAAATCAAAAACATTTCATAAAAAAGTTACACCACCCCGAGAAGCTGTTGTTGAGCTTAGACATGAGAGTACTGTTGTTTTTTTCCTTTATGGCGACAGCAGCCATGGATGGAGGGATCATGTTTTTTAAGGTGTTCTGCTTTTCCATTCACACTCCCACACTTCTGTCCATGCTTCCATCCTGGCCAATCTTTGATGCACTTACGGTCAATCCCAATTGCACCCCTTGGTCCTCCCTCTTCGTCTTACCCCTTTGTCCACCCATTCTTCTTGGCCCCCAAAACAGAGCGCCAGGGGAAGGGGTGAAAACATGCCCCTAAGAAATGAGATGCCACTCAGTTCCCCTTATTTCATCAATTAGAGCCACTTGCTGGCTGTGTCATAGGTGGAGGCAACAGCTCTTTATCCACTTCCAAGATGCTGTCTTGGCATCAAGATCTCTTTCACCCTTGTGAAAGAGATCTTGATCTCAATGGGTTTTCATCTGGTTAAAATATTACATTGATAAGCAAAGGGTTGAAAATCTGATAACTAGAGTTTCATTACTATGAAAATCATTAATTGCGCTTAATTACTTACATTTATGCATTTCTTTCAGTCTCCGCTCTACCATCGTGTCAGCAGGCATGGTGTATTACGGGAAATTCTCATACCCCTTCCTTTCAAGCGAGGTCCCGGCTCATCTTCATTTCAAGGGTTGTGCAGGCCTGCCCCTAAACCTTACAGTGAATTGGGATACCCCTTCACTAGATGTGAATGCACAAAACCAAGGACTAAGGGTTAAAATAAGGGCTACTGGCACAACTGGGATTGACCCTTTGATTGAGGAGGTCTAGAGTCAAAGCCATTGGGCCTGTCAATGTGATATCTCAACAATGCTTTGGCAGATTTTCTCAAGACTTTGCACCAATTCCCATCCTGGCTGTTTATCTAACTTGAGGTCAAAGGCAGCGATGGGAACAAGTCACTTATTGCAAGTCCAAGTCAAGTCTCAAGTCGCTGCCACAAGTTTCTCAGTTCTCCTGATCACAGCGATGTAACTTTAAGCAGTGATGTTTGTTGCTTGATAGACTTGTCAGTAGCTTTGCTGTTTTTTTGAGCCAAATAGTTTTGTAGTAGCCTAACACTCTGTCATGTTCAGAAAACACACTTTAAAGCTGAAAAGACGTAAGACAACTGTCTGTCAACAACCACCAGCAAACAGCAGACTGTGATGTGCTCAATACAAAGGGAAACTATGGACACAGCTGCCCATCTCGACAGGATATGTATATTCCCCGCAGATGTGAACAGGCTCATAAATATTTAATGACATACGGTAAGTCTAATGTCAACAAAGATAAAAATGTGCCATGTTACAAATCAACCTTTAGCCAAAAGAAGAATGTTGATTAAAAATGTTAATATATTTGTCTTTGTCCATTTAGAGCGCCTCTTTTTGATGAACCGTCTTTTTCATCTCGGCATAATCAGTACCAGTCTGTCAAGAGACAAAAATAAGGAAGCAGGGAAGTAGACAATGTATGATGGACTCCCTCGAAACTTGAACAGTGGAATTTGGGGCTGTCCAAATTAACACTGCTGCTTGTTTTCTGACATTGCTTTTAGCTTCACGTTTTTTTGGATACTGTTGCCTGATCAGACTGCCATATTGTGTACCAACCACTGCCTGGTATACTATCAAACCTTTTCACCTGTTTGACGTCTGGTGTTCTGTTCGCTTCACCTGTGCCTTGTTTAAGACACTAAAGTACTGTAGGATAATGTGATTATGTCAGCTGGTGGATTCATCAGGTTTTAACCAAAAATACGTTAGGTTTATAAACTGTACTGATTGTATAAGGTTATATAATTACCAATGCTAGCACAAACATTTCCACAGACGGACTCCTGCGGTGGCTCTGACCTCTGAAGCAGACTGTGACCTCATCACTGCCGCGCAGAGAGACGTCAGGGAACTTGACCTGGTGCGTGTCTGCTTGTTATGAATGTCGAGTGAGATGTGACATTGATCAGAGGGCCGGCGGTGAGGGAAACTTCTTTAAGAGTCCCGTCACTTCCCTGGTTGCTGCCCTTGTGCCAAAGCCAATGTTGTCTTAAAGTCTCGAGCCCAATTCCTGAAGGAGAGAAAAAAGTCGACCCACGCTGAAAGCACCCAGAGAAAAACACGAGGCTGAGGCCCAGAGCTCAAATTAAAACATCACTTGAGTAAACAGCCTGGGTTTCCTCCTGTGGTTACACACCCTCGTCGCCCCTGTCACCTTTTTCTGCCTGTCATTTCTCAGCGCTCTGCCTCTGATCAAACTCGCAGCGCTCAGCGGGCTGCTGGGCCGGGTAGTGCAAGAGCTATGGAGCTATTCATGGAGTGGAAGGCCTCCTGGGGCTCATACACATGAGATTATTACATCTTGCCCTCACCTTTTTTTCTTATTCCTGGTCCACTGACTCTAAATGTCTTAATTTGCCAAATACATTACAGTCCTGTTGCCCCGCTAAGTCTGCTCCAAAGAATACACAAGCCCAAGTTCTCAGAGGAGTCAGTAAGGATGACCAGCAGCATTAACTATTTTCTGACTGTTTGCCCCCTGTAAACACTCTTTAGGCATGTTGACTGTTTGGAATTGGCTGTTTTCTCTTTTTCTGTAATTCTCTTGTGAATGACTTCTAATGTTTACGTTTAAGAAAAAAAAATATATATAAAAAAACACAAGATCTGATCACTACCAAAATAAATAAATAAAAACTAAACTAAAAAAAACTGTAGCCAGATTTTCCTGTTGTGAGCTTACAGGAGTGGCACCCAGTGTAGTCTATGTTGTAGCCCATCTGCTTTAAGATTCAATGTGATGTGTGTTCAGAGATGCATATCTTGGTTATAAGGATAGGTTATTTGATTACTGTTGCCTTTCTATGATCTCCAAACACTCTGACAGTTCTCCTCTGAATAACGCTCACTGAAAACACACCAAGGGGCACATGTGTACATAAAAATAAATAAATAAAGAAGCTCTTGAAGTGCTGTCTTTGGTTGCACTACAGAGAAATAGGGTTGATCAAGATATTGTTGTAGATATAAAGTTTGAATGTCATTTGACCAGCCAGTGGCCAGTTTGCAGGGCGACCTGCTCTTACACTCTCGCCCACTTCACAAACCTGTCCACCATCTCTATTTCTCCAACCAATAAAGCCATAAAATACCCCAAAATATCTTAAAACTTCTTTCTTTTTGGGTGTTTTTTTTCCCCAGTGACTATTCTGCTTGGTTATTTAGGGACTGGCCAATGGCTGAAAAGCCACTGTTAACAACGGTTAATCAATAACCATTGGTAATATACCTATATCTATATCTATATCTATATATCTATATATAGATAAAATATATGTATATCTATCTATCTATCTATCTATCTATCTATCTATCTATCTATCTATCTATCTATCTATCTATCTATCAATCTATCTATGTCTATCTATCTATATATATATATATATATATATATAGATAGATATCTTTGATATTTAGCAGTGGTTTTATCAGTAACACTGGACATGTGAACGTTACTTCATTATGACAAAGTGAAAATTATTTTTTCTGGCAGAAACCCTAAAGTCGGTATGTTAATGCAATGGACCCAATCAGTTTCTTTTTAAATGTGCTTAATTTTATAACTTTGTGCAGCAGACAGATCTGCCCGATACATTGTCTGTTATCAGGCAGATCCATCCTGCCAAGCTCCAATCTACAGCGATTGTGCTTGGCCCAAAATGGTACAACCCAATCAGAGTTCTTTAAAGCAGGATGAGGTGAGAGTATGAGAAGGCAGTGAGTAATTGCTTGTACAGAGATTTGCATAGATGCTAACAGCTATAGTCGCAAAAAAAAAGCATTTCTTGATTGAAAGGATATTTTTTCTCCACTTCCGACATGTTTTGTTGGGAGTTTGTTCTAAGAAGGGGCTTCTACTTTATCTGACTGGCTTGTACTGTTTGTAGACAGAAACATCATACAATCACCTGATTCACTATTTAAAGGTTTCACCCATTTCCAAACACTTTTTATGAGAAAAAAAGTGAGAAAAATATGTGTGTAAGGGCCTTTGCTTGATTAGTTTTCTTAATGTAAAACTGTTTGATGTTGGACTTAATTATATTTTGTGTCCCTGAGATGGATTATCAATATAACATGAACAGTAACAATATATTACATTGTAAATTACTTTTTTCTGGATGTTCTAAAATGTTTTCTTGGCCAAACTTCTGAAAAAGGCTGTCTCATTTTGATGTACTTTTAGCCCTCTATGTCCTCTGCTTACCTCGGCCAGACTCTTTAAAAGCAGGGGGACATTGTGACAGGACATTTTGCTTGTTGTCCCAGTTTGAGGCTTTTGGACCAAGTAGCAAAGATGGTGAAAGAAAGTTCTGGAATAAAGGCCCTGGGCTGTCAGCAGAAGTAAACTGAATGCATTGTGAATTTAATTTGTGTGTTTCATTTCCATACAGTCACCTCTGCTCTCTGACTTGTCTACTGGTGTGTTTGATGTCCAGCTGGATTTCAGCCTCTTGAATTGGAAATGAGTCATTTGGACTTTATACCTGTGTAACAACAAACACTGTCCTGACATCCCTGACTGCTTCTTTAAACTGTTTCAACAGAGTAAGTGTGTGTGTTGCATACAGTGTACATGTGTGTCCAGCCTGAGGCTAAGCCGTGTGATTGACAGGTGGAGCAGCAGAGTCTGGTCCAGTGATCCCTCGGGTTTCAGGTCTCCTCTGAGGTTTGACCCGTCTGCTTCGCTCCATCATCATCGCCGGCTGCTGGATCAGGTGGAGATCTCCCAGAGGCTTCTGTGCTCTGCTTTGAAGCATACCAGATGTAGTTTGTGTGTTAGTTAGTTTCATCAGATCTGTTGTTTTTACAAAGTTTTGATTCGTCTCAAGGCTGCTGACATCAATTTGAAAATCTCACAAAGTAAAGTTGAATTCTTAATGATTTTAAGAGGAAACTTTATCACCAGAGTTTAGCTGTTTTAGGACAAGGTGGAAAGTCATTTAAGTAAGCTAATCCTAGTACAGTTACATCAATTTATTATTGTAGTACAAATAACTGTATTGGGTTGCAACACCGTTAGTCTCTTAGACAAATTATAAAATAACTAGTCTTTTTAGCGTCTTATGTGCCTTTCAAATGGATTGTATTCACACTTTGAATAGTTTTATCAACTTTGTATTATTTCTAAGGATTTTTTAAATGTTATAAAGTAACACCTGCAATTTAAATCTTCCACTTGCCAGTTTCTCGTTATGTTAGTAATCATGTAAAGCCTATAAATTTGTCTCTGTGCATGAAGTATGCCATACAAATAATGTCACCTTCCTTGCTTGATGAATCACTTTTTTGGCTACAGTATGTCATATCTGATATGTAGTGTTAGGCTGTGTTACTTTTAAATGTTATCCATCATGTTAAGGCAGTGCTTTTTGAAATTGTGGAGAGCAATCCCCAATGTGGGGCATGGACCCCCTGGGGTTTTGATTGGCCACCCCATGTGCCAATAAAAAAATCTGCACAGCACAATACAATAAAATTCTTAACTGTGTTTCACATTCCCTCGACATAACCCCTGTGCTTGGAGCTATTTGATGATGCAACACATGGGCAACATATCCTTCCAACTGCAACACTTTTATTGTGTGATTGGGATGCTGCAGAATACTTCTGTGTGAGTATGAAATGATCCAAAGGAAAAAAGTAAATTTACTTTTTAAAAAATAAATTGTAACAAAGCAACTGAGGTGTAGGTGCGAAAACCTCCTCACTACCTCCAACAACACTGATCCACATCCTGTGCCTTGTAGAGTTTATTTTTTTCTGCAGTGGCCTTACCGTTGAGCGGTCAATTTAATTCCTGGATTTCAATCCAAAAATATAAATTACACACTCGAGTCAATACCCAGTATTTAGCTGACAATAAATTCCCATTCTATGCTGTCAATTAGTTTTATTTACTGCCCTCTTCATTCTTTTATTTCATGCAACCAAACATGCTGCTCAATAAATCAGCCACAAACAAGGGAGCTACATAATTAAATCAAAGAAGGAACGAGAAAGCTTTCAGAGGGAGCAGACATTAGAAAATACATAAATATGATTTTAAAACAAAGCACTGAAAGTCAGTGGATCAAAAGCAATGCAGTCAAAGTGCTTTTATTAAACAGAAGACATGCAACATATCCATTATCTCATAAGAGATCATGATGTTTCCAATAGAAATCAAAGACAGCTGCTTTTTGAGGATCTGGGCCCATCTGTAAGAGTATTATTCTTTGATTAAGAGTTGAATACACTGTACTATAAGAGGAACAGGGCTTTTAAAACAGGTAAAACAGGTACATAGTTTAATTATGGAATTCTCATTCTGCTGTCTGTCAAGTTTTTTTATTTCCTATCTTGTCATTCTTTATTTCATGCAAAACCAAACCAATAAATCAGCAATAAATCATGAGCCAATAGAAGTTCCTGCCTGCTGTATAGAAGTGAGAGGAAATCTGATTGCATAATCAAAATAAAGTAAGGAACGAGAAAGAAAGCAGAGGGAGGGAGCATTAGAAAATACATAAATATGATTTTAAAAAACAAAAGCACTGAAAGTCAGTGGATCAAAAGCAATGCAGTCAAAGTGCTTTTTATTAAACAGAAGACAACAGCAACAAATCCATTATCTCAATCAAGATGTCCCAAGCACTTTAAGGTTTCTTCAGCTCCAGCCACACACCTGGCCAAGCCTATTTTGGTCATGGTGCGACTTGATATGGATCAGCATTGTATAGTTGTGGACAGAAAGTTTTGAACTGGGGGTCCTGACAGTTTTGAATTGCTTAAAACTGTCGTGGACATTCATCGCTCTTAGTATAGCAGGGTGGAAGCCTAATGGAGTCCTAAGACAAACGGTATTAGCCTGGCATGTACGTGGCTCAATCGGACTGATTGTGGCTCAATCCTGAAAACTTTCAGAGGATGACCGACAATGACGTATATAATTGTGCCCCAACTGTGTCCCGTTCAAGGCGGCGCAAGCAGCAGGGCTCAATCGAGGCCTATGTGACACAAACTGGGCTCGAACAGGGCTGATGTCATGTCAGCAGGATGGAAATTTATGGAATCCTCGTCATATTGTTGTATTAACTGAATTGAAGTGGGACAAACACCCCTGAAGTGCTGTAGAAGTGCTACTGACGGTGTATTTACAGGGTGTGTCCGGGGGAGAGACAGTAATTTCTTCCTGTAACATGACGATCAACCAGCCTTACCAATCGTGTACAGTCTTGCAAAATCACCATGAGGAACAGGAATAAGTGACTTGGGCATTAGCTAACCCTTCTGTTTCAGTCCTGCATATAACTAGGGCTGGGTATCCCCAGCAACCTCACAATGTGATAAGTAACCCAAAACTGAGGCCATAGTAGGATTTTGTGTGATATACATCATGTGCAAAAATTGTGGACACTTACTACACTTTAAACAGGATTTTAACAACTTTTGTTGTAGTACAAGAAGTACAAGTACAAAACAGAGCAAGGACGAGGTTTGTGCTGTGCATTCTAAAAGTCAAGACACTTAAATTTAATTTCCTTTAGGGTGTACTTGTCAGAGTGGAGTGCCATGCATTAGGTCTCACCTGAGGCCAACTTGCTGCAGGTCTTCCCCTGCTCTCTCCATTCCTTTCCAACTCTACCCACTGTCTCGGATTTATTGATGAAAAGTAAAAAAAAAGCTTAAAAAAATTCCTAAAAAAATCAGGTCATTTAAGATCTTCCCAGATTTGGAAACTGTACTACATCAGTTTGGTTTCTACTGCCAACTTAAAAATGATGACAGGACTTGCAAAGATGCGAGGTGACTGGAGTGCAGTAATCTTAGCTGAAGGATATCTATGCTGAATGTTTCATTAGCAGAACGTAACATACTCTGAATTGTATTTCTGCTAAATTTGACCAAATGCATTGAACCCAAACAAGGCATGCTAAAACTTCCTTAATACTTGTTCCAAATAAAATTCTTAATTTATTAGTCAAACTTTGTTTCTTATGTTTATTGAACGCATTCATGAATCAGATTGGCTTTTATAATGTTAACCTTGATTATTCATGTTTCCTTTTAGCTGACTTACCCTGCTTAATCATGATAACTATTTAAGTTACCTATTGCACAGCATTTTAATGACTAAATGCACTGTACTGAGCTGCGTCCAATCTTGCCCTTTGCTTTTGTTTTCCTACTTGTTGTGTGCTGTCTGTTGCAAACCAAAATTCCTTTGGGATGAAGGTGAAATTAAGGTATAGTTTGCATGATACAATATATTTTAACTCTTTGTTTGACTAGTTTCAGTCTGAACTTCTATGAACGACATCCCATTCTTCAGATGTTGAAGTTAACCACTTAAATGCTAACTTTTTCTGCTTTATATACCTGAACAGATGCTGCAATATGGTTGGATATGATCTTTTTCCACCCTTTGCTCTTAGTGAAGGAAGTGACTGCAGAGTCTGGCCATTATTTCTTGTTATTGTAGTTATATGCTTGATGTAAATGCTTATTATATCACATTTGACTAACAAAAGTATTGGCTCAGAGCAGCTTTAAAAGCAAATAGTCTTTAAAATTGTGGTTCTAAATTGCTCTCCAGCTTTTGAAACAATAGCATCTACTGTTGTTAATGAGTTGTACAAACATAATTGCATGAGTCAGGATTGTAGCCAGAAATGAGCAGATTCAGTTGGCACATTTTTAATCAATCTCTATGTGCCAAATTAGCTGCACTTTAAGACTGCCAGAGCCTTAGAGGGATGTTAATGTAGAGTAAATTGGATCACCTGTTTCATCCCCTTGCCGTAAACCCTCTGGTACATAACCTGCCTCTGTTTCCAAATAGTGTCAAACCTGAAACAGATGTTCACTTACAGTACTGCTCTGCTGCCGCTGATGGATGGGGAATTTAATGTGGAAAAAAATACAAAACCAGTGTTCCTCTGTTTCTTTTACCTGATCTTCACTTCTCCAGAGAAATTTCCACCTCTCCTCATCGCCTCGAGGAAGGAATTTTTCAGGACACAATGAGATTTATTGTCTTTCTTTAACTTCTGTCCGGAGCTTGCCAACGCACAATGCGAGCATCTGAAGTGATGGATTATACCGTATACTGCAGCTCTATAATATACAAGAGGAGCAACTCTGACCCCAAATGTTCTCAAGACTCTCGCACAGTAACCATCAGTCATCATTTACCAATCAACATGTCAGTGTTTTCTGGAGCAGAGAGCAGACGCAGGTTGAAGTCCATCAGCAGCAGCCGCCTGTAAGTCAGTGGCGAGGGCAGAGAGAGTGAGGGATAACATAAACACAGAGGGCATTTAGGGTTCACTTCACTGAAATTACACAAAAACACATGTTCTTCTTTACCCCTGGAGGAACCTGTCCATTCAGAGTTAGTTTTAGCTTCACTGGTTTGGAGTCATTGATTGCTGAGGTTAATAAAAGGTGTTTCTACATTTACTTTACTTTACAGTGAAGTCAGTCTTCACTGATCAGAAGCTCTCTGGTCAACATGATGCAGCACATTTTTTAAAGCCTTGCAATAAACTTGTTTTCTAAAAGTGTGCTGTACATATTTTCACTTCATTCTAAGAAGTGGTAATTCATCAAAAGTCAATCTGACCTGAGAAAGGGTTTTATTTTAGTGTTAGTCTTAATACCCAGATGCTTCTTTTGGATTCAATATCACATTTTTTTTTTTTTTTTTGACAAAAGCCTAGCACACCGTGGGCGCTACTTTGATGGTGTGACACACCTTGTCTGAAAGTTTATGGCACACTGTGGTTTGGGGCATGCTGATCTACATTTTGCTACTCAGACTAGGGATGGGAGTCAAAACCAATTTCAGTTTGAAATAGGTAGCAGTTTCCTCAAGGACTGGATAGCATGTGCTTTTTGATTATTTATTTCCTCGATTGAATTGATTCCTTGCACTGACAGGGTTCAGAAAAGGGCAAAACTGTGGCTTAATTATTTAAAAAAGGCCCTTAATGCACAACTTTCTGTGAGTGAAACATCAGCATTTACATATGCAGCACAGCATTGAATCAGAGATGTCATGTGTTTTATATTGTTGCCACTGAAAATCTAACCTGACATGCCGGATGGACAGTTCCAATAAAAAATATATATAAAAGTTGAAATATTTCACTTATCCATCTGGGGAAGTGCCATGTGAAAATGTTTTCAGGGGCAATGAAACATTTTGTAACTCGATGACTTGTGAAAATCTTTCATCCTGAGTGGGTGTTTTCCTGTTTGGAAGAATTACAAGGGTTGTATCAGATGGCAATAGCACATTGAGGAGCGCTGCAAAATGCCAGGCTGTCTCTCAGCTCTCTCTCCCATTATGAACTTAAAGGAGACATATCATGCTGATCCATGATTTAATACTTACATATAATACATTTGGAAACAAGACCTTACACCCCCTTAATTTTCAAAAAATGAGATATTGTATTTTTTCTGATATCCTAGAACGAGATTTGATGCCTCTGAAAATATGTCATTGCGAGATGTCCGTGAGATTTCAAAAGTCGTGACGACACGAGGTACCTTTCTTTTTATTGGAGTAATCTGATAAAACACTTCCTCCTCTGTGATGTCCGTTAGCCACAAAACCGTCACCGAGGAACACATCCACCAGCAGGGGTATATAGATCCCTAGCTCACATTCACTCATTACCAGCTCTGGCCTGTAGGGGGACTCAATACGCGGTCGCTGCTTTGAGCCTGCTGGAAAATACAGTAGAAGAAGAAGGACAGGCTGGCTCAGCCCCCGATAGAACTGACCAATCAGAGCACAAAGGGCTGTGACGTTGCGAGGTAACTTTAGGTCATCCTCAGATCTGAGTGTTTCAACGAGGGCTTCATAATGGCCTAAAATGAGGATTTTGAGAACGCTATTGTGGGGCAATGAAGGAACTAAATGACTTGTACTGAGGGCAGAAATGCTTTACAGGCATCCTAGTCTGGCATAGTGAAAAGGAGAAACAAGCATGATATGTCCTCTTTAAAAGTAAATCTTTAGACAAATGCTCTGATTGTAAAGATGACTGCAGCTGTGCACCCCATGTGAGTGAAACAATATCAGTGAATTGTGTGCTTGAGCTCCCAGATGTGCCTTAAAAAAGCAAAATCACTAAGCCACAAACTTTAGGTTAGGTATAAGGGAGGGAACACACCCCTCCCACAAACAAGAGTACACAGTCATTTACAACTTTAACAGCATGAGCACTGGGCATAAAAATTACACCTGTGTCAGGTAGAAACAAAAAGAAGTCACCTGTGCTTTATGTCGGGCATTAAATGTGGCTCTGAGCACCTTTATTAATGTCATTGCAAAAATGTGTATGGGACAAATATTACAGAATCATCAATATAAAAAATAAAAAAACAGTTGGTCCATCCAGTTTTGATGGAGCCACTTAGATGTTTGTGTTCTGCCACATGCCTTATATCATACCATGACTATTATTTCCCCTTTAGTGTGTTTAACGTGTCACCTTTTTGAACAAGACAAAAAGTCCTCTGCATCAGGACTTTCCCTCTACACATTTATTGTGCCAGAAGCTGACTGACCCCTCCAAAAGGAACCTACCATTGTGATGTCTGACCATTATTTCATCAGCTGTATAAGATCATTGGCTCAGAGAAAAAGGCCAATCAATAAATCAACAGAAACATCAGATCTGCACGGGGTGATGACATTTGGATAAAACACAGTCTCGGCACCATGGCTGTAGTTGTTCCTTCATTTTCCTCTCAGGTCAGAAGGTGTAGCGGTTAAATTAGTCAGCATGTCAGTGGATGACCTTTGGTGAATTATGTTCCTACATGTTATTGTTCAGCAGCTGATAAGAACTGATGAATGTGTCTTTATTAAGGTCTAGAAATAAGCCCACAGCTCCCTCTAAACCTGAGTTACGGGGAGTTAAACTAACTTGTGATTGTTTATCCCTCACATCGGCCGGTTCGCTACTATATTGTGTTATCTAAATGCGGGCTGTGCTACAAAAAATGTTGGGCACCACTCTTTGAAACAGACAACAGTTTTTGTGAATGCTGGATAGGGAAACTCCTCGTTTGAGCAAGACTGAAATGTAATTCTTTCTATTGGACCATTTCCAATCTTGCCCGACACTTGTTTTTCCCCTTGTCCCAGCATTTTAATTTCCTCAAATTAAATCATATAAAACAGCCGACTTTGTTGTAAGGATATTAAGGAACCTTTATGTCTTACTACAGAGCAGTAGACAAACATTAAAGCCACCTTCTTCTTTCCATACATAAATTCAGAATGAGCTCACATCCTCCGTCTTTAAACAGAGCTTCTCCTTCACTTTTGTCTGAAAATCCATCCCGGCTCGGTTTGTTTTTCTCTGTCTCCTCTCTCAGTGATGCTCAGTGTGCCTCTTTGACGGTATCTGCTCTCTCTCACTCTCTTTCACGCACACACTGGAACTTCAGGAAGTATCATTTAGCTCCGAGCAGTGAAACGTAAATTAACACAAGCGGTGGGGGGCGGGATGAATCACTCGTTTACTCTCTGTGCTTCCTGGTTGGCTAATGTCGGGGTTTAAAAACGGAACCAGGGATTCAAAGGAGAAGCCTGAAAGTTGATGAGGGGATGACATCATAGACTCCTAAAACAGCATGAGGCTAAAAATGGCAAGAGCTTTTCTGATGAACAACAGGGTCTGGTGAAGCTGATTACCTCCCTGTTAGCTGGAATTCTCGACGCTGTACTCAAATCATAGGTGTCCTGAATGCCAAACCCTGCCAAGATTTTCCATCTTAACTTTAAAAAGGTGCAAAATGACACATACTGTGACTCCAGTAACTCCAGTTTAGCAGCTCATCCAAACCAGGAAGAGTCATATGAAAGCAAAATATGTAACAATAAAGCCCGGGGGTATATTGTGGTCGTCCTATGGAGGAATTTATGAAATACATGTGTTAACACGAGTCTCAGCAGCGTGTGTTGTGTTGACACAGTTCATCTGCAGGATGACCTCATTGGCTACAGCCGTGTTTGTGCCTCAGGGAGTGTAACTGTGATTCTCCTTGTCATGGCGAGGTGTTGTAACACCTGATACGTTTATAGATTCATAAAGCTTTCTCTGTTTGTGGCGCGTCCGTCTGCATGCCTGAGATCTCATATTTCTGCCTCGCTCTTGCGGACAGATCGGGTTGCTCTTGAACATGATGGGTGGTTGTGATCAGATGGGTGGAAGGGAACAACCGTATCATCACCATCTGGGAGCTGAGAGGTGAGGCGAGGGCCAATGAGAGACAGCTGTCGTTACTCTGATTGCAACAAGCTACTGCTAAAGTGATGCCAGGAACCTCTGGTGCAGATCAATGACACGTCTGCACCAGAAACCTGCACATAAAACCTGGACAAAGGGAATTAAACTGTCTTATACGACTATGATCTTAGAAAATACCGCAATGTCTTTCATTCTGTTTCATTTGTTAGGCTGACGTTATCGACAAGTTGGGACATACTGTTCTTTTATTCAACCATGCTATGAAACAGCTATTAGGAGCACAGATTCTTTGAGATCAACATATAAACTTGTCATATAAAATGTGTCTTTATCGTTGTCAACATTTGTACAGTATTTTCTTGCTGCTTTTTTCTGTTCTATTATAACTTTTCATTTGTTTAAAGAGGACATATCATGCTTGTTTCTCCTTTTCACTATGCCAGACTAGGATGCCTGTAAAGCATTTCTGCCCTCAGTACAAGTCATTTAGTTCTCAATATCCTCATTTAGCCTATCAAGCACTTGTTGAAACACTTTCCCATCAAATGACCTAAATCAAGCACTTGTTATTCTGAGGATGACCTAAAGTTACTGGTCACAGCCCTTTGTGGTCTGATTGGTCAATTGGTCAATTCTATCGGGCTGAGCCAGCCTGTCCTTCTTCTTCTTCTACTTCAATTTCTTGCATTGAGTCCCCTACTGGTAATTGAAGAGATGGTAATATGATGTGTTCTAACATCACCACAAGAGAAGTGTGTTTTATTACTCCAATAAAAAGAAAAGGTACCTTCGTCACGAATCTGATTAAGTAAGTCATCTCGCAGTGACCTATTTTCAGAGGCATCAAATCTCATTCTAGGATATTAGAAAAAATACAATATCTCATTTTTTTGAAAATTCAGGGGGTGTAAGGTCTTGTTTTCAAATGTTTTATATTATATGTAAGTATTAAATCATGTATCAGCATGATATGTCTCCTTTAAGTTTGATACAACTTACCTTGCATTTCTTGCGGACAGCAGAGTAGAAATTTTATTGTGCAGGGAAAAATGCAAATGGCAAGAAACACTTTGAATCTTGAATAAACTAGAAAGCACTTGGAGTAAACCTCTGCCAAGGTAGTAAACCTCTGCTACAAATGCTAAAATGTTATTGTCATAATATGATTCCTTGACCCTGAAAAACCCAGACCTAGCACACAGAATCATGTTGCTGTTACCTGAAAAACCCAGACCTAGCACACAGAATCATGTTGCTGTTATTATTAGTTAGACAGTTATTGAGCAAACAATTGCTCGCTTATCAGGATCACCACCCAATCTGATACTTTTTAAGTTGGACCAAACAACAAAAAGACAAACAAAAACATACACTAGTAAAAACATAACCTCCTTGGCTCATGACAATGAGTCACATGTACACAAACAAAACAAACACTCATATTAATGACACTCATGAGAATATATATATGAAAACCCTTTAACTATATAACTTTCAAGATATATATATATATATATATATATATATATATATATATATATATATATATATATATATATATATATATATATATATATATATATATATATATATATATATATATATATATATATATATACATATATATATATATATATATATATATATATATATATATATATATATACATATACATATATATATATATATATATACATATATATATACATATATATATATACATATATATATATATACATACATATATATACATATACATATATATATATATATATATATATATATATATATATATATATATATTACATATGTTGGACATATCTAATGGTACATATATATATGTATATATTCATATTTTCATTTCTGCCTGTTCTTGAAATGTTTATTCCTCTCCCAAAATGTGTCACAACCGAAACATAGCAACACACTGCAATAAAAGGTATTATATTAGCCTGATCATATTGTACTTCCATGCCCCATCTAAAGAATATTTTTACAAATTTTTCTTGAAGGGTTTTACAACAAAATCAATAAAAATGATATTTTAAACATTTTTCAAATTCAATTTCTAAGACTCATCAAAATCAAAATCCAATCTTTTCTTGTAAAATGAATTCCACTGATTATATGGATCTCAGAGTTAATGAGTTATGAAATTGAACATACATTTAAAGAATAGTCATCATAAAATGTTAGTTGATGACTCAATATCTTTTATTTTTTACAAAACACCCAGTGTTTCGGCTGTGACTGCACTGTTTCGGTTGTGACTGCACTATTTTGGTAGTGACCACTATTACTATTGTTTGCAAGGTTGTATCATATTCCCTCCACCTTATTGCTTAATATGAACTTCAAACATGTAGCAGTTCTACTGTTTATGAACACAAATGTTTATAATCAATCAAATGACATTTACTTTGAAGGCCAGCATTAGCCTACTCAAACATCACAACGCATCTACTGTAACATTACTTAAAGGTGCTGTGAGGAGAATCTATTACCGGCGACACTAACACTCTGCTACCTATGAGCACGCGCGGCCACTGTCGTAATGCTGTGTTCCAGTAACCATGGAACTGGGAGTGACATCATCTCCGACTTATCGGCGTTCCAGTTGAAGTTGGAAAAAAACATGCCGATCTACCAGGCTATTGTTAGCTGTTGTTAGCACGCCCTGTGTTATTGTATGAAGAATGTGATTATCACTATGGCAGCATTTTTGTAAATATAAGTCTAGC